>CM061524.1:60372870-61572870 GCA_030068015.2 Neoceratitis asiatica | reverse complement strand
GCTTTTTTTACGGGCATACACAACGGTGGAGCAGATATCCTTGCTTTTGCAGAACCAGTTAAATTTAAGTGTATTCGAGTACATGTTGGAAAAGATTATATAAAATTAGCTCTCTTTTATATACCTTCTCAATCGTATCTCTCAGTATATTTACAACACTCACTCTTCTTAAATCAATTAACGTGATGATGAAGATACTGATTCAGTGATTGTTTTAATCTTCCATGTACATAATGGAAACAAATTTGATCTCACTCCATAAGAGCATCTTAGAATAAATTTTTAGAAGAAATAACTGACCTCAGCCTAAATCAAGTAAATCTATATTAAAATAAATCTGACAACATCCTTGATCTAATTTTCGTTAATAATACAACCAAAGCACTATTAGAAAAAACACTCCCCTAGTTACGCCAGAGGACGTTTACCACTCTGCCCTTGCTATTACCTACGATACTATAGCCACATACCTTCTTGCTTTCTTATAAATTGTGCTGAGTATATTTTAGAACCTGTGACTCATTTATTTAATTTATCACTAAAAGAGAGTATTTTTCCATCTGTCCATCTGTATAGAAATACTTTTTTATACCCCTTCATACAAATGGTAATAGATCTTTGGTAGTAAAATACCGAGGTATATCTAAATTCTCTGTACTTCCTAACTTATTTGAATCACAATCATTTGACTCATTCAATCTCATCATTTATATCACATTCCCAACATGGATTTGTTAAGCAAAATCTACAACCAGAAATAACAGCAGTGTTGTCGTAATATATACCGACTTTAGCAAAGCTTTTGATCAAGTGTGTCACTCGTTGCTAATCAGGAAACTGAGTTTCCAACCAAAATTTTTACGATGGTAAGAGGGGATTACCTGTATGATCAAACTCAATGAGTAATGTTTAAAAATTCCATTTCAGACTCAGTTATTGTTTCTTCATTTATAAACGATATATCTTCTCAGATAAAATTTTCAAAACTTTTAATGTATGTGGATGATGTAAAACTCTAAAAATTTTACACTTCGGCAAATGAAGGTATCTCACTACAAACAGACATAAACAACATGGTTGAATGGTGTAAAATAAATCAGCTTCCCCTAAATCTTAAGAAATGCAGAGTTATGTGCTTCTCCCGATGAACCATATAGACAACTACTTACACAATAGATAACTACAATTTAGAACTGGTTCCCATTTTAATGGCATTGGGATCACTATGCGCTATAAATTGAACTTCATTCATCACATTGATGTGATAATCAACAAAGCCAAAGGCATCTTGGCTTTTGTAAAATGGTGGTCAAAGGAGTTTAATGATACTTTTGTTACAAAAGCTCTGTATGTAACATTAGAGAGACCCATTCTAGAAAACGGCTCGGTAATTTGGAACCAGAGGTATCAAATCTACCTTGATAGGATGGAGTATATTCAAAAGTAATTCCTCCTATTTGCCTTAAGAAATTTGCCCCAGTACAATCTTCCTACTTATACCAGTCGTCTAAAACTTATCAATCCCTCTACTCTAGCTGGCCGTCGGGAAAAGCTTTGTGTAATTTTCCTGGTTACAATAATAACAGGCTCAATTTCTAGTCCCGTCATTCCCTCTGAAATAAAATTTAATTTTTTAATTTTTAATTTAGAATGTCCAGACATTTCTGTCCCTTGTTTCTGAAAATTTGTAAAGCGAATTCCGAATTTCACGAGCCTTTGTATTTTTTCTGTCTTGATTTCAACTCTCATAGGAGCAAATTTGACAAATCTGACTCACTTTTTCATATTAAGAAAACTATTTTGTCGACTCTCAACTAATCATTAAATAATATTTTATATTTGAATTAAGTTACACTTAAAAATCAGCTGATGAATTTTTGTTCTGATGCTGAAATTTTTTAGTTATCGACACTAAATAAGCTCCTGCTGATCGTGACTCGGTATTCATGGAAAAGTAAACAAGTTTCGGATGTCATGCTTGCTTGGCCTTGGCCGGCCTGTCGCGGGAACTATCGGATTTTAGTTGTCTTATCGCCGGTAAATTCTTCAACCCCTAACCTACAGGGTGTATTTTACAGGGTGGTCCATTTCCGGGCACCCTACTTTTTAAAGAAAAAATACAGAACATTCAAATTTAATGGGGAATGTTTAGTATCCTTCGAAAGAACGCTCTTTGGCATTTTTTTTTTGAAGATTATCTCTTTCAAATGTTGGCAGCGGCTATGTCTCAGATGGTCCATCCCTTGAGTCCAATTTTCGATGATTCGTTCGAACATTTCGACTGGTAACTGGCGAAAAGCTCGCGTGATGTTTCGCTCCAAGGCCTGAATCGAAGCGAGATTGTCCGCATCCGACTTTACATATCCCTACAGGAAAAGGTCTAATGGTGTAATATCACACGATCTTGGTGGCCGTTCGACCGGCCCACAACGTGAAATTATCTGCTCACCGGAGTGTTCTCTCAAGAAATCAATTAATTGCTGCGATGTGTGGTAAGTGACATGGTTTTGTTAAAAAAAATGGAGATCACGATATTCAATTTCAGGCATCAAATAGACTGTTATTATGGCGCGATAACGGTCGCCTTTGACGGTTACGTTCTCACCGGCATCATTTTTGAAGAAATATTGGCCGATGATGGATAAAATGGCAGCTCTTTAATCTCTTCAGGTTGCTCTTCGTCCAAAATGCGGAAATTTTGCTTGTTTACATACCCATTGAGCCAAAAATAGGCCTCATCGCTGAAGAAAAATTGGCCCGAAACCGTCGGATCTTCTTGGAACTTTCCAAGAGCTCATAGAGCGAAGCGATGTCGTTTGGGAAGGTCGAGCAGCTGCAGTTCTCGCACAAGCTGTATTTTGTACGCTTACAATTTTAGATCTCGACAAAAATTGCGCTAAGTCGCTCCACACGTCAGTCCGAGTTGCTGCGAACAACGCTAAATCGACTCTCCACGGTCTTCGTGTACACTCTCAGCTACGGCCGCTATATTTTCTTCACTGCGCGCTGAACGTGGTCTATTCGGTCGAATATTATCCAATAATGAATGCTGTGTCTCAAGATGGGTGATGGTGTTGCGAATAATACGCTCAGTAGGCCGATTATGTTGACCATAAGTTGAGCGAAGCGTGCGAAACACATACTTTACAGAACGTGAATTTTCGTAAAAAAGTTGAATGATTTGTAAACGTTATTCAGGCGTACGTCTTTCCATGATGAAACAGCAAACAATACTGAACAAAATCAACATGACAGCTTGACACGACTCACGCGCGATATGTCAAAAAAAACTATTGAAAAAAGTACCTCTACTTGGATCACCCTTTATAATTGGTAATCGTCTACTCTTTCTTTATTTAAGTAAAACTTTTTATATTTTCCTTGTTTGTGCATTTCCAAACAAACATCAATACTCTTTTGAGTTTTTCTTGAATTCACAAGTTTTTACGATCGCTGCTACTTCCTGCCCTTACTTATCATAAGTCATCCACAGTTGGCGTTAATTTGGCTTATGCAAGTTTGGTTCAAACAATTTCCCTGTATTTTACCACGCATACTTGCAAACTTGCTTACAACATAATGACTTTTACTAGCAAATACTGCTACTTTCTGCTGGTAAAGTTTTCATTAGAAATCCCCAGCGTATGAATATGAACTCCAAGTTTGCATTACAAGACCACAATGAAAATGAGTTCAAATTGTGAACAATACAATTGTAAAATGTATGTTTGTATATAGTTTTCAAACCTTACTTCTGTTAAGTACAAGTAAATAAGTGATAAGGCTCTTTTACTCCCTCGCATTCAGCTGGATATGCTTTCTGTTGAACTTTCGTTTTGCTGCCCATATGCAAACGTACTTATGTATGTATGTATGTACTCATAAACTTTTCTATTATATTTTCTTTATGTTCTCAATAGATACCATTATACATTTTCGTACTTTCCAACACGCATATTAAATTTATTTCTATTTTTTCACTTCTTTACAACAGATTAAAATCTTTCATTGTAAGCTCTCAAAAGTTTTAATTGTTTTTAATATTTTAAATAAATTAAATGATAATTTAGTAATAATTATCGCCGGCTCGTAGTTTAAGCAGCACTTTTACTGCGAAAGTTGGAATTTTTAAATTTTTTTAGACGTGAAAATTATAATTTTAATCCACAAAGCAAAGCAAAGTTCCAACTTTAATCAATTTTTCTGTAACCACTCAAACTAAAATGGTTTTTGTCTCATTTTAATTGCAGTTTTTCAATATATTTTCTCAGAAGTAGAAGCTGACATTTTTATGTGCATAAAAAAAAAGAAAATAGTCAAATTTTAATTGCAAGCTTTAAGGGTTTTATCTTTCTTCTTCTTCTTCTTCTTTGGCGTAGGCACCGTTTACGCGATTATAGCCGTATCACCAATAGAGCGCCACTGCTTCCTTCTCTTCGATGTTTGGCGTCTGTTAGAAATACCAAGTGAAACCAGGTCGCTCTCCACCTGATCCTTCCAACGAAGTTGACGCCTTCCTTTTCCTCTTCTTCCACCTGCGGGTACTACATTGAAGCTGGAGCGCTTTCATCCATACGGACTACACGACCTAGCCAGCATAGCCGCTGTCTCTGGATTCGCTGAACTATGTCAATGTCATAATACAGCTCGTACAGATCATCCTTCTACGCTATTCACCGTTGCCAATGCGCAAAAGGAACATAAATCTTTCGCAAAACTTTTCTCTCGAAAACTCCTAAAGCCGACTCATCGAATGTCGATATCGTCCAGGCTTCTGCACCACATGTCATGATGGGAATGATGAGCGACTTGTAGAGTTTGGTTTTGGTTCGTCGAGAGAGGACTTTACTTTTCATTTGCTTACTCAGTCCAAAGTAGCATTTGTTGGCAAGCGTGATTCTACGTTGGATTTCAAGGCTGACATTATTGGTGTTGTTAATGCTGGTTCCCAGATAGACGAAATTATCTACGACTTCAAAGTTATGACTGTCAACAGTGACGTGGGAGCCGAGTCGCGAATGGGATGACTTTATTTGACGGCAGGAGATATTTCGTCTTACCATCGTTCATACCAGACCCATTCGCTTCGTTTCTTTGTCTAATTTGGAGAAAACAGAACTTACGGTGCGGTTGTTATGGCCAATGATATAATATCAATGGCATACGCGACAATTGTACATTCTTGTAAAAATTGTACCTGGTCTATGTAGCTCTACAGCTAACTACGCTTCTGATATTATCCAGGGTCAATTTATACAGCCGAAGGAGTTTTTAAGAGGTTTTAAATTCAGACATAGCGGCGTAGAGGCAGTTCCTCAGTTCAGTTCAGTTTATTGGCGGTGGGCTTTAATCTTTTACACAATACGCTAGATAGGACCTTATATGCGATATTCAGAAGGCTTTTCCCATGATAATTGACTCAGACTGTAGGGTCTCCCTTTTTTTTTTTTTTGATTGGGCAGAGCACATTTAGATTCCATTCGTCCGACATGCTTACGTCCGACCATATTCTGCAAATAAAGTTGATGCATACAGCTTGACTTCGCTTCGGTATTTTTTAAGCGGGCAATCGCTATTCGAACTTTATCATAAGCAGGTGATGGCTCGTCTGTACCATCGTGTTCGATTAGGGTTTCGGGTTCGCCTGCATCTTGTCAGTTCCTCGCCGCCTTTTTTGAACAGCTCGGCCAGTTATCCATCAGCTTCCGCTGCTTTGCAACTCTTTAAGCAGACAATCACTATTGTCTGGTTATGAAACGCCTGCACCACAGACGACGTTATCATCGTCTTTAGTCTTTAGTTACTTGCTCTCAAATCGTGATACTTGAAACCTTTATAGATGTCATCATGAAAAGGGGGTCACTCATTAGAGGTTTGTTTGTATGCTTTTTCTTTGGATTATATTTTTTATGTGATATGTTCCAAACGCACAACCACATGGGATTCGCCTTTTTACTTTAGCTCTCCTCTAAACGGATATTAGTTGGATACCCAGATGGATTGAAAGAAGAATTGTGTATTATGTTCTACTCTCCATATAAGAAAGGTGAATTATAAATGAGAAGCTGTCTTCAAAAATGAAGATGAATTTTCAAATTTCATGCTCTGTATTGTGAGGAACATAAGTCCAGATAATTGGAACTCGCACAATAAAAATAGTACTTCGGCGCAACAACACTTAGAGGCGGTAAAACTCTACTGCCCTCTGGGAAGATGGTAGCAAAGAATTACTTCTCCACTTCTAAGAACTCACACGAAGAAAGACAATTGCGAAATCTAATTTTTTGTTCTTGGGAAAGACTTGGCATTGGGTAATCGAACATCAGCTCGAAGAAACTCATAAAAGTATGACGTTTTGCAGGACAATTGAGGAGATAAAGCCAAAAATTTACTTATTCATTAAGCTTCGAAACAATAGTCGTAACGTCCGTTGTCCCAAACCTTTAGCGACCGTCAATCATTTTAGAAATGAGAATTATAAAATATGCTAACAGAGTTATCAAGATTTTCAGACTTGAAAAAATAAATTTATTCCTGCGAATATTTCTTCTCTTCGCCCTTGTGTCTTATGCCTTGCAGCTTTAAGTTCTTAAACTACTATTTTTTTTTATTAGAAAAAATCAAATATGTACAATATCCATATATTTGAATTGTTCATTTATACTTTGCTTACCCCTTTTCACTAAAAATTTGTCGCATTTTTTTTCCCAATTTTTATATTCTCTTGTATTCTGTTTGTCGCACAAATTCTTTTTTGCAATAAAAAATTTGACAAAAAAGTTTAACCTCAAATTGCGTACATAAAATTCTTGAGTGAACAAATTCAGAACATATGCATTGCATATAAATGTGCATTTGTGGAGAATACAACACGTTCTATATTGAAGAATATTAGGGTGATACTAATGTAAAATTCATTAATTTAATAAATAATTAATAATAGTTTGTGTATGGGATTCAGTTTGTTTTTCACCCCAAAAATACACTCAATAATGTGCTGGAACATTAAATATACTTTAAGTAATACATTGTTTTAGGAACTGCTCATGAAAAAATATTATTACACTAGTTTACTATAAAATTTTTTGTTTGAAATCAAACTGGGCCAAAAAGTGCCAGATTGATACCAATTTTAGACTAATTAATTGCTTAAAAGTCTAGTCTAATGCTTTAACCATTGGTTGTTGCTGTGGATATCTAAAGCTCCCATCCAATTCAAACAAGGTGTCTGAAAAGAAATCTGATTAGGAAACATGATGATTCACGAAATGGATATACAGTGGGTAGAAAAAGTAAGTTATCAAAGTGAAATATAAAGCAACAGCGAGGTGAATAAAATTTTATTGTTTATATTTTTTCAAATGAATCTTTTTTTATTGAGACCATATTTTTGAAAGTATCAAATTAAACAATTTTTAAAACAAGAAAGAAATTCCTTGATTTTATAAAAAGAAAACATAGATGCAAAGAGTAAAGTTCATGTAGAAAAAATAAGTTATCGAATTTTTTAATAGCCACAATGTTCATAATTTTGCAATTGCTAGTTCGCCCAATCGTTATTGCATGGAATTGATAAGTCTCAAACACTCATTTTAAGGAATATTTGTCAAAGTTTTATAGATGTAGTCCCTAAAATCAGCCTGCTTTTGGGTTCTCTCTTCAGCTATACGCATCTTTAGGATTGCCCATGCATTCTCAATTGATGACAAGTCAGCTTACTCAATTTTTTAGATATTCGGCGATGACTTTTGCATTATGAAGGAAATCCTGTTGAAGAAGGAAATTCGGTCCAATTAGACGTTGACCCTCGGGGATGGCGTGCTCCTTTGAAATATTTAAATAAACTGCAGCAGTAACTTTTCCTTCCAGAATCACAATATTAGCAGTGCTATTCGCAGATAAGCATCCCCAAACCATTAAACCCTTTTCCACCGATTTAACTGTTGTGGGTAAGGTGCAATTGTATGACAATATTTTTTGGGTGAGCGTTTTAATATGTGCTGTTCATAAAATGCTTGTCGCTTTTTCCTATTTGCCTCATTTAGGTAGGGTAACTTTCTTGCAACGCGGCTTGGCGCAATCTGTTATGGACAGTGTGCATTGAGGGGGCATTCTTACCTTCTTCTATAAGCTGTGAGGATCAGATTTGGAAATATACAGAATTCTTTTATCAACTTTATCCGTTGTAAATTTTGGGCGCCCTTGTCTTCTTCCTGATGACTCGATATTCTTTATTGTAGCCAAAAATAACTTTTCATTTTGCGACCTGGCTTTTATTACATTTTTTGGTAATATATCGCTGTATTTGGCTCTCTTTATGCAAATTTATCAAGGATGAAGGCTCCTCATTCATTTCTTACTACAACTTTTTTTGATTCACTGTAAAAAATATCGCATCAATATTTCAAAAAATTAAATTTAAAAAAATCAAAGCTTTAAATAAAGTCATCAATTGCGCTACTTTGATAACGGTACTTTTCGAACATATACAAAAAAGTTTATATTCGATAAAGCGAAAAGGTCGAGAGCATTAAAAAAGTTGCTTTGATAACTTACTTTTTCTACCCACTGTAACTTCTATCGCTCAGACTGTTGTTGTAATTTGTTTACTTTCCCAAAAATAAAAATATGGTCTGATATGGCTCAAAAATTTATCAATGATGACGAGATTAATTATTAATTATTTAGAATTTTTTTTAAATTTTATTCAAAGTCTGAGCAGTGTGTTAAAATCGCTTAAAGGCATTTTATTAACTATTAAGAAATTTTTAAAATTTCGTTTCACTCAATCTCATTTGGTCTGAAAAAACACTAATTTTTGTTTTCCACTGTAGCAAGAAATATTTTCCTTCACTAGTGTGAATAAAGTATATATCCGAGCGAAATTAAACTCTTGCCAACACGTATATCGCCAAAAGAACAGTTGCTTATGCCGAAAAAGTACTATTGACTGAATAGTTGAGCTTGGTCTGCCAAATTCTTAATAGTTTTTAACTAGTTCATCTGACTGCATATACCCTAATGTGAAATCATACATATTCTACGCACAAATTGCGTATGTGCGTGCGTAATACGATAGTATATGCGTTAACACTTTTCTATTTCTTCTCTAATTCTATATCAACTTCAACATAAAATTTAAAACTTTTAACACTTTTGTGAAATTTATTTTTCCTTGTTATCACTTACAACAGTTTGCACAATAGCTTGAAAAATAATTTAGAAAATTGCACGCAGTATAAAAGTAAAAAATTGCAAACTTTTCTCCTTAAAACAATGCAAAAGTTCTTAGAAATGTGAAATTTAAGTGCCGCGTAAAATACTTGAGAATCGCTTGTACCGGAAATCATTCGACACTTCAGCTACTCGAGTTATACTTATGATTGTTGGTTGGCAAGTACTTTGTTTTTGTACTACTTACTAGATTGAAGGTGTTGTTGCATATGATGGATATGATTGCGAAGACTCGAGTGCATGCAAAATCATTATCGTTTAAGAGAAAACAGTTGTTTTTCAGAAATTGTCAAGTGATTTGCAAGTGTTTTTTTATGATTAAACTAAAAATTGATAAAAGAAAATAGCAAAGTTTGAATATTTTTTTGAAATTTCCAAATAGTTAACAAGATTAGAGAGATATTTTTTATATGTGCAGTGCATATTACAGACAGCATTTTAATATTTATATACATTTTTATATTATTTCAGATAAAAAACAAAATACTGGCTTATGGATTGGTCAAAATAGTTGCTAATTTAAGGTGAGTTTTTCATTATGCTCTGAAAATTTGTTTATGTATGTATATAAAGCTAAGTGCAATAAGTTCTTGGTGTTTCATCGATAATTTGAGAACGGCTTCACCGAAATCAATCAAAATTAAGCTTAATATACTCATATTTGGGTTATCCTGAAGATGGCTTACAAGAAGTTTGCCGAATTCTGAACAGCTGACGTGGCACCTCCCATACTAACAAAATTAAAATATAAAAAGTAGTGTACGGCTCATTTGTAACTTTTTAACTTGAGAACAGCTCCACTGAATTATTTGAGATTTGCAATTTGGAAAACTGGCATATCACCTCTGTTCTTATATATAAAAATAAGCTTTCGTTTGCATTGTTAGCTTATAATTAAAGAACGGCTTCATCGAATTCAACAAAATTTATACAGAGTATTCCGGCTATGTTTAGGGTGGTTTATATATACCCGAAATGGGTTGCGCCACTTATAATTTTCATATCAAAACAAATATCTGCATGTATGTTTGTGACTAAATTTTTCTCGAACGGCTGATTTAGATGAATTCTTGTGTGTGCATTCAAGAGCACTCGAGAATAGTTAAGTTTATAATTCAGCAGAGTTGCCAACTGTTTTCAAAATTTTCACGTACCATACAAAATCTTCTGTAATTGTGTCCATGAACTCCAGCTAAACATCTGAACCGAAATGGATGAAAGATTTACTTGTGTTCAAATCTACTCTACTAAATGTATATTGTATGTGCAGTATACCAATATATTTCTTTTTACTTTTTTTTTGACGAATTTATGACCCAAAATGTCAAATCTGAAAATCGTGCGCTTAAATGTTATAGTGACGCGAACTGGTTCCGACAAACGATCTTTAAACGTACAGGAGCATTTGCCTACCAAGTTTGGTTGAAATATCTCAAAAACTGAGAGGCTAGTATTCGTTCAAACAAATAGAAGATAAGAAGGCAATGGCTTAAGCAACTCAGCCCATGATTCTGATACAGTCGGTATAAATTTGGGTGGGTATACCCCTTCTCTATCTGGTACTTTCACACTTCGGACCCAAGTTAACGAGACAGAAGTTCCCGGCCTTCCATAGTAAAACATTTTTTTTTTTTGTTTAGCAAAATTAATTTTTTTATTCAAAATACGAGTAGTTCCCTTCAATGGTAGTACACTGTTTATAGCGACCCTCCAACTTTTCAATACAATTTTTGCAGTACGATTTTCTCTTTGCTTCAAAATAGGCCTTAGTTTAGACGATCACCTCTTCATTCGACGAAAATATTTTCCCAGCGAGCATTCTTTTCAGAACTGAGAACAGGAAATAGTCGCTATAATTCATGGATATTTGCAAGCGTTTTCACTTACTTGTAGTACGGTGCGTTGTCTTGGTGAAGCACCACTCTCCTTTTCTTCAAATGCGGTCGGCGACTTCGTCCTTCAAACGATAAAATAACGCTATGTAATCGTCGCCGTTGATGGTGCTTCCTTTTTGAAGGTAGCCAATGAAAATTATTCCATGCGCATCCCAAAATACAGACGCCACAATCTTGCCAGCCGATTCTTGCATTTATCAACGGGTTGAAGTTTCGAGCCATGTTTCAACCATTGTCACATATCGATGCAAAAACTTGGGTTTATTACGCTATAACATCTCCAAACACTGCTCCGAATCATCAATTCCTCCTTGTTTTTGGTCAAAAGTGAGCTAGAGCGGCACACACTTTGCACAGAGCTTTCTCATATTAAAATACTCGTGAATGGTACGATATACACGTTCAGTTGATATCTATAGAGTGCCTGTTATTTCATTCAATTTCAATTTACGGTCATTCAAAATCATTTTGTGGATTTTTTTGATGTTTTCGTCGGTAACAAGCTCTTTTGGGCGTCCACTGCATTCACCGTTTTCGGTGCTAACTTTACCATGTCTAAACTTAGCCGAAAATCGCTTCAGCGGTTACAAAGCGCCAAATATATATAATATATATAAATAAAAACTTAGCAATCTTTGGTGGTTGATTTTCCTGGGGCAGTGTCCGGAAACTCGTATTCAAGTCAAGCTTTTTCTTCAAATGTATTTTTTCCCGTTTTATCAACACGCGAAATTACTTTTTATCCATTTTTTTACGATAACAAAAGTTGCTTCACTCAAAATTCTTTAATTTACAAACTAAGGATCCGACAGCTATCAAATTTATACACACGTCTTTTGAAGGTTAGGGCTAACTAATTTTCGAATTCGATTTAATTCGTCTGCTAATATACCATTTCATGTACGTGAAAGGTATACAAAAACCAGAATTTTTCTTTTTTTCAATATTTTTTTGGTGGACCGCAAAACACCAAGGTACCGCTATGTATAATTTAGAATTAGATGCCAAAAAGTTGTGAAAAAAAATCAGATAACAGCTTTTCTTCTATAAAAGCTAAAAACAAAGCTTCTTATTTAATTTAATTCAATCATTATATATGAAGTCGATTTAAGTTAATTTTCAATGTTATATAATTTTACTTCGTTTTTCTTTCATTTATTTTTTAATACATTTAATTTTATTTTGTTTTATACTTTTTTGTTTTATTTAATTTAATTTTTTATTTCATCTTATTTTCTTTTCATTTTATCTTTGTTTATTTTATTTTATTTCATTTCATTTCATTTTATTTACTTCATTTATTTTATTTCGTATTATTTTGCTTTATTATGTTTTCCTTTATTTATTTTTGGGATATTTTTATTTTATTTGTTTTTCGTTTCATTTTATTTTGTTTAGTTTTATTACATACTAGTTGTTTAATTTTATTTACAATATATTATTTCTTTTATTTTGTTTTATTTAATTTATTTATTTATTTTTTACTTATTTTAGTCTATTTTATTTCAAATTAGCATTTTATTTTGTTTTATTTAAGTATTTTTTTTTCTTTTTTTCGTTTTTTTTTCTTATCTCATATACTGAATTTTATTTCAGCATAATTTTTTACATTTTTGCTCATTTTTTTAAATTTATATTACCTTATTTATTCATTTTTTTAATTATTCAATTTCAATTTATGTTATTTCATTTAAAATGAATGATTTTAAATTTGTTTTATTTGGTTTTATGTTATTTTATTTTTGTATTTTTTAGTATTTTATTTCATTTGATTTTATGTTAATTTTAATAGAAGTGGGGGATCATGTGTGTTAGAATTATTCTTTTATCGTTGTGGTGTCAAGGTCATGATTATCTCACACTTCAATTTTATGGGAATGGAACTTATAAAACTGCCACTGCGTCTAATTGCTTCCCATAACCCTGTGCTTACATTCCATGCTTATATACATACATATTATATTTAATACTTGCACATGTATTACAATAGTTAAAACTGTAAGGTCAGTGAACTGCGGATCATATGCGTTGCGTGTGGTTGCATGCCCCATTGGCGCACTGAAAGGGAGCAATTGTTCGCAAATGGTGCATGCATAAAACTGCACTAAGTCACACATATGTATGTGTTTATTTATGTTTATTTAATGTTCTATACGCACATAGTATGAATGCACATAATCGAGCGTATATATTTGTCTATAAATATTTGAGCTGTGTGTATCTTTGCTTAAGTGTTATATCTTTGCAATTTTTCGCATGTCTGTTTCCTTATTCGCATGTCTGCGGCGGCATCATTACTGCTTGCCTGCCTTCCTGACTTCGCCTCGCTGCGTTTATTTATCGCACTCTATCTTTGTGTACAGCTTGCTTTTGTTTAAGACAAATGAAGCATAAAGCCGCCGAACTCGAAGTCAAATTAGCTTCATTAGTAATCGGCTGTCTTTTTTTTTTTTTTTGCTTTATGCTCTTTGAGGAAAAGTGTGATTCACACATTAATGTGGATATGTGAGTTTGTTGTTTGTTATTCTTTTGTGGTTCTTTTTTTTGCGATTAGTCATTTCAATGTTTAAATGTTTATTAGATTTAAAAGAAATCTACTGTGTAGTATTTTTATTAAAGACAATTCTGTACTTAACTTCTGGGTATAAAAAGAGATCGCTATGAGAATGTCAATTATATATTTAAATAGGTTAGGTTGAACAGGTTAACACTAGCGGTCATTTTGGCCCCTGTCCATTGTTCTTTCGCCAAGTAATATCAGCTTCTGCCTGCTGAAAACCAGCACTCGCAGATTACATGCTCCACCATAGCCGCAAATTTCCTGAATTTTTTATCATCTATCAGAGCTAACTTGATGGCATATGATGCCAACTGGTAATACCCTATCAAGAGTTCTACTAGTAGCCTGGAGTATAGTCTCTTTTTCGTTAGTAAGTACATAATAAGTTGAGAATCATAAGCCTAGCATATAATTTCCACAATTCTTGATTGCTTCATTTCCCTCGGTAAGTCTGAAAAATGCATAATTACGTCGTCTTCTAAAAGGCCACCAGTTCCAGTTCATTCATCAAATATTTTGTTGTCTTCGATGTTCATATTCATATAACTGTGAAATCTTCCTTCGTTCCTGCTTTCTGCCGTAACGCCGCCGCTATTTTTATATCAAATATTTCGGCTCAGAAGACACTGAAATGGTTTGCAGGTTAAATGACCTTCTTAGCTCTCCTTGGCTATGTTATTTCGTCCATAGCTCTCCACCATTCAAGAGCATCATAGAAAAGTATGGCCGAATGAGATTCCAGGTGCAACCGCTGCCGCCTTCTTCGCTCACTCCTTCATATTGTACCTCAACGACATCTCGCTGTTAAGCACAATTCTCAAATATTTAGTATTCAGTTAGGGCTGTAAAGTTGTCTCTGTGAGCTTTGGTAGTTTTAGAAAAAGCGGAATAATCGTTTTTGAAAAAAAGATTTCGAAAATCGGGTTTGATCTCCTCGGTTCGGGAACTTCGCTTGATATTCATAAAGGGTTTTAGATATTCTATTTAGAGATTTTTAGAATTTATCTTTGTACCGTTATTTCCATGTAATTTTTAACCTTGAATCTAGAGTTATAAGAGAGTTCTTAATAAGTGCACTTATGCTCTCCTGCTCTTTCCAATCCCTCCTTGAAAGAAAAAAGAAACTTAATATGTTTGTGTATTCGATATTTCGTTTTCGCAGTGTAACACATACGACGTGTGAGGACTAAAAGCCATAGTTTTTATGCGATATATTCAATATTGCCAGGAAAATTGTGTCATATGCTTCGGGATGTCCCCCTAATACTGTTGAGAAATGCCTACAGCAATTTCTCCATCGACAATCAATAGACAAAGACCTTATTTCATGGAGCTAAGATAATAAGCTAAGCTAAGTTAACTATCAAATCTTGGAAAAGGCACAATAACCTAATTTCCTTGCGAAACTTTTATTAGTGTTCAGTGTTTGTAATTGAATAATTTTCGACTACTAAAAATTATTAATTTTTCAAACTTTTATGCTCTATAAGTAATAATTACAATTATTTTATAATTTTCCAATGATATAACTGTTACTTCGATTTTTATATTTTCGCCCAAAAGTAATATCTGAGTTTTTGTTTCTTCTGACCAAAAATAATTATTATCTCGTTTACTCAGTTTTTTGGGCAGCAAAACTCATGAAAATCGGAAAACTTTTATCTATAGCTGCTGTGAAAGTATTTTTTGGAAAAACAGACTCATATTCAAACATTCAATCAAAATATTCATTTAAAAAATGAATATGTTCCTACCTTGATTCTGATATATTGAAAAACTGTAGGAATTGTTACAATAATTAACCGATCTTCATGATTATTATTATTGAGGATCTGTTCATGATCTTTATACAAAATATGCAATATATGTTCCTAACTAACAAAAAACTAAGAGATTACTTTTGAAAGAAAACATAAAAAACAGAAAACTGTCTTGCGATAAGTAGAAGTCTTTATTTATTTTTTTTCATTAAAAAATCTAAAACAATATTTGTGAAAATAAAATGGTAGAAGAATATCTCCTAAAAGAAGTATATAAAAAAGGGTACTGATATAAAAAACTTAAGCGAAACACATACAATAAGTTATAAATCATAGTTCTGAAATAAATTTGAAAAACTTAAAACTTTGAAAAATTGCTGAATTTTTCCGAAACTTAACTCCCGTTTTCTATAGGATTACAGTATTTTAAAAACAATCGCTAAATGCATCGCGCCTCTGTAAAACTAAATATAAACAATTGTGAAGGGTGATCTAATTAGAGATCCTTTTTTCAACAGCTTTTTTTTTGACAGATCACGCGTGGGTCGTGTCAAGCTGCCATGTTTTTTTTTGTTCAGTATTGTTCGGCATTTCATCATGGAAAGACATACGCATGAGCAACGTTTACAAATCATTCACCTTTATTACGAAAATTCACGTTCTGAAAAAAATGTGTTTTGTGCGCTTCACTCAAGTTATGGTCAAGATAATTGGCCTACTTAGCGTACTATTCGCAACACCATCATCCATCTCGTGACCCAGCATTCATTATTGTATAATATTCGATCGAATAGTCCACGTCCAGCACGCAATGAAGAAAATATAGCAGCCGTAGACCGTGGAGAGCCGATTCGGCGCCGTTCGCAGCAGCATGGAAAAGGTTCAAAATACAGCTTGTGCAAGAACTGAAGCCGCTCGACCTGCTGAAGCGACATCGCTTCGCTCTATCGGCTCTTTAAAAGTTCCAAGAAGATTCGCCGTTTTCGAGCCAAATTTTGTTCAGAGATGAGGCCCATTTCTGGCTCAATGGGTATGTAAACAAACAAAATTGCCGAATTTGGGACGAAGAGATACAAGAGCTGCCATTTTATCCATCATCGGCCCATATTTCTTCAAAAATGATGCCGGTGAGAACGTAACCGTCAAAGGCGACCGTTATCGCGCCATAATAACAGTCTATTTGATGCCTGAAATTGAATATCGTGATCTCCATTTTTTTTAACAAAACCATGCCACTTCCCACACATCGCAGCAATTAATTGATTTCTTGAGAGAACACTCCGGTGAGCAGATAATTTCACGTTGTGGGCCGGTCGAACGGCCACCAAGATCGAGTGATATCACACCGTTAGAGTTTTTCCTGTGGGGATATGTAAAGTCTTAAGTCTATGCGGATAATCTCGCTTCGATTCAGGCCTTAGAGCAAAACATCACGCGTGTTATTCGCCAGTTACCAGTCGAAATGCTCGAACGAGTCATTGAAAATTGAACTCAACGGACGGACCATCTGAGTCGTAGCCGCGGCCAACATTTGAAAAAGATAATCTTCAAAAAATAAATGCCAAAGAATGTTCTTTCGAATGATAATAAACATTCCCCATTAAATTTGAATTTTCTGTATTTTTTTCTTTCAAAAAGTGGGGAACGTCGGAATGGATCACTCGTTATTTGTACTGAGCGGCGTATATTTCTTGCAGCGCAATGTTATGTCCCGAGAGCGACCTTCATTTACATTTTCATACCTCTCATGTACATGAAAGGGTATATTATACCGAAATTTATATCGATCATATTGGAATGACAAGCAGAGCTGATTCAGCCATACCCGTCTGTCCATCCGTCCACCTGATTAATCACTCAATCAACTAGTCTCTCAGTTTTTGATATATTGCAACGAAACTTAATAGAATGGTGTACTGTTTTTAAATGTATTGATAATTTGTCGGAATCGGCCGAATCAGTCAACTATATCATATAGCTCCCATACAACCGATTTGTTCAGATATGTCATTTTAAGAAATAAATAAATAAATAATGCATCTAAGAACTTGAATTTCGGTATTCCACAGACATGAAATAAATATTAGTACTGGTAAAATCATCGAATAGTTTGTGTCAAAAATCCTCCAAAAAAGCATCTAATGGTATAAAACACTAAACACTAAGATATTTTCTGCCGAGTGATTTGGATGTTGGTCGAACCTGTACTAGAACCCTGGCTTTTCCTACCATTCGGAATGCTAACCACAACGCTAGTTTAAAATAATTATGATCAACACCGGTGGATTTATGATGAAAGTAGTCAATTATAGGCACACCAATAGCTACTATAAATAAGTCATATTAAGTTTTTCTGAGTTTGTATAAATATTTAATCAATGACTTTGGGCCTGCTAAGCGTTTTTTTCTCTAAATTTCTTTTGCTAAAAGTTAGCACTTTTCTCTCCTATTAATTTATTTATTTTAAATTAAACACAATTTCTCCTACATTGTGCACCAACGGAACAAGTACATGAAATTCTCATTAACTTCATTAGAACTGCTTTATAGAATCTCGTATTGTTCTAAACGCTAGCATACTGTGTCTTATTGGCTTATACAACAACAATATGCTTTGATTTGTTTGCCATTAAGGTCAGCGGGCGTAAAAAGTGTGACGTGAAATGTTCAGATATACTTATGTAGTGTTCTAGACATGCGTTAGAGTTATATATTTACATATATATGTCTATTTATGAACATATTTTTATATATTTTGCTTCATTTATACTCTTACAGCAACAAGAAATGCAAAAAAATGCTCACATGTGATTTCACCAGTAGTCATAAATCAAGCACAAAATGTGTCGCAAAATGTGAAATTTTTACACTGTCCAGCCATGCACACCACACCTCCCTCTGCACTCTATCCTCTTAATCAGCCTGCAGCGTATTGGTGACATTTCATCAACCTTAATTAGCATTTGTCATGCTGTTGTATGAACAGTAAAGCAACCGATGGGCGCACGAATGCTGTGAAAAAAATAAAATTAAATAAAAATTATGTTTATTTTGTATTCTTTTGCTCAACTCATTCTGTACTTTCCACCCACTATACATATATTTATATGTATATGTGTAGTGCATGCTCTAAAAAGTTTTAAATATAACAGTTATCATGAATAGATGATCTACAATAACTACTTAGTTACAAACATACTTACTTACATATGTATATACATGAGGAAAAACTTCCATTCAGTGTAATTATTTATAAGCTGTTTACTATATATACATACTTACACAATACTTACATACACACTTACACATGCTTATCACTTTTAATGTCTATCCTATGCTTTTACTTCATACATACTGACGCTACTGAGTTACTATATATTTGTTCTTCATTCTTTGTTGCCCTTAACACCATTAACGTTTCCTTTCACTCTTCATTTATCAGGGATTTTTTTTTACTTTTACTTTTGCATAAAATTTTAGTTTACCTTGACAGTGACTTCTAAATCCCAGTTAGTACTCGTAGAGTTACAAAAGTATGTATATACAGTAGTTGGTCCCCCGAAAGGAACGAAAGAAAGCAAATTTTGCATTTCGAGATCACAATGGAGTCGAGATGTCTCTCTTCATCATTAATTTGCTGACCGAGCTGGAGTGTTTGCTTGCTTTCGTTCTTCGCTGACATATTTGAATAGCTCAGTCGGTAAGCCGACTACATTTATATCATTTTTCTTTATTCCACTTTTATCATAGTTGCGTAACAGAATATCTACTCCATCATCATCGATGGAAATTTGGGTGTAACAATGTCTGTGGCATTCAGTATGCCTATCATAAACTCAGTACGCTGATATATCAAATTATCTCTTCGGTCTTGAAACGTTCTTTAAATTTCAGCATTTTTCCATAGAATTTTCGATTTTTACCCCTTCTTCTTTAATTTCTCTCTATAATTGTATTATTTTTTCTGCTTACAAATGCTACTTTCTTCCCTCTTCAACATTAGGTATTTATTTTACCCCGCATGTGTTGTGGTCGATCGCAACGTTGCAAGGTCTGTTTTTTCTCATCGAAACGGCTATTCTTTTGACCATTTCGAAAACCAATAGTTTCGTTTGCAACTGAACGCAGGGAGTTTGAAATGTCGTCTCAGTGCAGTTTGGCTCTCTGTTATGAGACGAGCGTGTTTGCTGACGAGCGTTCATTACTGTACAGAGTGCTTATCTTCGCTGCAACAAGATAGTGGTCCTAGTCGATGCTAGGTCTTTGGAACGTCTAGAAAAGTGATAAATTTTCTCGTGCCGGAAACCAGTGCTACAGACAATCATATTTTAGGGCCGGGCACTGTCAATCAATCTCAACACTTTTGAGAAGGTTTCGTCATGGAGGCTCATTTTTCCGACTGTTGTACCGAAAACAACTTTTTGACATCGCTTTGTGGGTAGCGTTCATATTTGCTTTTAAGCGTTCATTGAATGCACATTTCCTTACATTTTTCGTCTCTTCCATCAAGGCGTCATCGTAAACCAGCAATATGTTGAAGAACTTCGCCTCTTCCGTTTTTGTTCTATCCATCGCACTTCTTAGATGGTGGTGATGTGTCAGCTTTAATTTAATAGTGGTATCGACGTGCTGAACAGCGGAACCTTTCAAATCAAGGGATAGGATATTTCACATGCACGCCCCTTAATCGTGATTCCTAATCCGTTAGCAGAGATGGTAATCAAAAGAGGTTTTGGAAATTTTTTTATGTAGTGGATCCCAAACGCTACGAATAACCACAGGTGTTTCGCTTGTTGTCTACGCAGAGGGTATTAGTTCTATAACAGGAAGTTGAGAACTGTCTCAACCATATGTAAAAAATCTGTTTCGGGTCTGAAAATGGAACAAATGAAATAAGTTTCTTACTACTGACTTCCTCTCTCTCTTTTCTAATTTCTCGCCTGAACCTTGGAATAAATTCTTCGAAACGAAATATTATCCATCAATAAACTAGAAGGGTTTTAATACAGAAGTTGACTCCAGCTCCACCTACCGTGTTTTTCTAATTGCCATTTTAATAGTACCTCTAAATTCTATTGAAACCTACTTTCAGTTACAATAAGTCAAGTAAAGCTTTTTTCCATGGAGAAGTGTGATTTGTGAAAATTATATTTTTATGGAATGCAAAAGTTTCTTAGCGACAAATTATTTGTTACAAAATTAGCTTAGACTTTTCCGAAAAACAGCTGTAATAAATGAGCACATATAGTTTTAATCCCACGAATACATAGTAATAATCGACAACGAAACAGTAGCTATGACGTTGCACAGTAAGCACGATCGGCAGCTGTATAAAGCCATCATTAAAGCAATTGAGTGGTCTGCTCTGCGTTATTGCTGGTGATATGCATTCTATATACACGCATGTGTGTATGCATTTGTTCATGTATATACTTTATAGTGTATATTTGATTAAAATAAATGCACTACTTGTTGTTGTACATTCACTTATTTCTTGTTATTGGTTTTACCTGCCTGCTGCTGGTGTTTTAGTTATATATTTTTCGTTTTTTTTTTTGCCATTTATGCATCGTACCGGGCTTTCTGTATTTATTTTTATCATCAAAAGTGTAACATGAAAACTGTTGCACATAAATAAATATGTTTATGCACACAGCCAGATAGCCCAACCACAAACCCCCCACGCAGATGCATGTGAATTATATTTATAGTCACTAGAGGTGCATTTCCATTTTTTTTTCAGTGCGTAAGAGAAACTAAATTTACAGTAAAAAATTGCTATAACACAAGACTTTCTATATATTTATGTATATTAGGGTGAACAGAGGAATTTCGAAAAAAAAATTATTTTTAAATTAATTTTAAATTTATTGTTCTTAATAAAAATTCTTATGTTTCTCGAAAATAACTTGATATATTTTTAGTTCGTAGTCAAAGGGCAAGTTTTACGAACAAATAATAATTCGAATGTCTGACTGAGGGGGATTTCCTCCCTTCAAAGGGGTAAAAGTTTAGGATCTTGCAGAGTTATAAGGATAGTGCAGAGATGAACTAAAGGACTTAAGATGTATGCC
The DNA here is from genome assembly GCA_030068015.2 of Neoceratitis asiatica. Lineage (NCBI taxonomy): Eukaryota > Metazoa > Arthropoda > Insecta > Diptera > Tephritidae > Neoceratitis > Neoceratitis asiatica. Next base: position 61,551,347 of record CM061524.1, on the reverse strand, counting down.
TGCCTCATGGACCACAAGTAGAACGTGATTTTTGACCTCACATTCTTAATGTCCTCACATTCTTAATGTGTTAATACACGAATTTTTTCCCAGCAAATAGAATGATCAACAGTTCTTTCCAAGCTGCCTCCGACCGCTTTGTGGATATCTATTTCATATCGTAGATTCGAATTTATAGCCACGACTCGATCCAATGACATGGTATCTTCACTACTCGGCTACCTTGGCCGTCACAGTTTACAAATGCTCATTATATTTCTCTTGCATACTTTGGTACCGTAAATCAACACTGCTCCCGTAAACTGGTGTTTGACAGCCATTGAAAGCAGGCAACCTCGTGGATTTTAACGAAAATGGAAATAATTTTATTTTATGTGACAATAAAGCATTATTTTTTTATAAATAAATCATAATCGAAATCAAAGAAAGACCTAATAATAAATACTATGGAAGACTCTGCACCATAAATTTCAATGGTTTAGAAGTGGTTCACTGAGTTCCGTTATGGTCGTACCAATACAAGTGGCGCCGAATGTTCAGGTCGCTCAAAGGGGTCGTCGCACCAGAAATAGTCGATAAAATCCATGGAATGATATTCGACGATGAGAGAATAAATGTACTTGAGATGGCTGAGGCTGCAGACATCTCAACTGAGCGAGTATATCACATTTTACACGTATATTTGGACATGAAAGAAGATATACGCGCGACGTGTGTCGCGATTGCTCACACACGAGAATAAGCGCAACCATGTAACCACTTCAAAGGAGTATTTGTTGATGCTGGACCGCAATCCAGACAAATGCTTGCGCCGTTTAGCTACCGTAGACGAAACATGGATGTACCACACTACACCAGTGACCAAAGAATAATCAAGACATTGAGTTTCTCCGAGTGAACGTGCACCAAAAAAGGCCATGGTGGATCTGTCGGCCAACAAGGTCATAGCTAAAGGTTTTGGGATGCATATGGTGTCATTCACATCGATTACCTTGAAAAGGGTAAAAGAATCACCGGCGAATATTACTCAGAGTTTTTGGACAGATTCGATGTTGATTTGAAGTAGAAACGACCGCATTTGGCGAAAAAAGTGCTGTTTGATCAGAATAACGCACACGAGTGAAGACACCATGGCGAAAATTCATAAATTTAAATACGAACTACTAAACAATCTAGCATATTCTCCCCATGGAGCCCACCGCGACTATTTCTTGTTTCCAAAACTGACGCAAACTGACTAAACTGAAACAAATTGCTTTTTTGAGGTCCCTGAAAGGCTTATAATTTGCCACAAAAAATATATTTTATGAAGAATAGACTGACTTATGAAACTATCTTCGTATTTCCTTCGCATACTTCGTATAAGTGTGTATTTCTCAACTGCTTTTCCAAATGAATCACATAAGAAGGCATTTTGGTACCAGGAAACTTGCACTCTGTAAGGTAAGCTTCAGATTCAAATAAACCAATCTCTCTTCTCACCATTTAAATCGGTAGGTCCAAATGAGACTATCATTATATGCTATAGAAACAAAAGAAAACCATTGGTTAATTGCATGAAAAAGTCAGTATTCAAATGTCTTATTTGCTGAAAAGTGTAATGTAGATTCAAATTAGATCACTTCTAACGAAAGCACTTCTTGGTCATCCCAACATGCATATATAAAAGGTCGGTAAACAGAAACCGCTCTTGGTGAAGTGATAACTGTAATATAGAAAAAAACACTACATCATAAACAGTAGACAATGATGACTCTTTTAGACATAGAGAGAACCTTAAGCAGCGTAGAACCAAGCACAATCATTGGTTCTCTCTCAAATGTCGGTATAGAGGACACAATTTACACAATGGATAAATTAATTGCTTGGAAACATAATGATCCACAGGCTCAGCGACACGAAAAATTTACGATAGAGGAGGTGTTTAGTCCTCGCTTCTGTGGGTGGTATAATTGAACGAAATAATGTTTAAACTCAACCGAGAAGGAAGTACAAAGCGTAAAAAAGATCTATGGGGATCCAATGAATAACTTTGGGAAAATAAATATGAACGCTATATACTAATGCCAAGCATCATAAACAACTGTAAGAAGGCTCTAGGCTCACCAGCAGGTCAACTCGACATCTCCATAGGGAGCAGTTTTTGACGAATCTGAAGCGGACTTAAAAGCCGTTCCGTTAGGAACCCTCAGAGTATAGCTGATATAAGTAGTTTCGCTGAGAATATCAAGTGGTTCGATGAAACGTGCTAGCAGGATTATTGAGTAAGGATAGTGTGTCAAAATAGAGCATTCAGCGAAAATTTTGTCCGATCTAAAATTCTTCCGTACGCATTTTTACCGCACTACCTACCATACGAGTACACCTTTCTCATTGACCACTGTTTAGGTAAAAGATAGTCGGTAACGCATGGCGAGCTTTGAGCTTTAGATACAGTTCAACATTCCCTCTCTGTCGCGTTCTCCTTCATCAACTGCGTCATACAGTCGGGTATATCGGTATATGCCTTGGAACATGTACGTGACAAATGTTCGCGCCCTAACACTTATTTATAGCTTCAACTTTGTAGCGCTATGTTTTATTCAGCTTTTCAAGCTTTTATTTGACTTTCCCACAAATTCTCTACATAGAGTGGATAGGTTTTTGGGGGAAATAGTCTTGGGCATTCTTCAATTAAAGCGCCTTGGAAACAAGGATTGCTCACCAGAGAACAATGACCCGACTTGAAACAGCCCTTTAAGCTCACTCCCGATTTGGTCACTGAGTTCAGATCAGTTTCTCCGCTTAGCTAATTTTAATAATCTCATATGGAGACTCATTATTTTGGTAGTAAGTCTTCAATATTTCGCATTCTTCTTCAAGCGTAAACTTAAAGATTTCATAAATATTTGACATATCGGGAAGGTCATTGAAGATATCAAAGCTCAAATAAGCCGTAGTTCTGAAAGCGAATGATGGCGCATTCTCCAATATTGGGTAGAATACCGTTAGCTTCCATGATAAATATTTCCCCATTATAGAATACCACCACCTTAATCCACAAACAGCCAGACAGTAATCTCCTGAGGTGTGGCTGCCAGGCGCGTTGGTGTACAACGAACCGTGCAAAACATGCAACGAAGCATCAAAGTGGAAACAACGGTATCAACCGAGAACAATTTGAATTTTTTTTTGCTGGGCACGCGCTGCTTGTCTGCTGCTGGTCAAAGTAATGAAAAAATATATGAGTAAAAAATTATATAATCACAGATATATGTATATATATATGTATAACAAACAAATACTGTAATTTTAGTGCAGTTTCTTTTAAACAATAACTTGAATAAACCTGGATGCAAACACGTATATTTGTACATCCATATATACATATATTATAGCATACACGTATTATCTCTTAGTGTTTTTTTTTTGGCGGATGGTGTGATGTAACTTGAGTTCTAGTGGAAGTGTATGTATGTAATTGTAATATCAGCGTAAAACAATTGCATTAAACGTGTCATATGGCCGCGAAAAATTACCGTTACAGCTGGCAGTGACATTATTATTGTGATTATGTTGGAAACTGTTGATATTTCCGTTACACATTGTTGGATTTACATAAAAGCTACTGAGAAAACTGACAAGCTACTGTCCCGGACACAGCAAGCGAGCAATCCATATGCTTGAGGCAGAGGGGAAAAATGTGTACAGAGAGCAAAAAAAATGTGTACAAAAATAAACTGAAAGCATAATCACAGTGTCGCTGTTGTGAATTGGGCCCCAGGGCATTATTTATTTACACACATTTTCACAACTTTAGCTGTTGCATAGTTCACGGCGTAATGATGTTATATAATTTAGAGTACATATATCTACATACATATATTTCTTCTTAATTTTAAAGCGTAAATTTTTGGCAAATATTCAAATAAATATTCTCACCGAAAATTATCGAAAGCGGATGACTTTATCATGTAGCCACCGCACAACCAATATGTTCAGGTATCAGGTTTTAGTCAAAAAAAAAAATAATATATCAAAAAACATTTAAAAACGTCTAATTTAAATACATGTTGTCATTAAAAATATTCGAAGTCGGAAAAAATATCTATATATATAAATATATATATATATAAATTTCCCTACAACCAATTTTTCGTAATAAATTTGATATGTTCATTTAAAGGTTAAAGTCTTTGGGATGGTCGAAGACAGCATTTTTCTTCTTTTTTTTAAACAAAGCGTTTTCCAATAGGGATGATATGATTTCTAAGTGTCGTTTTGGCCGTTTTTAATATGTCATGATCTTTAATTTTTTTCATTGTATTCAGTAATGTTTACAATTTCATCATGGCAAGAAATGCGTAAGGACAACGTTTACAAATTATTCAATATTATTATCAAAATAATCGTTCTGCAATTGCAATTTTTCGTGTGCTTTTGCCATTTTATGGCCGTAGTAATCGTCCACCTTTGCTCGCTATTCGTCAAATTTTTGAAAATTTCGAGCGTACATTTTCTTTACATAATGTTCTAGTGCCAATAAGACAAATAACCGGTCTAAGTAATCAAAATACTGCTGGCGTTCACGCAAGTGTTGCTGAAGACCGCAATTTGTCGATTCCAAGACGTTCTCAAGAATTCGGACTGCCTCAAACCACAATCTGGCGGATTTTGAGAAAGAATTTGGGCTTTCATCCATATAAACTTGTTCTCATTCAAAAACAGAAGGCTTTGGACCACCATAAATGTCGTAACTTTGTTTATTTTGACTTGGAACAAGTTGAAAACGATAAAGTTTTTTTAAGAAAATCATCTTCTCATCTGAGTGGTGCAGTAAATAAACAAAACAGTCGATTCTGGTGCGAAGCAAATCCACAAGTTATTCATGAACAACCATTACATTCACCTAAATTGGCAGTTTGGTGTGATTTTTGGTCTAGTGGAATCATCGGTCCGTACTTCTTTCCAAATGAAGCTGGTAACACCGTTACTGTCAATGGAGAGCTGTAAAGATCAATGATAACCAACCTCTTACAGCCACAATTGGAAGAAATCGATCTTAACAACAACAAGACTGAGCTACGTGTAACACAGCACGTGCAACAGCCGAATTATTGAGAGAAAGGTTTGGAGATTCGAACTTTTCCAAAAAAATGGACATTGAATGGCCTCCAAGAAGTTGTGATTTAACATCATTAGACTACTTCTTGTGGGGTTATTTGAAGACATTGGTCTTTAGCAATAAACCAGACTCTCTTCAAGATTTAAAAGTCAATATTGAACGAGCTATTCATGGCATACGACTTGAGTTAGTGGAACAAGGTGCTCAAAAATTGGGTTCATCAAATTCGTTCCTGCAAAAGAAGTCGTGGAGGTCATTTAAATGATGTTATATTCAGAACTTAATTGTGTCGATTGTACTTCACATAAAATAAAAAACATTTTTCTTAAAAAAAAATTAATTTCTAGTAAACTGAATCATAAGCTCGATTATTTTGAAAATATCAGTTCTAGATCACTTCCTGAAAGAAATAATGTTCGATGTGCTAAACTAGGCTATCTATGTACCACATTTCAAATAAATCAAATAACAATCCAAATTTTAGGTAAAGAATAATAAGATTTTTTGAGATAGATCGGCCCCCGGTTCCCTTCCCTTACGAAAAAGTGGTACTCATTTCGTTTTAGAATCAAAACCAAAATAATTTCTCTTTGAATAGGTCGGTCCCTAGTCCACTTCCCGGGAGAAAAAGTAAAGTTCATAGTTAGCATACCAAACTTAATGAAAATCGAACCAAAAATACCACTTTTTCCAATAGTTCGCTCTCTGATCTACTTTTCGGATTTCTCTTTCGCATTCTTTTTGTTTAGGCGGAGACCAATCCAAATTTTGTGTGAATCATCGAAATCGGTCAAGACGTTCTTAAGTTATAAGCGTAGAACTGACTTTCGAGGTTCCCCACTTTAAAAAACATACAGAAAAATCATATTTAATGGGAAATGTTTGCTATCATTCGGAAGAACAATATTTTTCATCTATTTTTTGAAGATTATCTTTTTCAAGTGTTGATCGCGGCTACGTCTCAGATGGTCCATCCGTTGAGTCCAATTTTCGATGACTCGTTCGAGCATTTCGACTGGTAAGGTCCAAGGCCTGAGTCGAAGCAGTATTGTTTGCATAGACTTTAGACTTGACATATCCCCATAGGAAGAAATCTAATGGTGCGGTATCATAAGATCATGGTAGCCAATCGACCGGCGCCAAACGTGAATTTATCTGCTCACCGAATCGTTCTCTCAATGAATCTATTGATTGATGAGATGTGTGAGAAGTGGCGTCGTCTTGTTGAAACTAAATGTCGTGGAGTTCACGAGCTTCAATTTCAGGCATCAAATAGACGGTTATCATGGCGCGATAACGGTCTCCATTGGCGGTTACGTTCTCAGCGGCATCATTTTTGAAGAAATATGGACCGATGATTCCACCGGCCCACAAACCACACCAAACCGTGGTTTTTGCTGGATAGAGTGGCAGCTCTTGAGTCCCTCCAGGTTGCTCTGCGTCCTACATGCGGCAATTTTGCTTGCTTAAGTACCCATTTAACCGTAAATGGGCCTCTTCGCTGAACAAACTTTGGCTCGAAAACGTCGTATCTTCTTGGAACTTTTCAAGCGCCCGTAGAGCGAAGCGATTTCGCTTGGGAAGGTCGTCCGGTTTCAGGCCTTGGACGAGCTGTATTTTGTATGCTTTCAATTTTAGATCTCGACGTAAAATGCTCCAAATGCCAAACAATACTGAACAAAGATAACATGACAGATTGACACGACTCACACGTGATTTGTCAAAAAAAAAAGACTACCTCTACTTGGATCAGCCTTTATAACCCAAAATCTCAAATACTGAAAATCGTTCGTACATATGTTATAGTGGTCCAATCTGTTATAAAAATGGGCTTATATCAATTACATATTTGTATTTTTATTTAATCATATGCCCACGCCATACGTGCGATGATCTTGTAAATGATGAAACCCGGAAACGGATGCAATTCATGATACGTATGAGCTCAAATAACACAATGCACTGCTCATCAAGCGTACTCTTTTATTTAGTTTTTGCTTTCATTGCATGTTTGTGCTATTTTTGCTTGCTTACTTGCTTTTATTCTTGTAAATACTTTTGTACATTGCATATTTGCTTTGGCCCACATTTTTAAATCGCTTTATAATATTACTTTATATGATTTTTTTAAGTGCAATTTCAGAGCATAGGAAAATAAAAATAAATCTCAGAATAAATATAAAATAAGGAAAAATGAGTAGTCTGTAGTATAATATGTGTATGTTTATATAGTCCATACGAGTCATATAAAGGGTGATCCAAGTAGAGTTACTTTTTTCAATAGCCGTTTTTTTACAGATCACGCGTGAGTTGACAGTGAGTGACAAGCTGTCATGTTATTTATGTTCAGTATTGTTTGGCATTTCATCAAGGAAAGACTTACGCCTGAACAACGTTTTATTCACGCTCTGTAAAGAATGTATTTCGCGCGCTTCGCTCAACTCATGGTCAACACAATCGGCCTACTGAGCGTACTATTCGCAACACTATCATCTATCTTGAGACACAGCATTCATTATTGGATAATATTCGACCAAATAGACCAAATAGTGGGGAATCGATTCGGCACCGTTCGCAGCAAGTTGGACTGAGGTTGGGAACGACTTGACGCATTTTACTTCGAGATCTTAAATTGAAAGCATAAAAAACACAGCTCGTGCAAGAACTGAAGCCGCTCGACCTTCCCAAGCGACATCGCTTCGCTCAGTGGGCTCTTCAAATGTTCCAAGTCGATCCGTCGTTTTCGAGCCAAATTTTTGCTCAGCATTGATTCCCATTTCCAGCTCAATGGGTCTGTAAACAATCAAAATTGTCGCATTTAGGACGAGGAGTAACTTAAATAGTTTCAAGAGCTGTGATTTCATCTAGAAAAAATCACGGTTCGGTGGGGTTTGTGGGCTGGTGAAATCATCGGTCCATATTTCTTCAAAAAATATGCCAGTGAGAATGTAATTGTCGACTATTTCATGCTTTAAATTAAAGCTCGTGATTTCCGCAACATTTGGTTTCAACAAAACGGCGCCACTTCCCACACATTGCATCGATTAACTCACACTTCGGTGAGCAGATAATTTCACGTTTTGGGCCAGTCGATTGGCCACCAAGATCGTGTGATATCACACCATTAGACTATTTCCTGTGGGGATATGTAAAGTCTAAAGTTTATGCTGATAAACATCACACGTGTCATTCGCCAGTTACCAGTAGAAATGTTCGAACGAGTCATCGAAAATTTGACTCAACGGATGGATCATCTGTGGCGTAGCTGCGGCCAACATTTGAAAGAGATAATCTTCAAAAAATAAATGCCAAAGAATGTTCTTTCGAATGATAATAAGCATTCCCCATTAAATTTAAATTTTGTGGGTTTTTTTGTCTTAAAAAATTGCAAAACCTCGAAATGGATGACCGTTTAGTTCATAAGTATATATAAGTTGTAATAAAAAACGTAATGCTGTTTGTTGAAAATAAAAAATTTTAATCCAATCAATCCAATTTGAAATATAATAGGTTTACTAAGCTATTATAAATCCATAAAAAGTTTTATATATATTATTTTGTAAGAATAAATGTGAATATATTTGCGTAAAAATAGTTTAAAAAGAATATTTCATTTAACCCACTTGACTGTTTTTTATTGTATTTTTTTGCAGATTTTAAAAAAAATTTATCAAAACAAAATTATAAAATTTTAATAATAAAAAATCCACACATCAATGCTGCTCAAAAATAAATATTTAACATTATAAAAATTCTTAAATTTTTGTTTTCATATAGATATATAACTCGTTTATTTTTTTCCGTTTAAAATAACCGTTAAGTGAACAAAGATGCACAAGTAACACAAGCCCAGCTGATGCAATATATTGTCTCACTGAAATTAACTTTTCAAAGAAAAATTTTAGCTGAAGAAAAAAACTTTATGAAATAATTTATAAATTTACAAAAAACATACATATACATACATAAGTAACATAACTGTATTTTGCTACAATTTGCCTGTAATATTAACGCCCACACACACACACACATTTAAAAAGAATGATACAGTTAAAGAAACTACGGAAATGGCCATGCAACTTTTCAAAACAAGTATTATAAAGCATTTAAAATTAACAACAACAATAAAGACTAACAAACATAAAGCAACGAGAAGTGTAGCTTGAGAGAGCAGCAGCAGCGGCATTAAAACAAAAACAACAACCAACGACCGCCAACAATTCTATTCTAATTGCAGTAGCACAATGTTGTTGCTGATGTTGCTGCACAAACTTTTGTTACAATTCTCCTGTAAATAACGCTTCCTATTGCATATCTGCGGCCATTGTATTGTACATATTTGTTCTTTTCGCAAATGAACTAATATAGAAAAGTTTTCTTTATGCTATGTTTTGCTTGCTTTTTCGTTTTATTTATTAGCTCATTTTTGGTTTATTGCGCTTTGTTTGTTTTTCTTTTTCATTTTCAATTTGTACAACCTTAATAAACAATTTGACAAAGAAACATTTTTTTACTTTCTTACAAATTTGTTAAGGCTTATTATTGTTTCATGGTTATAGTTATATTATAGGCTTTTGTTTTTATTAAGGAAATAACACAAAATAAAACAAAATAAATCAAATAAAATAATGAAACAAAATAAAATATATTAGAAAAAAAAATAAATTTGATTGAAGAAAATAAAATAAAAATATATATATATATTAAAAAAATTAAATAAAATTTAGTTAAACTAAAATAAATCAGTAAAAATAAATTAATCTCAAATAAAATATAAAATAAAAATTTAAAAAATAAAAACCAAAAAAAATATAAAAAAATATAAAAATAAAATAAAATAAAATAAAACTAAATAAAATTAAATTAAATATATTAAATTAAAATAATTTAAATTAAATTTAAAAAAAATTTAACAAAACAAAATAAAATAAAATAAAATAAAACACAATAAAAAAAATAGAATAAAATAAAACAAAATAAAACAAAATAAAATAAAATAAAAACAAAATAAAATAAAATAAAATAAAATAAAATAGAATAAAAGAAAGTCAAATAAAACAAAATGAAATAAAATAAAATAAAATATTATAAAATAAAATAAAATAAAATAAAATAATGTAAAATAAATTATAATAAGAAATAAAAAAATAAAATAAAATAAGATAAAATAAAATAATTATACCAACTAAAGTAACACTAAATAAACTTAAATAAAATAAAGTAAAATAAAGTAAAATAAAATAAAATTAATAAAATAATAAAGAAATAAAAAAAATATAATAAATATAATTAAAATAAAATAAAGCAAAATTAAATTTGTTTTAAAAAATTAAAAAAAAAATTTAATAAAAAAAATTAGAAGAAAATGAGAAAATCAAATAGAAAGCATTAAAATTAAAAATAATAAATCAAATAGTAAAAAATATAATTAATTAAAATAATATTAAATAATATAAAACAATAAAAAATAAACAAAAATGAAATAAAATAAAATATGATAAAACAAAATATAAAAAATAATCAAAAAAAATATATAAATTATAAGAAATAAACGTTAAAAACTTAATGTAAAGAAAAGCTTATCAAAAAACAATTATAATAAAAAATGAGAGAAAAAATAATAATAAAGGAATAAATAAAACAAAGTAAAGTAAAAATAAGAATAAAAATACAAATAAAGAACCAACTAAAATAAAGAAATATTAAATGATATTAAATTACATTAAAAAATTAAAATATAGTAAAAGAAATAAATAAAATGAAATTAGTGAAAAGATTAAGTTAAATAAAAAAATTAAATATTTAAAAAATTTATAAAAAAGGATAATGTAATAAATAAAATAATTAATGAATAATTAATAAAATTTTAAATTGAAATAAATAACGATAATAGAATGTAATATAAAAAATGTTTCAAAAAATATCAAGAATTGAAAAAAACAAAACTTAAGAAAAGTATTATTCTACTTTAATAAATAAATATAAATAAATATTAATTAAAAAAAAATGCAATAAAATAAAGAAAAACAAAAATATTAAATTAAATTAAATAAAAAATTAAATTAAATAGAGAAAAATAAAATTATTAATAAAGAAAGTAATATGAAATAAAAATTACTAAATAAAATAAAATAAGAATCAGGTTCCAAAAGCAATTTTTCTGCAAATTAGCCTATTGAACATTTACAGCCAGCATTTTTACTTATTGCTTTATTATTTACTTTTATGTTTAAAAATAAAGAAATTGAACTTTGACTGAAAATTTTAATGGCCGAAATGAGATATGTTAAGTTGACTAATCTGATTCAGTCTTAATTGTAATGTGTGATTAAGTAAAAGAAAGACCTTACTAAAATATAAAGTCCATGTATTCTACTTGTATACTAAGGAAGTCTAAAACCAAGTTATTTTCATGTCACCATTCTATATTAACCAAATAATTAGTTTACCCAATGAAGTTAAATCTACAACAAGAGGAATGTATTCATAATTGCCCTAACACGTTGTGAAAAAATAACTGCAGAATATGCAAAAATTGATCGAAACAATACAAGAGCCAAAACTTGGCATAACACCGTACACCATGTCGTATAAACAATGCATATGATGTCATACCAGACAGCAAACGTTAGATATCGTTGAAAAATTTTCCAGTCTAATATCAGTGCAAAATAGACAAAATAATGACTAAATCTATAACAACATAAAAAGCATAATATTATTTTTTAAAATTATTAAAAGTGAACACTTTTGAATTTAGTTCATAAAACACTTTTGTTTAACTAATTTTATGCTACTTACCTGATTAAGAGAAAAATCATTAATATATAAATGTATTAGAAAATATGTTATATTTGAATAATAAAAGTTATCAAGTCGACTTAAATAATAAACTAATGCTTTCTTTAATTTTAACCAGTTTGGTACTTTCGGAGTAGTCCATTTACAGCAATAAACTAGTTCCTTTGAACATTCGCTGCAGCGTATATGTAAATGTATGTTTACAAACCGCCTTAACCGCATTTATGGTATATATAATTTACGCACACTCGTTCCTCCATCATATGTATGTATACGAATACATAGTTGTATCTGTATTGTAAAAATACAATATGCAAAAAGTTGTTGGCACACAAATTGTTATTGCAATGTGTTTTTGTTTGACACACAGCTGTTGGCCAAGTACATACATACATACATACATATTTACATATTTACCAATGGTATTGCAATGTAATTTTCTTCTTTTACATAAAATTTACACTATATTTGTTGTTGTTGTTGATGCTTTTCCTATAGTTGTGGTTATTTTTACAATGTTACATTTCTTCTATGCAACACTGGCCGGATACACAATATCTGCGTGTTTGTGGAAAGCTTGTTTTGCAGTTTCTTTGCTAGCATGTACAAGTACATGTCCTAGGGCGAGTAGTGAACACTTTTCTATTCGCTATACATATGTAAAAATATATGCATGTACCTATACATATGTATCTGTATATATCTGTTCTGCTTTAAAGATACAGCTTTAGAAATTTATGTTCACCTCCAGAGACATATTTATTTCATCCAAAGCTTACATGGTATTTGAGTAATCCTCACCTCCTACTTAACGACAATACCTTTTTATTAGATAGTAGTATTTTTAAATTATTCATCAAATCTGATATATTCTGCCTTTTCATGAAGTAGATTATGAGTTCGTCCATCATGCAGTTTCTCTCTATATTCCTCTTATGAAAAGGAGACCACCCTGTTTCGTTCACCACTAGAACTTCACATATCGGTACATGCTTGGAGCTTTCTATCAATGGAAAAACTACTTATACTATTATTGTTGCACGGTTATTACTAAGAAGGTTGGGCTTTTCCTCAACTCTAATACATACTGCCATGCATTTAAAATTTATGCTTAAGGCTTTCTCAAATTTCTGAGGCATACTTTCTGCCTACTTCCTGTGCTATAAAATTTCGATTCAAATGTTAGCAAGTATCGGGTGATCCATTCCGAAGTTCCCTACTTTTTTTTTTAAGAAAAAACACAGAAAATTTAAATCTAATAATCAAAATTTATTATCATTGGAAAAAACATTCTTTGGCATTTATTTTTTTGACGATTATCTCTTTCAAATGTTGGCCGCGGCTACGTCTCAGATGGTCCATCCGTTGAGTCCAATTTTCGGTGACTAGTTCGAGCATTTCGAATGACACACGTGATGTTTTGCTTTTTCTAGATGAAATGGTAGCTCTTGAATCTTTTCTGGTTGCTCTTCGACCCAAATGCGGCAACTTTGCTTGTTAACATACTCATTGAGCCAAAAATGGGCCTCATGGGAAGGTGGAGTGGCTTCAGTTCTTGCGTAAGCTGTATTTTGTGCACTTTCAATTTAAGATCTCGACATGAATAAAATGCGTCAAGTGCCAAATAATACTGTACAAAAATAGCATGACAGCTTGACACGACTCACGCGTGATCTGTCAAAAAAAGGATATTGAAAAAAGTACCTTGGATCACCCTTTTGATCTATAGTTGATTAGTTCAGTTGTTTGTCGTTTACTTGATATTATGGTTAACAACTCAAGTCAAGTGTTAAATTTTATAGCGCTCGAGAGGCTGTCACCCGATCTTAATAATTTTACAAAGGCAATGAGAATTAGTTGTGAACCATAAATACCTGCTGCTAAGCCAATTCGTTTCCAATATGTTCATGTTCGAATTCAAAGAGAGTCCGAAGAAATTTTGCCAATACCTATGAATATCTCCCGACCAAATATATTCTGGCTGTATTAAAACAGAAAAAATATTCACTTAAAAAAAAAGTTTCGAGACAAGCACTGATCTTGGCAGTTTTATACTACTGACCAATCAATACTTTCAGCTGACTGAACCTTCAGGGTATTCAAGTAATAGGAAAACCGTGCAATCGAAGCACCAAAGTCTGCTTTTCCTAGACTAAGGAATAAAGAAAGAATTTAAATAAATTTCATTTAAATTTGTATATTTTGATTATGTTTTCTTAAATGTCTCAATGTGGGCCAATTTTTATTGTGCCTTCTATTATTATTTTTATAATAATAATAATAATAATAATAATAATAATAATAATAATAATAATAATAATAATATAATAGTGTTTTAATATATTTCTGTTTTTCTCTTTCCAGGTGAGTTTTATTAGAGTGATGCATTTTAACTCTCGTTAAAAGGGTAAGTTGGCAATCCTTTTGGGGGTTTCGATTGAAATCTTAAGAGAATATAGATGTTAGAGTTGGCCGCTGTACCCTATAGTTAATTATATGATCAACTTTTTCGGGTGCATAAGAGGCAATGTAAATTTCTGCCTTAATCCGAGAATCTCACGCATTGTAAATATGTGTTTTTCAAAGTGAGACTTCCATCAAGATATTCCCTATCATGAGTGTGACAGGTAAACTGGTTTAATGAAAATGAATTTTAACGAAAATGGAAAAAAGTGAATTTCGTGTGCTGATTAAGCATAATTTTTTGCGTAAAAAAACCATCACCGAAACCAAGAAATACTTGATAAATACTACGGGAACTCTGAACCATCAATTTCAATGGTTAAGAAGAGGTTTACTGAGTTTCCTTGTAGTTGTACCAGTACGAGTGACGCCGAACGTTTAGATCGCCCAAAAGCGGGCGTCACGCCAGATATTGGACGATCGGATGTAGGTACCAACTGACTAAATTTCAAACTTAGTGAAACTGGTCCCTAACATATCCGATTCTTCCAAATAGATTAATTCCCTTTACTTGACATAGTTTTCTTTACAGAAAGTAGACAAAATACTGATCTTTACAATAAAAGAAATAATTTTGGTTTGATTTGGGTGAAATTTGATTCGAATGTTCATGTCACAAACATATGGAGAATTTTTCTTTCCCCAAAAAATATCCCACTTCATGCTAGTCTAAGTATAAAACCATCTATATACCGAATTTCAGGAAAGTCGAACCATAAATACAATTCGTTTGAATACGCTATTCCTTAGACCCAGGAAATGTTTTTTCTTACAAACCTTTCTAAGAACCATAGAAGCAGACCGACAAATTTTCGGTATAATCTGTCTGGTAGTTTAGAAGATCTTAGATAATAAGCATACAAACAAATGTTTCTATATGTAAAGAATATAAAATCTTACGAAAAAAAATGTTGTCCGCGAAAGAGCTAAAAAACATAAAATAATAAATTATTTAACATTAATCACTAAGCTCTAAAACTAATGTAAGTATATCTAAGTAAGTTTAAGCCTGCGCCAACATGCCGACATGTCTACTCACTTGTTAGCCCGTTATCACCGACATTACTTCGCGAATCCTCGACAGATATATCTACTTAAGCACTTAGTTTTTAAGGTTAAATAATATATTATTTTTTGCGTTCTGTTGTAGTTCTTTCGAAGATTAAGTTTTCTTTCCAAATATTTTATTTTAAAATTTTTTGATGCTCTTTAAAAACTTTGTAAAAGTTTTTTTTTTTAATTGGGACCAAACTTCGCAACTATCTATAAAAAGAAAAATTATCCAAAGTGGACTTTATGGTTCAGAGGTATGCGCGATGTTGCGTTAACGGGGTGCCTTTTTTCCACTTACGGTTAGAATTTATGTGGGACCAATTTTAAGTATACTCTATCCAAAATAAAAATAATTATCAAAATCGGTCTAGGTATACTTTGGAATCAGTGAAACATCCCTCCTTTCCTACTCCTCTACTAATATTTGTTTTCCAACTACCAATGGTACCAAATTCAAGTCATACCTTTTTCAATTAAAAAGAACTTTCAAAATCGGAGCAACGAGGGTGCATTACATATTTCGGGATTAGAGAACAAAAACAAATATTAATTTTCAAGATATTCTTGAACCAATTGTCGAAGCACGTTTGCCAGACGTATCTCCAAAATATGCGTTCTGAACGCTTCAATCGCCTCTTCAGGTGTCGAAAAACGTTGATTTTTAAGTTTATTTTTTATGTGCGGGATACGAAGTTCGATGCCAAGTCAGGACTATACGGTGGATGACTCATAGAATCGATGTTTTTAGTGTTGAAAAATGCAGTTATTTCAGTCGATGTGTGAGAGCTAGCTTTGTCATGGTGAAGATCCGTCTAAGGCTTTAATGGCTACAGCTCTCATGCAAATCTTGCGTTCTTTGCTTCATTTGTCTGCCTCTAAGAGTAGTTTCCCGAAGATTTCCGAAAGTCTGGTCCAGGCCCCTCGTAGTCTATTCGTAGTCTTAAGGATGACGCTTTACGAGTGTACCTCTATATCTTGATTCTCAGCTAATTTGAAGCTAGTAGTCTTTAGGTTCTATGCTAGTATATACAAAATCTCATGTGGGTGATGTTTTTCTAAATATGCCGAAGATGCTGAGCATCGACAGTCTAATGATTCTTTCCAGCCTACCACCATACTAGAACGCCATAGAAAAGTTTGGCTTAACAATTGCGACGAAAGCACGAGGTAAAATGGTTGGTGAAAGACTCATAGATGGCACTACTAGAATTAAATTAAATATTTGCTATAGTGAAATAATGGATGAAAATGAATTTCGCTTTTTGATCAAATATTGCTTTTTGAAGGGTAAAATAACAGTTGAAGTAAACACTTGGCTTGCTGACGAGTTTCCGTCTCCAGGATAATCAAGCATCTCGGATTGGATCTCCGATCCAAAACAGGTTTTTACTAACGAAAACATCAAAAAAAATCCACAATACGATTTTGAATAACCGTAAATTGAAACTGAATGAAATAACAGGCATTCTAAAGACATTAACTAAAGATGTACGAATATTTGGGCATGAGAATGCTCTGTGCAAAGTAGGTGCCGTGCGAGTTCACTTTTGACCAAAACCAACGTTGAGTTGATGACTCGGAGCAGTATTTGGAGATGTTCAAGCGTAATAAATCCGAGTTTTTGCACCAATATTTGATAATGGATGAAGCATGGGTCCATAATTTCACTCCGAAGTCCAATCGGTAGACATACGAGGGGACTGCTTACGATGATCCCACTCCAGAACATAGAAAAACGAAACAGTCGGCTAACAAGGTTATGGCGTCTGTCTTTCAAAAAGGAAGAACAATCAACAATGATTATTACTATCTATAAGACCGTTTGAAAGACGAAATTGCCGTAAATCGGCCGCATTTGAAAAAAAGTGCTGTTATGCAAAGACAATGCACCGTGTCACAAGTCAGTGAAATTGATGGCAAAAATACATAAATTTTACTTAGAATTGCTTCCACCCCCACGGCATTCGCCAGATCTGGCCCCCAACGACTATTTTGTGCTCTCAAATCTCATAGGTCAAAATTCCAAGGGCTGTCAAGCACTTACAAGAACTCACCTCAGCTTCCCCCTTTGTGAAACCTTAATAGGTCACTGTATTCCTCCCATCATGGAATTACTTACCTTAACGCTTTTTTTTTTTTTTTTTGTTTATATATATGTAAATAACATATTTAATTTGTCGGTGGCAGTGGCGGATATTAGTTTATTCGTCATCAATACTTTAATAGTACACCCTGCACAAGCTCTCCATCAGCAGCATAAAAAATTCAGTGCCAAATTTAATGTTTCAACAAATATGCAAACATACGTACATACATCCATATATCTCTTATTTGTTTATACATTTTTTCTATTCACAATCTTACTCAAACAAACTTTACGTTTTAGAAGTTCAAAGCAAAAATATGCCAATTACATACATACATACAGTATGTGTAATATACGAAATTTATGCATGCGCATGTTGGATAAATAAACTAACTACAATATTAGCCAGCTGAAAACACATTTCCACGTACATACTCGTACATTTACATATTTATTTAGCGAAAAAAATTAATGAACATAAATCTCTACAAGCACCTGTACATTTTAGTATTTACAAATGTGCTATGTGCATACATACATATGCTACGCAGGTACTTTCCGTTCAACATATGTACGAAACTAATGTCCGGAATTTACTTTGAAAAACATAAGAAAAAAAGTGTTCAAGGCGATGATGAGTGATGAGTTGATGGCATAGCAAAAAATCATCTTGATTAATTAATAGGGAAAAAATTAAAAAAAAGAATATTTACACAAATATTTTTATTTCATCATATGCAAATTAAACTACACAAAACCACTCAAATATATGTATATGTACGATATATAAAATTTTCAATTTGAAATGAAAAATTATAAATTCATTTGCTCAACATCTTAAACGCTGCAAATAAATGCACAAATTTATATACATGTGTGTATGTGTGCACAAGAATAGCATGAATAAATATGTAAAAAATAAATAAATATAATGGCTGGTAAACATTCATATGAGTATGTCAATAAAATAGAGTATTTGCACTGGTATTATATATATATATAAATAAATTTGTGCAAATTATTGAGCAAATAACAGAAATGCAAGCCACAAAACTTAATGAATTTAATTGCTAGCAGAAATTCAAACAACTCACATACATACATGCATTTTCTATATTCATACATACTGATCAGTGCCAACTTTAGTATTCAATTGAAATGCTCATTTCACATAACCATTAATTTATTTAATTAACTCAATGCTTGCTTCCTCATTTAGTGCAACAAATGCCACTTATCACCACATGTTGCATTTCATATGGCAGAATTTATAGTGAATTTCTCCAGCAAGTAGTAGTCGCTCCAGCATATACATGTATGTTTATAGTTTATATCTGAATTCGTAAATGCACACATATGTATTGTAGTATTTATTAACTTCCACTTATTTGCCGCTTGGCTACCCAATCCCACTGACTCCAGTGGTTTTGCACTGGAAATGACTATATTCTGATAAAAATTTCACTGTCATCACGAGATGCTTCGCTTCGATTGTGCGTGGTTTTCTTAACAGAGTAAAAAGCAGTGATAATGATAATTACGTGTTTTATTACTTTTTTTTTTAATTTTTATAAAATATATTAAATAATAAATTTATAATTTTTATAAAATCATTGATTAAAGTTTGTGTTGTATCATATTGAAAAAAAGAGCGATCATGCCGAAGTCTTTATACTTTTCCTGAACGTATAAAATTTATTGTAAAATATCAAATTCAATATGGACTGGAAAATACGCTTGCCGAATATCAAATATCACGCTCTTAGATGCTTTTTTTTAGCGGATTTCGGCTTTATGATATACTGATTTAGATGATTTTCACTACCAGTATGTAGTTCATTAGGGGTGTGGAGGATACCAAATTTCATGCTCCCAATTGCTTTTATGCCTGAGTTTTGACCAAAACCTCACATCTGTGTGGGATACATCTTATATTCGTCCGATTTCGATGTTTTTCAGAAAAAATATGCATGTCACGTTCTTAACGGGTTATGCTACTCTAGAATTTTCAGAAAATTGATTTTTTTCTTTCAAATGATACATTATGATCTCAAAAATGTTATCCAGAAAGATTATGGCAGATAAAAATTTTTAAATGTCCCATTTTCAAAACTGATTTTTCAAATCATAACTCAAACAATTTACAACCGATTCACTTGAAAATTTGACAACATTTTCGGAAATACATTATCTACAGAAGTAGGTAAATTTTTTTTATCTTGCATAGTTTTTTTTTTTTATTAAAAAATTTCGAACAATTTTTTAGACCAAATTGTTACTTTTTTCCTTTAGAGACCCGCCATTTTGTGTCCGGCCGCGGTACCCGAAAAAATGGAGACACGCTAGGGAGAACGCTGTATAGCAGCCATTTTTAAATTTATTTTTTCTTAAAAAATAGTTAGAAGCAGTTAATTATTTGTATAATAAATGCTTTTTGTCAAAAATTAGAGTTTTTTGATAGTTTTCCCAAAAAAAAAATTAAAAAAGCCTATTTTGTGGCCATCTGGAGTGGCCTAACCCCTTAAATATTTTTTTGACAAATTTATGACCCAAAATTTCAAAGCGGTAAAATAGCTTAAACATATAAGTGCATCTTCCTACCAAGTTCGGTTGAAATATCTCAAAAGTTGAGGTCTGGTTTGCATTCAAACAGACAGACGGACAGACTAGCATACGGATATGGCTAAATCAAATCAGCTTATGATTCTGATAAGATCGGTGTAAATTTAAATAGAGTTTTATGAGTCGTTTTTTTAACAGATATAATACTCATTATCAATTTTGAAGACCCGAACCAACTCGAATGAGCCACACTCTACCATGCTCCCCAAACTCATCAAAACAAACAGAGGGAAATTAATCATAACAAACACATGAAGCTCACAAACAGCGTGTACTGACAGCTGGACCCAAACTAGTCCCGAGAGGCTAACCCCAAATTGAATGTAAAGTTATCATGAAACGGGACGACTGTAGACATGCAGAGGCTAAATCGGTGGAAAAAAAAACAAAAATCCACTGCACCAACTGCGAGCGACCAGTGATGTGCCAGCAGTGTCAAGGACCTGTGAGCAAAGTGCGGCTACTGATAGCGCAGTGAATGACCAAAAGTGTTAGACAGAGCGACCCGTTCCTTTAACGACTCCATTATAGATGCTTCGCGATCCGCAGGGAGTATGTAATTTAAGTAACAGACCTTGCTGTAGACAACGTTCAGTGATTGTCTTATTGAGCTTATATTGACAGCGTCTTCAGGCAGGTCTGATTTTTCAGGTATTAAAACTGGCAATGAACTTTATCGAGGATGTTCCATACACTCTCTCAATAGTAAAGAGTCTTCTAGAGTTGTGTAACAACTCCAAGCCACAGTTTGTATGCCTTCAAACTCTTGAAGACACATACCTTTCTTTACCAAAAGTGGGGTAATATCGACGGAGTCAATAGAAAAGATACTGGGTACTCGAACATATTGATAGCAGGACCAGCAGAGTTTTCTGAAGAAGAAGTATTACTCCAAACTAGGTCGCGCGACCCCAAATAGTACATTGGTTTTACAAAAGTGTCGTAAGCTACACACCAACTTATGGATCACTAATATGGTGGACTAGACTAAAGAGAAGCACTACATTAAATCTCTGAAATGTGTACAATATGCCAGTTTACTGGGTATACTCGAAGCGAGAGAACTACCTAAAAAAAATCCCTAGAATTTATAATGGATATCAAGCAGAGTGGCATATGAACAGTCGCCGCCCTAAAAATTTTAGAAAATAGGACGCGAAGGACGTGACGGCATACAAAAAAAGTATTGAATCTTAACGTATAGAAAATGGTAACCTTCTACCGGATAGATGCTCCCAACTTTCAAGAGCATTCACCAAACCAACTCTGACTTCCATTACTGAAGGTGCCAAATGGGCAAACGTTTTGGCGAGGAATTTTCTTAGATTTCTATAGACATCCAAGCGACTATTAGGACAATTAAATGTATGAGAACATGAAAGTAAGCCATAGACAGAGGATTAGGGGAAAACACAGTGGATATCACTTAAGTTCCAGGTCCCACTAGTGCCGCTGGCTAGGGTGTCACGTCGACTCTCTAAAACTTTTCACCGCTTTCAAATGTTGTTTAAAACAGTCGAAGCTTTTAAGGTACCGGTACAATATCGTGGTAGAACGTACCATTAAACTACTGTAAGACAGCGTTTATTGAAGACAGACCAAAGATATACTAGCCTGGGCAAAAAAGAGCTATTATTATTCTTGTGGGTGTCTTCCACTGACACATCATCTCCACATGCTATTGTAGGTAATCGGCTGTGCGCAGAGCGTGCAGAGGAGATGACGAAAAGCTGAAGTAGAAACTCGGAATCCAAGAACCATTTATTTCAAACCAAGAGCTCGAGCTGCCTCGAGAGACCCTATTTAAATATTTTAGTCGACTTAATTCCTACTTATTCATACTTGACTCCGACATAACCAACGTATGTCCTTAATGCAATGAGTCCCTGCACAAAACTAACCACCTCTTTGCATGTCCCTTAAGACCAAGTCATCTAACTCCCCATTCTTACTGATCCGAATCTTATGACTTAACCTAGCATTGGCTGTTCTTAGGAACGGTTCAGCTAGCCGCTAAAATAACAACAACAACAACAACAACAAAAAACGCTGAAGACTGAGTGTCCAGCATTCAGGTTACTTCCACAATGCTCCCAGCTCCACCTTTATGGAGATGGACACATTGTTGCGCTTGACTTTAAACATACTTTCCTCCAGAAGTGTGCTCAAGCTGTGAATACCCATATTTACAGTAAATGTAGGCAAGTTACAGGGGTATTATGAAGAAGCTCTCCAAGCTCCAAATCAACTGGTCATTTATGAGTATGAGAAGAAGGAGCAATCCCTAAAGTATCTAGTTATTTTGTGTTCAATCTTATCTCTGTACCGGGTCTAATTGATTGAATTGTGTTGACTCATATATTAATCATTTAATAATATGAAATGATCCATTAAAAAGCTCAGCATCAGCATCATTGAGAATCTTCAATTCATTGAACTTAACGTTTGTGTCTTATTTAAATTCAACTACGACTAGGCACGAGTATGTACGTGTATGCAAATAACTAACTATACTCTGTGATGTAATAATTTGTAATAAAATAATTATTATCTATTTGTAAGCATTCATTAAATAAGCAAGTTTATAAAAATGTTCGAATTCAAAATTTCATCGTTATTTAAGTACACACTTGTAAAATAATATATTTACTATAAATGCATGCAGCTATAAATAACATAAAAAATAATATGAACAAAAATTTATTTAAATTAATTGCTTTACCTGAAGCGCCAATAAGATTGACAGCAAAATGTACTTGTATTACTTATGAATAATGCAAAATTTATATACATACATATTTATATTTATGTTGTAAAGAATTTTATTAAAAGTGACGTAAGTTGGCATACCTGCATTTGCGATACTAGATAGCAATTAACGATTATTAGTTAAGTCCTTAAGCCGATGTTATTTTTTTATTATTTTATTGTTATTCTTCAATAGAAATAAGAATATAACAGGTCAATTGAAAAGTCCCCGACCTACCATAGTAAAACGCATTTAATTTTTTTGGAAAATTCATTTCTTTTATTCAACATAGTTCCCTTCAAAGGTGATACACTGACTAAAGCAACCCTTCAACTTTTCGATACCATTTTTGTAGTACACTTTGTCGTTTGCTTTGAAATAGGCCTCAGTTACGGCGATCACCTCTTCATTAGAAGAAAATTTCTTCCCAGCGAGCATTCCTTTAAGATCTGAGAACGGGAAATAGTCGCTGGGGGCCAGATCTGGAGAATACGGTGGATGCCAAAGCAATTCGAATTCTAATTCATAAATTTTTGACATCGATTTCACTGACTTGAGACACGATGCATTGTCTTGGTGAAACAGCGCTTTTTCTTCAAATGCGGCCGTTTCTCGGCGATTTCGTCCTTCAAATGGTCCAACAACGCTGTTGCTGGTCCCTTCTTTTTCAAGGTAGTTAATGAAAAAAATTCACGCGCATCCCAAAATACAGGCGTCATAACCTTGTCAGGAGACTGTTTCATTTTTCTAAGCTTTGGAGTGGGTTCATCGTGTAATGTCTACTCGGATGACTGTGGATTGGACTTCGGAGTGAAATAAGGGAGCCTTGATTCTTCCATTTTCTCATATTGACGCAAAAATTCGGATTAATTGCGCTTGAACATATCCAAACACTGCTCCGAATCATCAACTCGTCGTTTTTTGGTCAAAGGTGAATTTGTGCTTGCTATGTCATTCAAATTGAATTTACGGCCATTCAAAATCAGCTTGTGGATTTTTATGATGATTACGTTGTTAGCAAGCTCTTTTAGGCGTCCACTGCGTTCACTGTTTTCGATGCTTATTTCATCACGTCTAAACGTAGTCCAAGTTTTTGCTTCAACTGTATTTTTTCCCTTTAGAAAACAATATTTTATCAACACGAAAATCTTTTTCATCCTTTTTTTCACAATAACAAAAGTTGCTTCACTCAAAATGATATAATTCACAAGCTGATGATCCGAAAGCTTTTTATACGTGCGTCTTTTGAAGTTTAGGGCTAACTAAAAATGTATACACATTTAATTCTAGTAGCGCCATCTATGCGTCAGTTCGGGGACTTTTCAATTGACCTGTTATATAGAAATATGCTATGTTGAATTCCGATATCGGCAACAAAAAGTTTTTTTCTTAATATATTCATATTATAAAAAAAATATTTATTGAAAATTTATAGCCATGTTTTTTTTAACGTTCATATGCATGCATATTTAAATTTTCCTTAGAAAATAGCACACAGTTTTTGAATTTTCTTACAAAAATTAAAGTATTTATATATGCGCGTATAAAAAAATACAAATACATTAATTTTATTTCTTCGATTAGTCACAATAAGTAGATATTTCAAACCAAGTTGTAAACATGATTTTTATAAAATTTTTTCTTTTACCATAGCTAAATCGCGGAAGGAAAGCCTTCGATATATTATGGCTGACCTGAAGTAGGAACCGCAAATAATAACAATTATTGACTCGGTGTTGAGTGGGAAGTTATTTATAAACGGCGAATTCGAAAAAAGTATAAACTTTTTCCCAATTTGTTTTATTAAAAAATAATTTTTAATTTTTCAATTTTATTTAAATAATAAAAATTAAAGAGTTATTATTTGATATTAGTTATATTTAAAAAATAACTAAAAACTTGATTGAAAAATTGATTTTTAAAATAAAGGTAAAAAAATAAGAAAGAGGGGCTGTCCCCCAACATGCTGAAATCTTTTTACCTTTCATGAACATATAAAATTTTCTGCAAATTGCAAATTTGATTTCGATGGTTTTCAGTATCAACATGGACTGAATTTACGTTTGTAGAATATCATATTTCGCGCGCTTAGATGCTTTTTTGTAGATTTTTTACTCAAAACCTCTGAAAAATTGTTTATAAGGTGGTCGTATATATACAAGTAGTGGGCCGATCTGGGCGGTTCCCACAAACAATCATTTAAATGTATAAGTACATCTGTGTATAAAGTTTTAAATATCTAATGATTTTCGAATACCATCTCTAGAAAATGAGGCTTCTCTGTCCTCGATACAATCGTTGAGAAAATCTTCGAGTTGCAAACCCACCTTGTCATGATGCTTTTTGTTAATTTCTGACCGATTTTTGCGCAATGCGGGCTCAACACATTAGTTGTGATTAATAACGAGTTCAGTTTACATGGCGTGGATCTTGATCTAGTTAAGCCTCCAATTCCTCATCTTCAAATTTTTTCGGTTGGCCAGGACATTTTATGTATTCGACGCTAAAATCAGTACTTTCGAAAGGTCAAAACCACTCTCTTCATGACTTTTTGGTCGACGCAGATTCATCATATACTTCCACAAGCATTCGATGGGATTCAGCTGTACTTTTCTCTAAATAAAATAAAAAATTAAAACGTTCAAGAAATTCTGTTTATTTAACACAAAACCGGACATTTTCGAAATCGAAAAAACAATGTTATTGCATAACAAGTTGGTAGCCCAGCTCCTAAAGGTTTTCATCATCACAGAGCTTATGCCACATGTTTGCTGTGCTTGCTGGCAACGCCAGCAGGTATCAATTTTCGTTTTGGCGACTTGCTCAGTTCAGCTTCCTTGGTGGCGTTTCCACTTCCTCTTATTCTGTTGTACTCTCGTTTCAGCTGAAGGATATTACGACGAAGATCGGGAATGGTTTCTACCCAACCAATATGCAGCAGGTTTGTTTCTCTTTTGTTTTTATGCAAGCTCGTCTTATTCCAAGTATGGTACGCTGTACCGTTTTAATAATATTTGTACGAAGGCTTTCTACTGAGGTACGGAGCATGGGCCAACTCTGCTTCTGTGCTCTACTGGGATTTTATATGTTTAGACTATCACTTACAGTATAATATTTTTTACTCTCCTGTTTTTGTAGACTCCGCTATGTGATCGAATGCTAGAATGAAGTCCTTGGTAGTTTCTGCGTAGCCAGGTCTTCTAAAATTTGTTGCGCGTTCTGAATTTGAAACTACCAAATTAAGTCTCACTGACATTTTTCAGACGCGTTTTCATATAGATTCTGTGTAAGCTGATCCCCGTTCAATAAACGTAACATTAAAATCATCTGCGACTATCAAGTTGTTTCTCAACTCGACTCAGCGATCTACGAACCATCTATATTTTCATCCAAATCATATATATTTTCGTCGATCTGTTGATCTATGATACACTTCCCGGGGAGGGGGTATATTATTTGTTATTCTAAACAAAAACACTACCAAAGTATTAAATTTCAAGAAAATCGAGCTTGCTTCCTGTCCAATTTCAGTATTTGTTTGTCTGCTTACTGGAAAGAAATGATTTTCAAGTAAATCGAATGATAGGCTCGATTTTTTTTTAAATAAATCGGCCCCAGCTCAAGTTCCCGTAAGAAAATTAGGTCTTTATCTTAATTTAGCCACAAAGCTGCCAGGGTGTTAAGTTTCTAGTGTATCGCACAGTAATAGAATAGGATTTTGGGATAGTTCGGTTCCAGGTTCGCTTCCCGGGAGAAAAAGTAGTGTTCATAATAAGTTAAGCGTGAAGCTAGCTACGTACCATATTTCAGGAAAATCTAGCCAAAAATATAATTTTTTGAATGGGTCAGTCTCTGAATCACTTCTCAAATTTTGCTTTTGGATTATTCTTGTTTGAAGGGAGATCAATCTGAATATGGTCGAATCATTGAAATCGGTCAAAGCGTTTTCATGTTATAAGCGTAATTACTAGCATTCCTTTCCTTTATATATACGCATAGAATCATAAATTTTTATATTGTTCCCAAAAAACACTTTTTTTTAACCCTCCGAAAAATTGTGACATGAACTGTTTACTCATTGCCCCGATAGCTTTTTCAGCTATTTCTCCTTAATTATCGCAAAATACCGTTCTATGAAAAGATTAATGTACTCTCCAATCTTGGGAGCAGGGAAAATCCGTTCAGGCTGTTACACTATAGTTTTTTCTCGACATAAAATATACGGACAACCAACAATGGCCTAACGCTTACTGAAATGATTATCTCGTGGCCAATTCATAATTTTTATCCTTCTGTGACCTTTAAAAATTAACCTTTTTTAACAGTCCATCGTGATGTCCGAAGTAGAAGTTTTAAAATTTTTTAAAGGCTTCTGGAGAAATAAATAAAATTTTAGGACTTATTCCGCTTTAGGAAGTTCTAAAGATGTTTTTTGGAATTCCAATTTTTGATATGTTAAATATCCAAAATGTAAAAGAAAACATAACCTTTAGTCGAAATTTATCCACGGCATTTCAGAACAGACGGCAGCTCGCGTAACTAATTACATAATTTGAAATTGAAGTTTTTATACAATTTTACTTCTTCATAACTTAAAGTCTAATTATCGAAAAAAAGCCTTCGATTTTTTCTGGTTAATTTTTTAAAAGTTTACACATGCTTGTAAATTGTGTAAATAGTATTTTCTTACATATGTATATTTACTTGTAACAATTTTTTGCAGAATTCTTAATTACTTTACGAGTCTATAATTTAGAATTTTTTTCTTAACTTGTGAAGAGCTGGCACCACGTCTTTGTATAAAAATTTTTAATATGCTTTAATATTGTTGCGGAGAAATCCATTATGTAATAAAAAAAAGAATAAAAAAGGTTTTTGTTGATATGAAGGGCACTGAGTATAAGTAGAAGCAATTCTTTTTTTTTTTTTTTTTGCTTTTGGAATATACACATACACAATTAGCTGCCAAAATTTATTATTGGCCGCAAAAAATTAAAGTTTACTGGCCCTTCTCTTCAAAGGTGTATGACTTAGAAGAGCTCTCACGCAAGTGTTTTTCGAAATTGCACATGTAATCATTTTTTATTAATCGATAAATTATATTTGATGTTCGTATATCTTTAAATATCTTTTTGAAAAATTCCTACGTACTTCTGTAGCTATTGCTATTTACAAGTGGAAACCGTTCAACAACTTATTAAAATAACAAATTACAGGAGCTGTGTGTCTGGCCGTGGTTCCCGAAAAAATGGAGACATCCTAGGGAGAACGCTGCATAGCCGCCATTTTTAATCTAATTTTTCTTAAAAAATAGTTATAAACAGTTAATTATATGTATAATAAATGCCTTTGTGGCCCTCTAGAGTAGTCTAACCCCTTAAAGTTTTATCCGCATAAGCACCTTTTTTCTCGTAGCCCTGCAAAAGAAAGTCCAGCAGTGTCAAACCACACGATCTCGGTGGCCAATTGACAACGCCAAGACGACAGATTACGCGGTAGGGGAATTTCTCTCGTAATAAAGCCATATTCGCTCGTGTTGTGTGGCATGTGGCACCATCTTTTTGGAACCACATATTGTCCAAGTCGTGTTCTTCAATTGCAGGTCAAAAAAATTCGATTATTATATTACCATAATGCTCCGAATAGGCAGTGACAGTCTCGCAGTTATCGTTTTCAAAGAAGTGAGGTCCAATCACACCTCCGGTCCAAAGAGCGCACCAGAGAGTAAGTTTGTTTTTTAGGTGTAATGGCCCATTTTCAAATATTTGAGGATTTTTGGAGAACTAAATGCGACAATTTTGCTTATTAACATATCCACCGAGGGAGTAATGTGCCGCGTCACTGAAGATAATTTTTTTTTGGGAAAATCGGGGTCTACTGCCTGTTATTCCAAGAACCCAACCAACGTAACTATGACGTTATGAATAGTCAGTTGGCTTCAGTTGTTGTGTGAGCTGAATTTTTTATGGATGTAGGTGTAAGTCCAAGTGCAAAATACGACGTAATGTGTCGTAAGAAAGTTTCAGCTCTTGAGAATGTCCAGAAATTGACATATTCGGGTGTTACAGCAGTGAAATTTGAGGTGGAACGAGCAAAAAAGTGATGAACGGGCTTTAGAATATCTATAACCGATCCAGTCTCTTAAAATTTCTTTAAAATTTTACCAATCGCTTGAGTAGTTGGACAATTTTGCACCATAATCTCCTCTTAAAGCAAGAAACGTGGTCACGTTTGAATCACCATTTTTTAGTAGGTTTCGGCAATTTGAGCGCGTTGTGCCATTGTTATGCGATCCAATTTCATAAATGCCTGATTTTAAATTAAAACAAAACATGTTTGGTTTGACAGTTAAGTTTGAAAGATGTGAAAATATATCCCGGCACTTTCGAAAGCACTAAATGGATAACTTTTTATAAAAACTTTCGTTCCCTTTCTAAACTTGTTGGTCAGAATATTTGATGTCATGATACATATTTATACTTATATATGCACGTTCGCCGCCTATTCTACTCCTGTATTGAGGAGAGAATATCGTCATTATTATCGACAACAACATACTTTTAATTATATTTTCTCAAAATTATAATTTAAACTCCCATAAAAGTCACAACAACAACAATTTAACAACAAATGCTTGTATGTTTTCATATATACATGTATATAAAGTAGACAGCTTTAGTAGCCATAAAATTTCTCAAATCTACTGGTGGCTATTTCTACTGCTAAAATGCCTATTAAAAATAATATTACAGAAATTGAGGAAGCGTCAGGTCACGTTTAATCGTCTGAAACATCTATACAACAGCGGTTAACATTTTCCTGCAACTCCTCTATTTCATCATTCTTCCAACTGAACACGTATCCATATTTGTAATGTATGTGTGTGTGAGTGTGATTTTCACGCCTGATTATAGTAATTTTTATCAAATAGCCTATCAACTTTTTGTTGTTATGTGCGAATAAAAAATTAAAATCAGCAAAACATAGTTCAACTTGGAACAGATCAACAAGAAAAACGCTGAAGAATAATGTGTGTGGCTAAAAAAAAAACACAAAAACAACACTGACGCCACATACTACCAGCCTCGCCACTTTTTCTCACACTTGCGATTTTTTTATGTACTCGTATACTTACCCTGGCCTTTAACTTGGCTTTATTGCTTAGTTTTTTGCTACTCTGCTAATGCTAAGAAACGCTCATAGCACAGATTGCTCATATGCAGATAATGCTAAGCTTTTAGCTCTATCTGCACGCACATCTATTTATCTGTTGTCAGCAGCACACAGTGTTGGATACAAAGCGCCATTCAAGCGTTTAGGTGCTGATGGTGCTAATGTTCCAACGCTGATATCAAGTACTGATTGGTGACGATGTACGCCAGCCAGCTGACTCCGTCAAGTTCGTTTGCTGTTGGCGGGCGTTGCCGCTTCTTAAGTGCCTGTACCACAGGTGGCTAAGGCACAACAAAAAAAACCACACAAAATATGCTAAGAGCGCACGAGCAGCTTAAATATTTCAAAGTTGTGCCCTTGCAATTGATAATTTAATAAGAAGATAAAATCGAGAATTAAAAAATTAAAAAATAAAACATTTTAAAAAGTTTAAATAAATTAAAATAAGAGGAAAAGAAGTAAAATTAAAAATAAATAAACTAATATAAAATAAAATAAAATAAAACAAAATAAAATAAAATAAACTTAAATTAAATAAAAAAATAAATTAAATTAAATAAATCAAAATAAAATATTTTAATCGAATATAAAATAATAATAATTAAATTATATTAAATTAAATTAAAGTAAATAAATAAAATTTAAAAACATAATAAGAAAAAAAAAAAAAATTAAGAAAATAAAATACAATAAAATACAATACAATAAAATAAAATAAAATAAAATAAAATAAAATAAAATTATATAAAATAAAATAAATTTAAATAAATTGAAATTAATTAAAATAATATAAAAGAAAATAAAATAAACTAAAATAAAATAAAATATAATAATATAAAATTAAATGAAACGAAATGAAATAAAGAAATAAAGAAAATAAAATAAAATTAATATATTAAATTAAAATTAAATAGAATTAAATTAAATAAATTAAATAAAATTAAATTAAGTTAAATTAAATTAAATTAAATTAAATTAAATTAAAATAAATCAAATAAAAAAAGTAAAATAAAATATTATAAAGTAAAAAATAAAATAAAATAAAAAAATAAAATAAAATAAAACAAAATAAAATAAAATAAAATAAAATAAAATAAAATAAAATAAAATAAAATGAAATGAAATAAAATAAAATAAAAGAAAATAAGATTAACTAAAAAGAAAACAAAATAAAGTAAGAAAAGAAAATAATATGGAATAAAATAAAATAATAAAAACAAAATTAAATTAAAATAAAATAATCAAAATAGTAATCAAAAATAAAATAAAATAAAATAAATTTTAGTAAAATTTTATAAATAAAAGAATTAAAAGTGCAAAAAAACTACCAAAAGTTCATCAGCATTATTAAATATGCAGAACATGATTTTCTGCAGCGACAACGTCATTCAGAGCGTGTGGATGCCAATTTATTGCATATGCGTATGCACACGCTGCAAAAGTTGTACACAATATAAAAAAAAACAAATGATGTGAAGAAAAATTGTAAAACTTTTTTTAAGTAGAAAATCGCCAACTGAGCGCCTGTAGACGGTAGCATGGTAGGTAATACGTGCTCGCAATACGCATTATTTCCATTTTTTTCTTTTTGCTTTGCTTCCATTAGTTGCTCTAGCCATAATCAGTCATTGCCTTTAAGGAGTTGCAAGGTTGTTGTTCTAGTGTTCAGAAACTGATGAAATTGCAAAGAAATATAACAATAAATTTCCCTTTTCTTCTTAAGTATCACACAAGCTAAAGTTTTAGAAAAAAATATATATATTATGAATTTAATATTTAGTTTTGTCCTAATTTGGTACTACTCTACCTTACTCAAAAATTGAAAGCAGATAAAAAATCGGAATTTAATTTAATTTTTCACACCTTATTCCTACACACCAAAACACTGTGCCACTTTCCACAAATGGTAACTATACCAACCATCGACAGTTAGTGGCTTGCGAGCACGTATTCACTCATACATTTGGCGCCACCTTGACAGTCGTCAACTAAGTTGTGACGTCGTCGACGCTTTTGTTGTGTTATTCTTGGCAGACTGTGCCATTTCTATGGTGCTACCAATGAGCTTTAGTGAGACAATTTATGTTTATGTTACATAGTGAATTTGAACATGGACTTTGGACTGCTAAATATAACATTGAGAAACTATTATTCAAGCACAGAAAGGCTGATCGGCGTGCAACAAATATTTATTGTTATGAATAGATAGTTTTAAAGTGAGACATGCTAGTGAAAACAGCCAAAAATTCACATATTTCTTTACAATTCATTATAAGAATCTCGTTGAGCGGTCTATTATTTAAGTATTCGAGTTGGAAGTGTTTCAATAGGCTCTGGCGTAGTATCTGAATCAAAATATTACTCTACTCTGATTTGAGGAAAGTGAGGTTAGAAATTCACTACCTTTTTCATAAAAAATATAAAAATATTTCATCCTTAGAGGAAACATCGAATTATTTTCCAGCCATCTCTCTCACTAATGATATTGAAACGGCAGCTCAGTTACGTTACCTCACGAATCAAATGGAATCCAACTCACCTTAAACGCAGTAATATTTGCGTTTCTTTACTGTGTCATAACCAAAAAATCTTTTTTTTAAATGAATCTTAACGGGTGCTAAAAAGTAGTAGTCATCTGAACTCACATCCAAACCCTAACAACGACTATGCTATAAGTGAGTTGGGATCGGATATAGTTAAAATGTCCTGCCTCCAAGAAACCAAACTAGAGAAGCTGAGTAATGAAATCATATACCTCTTTGGATGTGGATTTTTTTATTAGTGAAAGAAGTAATCATAATTACTGAGATTTTTGAGTTAAAAATGCAAGACTGATCTGGAAGTAATGGATACATCATTTATTTCTAATCTATCCGTCAAGACATTCACCACAACCACACCACCAGGGCTTCCCTCTACGCAGTTATGTGAAATAAACAAGGAGTCATAACTTCGGTTGCCAAAGAAGGAAGCCTTATCATCTACAGTGGCGCTTGTTAGATTCGGATATTATTGATATCAACTTATACACTCAATAAGCTTATCAAGTTTACCACAGTCATGGTGAAGAGAAGTCTATCATCTTTTGTCAATGAATAAGAGACTTTTCCTTTCCTTTGTATCGAAATTTTTCAGAATTGGAGTATTTGTTTCAATCCAAAGAGCTTGAACTAGCTTATAGAAATGGACTATATCATTTTCACTCTAGTGTTTATGGTCCTGGTATCCGCCAGGAGACTTATACACAATATAATGGGTTTTATAAAAAGTCTCAGTTTTTGTCACTAGATTATGACTAGGAGATATTATTTTGGAGCTTGGAATACTTTAAAGTAGACTGGCTTAGCAAAGAAGCTCGATGTTTCGGTGTCACATGAATTGACGCCAAAAAAATTTTATTTACCGAAACACCATCAGTGAAATCTTCTGAAGCGGAACCATGTCTAACCATTTCTGAAACGTTTCATCATGAAAAATATGTTAAATAAGAGAATTTAAAATGAAATAAAGCGTGGACTGTGATCCTATACAAACGGCTTAAAAGCTTGAATTGGCGGCTGAGTGTATGAAGGAATCGGAAGGAAATTGTTCATTAAACTGGAAAAACGGTAATTTTTGATCTATACTGTCAACAATTAACCAGTTTAAAAAAAGCTTTTCAAAAAAATTACCCTCAATTAATTTATAGAATAGATGTATACATTGTTGATCATCGTTGATGACCAGGCAAAAATTTACGACGCTTGTGTGGGCAGTTTTGACGATGCACCCACCACAAAGATTAGACTTTGCGCCATCTCATTACTATTTCATTCGATCTCAGCAGAATTATCTTGTATGTAAAAATTGCATAGCCGCGGAAAATCTTTCTTTCAACTTCTTAGACGATAAACTATAGAAGTTCTACCCTTATGGAATTATGAAAATAACCGAAAAAGTGCCAATGGTCATCGATATGTATAGGTAATATGATACAGTTATCACATTCATTTAATCCCGTTATTTTTTTACTGTATTTTCGAACCAATTTAAACGAAATTCGCAAATTTAAACTAAAAGCAATTTTGGCAAAAATTGGCCATACCAAACACTGTTATAAAGCAAACCGAAATCTCCTAAACTCATCTCATAAACATAAAACGTATTAATGGATGAGAAATCATACAATATCTCGAAGATTTCCTTGGATGATCTGCAAAGAACATAGCGAATGCAAAAAAAAAATGAACAACAAAACCCGACACACGGGGACGAAATTTACAGTTGAGGAATGTTGTGGCTTTGGCACGAGAAAAGTCATTTCATACCAGGAAAATAAAATAATTATGAGTTGAATCTTAGTTTTACTGCATCCATCATAAAAAAAAAGTTAATAAAGCTAAACTTTTCGGTAGAAGCCCAAGAAAGGTGTTATTACTTCAACCAATGTTTAGGCCAAAGTTCATAATATTGAAGAGCGCTTTCAGTCGAAAAACATATTGTCGTCCGACGAAACGAAATGTTTTATTTGCACCCAAAAGACACCGACAGTATGTACGAAGGCCAAAAAATGCTTCATTTGATCTCGGATATGTTATCCGGGAATTTATTTTTTGAAGATTATTTCTTTTAAATGGTGGCCGTGGCGATGTCTCAGATGGTCCATCCGTTGAGTCCAACTTTCGATGAGTCATTCGAGCATTTCGACTGGTAACTGGCGAATGACATGCATGATGTTTTGCACCAAGGCCTGAATCGAAGCGGTATTGTCCGCATAGACTTTGGACTTGACATATCCCCACAGGAAAAGTCTAACGGCGTGATATTACACGATCTTAGTGGCCAATCGACCGACCCCAAAACTTTAAATTATCTGCTTTGCAAATGTCTTGTTGAAACCAATAGTCGGTTATCATGGCGCGATAACGGTCGCCATTGACGGTTACATTGTCTCCGGCATCATTTTCGAAGAAATATAGACCGATAATTCCACTAGCCCACAAACCACACCAAACCGTTGTTTTTTCTGGGTCACATGACAGCTCTTGAATCCGTTCAGGTTGGTCTTCGTCCCAAATGCGTCAATTTTGCTTGTTTAAATACCCAATGAGCCGGAAATGGGCCTCGTCATTGAAACTTTTCAAGAGCCCATAGAACGAAACGATGTCACTTGGGAAGATCGAGCGGCTTCAGATCTTGCACAAGCTGTATAGCTGTATTTTGTAGGCTTTTAATTTAAGATCTCGACGTAAAATGCGACAATTCGTTACATACGTTAGTCCGAGTTGCTGCGAACGGCGCCGAATCGACTCTCCGCGGTCTTCTTGTACACTCTCAGCTACGGCCGCTATATTTTATTCACTGCTTGCTGGACGTGGTCCATTGGATCGCATATTATTCAATAATGAATGCTGGGTGTCAAGATGGGTGATGGTGTTGCGAAAAGTACGATCAGTAGGCCGATTATGTTGACCATAAGTTGAGTGAAGCGCACAAAACACATTTTTTACAGAACGTGAATTTTCGTAATAAAGTTGAATGATTTGTAAACGTTGTTCAGGCGTAAGTCTTTCTATGATGAAATGTCAAACAATACTGAACAAAAATAACATGATAGCTTGACACGACTCACGCGTGATCTGTAAAAAAAAGGCTATTGGAAAGAATACCTCTAGCTGGATCACTCTTTAGAAAAAAAAAATTTCTAGACGTTTGGTTATCAATCTGGTTAGCATTCGAACTTATGACCCTTCACAAGGAAGTTCGCACTGCTAACGACTCGGATACTGTGGTCGTCAGGAAACTTCTGCCGCAAAATTTTGCGTACATCATTGGATCCCATATCTTTTCAGGGGAAATGCGACCATATCAAGTTTACTGTCAACAGACACGCTGTACCGTTCTATAAGCTTACTCTTCGCCGAGTTAGGTGCACTTGCTTCGGTCAGCCGGCAAGTCGTCTCATTGCCCACTTTAAAACAACACAGTGTTTTCGCTACTACTAACATAGCGTACGTTTATTGCATTTTAATGCGCCACACACAGCCACTCACTCATACATTTTAATATTTATTATTTATTTGTACAATTTGTATCCGCAACAATTTCCACGGTCTTACATCTCTTAAGAGCGCAGGGAAAAAACAATAACAACACCAACGACTGGCAACTAAAGCGTGTAGCTCTGTAGGACTGCATTCTCGTAGCTAAAAATAGACTAGATAATACGCTTACCACTTCTTAATGTCTCGTGTATTTACATCAATGTACGTATGTATGTGTATATGTATCTGCCACTCATTCTCAGTTAATGCATACAATTCTAAAAATATCAACCACTCGTACTATTTCCTGCTTTTTTTGACGATATCACTTTGCAGTACGCACATACATACATTTATCAGCGTTGTGTCCACTTTGTTCAACTTGTGGTCTCGGCGGGCCGGTCTTACCACTTTAAAGATTCGCACTACGCATTATCAAAGCGTCCACGAGTTCCTGACGCTGCTTTCAGCAACTCATTTGTTGGTCTTAGAAAGCTTAGCGCATCAGCAACGAAGGCGTCAGCGGCAGCAGTAGCAGTA
The DNA here is from genome assembly GCA_030068015.2 of Neoceratitis asiatica. Taxonomy (NCBI): domain Eukaryota; kingdom Metazoa; phylum Arthropoda; class Insecta; order Diptera; family Tephritidae; genus Neoceratitis; species Neoceratitis asiatica. The sequence continues at coordinate 61,514,733 of CM061524.1, read as the reverse complement.
GCTGCGCTAACTCCATTAGAATCAGCATCAGCATCATCATCATCTGTATGGCCATCACGTGTTCCCTTTCAAGACTTGTTTACTTACGTGCCGCGCACTCACTGCTTTCTTTAGATTCTTTCTCCTTCTCCATTCAGCGTTGGTTGGTTGCGCTTGCGCATATCAAATTCTTTTCCGCCTTTTAGTACTTCGTAGCAATAGACACACCGCACGAGCAGCCATCAACTTCATCAGCTGTGCAGTAAGTTGTGGCGTGGCATTAGCAAACGTTTCCCAGTCTCACATTCCACGCACTAAAAGGCCAAAAAAGGTTGGTTTTAGATGTCTACTAGTTATACTTGTACATTTCCACCACCACCCCCACGTCGCGCTTCTGCGTCTCGCATGTGCTAAGTAAGGGAAGTAATGAAACGCCTTTTTGCTGTTTTGTGTTTACAAGTATTGCTGTCGCGTTGTCTTCACAGCTTTTAGCTTAGCTTGACTGGTGACTTAATGTTCATTGCCCATTTAAAGCAGCTCGTTGAGCATCTAAGAGCTGTTTGTATATATGTATCATACTTATTTTGTGCTTATTCTGCTTCTGCCGCAGTCGGCGAGCCGGCACCACATCTCTGCGGCGTCGCTTCTATCGCTTCCATCTAGTTTCCTCCTCCTATCTTTTTTTTTTTTTTTTGTTATTTGCAGTCAGTGAGGCTGTGAAATTCTATATTATTGGCATGTTGCAACTGCCAAAATGAATTTTTAACGCTTTTGGTATTGTGCCAATTATTGCGTTGTAATTTCCTCGTTACATTTTTGGTGAAAAATTGCTTTGCTGATATGCATCGAGTACAATTTGATTGCCATACCGAACTGTGAAGCAATTAAGTACAATATTTGTGCCGTTTATATTTTGGAAATTTTCGATTTATACTTTTGGGTTAGAAGTTTTGTGTAATCTGTGGCGTCGACAACCGAATTGAACTAAAAGAACTGGGCTCTTGATCAGTTTGGAATATTTGTAATTCCTTGGTTTCATCTGTGGGCTCTTCGCTTCAGTAGGGTCGAAAATCTTGCTCCTTCTGTTGCCAATATGACCACGAACACGGTGGAGCCATCGCTTACTCCCTGCTGTAACGGGAGTAACGGTTTAGAGCACATTAATTCCGACATACTCACCTATCCAAAACTGTCAAAATATAGCTTTTTTTGAAGAAAACAGGCCTTGAGCGCCGTTTTCCACACTTATGATTCCTACAGAAGTATGTTCCGGCCACAATAGCCGAGTGGTAGCATTGTGTACTATCGTTACGAAGGCCAGGGTTCGAGTCCATGTTCAGCCAACATCAAAAATTATAGAAACTTAATTTTTATAATTGCAGTCGAAGCTCAACAGGGAATGCCAACACTTTCTAGTGCATTTTTCATAAAAAATCAATTCCTTCGTTCGAACACGGCTTAGAAAAAGCTGCAAGTTTCTCCATTTGTCGGTAAAACGCACACTGCAAATTGGAGGATAAACTCGTGCGAAAATCGCTTTTGTGAGTACGAAGCGTCAATTATATGCGACGGCTATGAATTCTTTATTAAGTCGCTGCATCTGCTTATAAAATTTTCGGATATTAAAAGCTTGTATTAGTTCGTATTCTTGTCTCTCTCTCTTACCCGAATTCAAAGGAAGTCTCTTACGCTGTCTTGTGGGAACTGGATACATGTTTCATCTCTTTCGTCTGTATCATCATATCGTTCAAAGTCGGTAATAGCGATGAAATTTCAAGTGTTTCCAGCAGCTCAAAATAATCGATCTTAGAGCAAGATCTCTCTAGGTGGTTAACAAATATCAGTTTGAGAATAGGAGAATTCTGGAGGTGGTTTGGGATGCACTACATAAAAACTTGCTCGAATGAAAATAACAACAAAAAGTATCGGAGGAGAGATCAAACTTTTGATGAAAACCTGTGTATACAATTTGAGGATCACGCATGCACCCAGAATATCCGCTACCCATCTGGAATTCCACCATCAACAATTTTAGCCTTGAAATCCAGTGCAGAATCAATCTTCCTAAGAAATGATACTTCTCTCCATGTAAAAAGGCAAAGCTTTACAAGTCGCTCATCATTACTGTCCTGCTATGTGGTGTGGAGGAATGGAAATGATAACATCCGATGAGATGACGCTAAGAGTTTTCATTAGAAAGGTTTTTTATATGATTTATAGTCCTTGGTGAATTGGCAAAGGCGAATACTGCAGACGATAGCACAAAGAATTTTACTTATACGCCACTAGGTCACGTCGTCCTAATTGACGAGAACCCACACCTTTGAAAGTTTTCAACACAATTACCACCGGTGTGAGCAGAAGAAGAGGAAAATCTCCACTCTAACACACCTGGTGTTTCTGATTGGCACCAAAAACCGAAAAGAGGAACCGACTGACACGATATTGTTGTTTCAGTCAGAGTCGCGTAATCGGTGTCTACGCCAATGAAGATGAAGCTAAAGGCAACCGTATTTAGGGCCGGGAAATATCAAACAGGCTCGGCCTTTTAATTATAGAAATTAAATCTTCCGACTCAAGCAATAAATAAATTTTGTTAGAAATCACCAAGAACAATTTTTACATTATATGAAAGCTTATTGAAGATTTCATGTTTTATATAGCTTGTGGTTGGACGTTCATATACCGAATTGAAAAATAGTGCTCAGTAATAGTGTCGCTTCCCGCCAGAGACACTCATCTTCTATCATATTTAACTTAACTATCGTATTTCCTAAAAGACGCTGAGATAGGCATTATTTTTGAGAGTCCACTGAGTAGCGACACCTCACAATTGATTGTCAGCGTCATAAGTCTTGCTTGTGTGTCGAAAACTTTCTGCAAATAAAAAGTTTGTTTAAAAATATTTACTAATAAATTTATTGAATTAAAATTTTCTTATTCTTATTCATTATTGAACGTTGATTGAAGATGTTAATTTTTTTCACCAAACAAACGAGATAACGGTACTTTTATCCTTCGGGGTAACAAAACAAGCGAACAAAAGTCTACAAGCACTAAATATATGAAGGCATTACTGTGTAAAAATAAAACTTTTTGTGCAATTTAATAACGGGTCGGGTAGCCGCTGCACTTAAGGACCTCTGCCACACGGTTTTTCATTAAATCGACAAGCTTGGTGGTCTCCTGAGTTGTTATTTCAGACCACTCTTTAAGTATCACGTTTTTTAGCTGTTATGTACTCGATATTGTGTGTTTGCATATTTTTCTTTCTAAAAGTGCCCATAAATGCTCAATTGGGTTTAAGTCTGGTGACTATGGAAGCGTGTGTAGTTGCTTGGGGGCATTGTAGAGCAACCATAGCCGGATAATTTCTGCTGTGTGCTTGGGATTATTATCGTGTTGAAAATAATACCAAGATTTTAAATACAATTTTTCAGTACTCGACCGCAAATTACGTTTTAAAATATCTAAATATATATTCCTATCCATTGTTGTTCTAAGTTGTCTGTGCCGCAATTGATGATGCTGTTAACCGCAGATCTTTCTTTACCGCATTCAATATTTACCGTCTTTCACGGAGAGTTAATTTCGGTGGGAGACCAGATCGCGGTTTTGAATTGATAATTCTCATATATTTGACATTTTTATTACGGTATAGACTTAACTATGCGAACCTCCAATCAAACGTGCAATTTCGCGTTTCGAATTTCCTTCCCGTCAAAATTTAATAATAATATTCCTTTCGTCCACACTGATTTCCTTCCGATTGGACACTATTGTAAATTTTTCAATCAAGGTTATAAATTCAAAATAGTTTAGATAACATTCTCTATTAATAAGGTGAATACAATAAAGTTTAATAAAAATTTTGCGGAAATACCTTTATACAAAAACAAATGCCTCGCCAATACTGAGCGCTTGTAGACTTTTTATCGCTGCTATTGCTACCTAGAAAAATAAAAGTACCGCTATCAAACACACTTTTTGTAATTAGCTGCTTGTAGACTTATGACGCTGACTGTATGCTCTAGGTAGATACAAGTCAGCGGTACATTCCAATTATCGTTCTTATCGTTTAATGTTTAGAGTCTCGTTTTTATATGTTGGGTTCGAATTTCGAAACCTGATATATTTTCTATTCCAAGATACTATGTCGGAATGAATTCAGCCGTCTCATCTTTTCCGTGATTTGAGGGCATTTCAGTGCATTCACGTTGGGTGTACGAAACGTATTTTTAGTCTCCATGAGGTGAATTTTTTAGCGATCGTAACGCTTATAAACTCTTTTTAAGCAATCATCTTCTTTCTCATCAGAAGACTATACACAAATTTAATAATTGAGTTGTCGAGAAGAGATTTAATCAACTGAGCGATCGTTAGCACTTAACATATTGTGAGATTTCAAGCCGACAGGTTTTTCTAAAGTTCGTTTGAGATCAACATACATTAGATATAAATACTTAAAAACGTGGTCAATCACCTTTGACTTTGGTGACCGGTTTTTGGTGGGCCACACGTTTAATTTAATTTACATTAAATTGTGTGTATGATTTGAATTCACAAAATTGAGTATTTATGAAACGCAAACAGGTAGTTTTGTACATAATCTTATAATACATATTTTTGCATTTCAATTAACGAATACATTAATGTTCCTATACATACATACATTTATGTTCAGACGCAGTCACATACTGATAGTAAGGAAAAGGGAAAAAACATCAAAAGAACTACATATATAATTATTCGAACAAGAGAGAAGTTAACAAATAACGACTATAAGTTTTGTAGCGAGTTTTCTGGTTCATTTGCGAAAGTATCGACACGTTCGACAATTTTCTATATTTAAAGAAGTTTTTCAAAATATTGCAACCATTTCAAGTTTAGTTCTCTAGTTTTCAGCTAATTTTTTTTTTTTTTTTTTTTTTTGGTTAAGTTTTTTTTTTACAAAGTCAAACCTTTAGTTAGGGAGAAGTGAATACAAATGAAATTCGTAATTATTAAACTCACAACAATTTAACCCACGCACCCCAATCGGTTCTTTTCTTCGTCGTTTTGCACCAATTGAAAACATCAGGTGTAGCGAGATGCTTCTCCGATTGACATTCGCAGGGGACTCCTTCTAATAAGCTTCCACTAACGTGTTATAAATACATAGAATATTTTCAGACCTTGAGTTTTTTCGTCCATTTCGGTGCAAGACCTAACCAACGTAGCCATTGTCGTTTTATTACCTAACTACTTGCCAATGTGGGCGGCGGCAATAGCACTGCACTACAATTCTAGTCCATGCTCGAGCGAAATTATAGAAAATAAACTTTTGGGCAGGAAATGTCAAGCCCTCCGAGCATATTTCTGGCATGTATAAAAACCTTCTCATAAAAATTTATCGGTCGTTCGGAAGCGGCTTAGAATAAAATACAGTTCCCTCCATTTGTTGGTAAAAACATCAAGACGCAAGACCGCAAATTGGAGGAGGAGCTCGGTCGAAAATCGCTTCAGCGGTTACAAAGCTCCAAATATATACATACTTAACAATGTGCAAAGAACTATAAACATTTCAAACAACCTTTCTGTCGAAAACTTATAATACCAACTCATCGGATATTGCCACCATCCATGCTGTTGCACCATATAGAAGGACGGAAATGATGAGCGAATTATAGAGTATGGTTTGATTCGTCGGGTGAGGATTTCAGCTTTAAATTTTCTACTCAGTCCACTAGCGGTACGTGTTGACGATAGTGATTCTTCGTTGGATGTCGAAAGCCGCAATATTGTTGGAATAGAAAATGGTTCCTGTATAAACGAGATTATCTTCAAAGTCATCATAGTCATCAAGATGTGGAAGCTGAGGCGAGAATGCGCGGACTGTTTGTTGCATGACAGGAGATATTTAGTCTTGTCCTCGTTCACTATCAGACCCATTCGCCTCGCTTACTTATGTAGTTTGAGCTAACAGCGGGATTGTTCGTCAGCAGTTGTGCACTCTTGTTGAAGATTGTACCTTGTCTATTTAGCTCTACAGTTCGTATTATTTTCTTCATGAATACGCGAATGAAATCACTTTCTTGAACCTGGTTTGGTACCGAACGGTTCAGAGAGGTCATTATCGATTCCGATGAAGCTTGTTGTCTTTGTTCAACGCCAGTTTATACAGCTGTATAAGTTTTGCGGGGGTAGCTTTAAATCAGCGAAGAGGCAAATTATGTCGATACCTTTCTCTAGAATTTTTTACAAGATTTTGCATATCTTAAATATCTGCTTTGTAACTCATTAAACGAACGATCACTCAGGGGATGGAACGTCAAGGATTGGGGGCTAGGGTTCGCTATCAGCTGTATATTATTCAACTCTTGGTCAGCTATTCAAGATCTTCGTACTTTCGTATCTCAGCCTTTTTTTCTTCTGTCTGCTAATGCGTCTCCACTTCCCTCTTCAACTGTCGGTATTTTTCCCATACTGTTCCCGGTGAAGTTGCTCGCAACGTTGTAAGATAAGCCGTATTTTTCGCACTGCAGTAATGGTATCTATCATCGTATCTGCTCTTCATGAGATATTGTCGAGAACCAATTGCTTCCTTGGTGGCGATATGCAAGTAGTTCCTTTATACCAGGTTGTTAACGGACTGCACGCTCGTAGAAGATGTCTTAACACACATCTTCTGTCTTTTCCGCAAATCAGCGGTATGTTGAAAAAGGACCTACACATCTCTGTATTATTCCCGTTCATAGCAACGGCAGAACGCCGGTGATGTCAGCCTTTAATCTTACGAGATCACCAACCAGCTGGGCAGCGGCAACTTATCAAATAAAATGCTGGAAATTCCAAGCTCATGCCATCAGATCGTAGTGTACTGCACAAATGCCATGGTCGTCATCAAAATCGGTAGTTATCATCATAGGCGCCCCTGGTTGACAGAATTCCGCGACTTAAATAGATAACAAAAAAAAAAAAAATAACTCGGTCGCTATAATATGCCATGAAGGTAAGAGATTCTGAAGGTATCGTCAATTCTAACAAGTCTTGTTTAAAACGAAAACGATTTACTTCCGAAAAAATATTCCAAGAAAATATTATAACTTAAATGAGCAAAATTTTTCAGCTCAATAATCATCTTACCATATGGAAACTGGTTAGTAATTAATAGGGTGCTGAAGTAATATCTGATTCACACTTATAATCTTTGGGCTATTTTTAGTAAATTATTAAATAGCGAAAAAATTTATGTTATTTTATTTCCTTAAAGTCTATAATTATAATTTCTATAAATTTGTAAATATTAGATAATCTTCTGAAAATCAATAACTTGATATGACGACTGCAAATCAAACAATAGGCCGAATCAATGTCAAAAAGGCGTAGTTAAAAAAGAAAAAAAAAATAATAATAATGATAGGAAGCAAGAAAACGTGAATAAAAATTTTCAGCTGGTGAGGTGATGAGGAAAATAAGAAGTTTCGATATGAAAACAATATAAATAGATAACTTAGGTTTGTATGTATGTTATATGGAGATCAGGTGACGTAAATTTGTGAATTAAAAATATTTTAGTTGAATATCAAATTAATTGAAATGATAAAAAATTAATAAAAAAATACGAATAAATAATATATAAAATTAATATTAGTATTTAAATTATTAAAAACTATTAATTAAATTGCATATTGGCGTTGAAAGAATAATGAAGTTTACATATTTATTTATCTATGTCGTCAAATAGGCTAGAACCAAAAAAAGCTTCATTTCCGATACTTCAATATATACTAAAAAGCTAATATCTCTTCCTTAATCATAAAGTTATTAATAATTGCATATGGTTTTCTTCAAAATAATTTACTAGCCGTCATGTTTTTAAGTATTTGTTGAAATACTCATATTTTCTGCGTAAAAACCAAGTATAATTTAAAAAGACATAAAGTTTAATGAATATTTAAACAAATAAATTTAATGAGCTTTTTTATTATAGACGCTTAATTAGTAGAGACTCGCCGACTAAGGAGCTGCATTGTTTTTGTTTTGGTTTTTGCTGTTTATGAACTTTCAAAGTCTTCAACCTTTTTTTTTTTGCATTTGAATATTGAACAAAAACAATAAAAGAAAAGTCACAACCATAAAGTAATTGCTAACATTGAAGGCTTAATTGACTAATTTGCATGATAATTGCATAAATTGTTAGATGTAGTAGCGGCAGTAGTAGTTGCGAGGAAAACAATGCCAATAAATTTTATATTGAAATATTTGTAAGAAAATTAATAATAAATAATTAAAAAAATATTAAAAATTATTAACAATAAAAAAAATATAATTTATATTGTATGGGAATAGTGCTGCCATCTTTAAGAAATTTAATTTCCTTATTACACAGTTGAAAAGTAGTGGCTGCAAGGTGGTATCCAACGCAGTCTGTATGACCTCTTGCATGACCAGCTAAATGTAGTACTAAGTTGGGCGGTCAGAACTTGTCTTACCGTAAATCCCAGTAAGTTAGAACAAGAGGTATAGAGTGCCGACAGTAGTTCCGCACTCGATTGGTGTATTCGCCTTCATTTGTTCGAGAAAGTGAAATACTTGGGGGCAATACCTGACAGAAATTTGTTACGGAAGGCAAACATCGAGAAAAGAAAAAAGAAAGCTTCGGTAGTTTTATTTTGCTACAAGACCGTCATTAGTAAGGGTCAGGGCTGTTCTCATCTACATGACTACAACTATAGTCAACCAATTTATTTCTACGAAGTTTAGTTATGGTGAAGAAAAAGTGACTTCTGCTGCTGGAATAGTTAAAAATCGTTCAGAACACGATTATCATCAGCAATTGTGATGTTACGAGCTGCTGGAACTTTAGCTTTTACTTCATTCGTAGTATAGTGCCTGTGGCTGCAGCAGGTTGGTCTATAGCTGCAAAAGTCACCGTTAGACTGAGGAAGTCTGGATCTTTTGTCTGCTCGAGCGTGAGGCACTACGCTACCTTTGAGAGAGGCTCGATTTTCTTGCTTAAATGCATGGTTTATTGTATTTCCCATTCGACGCCGAATGAATCCATTTTTTCATTGGTAGAAAGGAGTCTTCTTTGAGAATTATCCATCTGGTTTCCCGACCATTGCAGTGGTTTTCAGGTAAATGTAGCTGATATCAAGAATGTGGTGGATAGACTCCCGGCGATCTGTGGACACCATCACTTCGTTAATGTCGTCCAAATTGCAAATGGGCGCTCCGTTGCCAATATGCGGTTTGCTTCTGAACAGGCGAGCCTTGCATCAACTAAGCTGGGCTTGCAAAATTCTTTTGTACGAGCACGGAAGAATTTCGGACAAGAATTATCCATTCGGCAAATTCAAAATTAAAAGTTTTACGGAAATTTATTATGTTAAGGTATCCTTTGGAGGGTTTTATGTGTTACTCATAAAGTAGTCAAAATGACAACAACAAATTAATAATCGAACTTGTTCCTAAAATTTTTATTAGCAAATAACAAATTTCCGCAACCCGTACCAGGCTCCGGGTTCACTCTTCAAAAAGTTCATTTACTTCTTTATTTATTATTTTTAATCATTTTTATTTTATTTTATTTATTTTTTTGTAATATATGTTATTTATGTTATTTATTTTTGTATATTTTATTTTATTTTATTTTTATTTATTTTCCTTTTTTATTCATTTCATTCATTTTCTTTTATTCTTTTTTAATTTCTTTTCACTTATTTTTTTTTATTTTATATACATTTTTTTATTTTATTTAATTTTTTCAATAAATTTTTTTTCCATTTAATTTTGTTTTATATATTTTTATTTTAGTTATATATTTTTTTTATTTATTCTTTTTATTAATATTTTTTTCGTTTTTTCTTTATTTTTTTTTTATTATATTATTTTTTTCATTTTTTGTGTTTTTTTTAATTTTATTTTTTACTTTATTTTTTATTATTTATTATTAATTTAAGTAACACCGTAAGTTATTTAAGTTAGTTAGTACTCTGTAGCACCCTACCCTGACTTACCTTTGAGGACGCATAACTTTCGTCTTAAATACCCTTTTAAATTAAATCACACCCTAACTAAGTCATTTACAAATTCAGGCATATACTCGTATAACCAACCACTATCAATGACTCAGCAACAGCTGTCAATTTTGAAGCCAGAGGCTGTATATTGCTTTTTATTTAAGAAAAAAAGTCTTTTTTTTTTAGATTATCTGCTAATGGCTCACAAATTTCATAATGAATTCATTGAACCAGGAGCGTTTGCGAATCGTACGCAGACAAGAATCGCTCACACACAAAGTAGTCTTTCTTTTTTCCACTTTATTATTTTACGTATTTTATTTATATTGCTTTGACATGCATCTTTTCAAACGACCCTTCAGGGCTTGACTTTTGAAGCGCGCTTTCGAAAGCAAAACACTTTCGTGATTCTATTTAGATTCGTGCTTTGCTTTTTTTTTCCTTCACCGTTTCTGGCACTTTGAGAAGTGTCTGGAGTGATTTATATGTAAGTGTGTTCAGTTTGTCCTATACAATTATACAAATTTGTGTGTGTTATTCCACTTTTTACTTTTCTTTATACTTTATTCTTTATCTCTTTAAATTTTTGTTGTTGTTGCAATTAGCCGCAGTCTGTAGCTCACTAGTTGCTAAGCAAAATAACACTTTGTATTGAGGAATACTCTTTTAGTTCTTTCTTCTGCCTTCGGTATGTATATTTATACATGCATGTATGTTCATTACCATAGCATTTTGTTTTTTTTTTCGCATTTTTATCTCATTTTATTTAAGATTTACTGTCGATTAGCAACGCTGAAAGTTCAAGGTCCTCACAAATCTTTATCGTATTCGGTTGGTAATTTTGGTATTTCCTTTAACAAAAGTATTTTTAAACATTTTTCGGAGGGTCAATTAGGCAATGGGAATAGGAAAATTTAATTAGTAATGACGAGATCACTGTTCGTTGGTAGGAGGGATGAAATGAAACAGCAGCAAACACCGTTTCGCTATCTAATTTCAACTCATTTTATAATTATTATTAGTATCAACAATAACAAAATCAAATATGTTTTATATGTTAAATATGTTTTTTTTTAATTATATGAAAAATCTTAACCTAAGAAATGCTGGCAATAAGTATATGTGTTACTTTAGCTTAAGTAAACATTTTTTTCCACTTTTCTAATATTTGATATGCTTTCTTTTTTTTAGAAAAAAATGATTAATTCTATTTGGAATGGAATCAACTAACTGTTTTTAACGTTAGATTGGTAATTTCATCCCATGAGGCCAAGAAAACCTCCTTGATTTATTTAATGGTTTCCAACTGCCTTCCAGTTTTATAAGCACTTCTTGAAAGTATCCCTCACAAATCTTCAATAGGGTTAAAATCTGGACTTATTACTGGCCACTCCAAAAAAGGTTTTTTTGTAATGAAAGGAAGTCTTTAGGCTGCGAGGCTACTGTATATCACTTCAATACTTATGGCAGCCATCAGGACCCTCCAAACTCAATTTTTTTGCGTCACAAAAAATAACCATTTTCAACTTCTCTGTCCAAACTTTTAGTTTTTCAGCAAAGGCCAGACGTGCTCGTATATGTCGATTTTACAGCTTGGGTACAGGCTCCCGAACCTCATATGTAACCAATTTATTTTGGATCAAGATTTGGTGGACTCTTCTTCTTGATTGAACAAAAATGCAAATTTGCCTTTTTCCTGAGGTATATACGAAAACATGTATTAAATTTTACATAACACTGTTAAATATCATATTAAAAAAGTATAAACTAAAAATGTAAGACTTAAATTGAGTACATTTTACAAAACTCACGCAGTGAAGATTAATGTTAATGTTTTTTCTTTTTTTTACTTTTCCTTTCAAGGCGAAAACAATTTTGTTTTCCGAAAGTTTATTGGAAATTAGGTCGTAATAAAAGAGTTTCTATTTGCTCATAGGCAATTTCGTTACTAACTCGTCGAGAAGTGTCGGGTTCGCTCGTTGTGGTGTTACTGACCTTTGTTGCGAACGGTATAAGCTTCACGATCGAGTTCTCGGAATGATTACCGTGAACCGATTATTGCGCAGCCGTGATACGTAAAGACAATGCATTTAAAATAATTTTCTTCATGAAATTCCTTTTTTATTTTAAAGTTTAAACCTTGGAATTACATGTGAAGTATTTAAATGACCGCCTCATGAATTTTTGCAAACTTCGATCCTTTTGAGGTGATTTTAAATCACTTCTTGGCACATATTGTGCTGCATCTCGCCCATAACTTGACGAAATTTGGTTTTCAAGTGCTCAAGAGTTAAAGGTTCATCCACATGAAGACGGTTGCCGCATGAACACAAAAAATGGCCAACGGCCGGGAAATTGCAATAAACCCATATTCACTCGTGTTTTGTGGGCTGTGGCATCATTTTGTTGGAACCATATATTATCCAAGTCGTGTTCTTCTATTGCAGGTCAAAAAAGTTGGTTCTCATACGATCATAACACTTCGAATGGAGAGTGACAGTCTCGCCGTTATGTTTTCAAAAAAAGTGAAGTCTAATCACACCTCCGGACCAAAGAACGGACCAGACAGTAAGATTTTTCGGTGTTATAGCCTCTCTTAAATTATTTGAGGATTCTCGGAACCCCAAATGCGACAACTTTGCTTACTTACGTATCCACCGAGTGAGAAATCTACATCGTCGTTTTGTTGGAAAAATCACGATCCAGGACTTGTTTTTCAAGCACACAATCGACGTAACTACGGCATTGAGGATGGTCAGCTGGCATCAGTTGTTGTGTGAGCTGAACTTTGTATAGATGAAGGTGTAAGTCCAACTGAAAAATACGCCATAATGTGCCTTAAGAAAGTCACAGCTCTTGAGAACGTCGAGAAATAGATACATTCGGGTCTTCGGCTACACTTTCATTTACAGCAGTGATATTTGGGGTGGAACGAGCAAAACGATGATGCGCAGGTCTTACAATATCTGTAACCGATTCAATCTTCTTTGAAATTTAACCACTTGCTTGAGTATTGGACACTTATGCGCACCATAAGCTCCCCTTAAAGCACAAAACGTAGCTACGTTTGCATCACCATTTTTATAGTAGGTTTCAACTATTTTGTAGCGTTTTGTGGTGGTTAAGCAATCATAATACATAATGTTTGACTTTTAATTATAACAAAGCAATTTTGGTTAAACATTTAAGTTTGACAGATGTCAAAATACAGCTGTGCACTTTCGAAACCACTAATGAATAATCTTTTATATCATTTGAAACCCGTGAAGTATATAATTATATATATATACCCCAGTGGTTTTGCTCACGTTTTTTAAAAATGAAATTAGAAAACGAAATGAATTAGTTTTTTGAATTAAAATTTATTTATAAATTTTAAAAAACATTTTAGTGATTTAGTTTGATTAGTGTTTCATATATTATAATATATAAATTAAATATAAAATAATAATACCTTCAGAATTGCGGTGTGGCGGCGGAACGTCTATATCCTTTGCTGGTTGAAATATCAAGAAGCAAGTGAAAATACGAGAAAGTTCCACTAACCCTCAAATCGGTTAGTTATTTCCGTTTTGAGAGGGGAAATGGAACAATAAAACAAACTACCAGGAAAAGTGCGGTTTTTCATGTGAATGTGGTAGTGCATATGTGCATGTATGTGTGTGTTACACAATTTTTGTACAACGCGGAGCATTTAGGTTAGGGTGGTGTGTTAAGAAGTGGGATTTAGCATAAAGGTCTAAACACATTTTTTTATTTTTTTTATTTTTTATTTTCATTTTACTCAATTTATTTATTTTTTGTTTGATTTTGGTTTAATTTGCCTTATTTTATGGATTTTATTTATTTATTTTATTTGTATGGTTTTATTTCATTTTATTTTATTTTATTTTAATTCTAATTTTTATATTGAATTAATTTATACAGCCCTCCCTCTATTTACCTTTAGAGCTGTCTGAGCTATTATGCTTCTTCTCTGATTTTGAGAGCCTTTTATATTTCATTGCGTACTTTAAGGTATTATTGCTCGCAGTAAGCTTTAACATGATTACAAACAATAGAAATACCAGCCAACTACAACAACAAATTTCTTCACATTACTTCTATATTTATTTTTACTAACAAAAAGCTGCACATTAAAAGCCAACAAACAAACAACAGTAATAATGCAAAAAGGTTTTCAACAATTGTTAGTGTAGGTTTCATTGGTTTGAGTTTACAAGTGTAAATTATAATCCATTGTTTGTGCTCGTCTTTTTTCATTTCGTCTTCAATATCCTTCACCTTTCTTTTTTACTTTACTTAAACGCACGCACTTACATACATAATGCCTTTATTGCGCTCTCAGTATAAGTATACGAGTGATTTCCTGCCTGCTTTTAGGCGTATTTCCTTTCATATAATACTTCTCCGTTTGCCTTTGTGCGCCACATCTGTTCTTAATTGCACAGTTATACATAATGCCGTTGTTGACTTACCCTACAATTTCAGTTTGAAGTGAGATGAGAAAAATAAATCTTTACTTTTATGTGTCTTGATTTGTTGGATGTATTCATTTGAAGTCGCCTGCTGGCATCAGCCGCCTGTTGGCGAGAGAAAATATCATGTAAGTGTCTCAAATGGATTTAGTTCATCCTGTTGATTTGATAAATTGTGTTCAAAATGAAGGCACAGCTCTGTGGGTATATTGAGAGGAGAAAAGCTTTTATAATAATTTGATTAATTTTAATTTTTGTTCACCGATGATTGGGTGTTGTTTTAACTACTCAGTACTTTTAAAGGTGCAACATACAGCAGATTAAACAGCTATTTGAAGCTTTGGTAGTTGGTAATTTCACCATATTAATCGCTAAGTTTTTGTAAAAATTTAACTTATTTTATGAAAAGAATTCAAAAATTAATTATAACAAATTTTTACTTACTTTAATCAATTCACTGTCCTTCTTTCTTGCAGGTAATACCAAATTAAAAAAAAAAAGTGAACTATAAATACGGTAGTTTAATCAAGTAAGTTTTTGACATAAATATATGATTTGGAGCTACTAAAGCGTTCATAAATACTTTTTTATAATCTTATGGCATTCAAGAACTTATGGTATTCTTATTTTTGAATATTATTTTATGAGTAAAAAAACAGTCGAAGCATTCACCAATGATTTCATTAAAAAAACTCATTATAGAAAGTTCAAACTGTTGGATTATACAATTGATATATGATGAGAAGGAACGAAAATTAAAAAGCTTTATGAAAGCTTTCTCATGCTTAAAATATATAACTAGCTTTCATAAAATATTTTTTAGTTCACTTTATGGCAACAAGTGAGCAAAAGCTCAAAACTTTCATAAAATACTTTTTGATTGACTTAATGTTAAAATGTTCAATACTAATTAAATACTAATTTTATCAGTAAAAAAATACTAAAGCTCTAAAAAAAAAATTAAAGAATATCAAAAAAGCTTTTATTCACGAAAAAATTAACTTGATGATTTTTTTTATATTTAGAAGGAAAGAATAAAAAGGCTATTATTATAAGTTATTGAGCGAAATGCCTATTTATTTTGGTATGAACCATCATTTTGGGAAAACTTTATAGCGTCAAAAAACGTGTACGAACTCGTGATTACTGACTTTGTGAGTGAAAAAATTCTCGATGCTGTTACATATAATCAATAATGTTTTATCAGAGAAGCTTTCTCTAACGAAATTTCACAACTTGATGACAGCTTTTCATATTTTAAAAAGAGCTTTCATAAATTACATTTTAACTAATTTTATGATGACACAGACTATATTAAATGTGAGTGAAATAAAAATTCGAAATGCTTTTACAAACTGCCAATAATATTATCAAAAAATCTTTTATTAAACCTCGGTAGAACCTCTCTCATATTTGAGAAAGCACGAAAGCTTTCATTAAATCACAAAAGATAACTTTCTGGTAACAAAAAGAATATTTAATACTAATTTTAGTAAAAGGTAAAGCATTTTGATCAGTTTAGCAAATTTCTTCCTACTACTTCATTTACGCTTACGATATAAAGTTTATTTATTATTTTAAATGTATAATAAAAACTACAAGTAACGAAATAATTTTATGCTTAATGTATAAAAGTAAAGTAACTTCGCGTGCATATGTGTAAACTTTCACAGAAATACATTTGTAAAAAAACGCACTGTGAAAATTCAATATTCATAAATTTACATGCCATTATTTGACATGCCACAATTACACCGTAAACTACTAAAAATATTAGCTCAGACTGGCGTTGAAATTAATCGATATAATCGAATTTGTACATATAGGATGTATTTATGTGTAAAAATAAACTCTAATAATAGCATAAAAACAAACCCAATAATTGAAATTAATACAGTTAGCACACAAACGAAGTCAAAATCGGAATTTTTCGAAAGAAATAAAGCTTTTCCCATTCTTACATTCAAATTACAGTACTTATTTTGATGTAAGCTTTATTAACGATATGCAAGTGGAATGCTTAAAGCTCGAAAATAATGCTTTAAATATATCTTAAAACACTTTAACTTTTCCTAAATTACATATTTTTTAAGTTTGTTGCTGTTTATTGTTTATTTTTTAAGCTCCCTAAATAATATTATTTTTTTCAACTACTAAAGATGAAAAGTAAAGTATTTTCAGCAGAGAATTTCAAAGTTAAAAAATAACAAAAATGCGTGATAGAGTACTTTTTTGTTGATTTCTCAGAGAGCTTTCGCAAAGTAAAAAAGTTTTAGCTTTCGACAGAGTTTGCTTTCACATAAAAATATTGTATATACGTAGCAAATTAGTGTTTTCACATAAAGCATAAGGAAGCTTAGCTTCTTTCTAGAATAATCCATAATATTAAAAAGAGCTTTCACAGAGAAAAACTTTAAACAAGCGTTTTTGCAAAAACATAAAGAATCCAATGAGAATCAAAGCTATTATGTGATTTTAACCTATTTGTACGAAATTACATAATTTGAAAAAAGCTTTCGCAGCAAAAGCTTTAAGTAAAAGTTTTTGAAAATAATTTTGAAATATATCTTGCATCTGCTGAAGTACCTAACTAATCGTTTAGGATTTTTATTTCGCTTAAAAAAAAATTAAATAAATGCAAGTAAGCTTTCGCAATATATATTTCAAGTCCAGATTAGAGAAATCGCTTCAACGGTTCCAAAGCACCAATTGTGTGTAATGTGTGTTTAAATAATAGATCCAAATTTGATTTTATTACAAAATTCCTTGATTCAGAAATGAATTTGTACAGCTTTAAACAAAATTTTATGGCAGATAAACTTGAAAAATCGAATGAGCCTAATTACATTTCTATCCTTTGATTAGGGCTTATTGTTTCAGCAAAACAAGAAAGATGAAGACATTCCATCTTGCCACGCCGAATTCTTCACACCTTTCAGGAACATATCAAATTTATCCCAAATTGCAAAATTCGATTTCGATGATTTTCAATGTTAAAATAAAGTCGAATTTACGCTCTTAGATGATTTTTTGGAGAATTTCGGACGCAAAACATCATATCTGAACAAATCTGTTGTATAGGGGCTAAATCATATAGTATTCCGATTTCCATGATTTTCACTGCCAATGTGCACATCTTTATAGTGGGCTTAATACCAAACTTCACGTTTCTAGATGTTTTTTTTTGAGAATTTTTGACCCAAAACCTCATATCTCAATAAATCGGTTGTATGGGGGCTATGTGATATAGTAGTCCGATTTCGGTGATTTTCAGTACCAATGTTTAATTTAATTTACGTGTGTAGCCAAATTTCATGCTCATAAATGTTTTTTGACTGAGTTTTGACCAAAGCCACACATCTGATCGGTATATGAAAGATATATGTTAAAGTCGTCCGATTTCGATAATTTTCAGCACCAATATGCAATTCATTATGTACATGTAGTACACCAAATTGTGCTTTAGTGGTCAGATTTAGCCAGTTCCGAAAAATTAACGCTTAAACGTATAGGTGCATCTGCCCACCAAGTTAGATTGAAATATCTCAAAAAGTGAGGGATTAGTTTGCTTTCAAACAGGCGGACAGACGGACAGATGGACATGGCTAAATCAACTCAGCTCATCATTATGATACAATACAGTATAAATTTCGGTGCGTCTATATCTTCTCTTTCTGGTAATTACTTACTTCCAACCAAAGTCAATATACCAATTCTGGAGTATGAAAGGTATAAAAATACTATAAATGTATAAAATTTCGTTTACGTAGTTGAAAAAAAAGAAGTAAACACAAAGATTCTATTCTGGCATATTGCGTTGTTAGCAACGCCTTCAAACCCTATATTTACAAACTAATTTTATTCCATTTGTCTTGTCTACGACGCATTACACGCACGTACCGACACATAATCGATTATGATGATTTTTATATACGCCCAGTGGCACGTCGTGCTCTCATAAATAAGCGACTTATATACAAACATACAAACATGCATACAATTCAATTATCATGCCATAAGTGCTACAGGTATAAAAGAAAATACTTATCCCCCCTCCATCCAGAGAGCGTGAAATTGTTTGCTGCGCCACTCGACTAAAGTTTCTAATTTCTATAAAAAAAATATTGTATGTATTTATGTTTATAGAGAACAAACATATGTTTAATTTAAGCTGTGCGTGTTGCCTACTAAAATAAAGTCGTTGTGTATATGCGTGTGTTTTTACGCCTAAAAGTGTGCTACATAATTTTCTCGAGCTAGCTTACCTGCCATATTTCCGCTATGCGCTCATTCTGCTGTTGAGGTTTCTCACCTTAAAGCAATTCGACTTTGTACAAAACATTTTTGCTTACATTTTCTTCGTTTTTGTTTATTTTAATTTTTTTATTCCTGCTTGCTTAGTGCTATTTCACGCTTTGTTTTCAATTCTTTCGCCTTTTTGCCTTTACCGGTATTTTCTTATTTTCTGACGTCGTTATTTTTATAACATTGAGGTTTCGATGTTTAACGTTGTGGCTTTTGTTGTGCTTCGATTTTGAACACCTTTATTACCTTTTGTTATATTTCATATGAATTTCTCTTTAACATTTTGATTTTTTTTTACACTTTCGTTTGCGTGTTGAACGTTTTCAGTACCATTATATGCCAGCCAGCCAACCAGCCAGCCAACCATACTGCATTGCCTCGGTACTTAATCGGCGTCAGTCAGTGGCTCAGCTGTGTTCGTCCATTACCTTATACCATATACCTATATACGTTCATTATATGGCATGCTTTTTAATTCTTTTTTTTTTCTTGTTCTTCCAACCTGACTCACTCATTTCACTTGCGCCGAATTCTTGTATTTGAGGTCAAAAACAATCGATTTTCATATGTGGGTTCCGCAAGCCGCAAGTCGGCGCATATATAAGTATAAGTATATTTTCAAACTCATGTAAATTTTTTATTATTTTTCTTTTACTCATTTTAAATTATTTTTCGAGCACGTGCTTCGTATTTGTCGTCTGGCTGGGCGACGTGCTCATTGTATGTAGTCTATTTGATTTTTATTTTTATTTTGCATATTTTTTACTAGCATTAAGTTTTTGTATTTTTCTTCTAAAATGGTAAAATTCTTAAGATTTTTACAAGGAAATTTTTGTGATAATGTGAAGTGGTTCTCTTTTGTCAGTTTTTGGAATTAAAATTTTAGGTGATAAAATTATATGAATATCATCTCTTGTCTCGTGTCTTTTTATAGTAATTTTTTTTCGGAATCTTTGATAAATAAACTCACATCTTCAATCATAAATGAAGCTCTAATTTATTTATATATATAATTTCATTTCTAATTTATATAATTCAACAAACTATGTTCGCCATTTTTTTATTAGTTTGTTTTTTAACTAAATTTCAGTGAGCATTCCCCGGTAGGGAATATCAAAATACATGAACTTTCATAAAAAAGGTTAATACGAGTATTCATATGCAAATATTGTTACTGCATAGTTTATGTTGGCGTATTTATCCATAAGTCCTTTGCGAAACTAAAAAAAAATTGACAATTTAAAAAATCAAGATTGTGAAAATAATATTTAATTGATTTGTTTTATTTAATTAAATATTTATTTTATTTTATTTTAGTTTTTTTAACTAAATTTTATTTTGTACTATTTTGTTGTTGTTTACTTATTTCTTTAATTAATCTTTTTTAATTTCATTTTATTTATTTAACTTAGTTGCATTTAATTTTACTTCAATTTATTTTGTTTTGCTTTATTTAATTTACTTTTATTTTTTTATTTTTTTCACTGCGTTTATATACTTCGTTTTATGTTGTTTTAATTTATTTTATTTCATTTTTTATTATACCTTTGATGTACATGTAAAGGTATGTTAACTTAGATCCGAAGTATGTAAGTACTAAAAAGGTGAAGAGCAGAAGAAGAATGATTAGCTGAGTTGATTTAGCTAAGTCCATATCTCCATCTATCTGTTTGAATGCAAACTAATCCCGTAGCTTTTGAGATATTACAACCAACCCTGGTGGGTAGATTCACTTATGCGTTCAAACGATCATTTGTCCGAACAGACCAGATCGGACCATACATTTTTCAGATTTGAAATTTTTAATCATAATTCCATCAGTAAAGTACCTAAGAACGTAAGAAATTCGGTATAGTACACATAGATAATGCACTGCATTCTGGTTTTCTTCAAATCGGACGACTGTATATATACATATAACTCCCATATCCCGATGTGTTCAGATGTGAGGCTTTGATTAAAACTCAGTGAAATTTTGTATCCTACACACATATTATGAGTTGCACATTGGCAGCGAAAATCACGGAAGTCGAAATACTATCTCATATAGCCAAAATCCGCCAAAAAGTCATTACACAGTGTGAAATTTGTTATTCTACAGACATGAATTCATATTATGTTATATTGATGCAGAAAATCATCGAAATCGAATTTTGCAATAAATTTGATATGAACATGAAAGGTAATAAGACATGGCCGAAGACAGCCTTTATTACTTGTTTTTTGTATTAATTTATTTTATTTTATTTTAATTAATTTTATTTAGTTTAATTTAATTTAATTTAATTTTATTTTATTTTTGTTTTTATTTTTATATTTATTTTTATTTTTATTTTTATTTTTTTTTTTAGTTTTATCTTATTATATTTTGATTATTTAAATTATTTTCCTTTATATTCTCTTAGTTCTCTAAGTTCTTGTTCTTGTTCTTCTTCTACATCGTAAATTGACTTCATTTAGTGATGCCTGAACAAATTCCATTCCCTGCAGTTTGTGTTTAAAAATCTTCAATTTCGGAACAAATTTTACTGCACGCGTTTCATACCCAAACATTGGAAATATGCCTGCCGTGACATAACTGAATCGTTATGCTTCTCTAATTATGACTTGGCGGCCTTTAATAACCATTTTTCTTCTTCTTTTTATCCACGTTTTCGACGATTGTTCATGCGGTGCGGTGGCCAGAGCACTCCTCATCTTTAACTTTCTCACTGCCTTCTTGGACTACTTCTACTACTCGTTAAGTTTTTTTTTTTACTCATAGTAGACTCATCACCAATTTTATTCCATTTTTACCTGAAATTTTATAAACTTCTTCTAACAAACGAAAATCGCCGAATTCATAAAAATTTATCTAACATTAGTGGTTAGTAGTTAGTCACAAACAAAGTCAACAATAAACAACAGCTCAAAGTTTTTCATCCTCCGTATGTAACTATATAATAAAAAATGTTTGACGCAAACTTTAAAGGGACCACGCAATTTAAAAATTTCCATCATATTTTGAACACATCTCGCACATAGTATGCAGAGATTAGTCGCTTTTCTGCTACCAAAAGTTTTCTATGAAAATGTGATGTCTACTGCACGGTCTTTACATTAATCTACGCAAAAAAAAACTCTACGAACTAAATGTCAATGCATTTGAATATAGCCCCTGGCCCTTGATATATTTCCGGGTCAGAAAAGTAATCTATATGTGTAGAAATACATACCCTCTAACAGAATTCAACCCAATCAAACCATGCTTTTTTCAAATAGATTTGTAACTGGCACAATTCGTGGAAAAAAAAGAATTTCAAGTGAATCGGGCCAAATATAAATTTTTGTACAATTGATCGGTCTATGGTCCACTTTTCGTAAATAAAATTTGTTTACCTCAGACGTAAATAAGCTAAGCGTAAAGTAACCTATGTAACGAATTTCAAGTAAATCAAACCCAAATTCCAATAGGTCGGTCTGTGCTCAATTTCTTGGAAAATTTTCTTTCAAACCTTTCCCTGAAGCAAAAGAACAGGCAGGCAAATGTTCAGCATAATCTGTGAGTCGTTTCTGAGATCCTCGAAAACAAACATACTAAAAAAGATTTTTATATACATAATATATAGATTTATATATATTTTCATTAAATATCAACAGTTTGGTAATTTTTGATATTATTTTTTTGCATATTTTATGAATAAAACCCAAATCAAAGCCTGCTCATCTGCAATTCGAAGAGCACTAAGGCTGGTATCACTAGTTGTCCGTCCGGCAGCTAATAACTGTTTTATTTAAGATCAAATATATTTATGTTTCATTAAGTAAGAATTTTTTTAAACTTCCGAAAATGTATTATCCCTGTTTATTCCATTGAATTACGTATCAATATTTATGAAAAAATCCATTGTTGTTGCAACAAATAAAAATCCCTAGACTTCCAACAGCAATCGATTACAATTACCACAACTCTGAAAAATACAAAAAAAAACTGTGTTGTTCAGTTGAGGCACATAAAGCGAAACATAAAAAGAAACAGAGGGGGAAGCACATCGTTTGTATGCATGTAAATTGTAGTTAATTTGTCGTTTTCGTGACTAACGTAATTAGTTTCTTCTCGGACTGATAGCTGACCATTATGTTTGGTGATTTCATGTTACTTACTCTGCTATCCTCTCAGGCAAACGGATAAATAGTTACAGGTAGTATGTATGGATGTATGTATGTATGTATGTATGTAAATAACATTGAAAGGAAGCAACACGCCATACTAAATGGTTGTCATGTAAATGATAGTCGACAGGCGACTTAGAAAGTCAGGTCAGGTTTACTTAATATTTATTTTCTTTTGTTTTATTATTATTTGTCTCCCATTACTATTGTTGTTGTTATTCTTGTTGTTGTTGTTGTGTATGTAAATAGATATTTTCTAGGAGTTTGATTAAAATGTTAATCTACTAAGTATCTAGTATTAAATTATAATGTTATTTTGCTGCAGGAAAATGCAGAAATTACCGCAGGACAGAGGTAATGATGATGCGTCATGCCTTGAAGATAATTAGGTTATTATAATATTCTTTGTAGTGTTGTTTGATAGGCACTTGTGTAATTATATTAAAAGAGTGGAAGCTAATAGAGTTTTATTGATTTATATATATATATATATATATATGCATATGTGTAAGTACACTATCATCGAATGAATTGCGTGAAATTATTAAAATTACTTTAGTCGATCACGTCATCACGCTGCAACACTTTAGACAGAGATATATATTGCTATATACTTTGTATGGACCTATTTAATAAGTCTTTAGTTCTATTCCTGTCGCACTTGTGCCAAATCAGCTTATTTTGAGCTACTAATTCAAAATTTTTGTGAAACTCTCTACTGACCATTCCCAGCGGGCATGATTTAACTCTGCTAGGGATTGGTCAAGGGAAGCTCTCGACTTGGTCAATTCGTCAGCTTTTTCATCACCGAAAGCATTGCTATAGTCGGTAATCCAAATTACAGAAACATCGAGCTGATCTACCAGCGAACTCAAACCCCTCATACAATTGTTGATGTCGCTGAAATTTGTCACTGTCGACGATAAGGTTGGTATAGCCGCCTGGAAAATGCTAGTTTGATACACATAGCGACAACGATATGTCAGGATTCTTGTAGTAGAACTCCTGTCCATTTTGGTCTCGACAGTCTAGTGAATACGGTGGCTGAGGCATCAATAAGGTTTTGTTTTTGGCCAAAAAACCACGAATAAGCATTGATGTGTGAGCTGGTGCATTATCGTGTTGCATAACTTCCATGTAGTTTTCCTTATTAACTTTACGACCTTTTGGCTTCAAAGACCCAGAGAATAATTAATCTTGCAAGCTTAGTAAACCCTATCTGTCTTATTTATTTCTTTTCAATGTTCAGTTTGTTATCCAACTCTACTCCCAGACAATTTTGCTTTTGGGACAGAAAAATTGATCTAGCGTTGCGTGAAAAATCATTAAATTCAGATATTTTGGTATTATTTTTGAATAGCATCAGCTACGTCTTACTAGCACTCACACCTAGTCCGATGTTGACGGAACACGAATGTAATCTTCGTAAAGCTTTTTACATAATATCAATGATTAAGAAAGGAAACAGCACTGATAAAATCAACACGATCTCATGTGTATATGATATAGTTTTCACCCCTTCGAGGACAAGACGCCTCCTTGAGAAATCCCTCAGTTTACGTAACTATAGAGCCATTAGTTGCTTTAGCTTCTGTAGCATTATAGAGGTAATCCCAAACTGACCCACCGGTTGAAATGGTGAGAATCGTGTTAATAGGATAGATTTTTTTTTTTTGCTTACAGTAAGACTAATTTAGTTAAAAATGGTTCTGGTGTATATTGATTTTTATGCCATTATATATTAAATTATTTTATTTAGGTCCGAAGTATGTAAATACCTAAAAGAAGAAAAGATAGAGCCACCGAAATTTATACCGATCGTATCAGAATGATGAACTGAGTTGATTTAGCTATGTCTGTCTGTCCGTATGTCCGTCTGTCTGTTTAAACGCAAACTAGATTCCAGATTTTGAGATATTTCAACCAAACTTAGTAGTCAGATGCACCTATACATAGCATTTGTTGGGACCGGCCAGATCAAACCACTGTAACATATATATGCCCAATTTTTTAAATTTAAAATTTTGGGTCATTAATCCGTCAATAAAACCATCCAAGAGCCACCTAAAATTAGTACACTACACATTCTTAATTATTTGCATATTATTTCTGAAAATCATGGAAATCGGACAAGTGGAACATATACTCGTAGCTGCCATACACCGATTTACGCAGGTGTAAGGTTGTGGCCAAAACTCAGTCAAAAAAGCATCTAGGAGCGTGAAATTTGGTATCCCACACAAGTAAATTAAAATACATATTGGTAATTAAAATCATTAACATCGGATTAGAATATCATATAACCCCATACAACCGATTTGCTTAGATGTGGGGTTTTGCGCACAAAATCCGCCAAAAAAGCATCTAAGAGCGCGAATTTAATTAATATTAATTTAATTAAATTTACAGACATAAATTCAAGTTGATATTGATATTTTTTGTATTAATGCATCTATCTATACACATTTTCGTTTATTTATTTAATTTTTTATTTAATTATGTATTTACCTATTTAATATTATTTTTTTATCAATTTGATTACTTACTTTTATTATTTTATTTTATTAAATATTTAATACGTTATGGATTTGTTTTTCCATTTACGGGGGATCCATTTCGAAGTTCTCTACTTTTTAAAGAAAAAAAACACAGAAAATTCAAATCTAATGGGAAATGTTTATTATCATTCGAAAGAACATTCTTTGGCATTTGAGGATTATCACTTTCAAATGTTGGCCGCAGCTATGTCTCAGATGGTCTATCTGGCGAATGACATGCGTGATGTTTTGCTCCACGGCCTGAATCGAAGCGGAACTATCCGCATATCCGCTCGACCGGCCCAAGACAAGACAACAATTATCTGCTCACCGAAATGTTCTCTTAATAAATCTATTGATTGATCACGAGCTTCAATTTCAGACATCAAATAGTCGGTTATTATGATGCGATGATGATGGTCGCTATTGACGGTTACGTTCTCACCGGCATCATTTTTGAAGAAATATGGACCGATGATTCCATCGGCCCATAAACCACACCAAACGGTTGTTTTATCTGGATAAAATGGCAGCACTTGAATCTCTTCAGGTTTCTCTTTGTCCCAAATGCGGCAGTTTTGCTTGTTTTGCTTGTTTGCTGAGCAAAATTTGGCTAGAAAACATCGGATTTTCTTGGAACTTTTCAAGAGCCCATAAAACGAAGCGATGTCGCTTGTGAAAGTCGAGCGGCTTCAGTTCTTGCACAAGCTGTATTTTGTACGCTTTCAATTTATGATCTCAACGTAAAATGTGCAGAATTATTCCATACGTTCGTCCGAGTTGCTGCGAACGGCTCTCCACGGTCTTCGTGTACACTCTCAGCTACGGTCCCTATATTTTCTTCACTGCGTGCTGGACGTGGTCTTTTCGGTCGAATATTATCCAGTAATGAATGCCGGGTCTCAAGATAGGTAATGGCTTTGTGAATAGTATGCTCAGTAGGCCGATTATGTTGACCATAAGTTGAGCGAAGTGCGCGAAATACCTTCTTTACAGAACTTGAATTTTCGTAATAAAGTTGAATGATTTGTAAAAGTTGTACAGGCGTGAGTCTTTCCATGATGAGTGCCAAACAATACTGATCAAAAATAATATGACAGCTTGACATGACTCACGCGTGATCTGTTAAAGAAAGGCTATTGAAAAAAGTACTTCTTCTTGGATCACCCGTTATAATATTTATTATTATATTCTCTTTTAATTATTAATTAATTTTAATTTTTAATTATGTATTTCATTCTTCGTTTATTTATTTGTTTATCTATTTCGTATATGTATTTAATTATTTAATTAATTATCTTTTTATTATAATTCTTGCATTTATTTAATGAATAATTTTATAATTTTTTTAATGGTCATTTATGTATTTGTTTATTAATTATATTATTTTTTAGTTTTTTTTTATAAAAAAAATTATTTCTTTTTTTTTTTGGTTTTCTTGTTTATTCTTTAATTTTTAATTTTTTTTTTATTACTTTAATGTATTTGATACTATTTTATTATTAATTCATTTGATTCTCTATTTATTTATTTATGTACTTGTTTATTTATTTATTCTTAATTAAATTATTTATATATTTATTATTATCTTTTCATTTTTTTGATAACTACTTTATTTAATTTTATTTAGTGATTTGATTATAATAATTTCTTTAAAAATTTTTTTATATAGTTCCTTTTTTTATTTATATAGATATTTATTTAATATATATTCTTTTACTCTATGCTATAACATTATTGACTTATTTCAGTGGTTATGAAAGATTACCAACTTTCTAAATTAAAATAAATTTATAGCAATATGGAATTATGCACTAGAACCGTGGAGCTGAAATTTTTTCAAATGGTATATGAAAAAATTTTCTGCAATAAACTCTAAAAAAAAAAATTCTATGTTTTGAAGTATAATTAGATCTCAAATAAAGCTCTTAATATAAATAATATAATAATAACGAAACCTTGAATTAAGAAGGAATCCAATATTGTTTGTTAATTTCTGAACAGAAAAATTCAAAACAAACACATTTGCTTATAAGAAATAAATAAAGCTACCCTTAGTAAATGACAAGTAAAATGATACAACAAATAAAAACTTTTAAGCTTAACTTGCTTATTCTGCGTGTTTAACCGCCTACTCATCATCATCATCAGTGAATATAACTTATGTACAACCAGGGCGTATACGTAATCAACCACATATGTCATGTTTATAAACACATATGTGTTGCTGTTAAAGCTCTCTGAGTCGTAGGTTACAGTTGAATTAACACATTTGACCTTTTTTACCACTCGCCTAACCGAGTGTAACCGAATGAGTTGTGCAGCCGTATGAACAATCATATTATTTATTTATTTAAATGCACAACAGGCTTTCCATATATGTTTTGTGTGTGCAGGTATAAAAAAATCCAATTTACATATGTATGTACATATGGAGATGTATAATGATATAACAAATCATACATACATAAACACATATGTCCTTATTTTCAACCAAATGTAATGCTTATTTATTAATATTACACAAAAATATATTGTAAATGGTTCTCCAATAGGGATGATATGATTTCTAGGTGTTACAGCCATTTTTAATGTCATGATCTGTCTTCTTTTTTTTTCATTGTATTCAGTAATATTTAAAATTTCATCAAGATATGCGTAAGGACAACGTTTACAAATTATTCAATGTTATTATTAAAATAATCGTTCTGCAATTGCAACTTTTCGTGTGCTTTTGCCATTTTATGGTTATTGAAAATTTCGAGCGTATATTTTCTTTAGAAAATGTTCAAGTGTCAATAAGACAAAAAACAGTCGAAGTAATGAAAATATTGCTGCTGTTCGAGCAAGTGTCGCTGAAGACCGCAATTTGTCGATTCCAAAACGTTCTCAAGAATTGGAACTATCTCAAACCACAACCTGGTGGATTTTGAGAAAAGATTTGGGCTTGCATCCATATAAAATTTTTCACACTCAAGAACTGAAGCCATTGGACCACCATAAACGCCGTGAATTTGCTGATTTTGCCTTGGAACTACTTGAAAACGATGAATATTTTTATAAGAAAATTACCTTCTCCGATTAGGTTCACTTTCATCTGCGTGGTGCAATAAATAAACAAAAATGTTGATTCTGGTGCGAAGAAAATCCACAAATTATTCATGAACAACCATTACATTCACATAAATTGAAAGTTTGGTGTGGTTTTTGGTCTGGTGGAATCATCGATCCGTACTTCTTTCGAAATGACGCTGGTAGCACCGTTACTGTCAATGGAGAGCAGTATAAATCGGTGATAACCAACTTTTTATGGTAACAATTGGAAGAAGTTGATCCTAGCAACATCTGGTACGTATCACATAGCGCTTGCAATAACCGAATTATTGCGACGAAGGTTTGGAAATTCGATTATTTCAAGAAATTGTGACATTGGATGGCCTCCAAGAAGTTGTGACTTAATACCATTAGACTACTTCTTGTGGGGTTATTTGAAGTCATTGGTATTTAGCAATAAACATTTCAATATCCTTCAAAATTATTGTGTTTTTTTTAATAAATCATATCATTATGCAAAAAATCCTATTTTGGTCTTGTTCTGTTTGTCACTCACTCTCTATCTAACTCTGAGTTGGTTGCAGCTCCCACGCGCCCACTGCACCACAATTAAATTTACCTACAGACATAAATTGTACATCTTATGCTGTGTCATGTATAAGTAAAGTTTGTATTTTTTGTATTGCTTGCGGTTAAGCCAATTTGCATGGAGTTCAATAAAAATTAGTGACCGCAAAAATTTATTCAGGCTTGTGTTTCAGAAATTTGAGTAAATTTTCAAGAACTTTTCGTCACTAGTTGTGTTTAACCTAAATTAGATCGTTCTTTTACATAAATTATCATTGTGATAATTTTAATAATTTTGGTTACATTTTCAGTTGCAGGATGCATAAAAATTAGAAAGTATTTTCTTGTTCTTCTTTAGCATAGGCACTGCTTTCTTCTCTTCCCTATTTGGCACCAGTTGGACATACCAAGCGAAATTAGACCACTCTCCACTTGGTTCTTCCAACGGTGTGGATGCTTTCCTCCTAAAGTCGTCTTATCGAATGTCGGCATCGTCCAAGCTTCTGCACTGTATATCAGGGCGGGAATGATGAGCGACTTCTATAGTTTGTTTTTGGTTCGTCGAGAAGGACTTTACTTTTCAATTGCCTACTCAGTCCAAAGTAGCACTACTAGACCCATTCGCTTCGCTTTTTTTTATAACCTGGGAAAGCTTACGGTGCGGTTGTTATGGACAATGAAGAAGATTACACTTTGTCTATTTTAGCTTTTAATATGAATTATTTTCTTCAGCATCAAATTGAAGAAATCGCTCGAAAACGTTACATTGTCTGAGACCTCGTTTGGTGTCGAACGGCTCAGAGAGGTCCTTCCCGACTCTGACTGCGCTTCTGGTATTAGCCAGGGTCAGTTTACATAGCCGCATGAGTTTTGTGGGGATATCAAATTTTGACATAGCGGCGTTGAGGCAATTCTCTATCGTGCTGTCAAAGGCAGCTTTAAAATCGATGAAAAGGTGGTATGTATCGATTCTTTTCTCTCGGGTCTTCTGCAAGATCTGTCACATGATGATTGTCTGATCATTGGTAGATTTACAAGGTCTAAAACCACACTGATAATGTTCAATCAGTTTGTTGACGGTGAGCTTTAATATCTCACACAAAATGCAAAATAGGATTGTATATGCGATATTTCGGAGTCTTATTATATTATAATTGGGCATACCATGTGGATCCTCATTTTATAAATTATACAGAATTGTAATTGTACACTTAGGTTCCATTCGTCGAGCATGCTTTCGTCCGATCATATACTGCAACAAAGCTGATGCATGCACCTTGTCAGCTCTTCGCCGCCGTATTTGAATAGCTCTGTCGGTAAGATGGCGCTTTGTTACTTTTTATGCGGGCAATCGCTATTCGAACTTCATCATAGGGGACATCTGTCATTAGATTGCCCCCATGGTCCCTACGTGAGTATGCTTCGGTCTTGAAACTTTCTGTACGTTGCCACATGTTTTCATAGAATTTTTGAGCACTACCCTTGTCCTCTGCAAAAACGTCGCGCTTACCTCTTCAGCTTTCGAACTCACCTTATTTCACCCTTGTCCCCTTCATCACACTACTTGTATGTCGGTGATGTATGTCAGCTTTTACCCTTATGAGGACATCACCCAGCTGTATACAATTGCATTTTTGAATAAAGCAGAATTCTATGCCTTGGAAAACTGCTTACCACACTTTGATAATTTCTCTTTATCGCTATAACATTGCTGTTGTCTGAGCAGTATATATAAATTTATTATATGCGCCTTGCGCTAAAATGTAGGTAACAGTTTACTATTCTCACTAGATTTTATTTCTTTTTTGATCCTAAAATAAATGTTCATGATGGAGCTAAATTTATGCTCATTTTCGAGTTTTAGCAAAGTTACCGAAATTTTTGTCCCAAAATTTCTGCAATATATAACACAATTTTGTAATTTTAAACGATTTTCTTTATTTCTATATCCTTTTTATTATTTTTTTAAAAAAATCCATACAAAATAATATAATTTCAACAAAAAAGATTGAATGTACGCATATATATGTTTATTTAACATATTTACCATTGATATTCTTCAAACCTGATAATTTTAATGAAAGTTGACGCAACAACACAAAAGCATTAATGTAACTGTAGTACCAGACGGCAGTCACCCATATCCTTCAAAGCACTCATACACCCACTTCCACCAAAAACATTGCTGTCATTCCAATTCACTTGCTATATTTATTCACCAATTTTTCCTTGTTTTATACTCCTTTCCTTTTTTTTTGTTTGTAATGCCACACCAATTGCAAGTGTCGCATTACGTTGCGCAGTGCAGACAATGATGGCCAGCAAAAAAAATATTTCGATTATTTTAAAAGTTTTTCGGCTTCTTTTGTTTACTCTTATTTTACCACAAACACTTTCCGGCAGATGAAATTGACAAATGTCGACGCTGTCATTGTGTTCGGGAGAAATTTTCACAGCAATTTGTTTGTAAAGGGCGTGTATTGTGAAGTGGGTGTGTCGTAAGCCAATAATATTAAACAAATGATTGTAATTAATAACAATTAAAATTAAAATTGAAAATTGAAACAAAATTCAAATTTCAATATGAGAAATTAAAAATTAAAAATTAAAAATTAAAAATTAAAAATTAAAAATTAAAAATTAAAAATTAAAAATTAAAAATTAAAATCTAAAAGCTAAAAATTAAAAATCAAAAATTAAAAATTAAAAATCAAAAATTAAAAATTAAAAATTAAATATTAAAAATTAAAAACTTTAACTAAAAAATTAAAAATTAAAATCTAAAAGTTAAAAATTATAAATTAAAAATTAAAATTGAAATTAAAAATTAAAAATTAAAAATTAAAATCTAAAAGTTAAAAATTAAAAATCAAAACTTAAAAATTTAAATCAAATATAAAAAATTAAAAATTAAAAATTAAAAATTAAATTTAATAATTAAAAATTAAGAATTAAATATTAAAAATTAAAAAAAAATTTAAAATTTATAATCAAAAATTAAAAATTAAATATTAAAATCCAAAAGTTAAAAATTAAAAATTAAAAATTAAAAATTAAAAACTAAAAATTAAAATTAAAATTATAAATTAAAAATTAAAAATTAAAAATTAAAAATTAAAAATTAAAAATTAAAAATTCAAAATTCAAAATTCAAAATTCAAAATTCAAAATTAAAATTAAAATTAAAATTAAAAATTAAAAATTAAAAATTAAAATTAAAAATTAAAAATTAAAAATTAAAAATTAAAAATTAAAAATTAAAATTAAAATTCAAAATTAAAATTAAAAACTTAAAAATGAAAAATTAAACTTAAAAAATAAAAATTAAAAATTAAAAATTAAAAATTAAATATTAATATTAAACACTAAAAATTAAAAATTAATAATTAAAAATTAAAAATTAAAAATTTAAAATTAAAAAAAATTTAAAATCTATAATCAAAAATTAAAAATTAAATATTAAAATCCAAAAGTTAAAAATTAAAAATTAAAAATTAAAATTTAAAGATTAAAAATTAAAATTAAAAATTAAAATTAAAAATTAAAACTTAAAAATTAAAAATTAAAAATTCAAAATTCAAAATTCAAAATTAAAAATTAAATATTAAATACTAAAAAAATAATTCATAATTAAATATTATTATTAAACACTAAAAATTAAAAATTAATAATTAAAAATTAAAAATTAAAAATTGAAAATTAAAAATTAAAAATTAAAAATTAAAAATTAAAAATTAAAAATTAAAAATTAAAAATTAAAAATTAAAAATTAAAAATTAAAAATTAAAAATTAAAAGTTACAAATTACAAATTAAAAATTAAAAATTAATAATTAAAAATTAAAAATTAATAATTAATAATAAAAATTAATAATTAATAATTAATAATTAAAAATTAAAAATTAAAAATTAAAAATTAAAAATTAGAAATTAAAAATTAAATCTTTTAAATTAAAAATTAAAAATTTAAAATTAAAAATAATTATTATAAATAATAATTAAAAATTTAAAATTAAATATTAAAAATATATAATTAAGAATTAAAACATTAAAATTAAAAATAAAGAATGAAATTTGAAAATTAAAATTTAAGAATCAAAAATAAGAAACTCATACTCAGTATCAGAAAAAAAGAGGAAGCTTTTCAGAATTAAGATATCATCAAAAATATACTCGGAATACATATTCATCAAAAATCCAATTTTCTTCAAGAAACACAAATCTTTTCACACAAAACGGTTAAGAAAGACATCCAAAAACCGCACATTGAGGCTTAAAGGCGATTGTCTGCAGCAGCAGCCAGTGTGCATAGCAACAATGATGGCTGGCTCTTGCTACAAGTATATTTGACATATTGCATGCGCTATTATAGCAGGTTATGATTATAAAAAAACTGACTTTTATGCGATACTGTACATACATATGAACAAATGTATAAAAAATATTATATAAATGCATCAGATCGATGGTAAGTAAGCTCCTTGCTTTCGGCATTAAAGTCTGTTATGAATATTTCTATATTTATAACATTCCACTCAACTCCCGTCCTGTCCGTATTGGCGTCGTCCAAAATCAAACTCTCAGCAGCTTATCTGCACTCAAGCGGATAGTTTTTGTCTGCAATGCAACTGGCTTTGTTGCATGAGGTTTTTATCTTGGTTTTTTTCACTTCGGCTGTTAACTTATTTCCTTTACGCTTTGTCTGAGTTCATATTCTTTCATTGCCTGTTATACGTCCTTCAAGAGTTGTGCAATACTTTTGGTAGTTGCTATCTGTCGTTGTATGTATGTATGTAGTTTATATTTACCGTATATATGTTTAACAACCAAACTACTAGTCATGACAAGCCCATCAACAACTATACATAGCGATTTTGCTTCTCAAAATTGTTTTTCTTTGTAAATTTTGTCCTTTTTTATTATATATCTTTTTTATATTTAGTTTGTTTTTAATTTCCGTTCAACGTTGTGGCTACCACAATTTTAACTGGTTATTTGTGGCCATAATTTATTATAAATATTATACCGTATTTTTTTTTTTTTTTTTTTGGTGTGGTCTTTTTTTAACTCCAAATTTTTTCTTTAAGAATTTTAAAGTTTTCGCCAGGAAATCGATTACTTTCCTTGCAATAACACTCCTTTGGAAATCTATGTTTGGGAAATTGATAAGGATGACGCTACTTTCACGAACCTTCGGGGTGACGCCGCTTAGCTTAGGCGATAAACTCATTTAACCCCTTTAAACCATCGCAATCTGGTGGCCTGAATTATTCTTGCCGTAAATCTCAGTAAGAAAAAACTTGCTCTATTCAGTAGGAATTGCAGAATCCCCAAAATGATTTATACCTCTATATACCCCCTATAGAGCCTTTACTTTTCCAAATAAGTGAACGATTTTAAGACAACCCTAGACAATATAGTAAGGAAAAAAACTAAGAGAAAAAGAAAAAAACATTGGTAAATATACATAACTAAATATATTCAAGCCTAACTTGTTTTACGGAATCCTCCTAAGCTGGAGGTTGTTAGAACTGTTTACTATAGCTTAGCAACTGGAAAACGTTCGACGTCCGATTTTCTTAAGCGCTGTAAGACCCAGGGAGTCTAGATTTTTGGTTTGATCAAGCGTGGAACAGCGCGCATGGTTTATTGTATATCCGATCTGGCGTAGTGCGTCGAATGAATCGAATCTTGACGGAAAAATCGGTGAGGAAGTCTTCTGTCGAGAATTATCCATTATCGGAGAGTTCAGACTTCCAGACCGTTGCAGTTTTTGTCAGGAAAAGGTAGGTGCTATAAGGGAAGTGGTGGACACAGCCAAAAGTGGTTTCTGTTGAACCCGCCAACATTTACTCAAATAGGCAATATACTATTAAAAATTAGCGCAAGTGAGTGCGTCTCTGTAAGCTTGTGGTCTGATTATGGACAGGTTGGACTTCAATCAGCTCAGTGAGCGCTGGGCTAGTACATGAACACGAAGGGTTACGAGATTATTCTAGATTATGGATGATCAAGGAAGCTCCATTTCATGCCTAGGACAAAACTATCGCACATGGTGAGAGTTTTGACCTGACTTTCAGATGGGAATTCATCTGGCTTTGGATTTCCCGGATCCCCGCTGTGTTTGTTGTAATTAATTGATCTCTGCACTTTGAACAGTCAGCATTTGCCTGGCTGAGAAGAAAAATTCTAGTATCGCTTACTTTTACCAACCCGAGTAATATGTAGCTAAGTAGGAGCCTCTTGAACTAGTATGAGAGTGGTATGTTTACTCTTGAACTACTATGAGATTGGTATATTTCTGACCGACTGACTGAGTGTCTTCATCTCGTAGGATATCTATCTCCGTTTTAAGATACCAGTCGCTTTTATAAAAAAGACAATTCGCTAACTAGTTGAGTTTCTTTTGGTTTTGAAATGGTTTTTGACTGGCAGACAATAAAAATTATAAAGATTTTTGAATGGTAACCGAAAATCGTTAACACAATTATAAAGGGGCAATCATTTTTTTATACTAAATAAGTACTAGTTCATTTATAAATGTTGAGTTTCTACTTGCCATAAATAAAATCTCACAGAAAATCTCATGCTTTTTAGCAACAGCCCTTAAGCACTCGGCTATCGTGACGAAATGAAAGGTAGAATAACTTATCAGTCCACACCG
Source organism: Neoceratitis asiatica (assembly GCA_030068015.2). Classification (NCBI taxonomy): domain Eukaryota; kingdom Metazoa; phylum Arthropoda; class Insecta; order Diptera; family Tephritidae; genus Neoceratitis; species Neoceratitis asiatica. The sequence continues at coordinate 61,478,994 of CM061524.1, read as the reverse complement.
ATAGGTCCAAAATTAACTGTAGAATGAGGGCTTTGCATATTGCAAAGATCTGTACATCTTTCTTCCTGTTTGTCTACTAAACTCAGCTAGCATCTTCAACACAGGAAGTATTAGGCATAGCAAATCTTACAGCTAAAACAGTCATACATATATGCAGACAGGCATAGGGCATTTGTGAAATTATCGTCGCCAGTGTAAAATTTCAGCATTGTTAGAGCTATAGAGAGGTTTTGAGCTCCCAGTTCAAAGCGATGGCTTCATAATTTCGCCTTAAGAATGTTTTCGATTGTCAAATTGGAAGCTTCTATTGACTAAACCGAATCGGAGTTAATACCACTATCGTAAGGAATGGGCAGGAAAGAGCTTCACATACAATTTAAACAAATAGCTGAAAACAGATTGAAATCAACATCCGCCAGTATAACAAAGAAGTTGATTTGCCACAATTATCGGAACGTAATAAGTAAAGGCTGATTAAATATTCACAATTACCCTGTGAATTTATAGACTTATAGTTACAACAACGATATATTCAATATTTGGAGAGCAGGCCCGCCCTATAACAGTCATTTTATTTTTTTTGCTCTTTCAAAAACTCAAAATAGAATACTTGGAATCCATCAAGTACCATACCTCGATTGGCTGTCCACAAAAAGCATATCATATAGCTTCATTGAAAACACCAAATGGTTTGAATACAACGATGAATTGTGATATGTCTTATGATAGCGTATCGAAATGACGTATTTAGCGCTAGGTGGTCTGGCGTTATAATTTTTTTGTCAGTAGTCTTACTATAACAAAAATTTGACATTTAATAATAAATAGCGCTTTGTAACTACTAAAGCGATTTTCAGCCGGGCTCTCTCCTTCAATTCGTGGTGTGTTCCTATGTTTTTCCAACAAATAGGAGGACATAAATTTCATAATAAGCCGTCTCCGAAGGGCTGATTAATTCTTATGAGGAACTTTTATTTCATGTCAGAAATATTCACAGAGAGCTTGACATTCACTGCAGAACGTCGGTCGCAATTACAATAATTCATTTTGAATTTTGGTTACTCTAGGACTCGAAACCTGGCCCAACGAAAGGTTGTACGCAATGTCAGCTACACGGCTAAAACCTTGAAATTTAAAATCCTCTTAATCTAGGATCCAAGTCAGCAAGAAGGATATGACTATCTTCTTAATATATAAAAATCGAGTGTCACCGGTGAACTCTTCACCAACTCAACCGATATTGATGAAAGTTAGCATTTATGTGCAATTTAGTCCAACTTAAGAGATCTGATAGTTTTTATTTCGATTAATGGTCTCAATAACTTATAAATAGCACTAAACTGAGTATCAAAGTTGATTATTGTTATTAATCGTAAGTTTCGAAAATCTTGAACAGAAGGCACCTCACATTACATTTGTTACAGACAACTGTCATTGAATTTGAAATTTTTTTCCCTAATACACGTGGCGCATTTTTTTTATCAATATATTCTGTGGCATTGCTTTTTCTAGTTTATTTTTCATTTTATTTTCATGTGTTGTATATTATTTTGAACATCTATTTAACTACTAACTTACAGTTACGTAATGCAGTGAAATATAGGAGCAACAAAATTATAGTACAAGGAATTTATTCACTTAAATTTTCAGAAAAATGTCACCAAAAAATATTTAAACTCAACAATGCCTGTAGCAAAAAACCTCGACCTCGGCGTCGTGAAAGAGCTCACGAATCAGTCGAACAAAGAGCAGAAGGAAATGACGCTCAAAGAGTTCGCATAGCTGATATTCGTGTGGATGAACCAAGAGAAGAGTGTGATAATCGTCTTCAAGAATATTTATAGAGAACAAGAGCTACACATGGACGACACATAGATTCAATAAGAGAGCGAGACCAAGAAAGACAGCAGACCAGTCGTGCATTAACACGTTAATCATTTGTTCGTATTGCGTTTAATTATGCACCAGACATTAATTACTCAGTTAATCCCAAGGTTAATATCGGTGCGATGGACAAAATATGCAAATATTTTCAGGCAATAAAACTCCGCAATGAAACACCTAACATGTCTTGTGCCTCAGGGAAAGTTGTATTATTACCACTCCCTACTCCGCCTAAACCTTTGAAATCACTACTTTCTAACAATCAAATGATTCAATTTTATTTTCGCGTAAAGGTCGGTATGCATCTCTAACGGAAACCAAAATTTCCATAAAAAAATTCAAAAAAAAAAAAAAAAAATGCGCGAAAAATTTTTTTACGAAGCGGTACGAACCTCGAACGAAAAAAACTCGTTTTTCTACTGCCTATTTCTAAAGTTTTTAGACAAATACGAAAGCACGAAAACCTCCAAATGTATTAAAGCAAGCTTATAAAGCAATTTTTGTAGTATTTTTTAATCAACTTCTACGCCTTTTATTTATTTTAAGCCATGGAAAACGTTATTATACATAATCAGCGACAAATATTTACTGCGCTCTACACACGTTTTTCGTTTTGTTTGGTTTTGTTTCACAACAGAAAAACATCTGTCAAATTTTCGTGCATACTAAATTTTTCCATCCACGAAATATATGAGTTTTTTTTTCGTTAGAGCTGCATACCGACCTTAGACACGGAAGTGTAATTCTTGCTTTCAAATGACATAATTTGGAGCATGAAAAATTTGCTATCTCCCATCTCATTTTGAAACAACACTTAAAATACAAGACCAAGTGTACCACAAAATAGGGTCATTGAAACCAATGTCAAATGAAGATCCGAAATTTATCCAAATCTATTTTATGGACAGTTTTGTTGAACGTGTGATATAATACTATCTAAATCACAATTGGCTGAATAATGTTGATGTAAATCAAATTAACTAACAGATGCAGCAACTGTTAGGCAGTGAATTTTTCAATTGGATTTTTAAATTCTTTAAAAATAGAAGAGAATTAGAAATATCAGCAACCACACAATCTTTGATTAAAAATTAGGTCACCGATTATTCTTCTGCGTAATTTGAACTCCCCCTAAACTATGCAACACGGTACACGTTTGGTAATAAAGAAAAATCACCGGAAATGTTCTCGAAGCAATTATTTTTACAGGAAAGTTTAAAAGAGAAATCGATCTGTTATCGCGCATTCCAATGGCACGCCGTCAGATTCTCCAATACCATTCAAAAGACTGCAATTACCTATTCTTCTAGCCTTCGCGATGACTAAAAAAGTCACAAGGCCCAACAATATCTATTTACGCCTTTGATTTAGAGAATGCATGCTTCTCCTATGAGCAATTATATGTGGCCTGTTCACGTGAAGGCAGACCATCGAGTTTATTTGTGCTAACAAAAGACAGGTTGACCAAAAATTTTGTACATCGACTGGCGCTTCAGTAAACCTTAACTGTGATTTTTTTAAATAAAGGTTATTAGAGTATTTACTAATGAATGAAATTGAAAATTTCCTGTTAATTTGTGTTAAATTTGGCCTTTTAAATCCTTTCTAAATCACCCAGCTACATCAACGCATGGCCGGGTCTACTGATATATATATATATATATATACCTATATATCTTTGGTGCTTTTTATCTCTTCTTCTTCTTTGGCGTGGACACCGCTTACGCGATCGTCAACAATAGCGCGCCACTCGTTTTTTCTCTTTGCTGTTTGGAGCCAGCTAGAAATACCAAGTGATACCAGGGCGCCCTCCACCTGATCCATCCAACGGAGTGCAGGTCTTCATCTTTCTCTGCTTCCGCCAGCGGGTACTCCATCGAATACTTTTAGAGCTGGAGCGCTTTCATTCATTCGGACATGACCTAGCCAGCGTAGCCACTGTCTCTTGATTCGCTGAACTATTTCAATGTCATCGTATAGCTAGTACAGTTCATCGTACCATCGTCTGCGGTATTCGCCGTTGTCAACGCGCAAAGTACCATAAATCTTCTGCAAAACTTTTCTCTCGAAAACTCCTAAATCCGACTCTTCGGATGTCGATCGTCCAAGCTTTTGCACCATATGTCAGGACGGGAATGATGAGCGACTTGTAGAGTTTGGTTTTGGTTCATCGAGAGAGGACTTTACTTTTCAATTCTCAAAACTCATTGAGCAGGTTGGAGAAGTGTTCCCTCCATACACTAAGTATACTCTGGATATCTGTCACCAGGTTACCTCCATGGTCCCTACATGAGTTTGCTCTGGTCTTGAAACCTTCTGTAGTTCTCAAGTTCTTTATGGAGCTTTTTAACTGCTGACGGGCTTACAGTTTTCAGTTTCTTAGCCGCCGATTTTCGTCCCGTCCCTGGTGATGCCGGCAGAAGCCAACTAATTTGCGATTTCGTTAGGTAATGCAAATGTTACACAAATGGCGCGCTCCATAAAGTCTGTTAATCAAAAATAAATTGACCTTAACAACAAATGCGATGATGGTGGCTTCAATTTAAGCGGATTCTCATTCAGCACCTTGCTCTTCTGCTCATCTCGCAAATGACCTTAAAAAAGCAACAACAATAAAATAAATTACCCTTAACAAGAAACTTTTTAATTCCAACAGCGATAGTTGTATGTAGTAACTATGTGCATTTTTCGCACAATTGCTCATATATAAATAAATTAAACTACTAACTTCGGCGGTTGGTGCCTCTGACAATAACTACATGAAATAATTTAATTAATTAAAACAAACCGCGCATATTTTGAAAAAAGTAAAGCAAACAACATACATACATATACACATGTATATGGGTGTATTTAAATACAATATATATGTAAGCATATGTATACAATGTAAGAGTGCATAACACATTTGGAGCATGAAAAGCCGCTCGAGCACGTCAGATAAAGTAGACATGCACTCATGTCATGCCAGATTAAAAATATAATTTTTTTCAACAAAAAAAATTAAATAAATGAAAAAACTGTGAAATTAAGTAGATAAAACTGCGTGAAGATGCAGCCACTCGGTGTAAAAAAGAGAAAAAAAATTTTAAAGACAACAAACAAATTTAATGAGTGCTCAGTTGTGGATTGTGGAAACTCTAAAAATACATTAATAACTCGAAAATTGCCTTTGTTGTTGCTTCAGTTAGTTTTCAAATCAATTTGAAGCCAGACAATAAATAAGCTCGACCGCAACAACAAATTTAAAATTATATCTTCAATCAGTTCCAATAAGCACTTGTAGGCTTTTTATTAACTGTTATAATTTTTTTCTCCCAAAAACCAAATTTATCCACCCTAATACTATATACGAAAAAAACACCCATTATATGCTTGCTGCCCTGACGTAAATTTTTTCACCGTAATTTAATTAACTTAATTGGGTCAATTAAGTCATCATGCAAAATGTGTCTACTGCACAGTCCACAGAGTAACATAGAGAAATTTTGTGCAAAAAATATTGTGTGCAAACAAATAGTATCCGTATTGAATATGCAAATATACAATATATCTGCAAATACAACGCCTTTATTTAGTTGGTGCGAACGTTCTGTGGATTAATGCAATTATTTTTAACGGTTTTATAATATTTGGAAATAAAAATTATCATAAACCGAAAGTTCTCTCTGAGACGTATAACAATATTCTACCATCATTGAGACTCAACATATTCACTGTTATTTTTCTTCCATCTCCTTAATATCTGGATGAAATCGTTCATCTTGCTGTACGCTAACATTTCCGAAATTTTTTTTGAAAGTAGTCGAGAAAATGAATTTACTTTTAAACTCAATAGTCGAAACTAAAGCTTGGCATCCTTCTGATGATTTATGTTAGGTTAGAGTATTTGTTATTGCCTTAAAATTTCTCCTTGACTTCTTTAAAGGCACTCCGTCTTTATCTTTGAGCAAGCGTATGACAGTGTTAAATTTGGCATGAGCCATCAACCCCCTACTCTCTGGACCAACGAAAACACTTTCCTCCAGTTTTGCATCTGAGACACCTGGAGACTTTTTTATTTGTATTTTTCATACCATTAAAGTGATTTCACATTTTGCTTAATCAAACACAGCTTTAACATATGTGAATCTGTGATAGAAGAACTTTATGATCAAGCACCATAGTCTAATACAGTTTCCCTCAAAGGATCCCTCAAATAAGTACAGCACCATCTTCGGTAGAAGTTGAAGGTAGAATTTGCCTTCGGAACTGATATTTCGATGTCATGTGGGATGGTACAATTAGTTGATAACAGATTGGGTTATGAAATTGCTAATGATTTTGACCATCCATCATGCGCCGTAGCATATTACCATTGGGCAGGGAACATCATCTATGTCTGTATCCAAACCTAACCAATTTTTGTCAGTCAGATGCACTTTCCGCAAAGAAAAGTACTCCAAATAGATAGAAAGAACTTTCGTAAAAAAAAAAACAAGAAAAAAATTTCATTTTTCGAATAGATCGGTATCTTGTTGAGTTCTACAGGAAAATTGAACAAAAAATTCGATATTTCTTTTCTTTCTGGTCATTTCCCGGAATAAATGTTATTTATTCTTCTTTTCCAGACAAAACAGCAAAAAAATAGACAAATATATAAAAACTCTTAAAACTGGCCCAGCTTTTTTTGAGTTAAAAATGGTGTAGGTTTGGTCGAATTCGGTAGAAGTGGCTGATCCCGTAAGCACCGAGCATAGACACATAAGACTTCATTTAATGAATCCCCTAATTTCAATGTCTGACAACTTCTTTTAGATAGTAAACGGATGAAGTTCCCAAAATTGTTAGTCTTAGCCTCGCAGACCCAGGACCCTTCTTAAGAAAGTGCACAGATGATTCTGACTCTTCTTTCAAATCCCCAAAATTTTTAATCCTTAACAGCATATAATAGCGATAGTTTCGATCTTGGCCTGGAAAGAGGCTTCCACAGTTCAACTTGGGACAGAAGGATCTTGCAACAACGCAGTTTTTTTATAAACCAACGTTTTACCTGGCGTTCATTATTACTAATAGACTAAACGTACAACTACTTTACTTTACTACTTTAATAGTTAAATTAAAAAAAAAAGTCAAACTTGGGAGTTAGCCTGTGTGATTAGCTAGTTATCCGATGAGGGGGGCCCAGAAGTATATCTCCTTGCGAAGAAGTTAGCTGCATTGGTACCGCCGTATTATCTTGATAAACCTGACATGCGTGAAAGGCCTGACACTACTGATGAATCAGCACCTTGTCCTTTCCATGGTCGGCCGGTCGTCTGGAAGCAATGATCTTGCAATCCCAGGCGGTAGCAGTACTACCTTAGGGGGCACCTTCAAGCAGAGATCCCACCTGCGAAGATTTTGCCGACACTTAACGACAACACTGAATTGTACGATGAAAAAAAAATAAGTTTTCCCCAACCACTGATTCAAAAAAAAAAAACATATCCATCCTCTAAGCCTTGTCCTTCGTGGCTAATAGCCACGTCGATGACTTCGTCGACATCTTGATAAAGATATCTCTCTTCAAAAGTTTGTGAGCATCTTGGTCACTTACAAACCGTGCTACTCAGATGGCAGGCATGCTTCCCCGTGTTGCCTCTGGGTCTTCAGTATCCGTGTTCCTCCTCAGTGTCCTGACACTATTGATTAATCAGCAGTACTTCTCAGGAGTTCGGAGCTATTTTCCTCTGGCACCAGTACCCCGTTCCTTCTCCTTTATCAACACGAAAAAATTTTCCTCTCTTCCAAGGGACTTTTAGTTCTGATGAAAAAAGGAAAACACTTTAAGTAGTAAAAGGTTCTTACTCATAGTTATCGTATAGCAAAACTATTAGATTTTATTTATTATGATTTTTTTCAGGTTGCAGTTTGCAAACTAACCGTACTTCAGACCGACTTACTTCTTAGAGCCTTTTTGCTAATATTCGATTCCAACCGTACTTAGCCCCTTTACATGTTTTTTCCTATGTTTTCCCAGCATTTCTGCATTCTCCAAGCATATTTGCATACACACACATTTCTCAGGAATTCTTAATGAACTCATGCTCACTATAAAAATCATCACTCTTCCATCCATCCTAACCAATAGCTATTAATTTGACTGCATTTGCATTAAAACAAAACAAAAAAAGAGAGAAAACTTGCTTGCCTGCAATGCAATATAACAGCTAGTCGTAAAAGAAATTTTGCAGCTGCAGTGAATAATCATAAAAGATAGTGAAAATCAAGTTGTATCTGTCTATAAAATTGCTTTTCGTCGTCTAATTAAACATAATAAGTATTTACAAAAACAGTTATGCGAGTTTCCTACTTCTGCGAAGAGCTCGTTCCTTTTTTCGTTTTCTTTTGCATTTTAAGTCACAACCAGTGATTGGATGAAAACTTTTATTTTGTTCCGCTTTTTTTTATCCTACCACGTTTTTCGGTTTTAACAAATTTTGGTTTTGAAGTATTATTTTGCACGACTTACAGTTCATCATTCATTTGTTGTTGGCAATTAAGAGCATTTTATAAGCGGTCACAAATTTTAAATATTTCTTTTCTCTTAATCGATGGTAAGTACTTTCTTCAAAAAAACTCTTCCAACAAGGACAGGCGTATATGCAACTGTAGGTATATTAATGGAACACTGACAACTGAGAGATCCGACATAAGAAGCAGTCAATGAACTACCAGTTTAAGGCGTTCAAAAGACAATCAACTTTGCGCCGAGCTTTTGAGTTTACCTAAGCTATAAAAATCGATGATCCATAGATCTTTACCTAACTGACCCCATACATCTTTTCCCATTGGTCCAAAAGGAAACTCTCTTTTTAATAATTTTAATTTCATCTTTATTGGCACCGATTACGCGATTATACCCAAAATCACGCCAGATGCTTCTCCTTTTTGCCGTCAGTTTAAGACACAATCTATTTTCTGATCTTTCTTACACATGGAGTCAGATACTACGTCGAAAATTTTCAAAATACAATACAATATGATCTCCCCAGCCTGGCTGTCGTCTCTTATTTCGCTGAACAATGTCTATATCACCTTACGTCTGTTATAGATTATCGTTCCATTGTCTGCGGTATTCGGCGTTGCCAATACGCAAAGAACCTTACATCTTCCGCAAAACCTTTCTCTCGAGAACTCCTAATGACGATTTATTGGATTTCAACATTGTCCAAGCCTGGCACTATATAGCAGGACGGAACGTTAGTCGAGAGGTAGCTTTACTTTTCTATTGCCTGCTCAGTTGAAAAGAGCACCTGCTGCGTTGAATTTTAAAGCTAACATTGCAAATGGTGTTGATGCTGGTTCCATAATGGATGAAGCCATCAGCTCCCACCAACTCCGGGTGTCACACTTTCATTGCCATTCAACAGGCTTGTGAAGTGTTCCCTCCATGTTTAGAACATCGGTCCTTAGAATATCTCCTTGCTTCCGACATCTGTATGCTCCGGTCTTGGAACTTTATGTATGTAGCCGCATTTTTTCATAGAATTTTACAGCATTACTGTCGACGAACTTTTTAAACTTTTCATACTCTGGTATTTCGTTCTGCTTCTATTTCTGCTTCTGCGTCTGCTTTTTCTCCACGACAACACGACAATCCAGCTCTTTTTTTGGCCTTCCCGAAGTGAAATTGTGTTTGCAGCAGCGGTACCTAGGGCGCTTAAGTCGAATAGAAATCTTTTCTGCTGTCGGTTGTGATTGAAGCTTCTTGCTTGTTAACGGGCGTTCTTTTCTACTGAATTTCCCAAGTGTTGTGCCAAAGATGCCTTCCTTGTTCATCCTGGTGTATATAGCACCAAATACGATTTTGACATCGTGGCAGTGGCAACGCTCATCGAAACCAGCTTTGGTCAAATCGTCATTCTCTGAGACGGATTGTGCCAGCACTCAGCGGTGGAGACTATTTTCAACCACAAATACATCACCAAATTTGTGCTCTTTTATATAGCCATTGCAGTGGATTTCACATGGACCCACCTACTTCCGTTCTCATCCATCGCACTACTTGAATGACAGTGATGCCAGCCTTTAGTCGTATAAGGACATCAACCAGCCGATTAACACCACCTTTCATATCAAGAAACCAGACAATCCAGATGCAAGTTTCGTCATCAAAACAGTGGTCTCTCTCATTCGAGTAGATTTTTTGTATGATGGATTTCAAATACGACCAACGGTTTTTTGTTGGCTAATCAGAAGATACTTGGTCTGAAACTGGAAGGCGGGAGTTGCTTGCACATCCCAAGGTAAATGACAGTCCAAGACTTCCTCCACTCCCGTGGGCTTTTAAACATGGCTCCATCCACCAATGAGAACAACTATTCCACGTTATTTTACGCAATCTATGGAGTTCTTATGCATTGTCCAGATCACACTTACATAAGTTCCATTCGTCGGACATGCATTCATCCCACCATATTCTGCAAGAAAGGTTGCTTTCGATATATTTCAGGATTATGTAAATATTAACAGCTGATCAGCTTAGAACAAATTTCTTAAAGCACTCATTTTTATACACATATTTTTTTAAATTACTGAAGACCTCAAAGCGTGTTGGCTCAGCATTGTAGTGTATTTCCCATCAATATTCTTTGTATGTTTTTCACTCTCATTCGAAGTGTCAATTAAAGCAAGTGTTGTAAAATTCAACTGTATTATTCCAAAAAAAAAAAAAAAAAATCATGAAATTTCACAACAAAATCGATTAACACTTTACGAAATAGCCGTTACTTGAAGAGATTGTGCACCCTAAGGTGTTCTCAGACAAACACCAAACCAAATAACTACATTTTCTAAGCTGTCAGTTATGCTAAACCAAACACTTCAATTCGCTACATAATTTTCAAAATCTCTTATAATATCAATTTCAACAACAGCATCGTCAACAAAAGCAACAACAACAAAAGGTACTACTAATAAACGTAAAAATTACCAAAGTGAATGAACGTCAGTCAGGCAGCATGCAACAGCTACGAGCCAGCAAACAGCCAGAGCGCAACCAAGTTGTAAACCCATGAAGACACTATGCCAATTTCAAGTGACTGCAGTCATTAACTTTTGTTGTTGTTTTGTTGTCATCGTCGCTGACTGCTGACTGCTGGCTGACTGACCATTAACATCAAAAGCAACAGCAAAGCAGAAGTGGAGAAGCAAGATGTGGAATGAAAATAAGAAAACACACACAACAGCAACAGCAACAACAACAACAGTAATGGCGAACGAGAAGACAATAATAACGAGTGTAGGTATCATCAGCAGCAGCAACAATTTGGAAAATGCTGCTTTTGGTTGTTGCAGTCAATTTCCTAGATTTTTATGATGCCACAAACAGCAAATTTGTAGAACGAGTAGAGTGCATTCTGGTGCATGTATTTGTGTATGTGTACTTCTACTTGCAACAAGCTTTGCAACCAACTATACTATTATCGATAAGAAGGCGTTGGTGCTGTTGTTGTTGGTTCACTTTACGTCCAGCCATAGCATTGGTGATAATGTTGTTGATGTTGATAGCAACAACCGGCTGGTGATATTATGATAGAAGTATGGAAATGTAGATGAAGATGGAAAAATAGAAAGATGATGGTCGTAATTGAGGAGTAGTTGGTGAAAAAGAAGAAGAAGAAGAAGAAAAATAAAACAGAAAATGCGAGTTTCCACTGCTATTCGGTGCAGCAGCTATAAAGCCATAAGAAGGGAACTGGTCGCGTTACAGATAATGTGAATTCATTTGTTTTGTTGCATGCTGCATGCTTTGCAGACGACTTCAAATGACTTGCATGTATAAACATACATAAAAATTAAGTTGTATACCGAAAATGTAATGTTTTGAATTCGTGAAAGGGGAGTAGTAAAAGGCGTATGCCTTAGTGGTTGATGGTAACTTATTCAACACACTAACATATGGCTAGTTATATACTAGTTACTTACCTCTAAAGTAGAAATTCGCATATGCATATGTAAATATTGCTTTCATGAAACCTGAGCGGGAATAAAACTAAATTTAAAATATATTTCGAAGCGACTAAAGTGGTTCAATCCGGGAATTTAATGGTTAATGGTAGCAAACTTTAGTTTCGACTGTGGTGAATTCGCCAACTTCATATTTTTGTTAAGCAATATTTAATGTTTTACAATATTTTATGTTTTGCAATATTTTTTATTTAGCAATATTTTTTGCAAAACAATTTTTATATTAAGCAATATTTGACTTTTTGCAGCATTTTTTGTTTATAAGTATCTTATGTTTAGAAATATTTTATGTCTAGTTACATTTCCAGTTAGGACACATTTGATATATACCCAAATGTTTATAACGGGTAATCCATTTCGAGGTTCCCTACTACACAGGAAGATCAAATTTAATGGGAAATGTTTATTATCATTCGAAATAACACACTTTCGCATTTAGATTTTGAAGATTATCTCTTTCAAATATTGGCCGCGGCTACGTCTCAGATGGTCCATCCGTTGAGTCCAATTTTCGATGACTCGTTCGAGCATTTCGACTGGTAACTGGCGAATGACACGCGTGATGTTTTGCTCCAAAGCCTGAATCGAAGCGGTATTGTCCGCATAGACTTTAGACTTTACATATCCCCACAGAAAAACTATAACGATATGATATCACACGATCTTAGTGGGCAATCGATCTGCCCAATACGTGAAATTATCACCTCACCAAAGATATCTCTCAATAAATCCATTGATTGATCCGATGCGTGGGAAGGGTGGCCGTCTTGTTGAAACTAAATCTCGCGGAGATCACGAGCTTCAACTTCTGGCATCAAATAGTCGGTTATCATAGTACGATAAGGTCGCAATTAATGGTTACGTTCTCACTAGCATCATTTTTGAAGAAATATGGACCGATGATTCCACCGGCCCACAAACCACATCAAATTGTTTTCTTTCTGGATAAAATGGCAGCTCTTTAATCTCTTCAGGTTACTCTTCATCCCAACTGTGGCAATTTTGCTTGTTTACATACCAATTAAGCCAGAAATAAGCGGCATCGCTGATTTGACTCGACTGCTTACACAAGCTGCATTTTGTACGCTTTCAATTTAAGATCTCGACGTAAAATGCTCCAAGTCGTTCCATACGTCAGCCCGAGTTGATGCAAACGGCGCCGAAGCGGCTCTCCACGGTCTTCGTGTACACTCTCAGCTGCGGCCGCTATCTTCACTGCGTGCTGGACGTAGTCTATTCGGTCGAGTATTATCCACTAATGAATGCTGGGTCTCAAGATAGGTGATGGTTTTGCGAATAGTACGCTCAGTAGGCCGAGTATGTTGACCATAAGTTGAACGAAACGAACGGGAATTTTCGTAATAAAGTTGAATGATTTGTAAACGTTGTTCAGGCATAAGTCTTTCCATGAAGAAATGCCAAACAATACTAGTAAACAAAAATAGCATGATAGCTTGGCACGACTCATGCACGAACTGTCAAAAAAGACTACTGAAAAAAGTACATCTACTGGGATCACCCTTTATTAGTAACTTTTCATGTCAAGCAATATTTTATGTTGGGAAAAATTTTCATTCACAATATTTTATGTTGATCAAGATTTTATGTCTAGTAATAATTTCCGTTAAAATTTTTTTGTGTTAAGATGGTATTTCAATTAAGTAATTTGCATTATTGATATTTTATGTTTTTATATCTAGAAATACTTTATGTTAATTTTTTTTAGGGATATTTTAAGTTTAGAAACTTTTTATGTCAAGCAATATGTGAATTTTGAGTTTGTTAGGAAAATTGTATATTAACAATATTATATGTTAGGAGACTATTTATGTCTAATAATATTTTATATTAGGAAAAACTGTACATTAGCAATATTTTATGCTGATCATGATTTTATGCTTAGCAATAATTTGCGTTAAGAATTTTTTTTGTTTAGGTTTAGCAATATTTTATGTTGGGAAAATTTTTATATTAGCAATATTTCATGTTTCGCATCTAGCAATATTTTATGTTATAAAAAGATTGACATTAGTAATATTTTATGTCTAGCAAAATTTTATGTTAAGGATTTTTGTAGGTGATATTTTTAAGTTCTTTTCATGTCAAGTAATATTTTATGCTGGGAAAAAAATTTATGTTAGCAATATTTTATGTTGATCAACATTGATGTTGGTAAAAATGTGGTGTAGAGGCATATTGGATATTCGCAATCATCTTATGTCCTACAATAATATATGTTTGGAAATTTTGTATGTTAAGCAATACCTTATGTTTAGCAATATTATAAATCTAGCAATGTTTAATGTTGGAAAATAATTCACATTAGTAATATTTTATGTCTAGCAAGAATTGATGTAAGAAATTTTTTTATTTAGATGATATTTTTTAGAGGAGACACTTTACATGTCCAATAATATTTTATATAGGAAGATATACGTTAGCAATATTTTCTCTTGATCAAACTTGTATGTTATGTTATGCATTTCATTTATACTTATATTTTATTTTTGGAAACATCTTATGTTCAGTAACATAAATTATGTTAGGAAAAATTTTATGTTTAGCGATGCTTTAAATTGAGGCATTTTTTATGTCGAACCATATTTAATGTTAAGAAAAAATTTACATAAGCAATACATTCTCTTGATCATAATTTTATGTCGAGTAATAATTTATGTTACATTTTTTTATTTTTATATATATATGACGATATTTTTAAGTTGAGCGTTTTTCTCATGTAAAGCAATATTTTATGTTAAGAAATATTGTATGTTAACAATAATTCGTGTTGTTAAAAGAATTTTATTTTGAAAACAAGTTTATGACTAGCAATATTTTATATTAAGAGATTATTTATATCTGGCAGTATTTTGAGAATTTATGTCTAGCAATATTGCGTGTTGAAAAAACATTTATGTCTAGTAATATTGTATGTTGAGAAAAAAGTAATGTCTAGCAATTTTTTTTGTGTTGAGAAGCATTTTTTATCTAGCAATATTTTATGCTTTATATTTCTTTTATTATATTTTATTAGCAATGTTCTATGTGTGGCAATTTTTTTTATTATCAAAATTATATGTCTAATTTTTATGTTTGCCAAATAAATTTTTGGCTGGGAATGTTTTATATTGAAAAACATTTCATATCTGGCAATATATGATATATGCTATTTATAAGTAG
Organism: Neoceratitis asiatica; assembly: GCA_030068015.2. Lineage (NCBI taxonomy): Eukaryota > Metazoa > Arthropoda > Insecta > Diptera > Tephritidae > Neoceratitis > Neoceratitis asiatica. The sequence continues at coordinate 61,463,937 of CM061524.1, read as the reverse complement.
ATCTAGCAATACTTAATATTATACATAAAAATGGGTACTAAGTGTCGCTGATAAACAGCACTTACAAATATTTACTAAATGTTTAATTTATTTACTTTTTCAATGCTAAGCATGTTATTTAAATAAAACAAAACAAAATTCTATGAGTATGAAGAATTTCAAGGCCATTTTTGCAACATAAAAAAGCAAAACGGTGCTCTAAAAATAAATAAAAGACATTATGCGATGAATATACATATATTCATTTATTTATATTTATTTATTATTATATTTTTTAATTAAATATTTCCAATTTACGACTTTATTCTTTTGATAAATTAAAGGGTGGTCCAAGTACTATTATTTGGCATTTTATCATGGAAAGACTTACGCCTGAGGAACGTTTACAAATCATTCAACTTTATTAGGAAAATTCACATTCCCAAATTGTGGTCAACGTAATCGGCCTACTGAGCGTACCATTCTTAACACCATCACTCATCTAGATATCCACATTCATTATTGGATAATATTCGACCGATAAGACCACGTCCAGCACGCAGTGAAGAAAATATAGTGGTCGTTGCTGAGAGTGTACACGAAAACCGTAACGTATGTAACGAATTGGCGAATTTCACGTCGAGATCTTAAATAGAAAGCATGCAAAATACAGCTTGTGCAAGAACTGAACCGCTGGACCATCCCAAGCGACATCGTTTCGTCCTATGGGCTCTTGAAGAGTTCCAAAAAGAACCGACGTTTTCGAGCCAAATTTTGTTCAGCGATGAGACCCATTTCTGGCTCAATAGGTATGTAAACAAACAAAATTTCCATTTTTGGGACGAAGAGTAACCTGAAGAGATTAAAGAGCTGCCATTTTATCCAGAAAGAAAACAATTTGATGTGGTTTGTGGGCCGGTGGATTCATCGGTCCAAATTTTTTTCAAAATTGATGCCGGTGAGAACGTAACCGTCAACGGCGACCGTTAGCGCGCCATAATTTCGGACTATTTGATGCCTGAAATTGAAGCACGAGATATCCGCAACATTTGGTTTCAACAAGACGGCGCCACTTCCCACACATTACATCAAGCAGTGGATTTATTGAGAAAACATTTCGGTGAGCAGATAATTTCACGTTTTTGGCCGGTCGATTGGCCAGCAAGGTCATTTGATATCACACCGTTAGACTTTTTCCTGTGGGGACTTGTAAAGTCTTAAGTCTATGCTGACAATCCCGCTTATATTCAGGCCTCAGGCCTTGGAGCAAAACATCAGGCGTGTCATTCGCCAGTTACCAGTCAAACTCGAACGAGTCATCGAAAATTGGACGCAACGGATGGACCATTTGAGACGTAGCCGCGGCCAAGATTTGATAGAGATAATGTTGAAAAAAGAAATGCCAAAGTATGTTCTTTCGAATGATAATAAACATTCCTCATTATATTTGAATTCCTGTGTTTTTTTCTTTAAAAAATAGGGAGCATCGAAATGGATTACCCGTTGTTATTTGATTGTATTGCTTATAAATCCTTTTTTTATTATTGTATTTAATTTTTTTATCGCACAACAAACTTTTGTCAAAATTTTGCCTTTCAGATGTTAACGCAAAATTTTTGAACAATTATTTTTTCTGTAAAACACTTGCCTGAAATTTAGAAATTTTAATAGTTTTTTTTTTTCACAAAAAAATCTACTAAGCTAACAATACTAAAACTCACATTTAGACCCTTATTTCATACCTCACATACTAATCTTCTGATATTTTTTAGATGTAAAAAATATTAAGTCTCTTCATTCGGCCTCGCAATACATTAGTTGCGATTATCAAGGGTTAAACAAATAAAAATAGATAAATAATAAGTACAATAATTGCAAAATGTGCGGTAAAGCGTAAATACTTTGCAACAATTGCATGTCTGAAGAAGCACTCAACAATAAATTAACGCTTCGGTGGTTTTCCCTAAATTTTAATTTCAAATCGAAATGAAAAGTAATGAAAGAAAACAAAAACTATACAAAACAGCCGCACTAATGGTGGTGAAATATATTGTATATATAAGTGTGTATGTATGTATATATATATTCAAAAAAATATATGAGTTTAGCTAATAATTTGCAATGGAAATTTATATAATATAGATTCATGTATTTAGGCAAACCACAAAATGTTTTTCTGCCCGCACGTCTGCTTGGCCTCTTTTGGGTTTTTGTGACATTCTCAGTGGCATTTTTGGCCTCACGGTCAATGCGAAAATCAGCAAATTTTCTGTGGTCATTGCGGCCGTGCACAATGAGTTCATTTTGGTAATTGCACTGTGGGAGAGACAACCTCAATATAACCAATGTAGGCACACACAAAAACACATACACACACATAATACGTCAAATTACTTATGCCAAACTTTTAGTTATTCTGCCGTAAGCATTTGTTTGGCATTAGCACTTGAAGCATAGCAAAGTTTCTGTGTCGATTCTACTTTCATACATAAAATGCTACATGTGTACTTACTATGTATGCTTGTATATGCACATGCATGTACATTACATTCATACCTAATTTGCATGCTGGCAATTTTCTAGAAGGAATTTGCTTTCATACTCACTAGTCATGACCTTTACACTCTCGCTCTTTCATTTCGACAGTTCATTTTTTTTATTGACATTTTTCTCATAACTTGTCTGCTTTTCCTTCTCTCTGCTTTTTTAATTTCACAATTGTGTATAGATGATTTGTCAGTTTGCAGATATAAACATACATGTCTACTGCATTTGAGTATATATATAGTTCCGTAAATTTTGTTGTTTGGTTTAAGCATGGTGGAATGTTCATCAAAGAATAGTAATTTTAAGGAAGTGAAAGATATTGATATCTATTATCTATTATCTATTATCTATTATCTATTATCTATTATCTATTATCTATTATCTATTATCTATTATCTATTATCTATTATCTATTATCTATTATCTATTATCTATTATCTATTATCTATTATCTATTATCTATTATCTATTATCTATTATCTATTATCTATTATCTATTATCTATTATCTATTATCTATTATCCATTATCTATTATCTATTATATATTATCTATTATCTATTATCTATTATCTATTATCTATTATCTATTATCTATTATCTATTATTTATTATCTATTATCTATTATTTATTATATATTATCTATTATATATTATCTATTATCTATTATCTATTATCTATTATCTATTATCTATTATCTATTATCTATTATCTATTATTTATTATCTATTATCTATTATCTATTATCTATTATCTATTATCTATTATCTATTATCTATTATCTATTATCTATTATCTATTATCTATTATCTATTATCTATTATCTATTATCTATTATCTATTATCTATTATCTATTATCTATTATCTATTATCTATTATCTATTATCTATTATCTATTATCTATTATCTATTATCTATTATCTATTATCTATTATCTATTATCTATTATCTATTATCTATTATCTATTATCTATTATCTATTATCTATTATCTATTATCATCATACTAATTTTTCATCAAACTGTTGGTCTGGGATCACCTTTTCTGAAATAGATTATTCTATATGTTAATGTATTCAAAAACCTTTCAACGTATTTAATGTCAAGGAAATTGGTCCTAGTCAATATCAGGAAAATTAAAGTGCTATGTACATTTATGATGGCTTGGTCTAAAAATTCAACCAAATTGAGCCATAAAAATAATTTTAGAAATAAGTTTATAATTTTTTCTAAAAAATATCGTTATATGGAAAACCTCAAACAAATCGATTATAAAACACGATTTTTTCGAATATGTCGGTGTCTGGTCCATTTTCCGGAAGAAAAAACAGTGTTTATATTAAGCCTAGCAAAAGGCCACTTACATACCGAATTTTAGGTAAATTTAACAATAAAATTTGACTTTTGGGATAGAACGATCTCAGACCCACTATCCAGAAGCAAAAAAGGTCCCTAATTATAGGCACGCGGTAAACTATGTAACAAATTTGAAAAAAAAACGGCCCAAAAATAAAATTTTATTTAATAGATTTATCACCGATCTACTTCCTGAATGTTTCTTTCGTATATTTCTTCGAATCATCGAAATCGGTCTAGACGTTCTTGAGTTATGAGCGCATTAAATAACATCACTTTCATTTATATATATTTAAAAAGCCAGTATTCGTAGGAAAAATGGTCTGGAGAATACTTTGAATGGGGCAAGATATCCCATTTCAGCGTTTCTCTCTGCTTCACCTCGTACTGCACCCAATTTTCTCTCTTTTGAATAAATCTAAATTGCTTCAACTGAAGGGGGATTATTTGCTGAGCCACTGATATCAATTCTGCGAGTTTAGTTTGCATTTGGCTTGTATATTGATCCAGTAAAGCCTCCTATTACTCAATTGAAACCTGAGGCAAAATATCTCCTTTCAAATAACATAGGCAAATGAAAAGTGAGGTCCTCTCTCGACAAACAAAAACCAAACTCTACAAATCACTCATCATTCCCGTTCTGCTATATGGTGCGTTTTCATCAACGACGCCAACATTTCGAGAGAAAACTCTTTCATAAGATTTATGGGGAATACCGTAGGTAGTCATCCGAATGGATTTATGCACTCCAGCTTGGAAACTTCTCAAGGCAGTACCCGCCGATGGAAGCAGAGGAAGACGAAAAACTGCACTCCGTTAGAAGGATCAGTATGAGAAAGGGCCTGGCTGTAATTGGTATTTCCAATTGACGCCAAAAAGTACCAGGAATGGCGCGCGGTTGTTAACTCTGCTATCATCGCATAAACATTGTCTACGTCAGTTAAGAAGAAGAAGAAAAGTCCACCAAAAATGCCTTCTATATAACAGACCTTTTATTTTTGACCAATCTCTGGATCTAGTATCCAATGTTCGATTCTGCCCTAAAGTGGTCTTCCTGACTTCTTTAAATAAAAAAATTCAATATTCAAGTGTAGCAATAGCCACAAACGGCCTACGCTACATTAAAAGCATAAATGTTAAAACATTCCATCGTATCCTCAGCGCCCTCTTTATTTTGGCTCCTGTTATGCTATTTCCATCCACTCCACAAGTATGAATGTAAGTAAGTTAAGCTCTTCTCCATCACGCCTACGCTAACAATTGTACGCCCGATGGTAAAAGTTTAAAATAATCGTATTTTAATTTGAATTTAATTGGGTTTCATTTCCGTTCAAAATCGACTTTTTGCCACTTCATTATGCCGCTATTATTGTATGCGCTCGTCAGCATCACTTTAACCTCACTGCCCTCAAATGAGCTGCGTGAAAAAGGCTTAATTTGGCGGTTTTTAATTTTATGTTCAGCATTTGTGCTTACCACACTTTGCATTTTCAATGTGCCAACCCTTTTTGCTTGTTATCTGGAAATTTGCTATTGTTGTGCTGTTTTTTCTCGTTTTAATTTCATTGATGGGGAAAACATAATTAATTACAAAATAATCTCATGAAAGTTTAAATGTTTTTCCGGAAGAACAGCGCTTAAGTGGCAACATTGTTTGGCATATAATAACTTAATTTTTTTTAGGTTAGAAATTTTAATAGAATGAGCAAATCGCATTTATTTAAATACAATTAATAATATTATATTGTATTTTTTTTTTTTTAATATATATTCACACTATTTTGGTAAACAAAATTTAAAAATAATTAAAAGATTCAAAAAAGCACGGCAAGAACTACAGTCGCCAGTTTGGGCCAATAGGAAATGGTTATCCATTTAGTTTTTCGAAAGTGCAGGGCTGTATTTTGGCATCTGTCAAACTTAACTGTTAAAATAAACATGTTTTGTTTTTAGCTAAAAATCAATCATTTAAGAAAATGGATAGCTTAACAACCGCGCAACGCGCTTAAATTTTTGAATTCTACTACAAAATGGTGATTCAAACGTAGCCACGTTCCGTGCTTTCAAAGGAGATTATGGTGCACATAATCATCCAACTACATCAATTATTAAAATTTTAAAGAAATTTTAAGAGACTGGATCGGACTGGATCGTTAACAGATATTGTAAGGCCTCATCATTTTGCTTGTTCCACCACAAATATCGCTGCTAAAAGTGAAAGTGTAGCCGAAGGCCCGAATGTGTCTATTTCTCGACGTTCTCAAGAACTGAGACTTCCTTGCGGCACAGTATAGCGCATTTTGCACTTGGACTTACACCTACATCCACATTAAGTCTAGCTCACACAGCAACTGAAGCCAGCTGACCATTCACAACGTCGTAGTTACGTCGATTGGGTGCTTGAACAAAAAGCAGCGAACCGCGATTTTTCCTACAAAATTTCTTCAGCGACGAACACCCACTCGGTGGATACGTAAAAGAGCAAAATTGGTGCATTTGAGGCTCCGAGAATCCTCAAATAATTGAAGATAGGACATTACACCCTAAAAAAAACTTACTATTTGGTGTACTCTATGGTCCGGAAGTGAGATTTGACCCTACTTCTTTTAAAACGATATAGGCGAGAATATCACTATCTGTTCGGAGCGTTATAGTCGTATGATAATCGACTTTTTTTGGCCTGCAATTGAAGAATACGACATGGACAATATGTGATTCCAACAAGATGGGGCCGTCACATGCCTCACAAAACGAGCGAATATGGCTTTATTGCGAGAGAAATTTCCCGGCCGCGTAACCCCTCGTCTTGGCGATGTCAATTGGCCACTGAGATTATACGATTTAACACCATTCAATTTTTTTTTGCAGGGCTACGCGAAAGATCGTGTTTATGTGAATAAACCAACTCTCAACCAATTGAAAATGAACATCCGTCAAGATAGGGCTGAGATTTCGCTGTATATTAGCCAAAAAGTTGTCGAAAATTACCTCAAGCAGATTAAAGTTTGAAAAAATTGAATAAAACTTTAGGTAGAATTTCGCAGTAATTAAATAAAATTAATTAAATAATTTTATTTACAACATTTTAATTAATTTATATTTTAATTTTCAATTAAAGTAACAAAATTAAGACATTAACGTAGTTATTTTTTCAAATTCTTTAGAAATAAAGTCGTCAAAACAAATCAGATAGCTTTCAAAGGAAAACATTAATTGTAATAGGGAAATAATATAATTTAAAAACAATTTTTAAAGAATTGGTTAATTCTTACTTATTTAATTTGTACTGTAAATTTTTCGAAACAAAACAAAAATTATTTACAAAAGGGCCCTATTTAAAGTTACGTATACGCATAGGAGTACAATAATCTACGACGATAGGCAAAAGCCTAGTGTTTAGCATCGCATGGCACAGTATGAAGGATAATGGATTCGATCCTTGCCTTGGCTATCAACCAAAATGTAGAAAATTACATTAAAAAAAAAAATTTTGTGATTGTTGTCGCTCCTCAGCAGAGAAGGTCTAGGGTTCCAAGTCTATTTCTGACATAAAATAAAAAGCTCCTAATAAAAATTCGGAGGTAGCTTACGAAAAACAAAAATTAAAACAAAAACCAATATCACAACTTTTCAAAAATCATGGAAAACGCCTGGAACCTCAGTAACCGTTCAAATATTCTATTTTTTTTTTTTCGTAACGCTAGCCTATTCATCAATTCTCCCAAAAGCATTGGAAACTGTCTTATACTTTCTTGTCATCGATTGGTATGACAAACTTCAAGCAAACTTGGATGCTACTTAGTTTTGGAATAATCGCAGTATAGAGCATGCACAGGTATTATCTCTTAAGCAAGGAACTAAATTATACAATCTCCAAATTCTATTTCTACAATCTCTTTTTTTTTGCAAGAATTGCAGAAAGGGAAAATATCTGCGTCCTAGAACAGAAAGGCATCTTTACTGGTGACTGAAATCTGGATGATCTCAAAGAAGAATTCTTAGTGAGAATCATATTAGGCGATATCTCTCCTTTCACCAGTAGCAAAGACACCTGAAGTTTTACTACTCCCATCTTTCACTTAAGCTTGAGCCCAGCATAGCATCCGCATAAGCTGAACTAAAACTCTGGAAAATTTAAAAACGGACTTCGCAAATTGATTTCTTCTCTCCTCTATTGTTGATTTCCATATTTTGAAGCTCCCGCCACTACTAGAGGACCTTTTCCCGATATCATATGCCGATGACTGTTCTATATTTGCGTCTCGTCAGGGTATTGTCCACTATGACAACAACAACATGAAAAATACCAAGTTACCCTCTTCACCATATGAAGATGAAGGGTACCGCCTCGAACTGAATGTGAAAGTCGGCGATGTTCAACTTCCAACAATAAACAACCCCAAGGCATAAGATTGCACTTTACTCCAAAGTACAACGCCGCAACTTTGCTCACAACTTTAAAGGCAATTTTCCGACCGGTCATTAATCACGCCGCACCAACTTGAATACCGTGGACTAGCGAGGCGCAAAAGAAAAAGTTACAAGCATGTATGAGAACTGTAACGGGAAACTTACTGATGTCACCTATGCACCACACCCATGTGAAACATCTATGCAGTCAGGCACTTGCTAAGAACCGAACCAGCATCTAGATACATCACGAAGGAAGTACTAGACATAACGGACTACATTCAAAACCACAAAAGAAATCCGCTAACCTCCTGCGGGCTTGGGGTTCAAGAATTTACCCCCGTTACGTCATGCCTGTCATAAGAGGCGACTAAAATCCAATAGTTCCCGCGACAGTCGAGTCTTTATACCGAACGACCCGAATTTTTATACGGCCAAGAAATATCACTTACGCAATATACCCCGAAGCTCAATTTGAGGAATTTTCCGGCGTTTACAACAACAGCCACAACAGAACCGCTGGACAAGACGACTTAGCCACAGACAGGCTCTCAACGCCATTCATAGAGAGTCCATCAACATCTATTTCCGTGAATGGCGTTCTCGGTATCCAAAAGCTTCCTATATCAGACGCAGAGCTCAAGCTATCTCGGCACAATTGATAGCTGGATACTGTCGTAGACTCAACTCCTACCTCTCCAGACTTGACACCGACATACTTGATGTATATCCGCATGCATTGAGTCCACGCATAACACAAACCAACTGTCTGCATGTCTACTAAATCCCACTAAAGCCCACTCATGTGACACCCTTACTCTGGTTGGAATTCGTCGAAACAGCGTATTTTGCATGAACCTCCCTTTAGATCATATCGATGACATAGATTAACTCTGCCTGCACTTAGGTGTCGTTGTTTAAGCCGCTTCAACAAGTACAACAACAACAAAAAATTCAATAAATATATTACAATAAAATAAATCCAAAACGGTGTCATTGTCAACTTTTTGCCACATTTTTTGATATTTATCTACTTTATTGAAAACTTCTAATTACGAGTGGTATTGAACCTTTTGCTGTAAGTGACTTTCTGAAAACTCATGAGACTTCTCAACCCACTAATTCAACTAAATAAGATCACTATCAAATTTCATTATTTCTCATGTCATAATTATTTTTAGTCTGTGCAAAACTGAAGCTCTATTTTTAAATTTCCTGCCACTGGCTACCACTCATTCACTCACCGGTTAGTGACCTAGTATGCGCCACACGTGTCTGTTGGCATTCAAGAAATAACTGGTTTAGTTATTGCACACTCACAACTACACACACACACACCCATATACTCGTACACATCAAAATTTCTCATTCACTCATTGTAGCCTGTAGTAAATGACTTTCAACACGTTAGCAGCTACTGATTAACAAATGTTAACTACAGAAGTGTGTGCATGTGATTTGCTGCCAAATGTGTGCCTTCAACTGAGTCACTGTCAGTTGTATTAAATACCTACGCGCTTAGTATGTCTGTCAAACTGTCTGTATGAGGTTGCTTTTGCTATTTTCTGCACTGCGAAATTTTACTACCAAACTGTCAAACTGCTACACAGGAGCATATTCATAGCTACTGAAAGGTATTTAATTACTTTTTAATGAGACGTCACGTACATATCTCACAGTAGGTATAGGTATGTAAGTATGTTTGTGAGTTGATTAAAAGTGCGAAATTGTTTGCACGTTTGAGAAATTTGAATTTTGCAATTGCAAACAATAAAAATGATGAACAATGAACACATCTACATATTTACAAGCATATAATATATGAAGTTCATGCACACTCTACTCTAGATGTATGTATGTATATTTACATACTTGTAATGTGTTACATGAAGTAAATCTATAAAAACGATTATGTAAATTGTACTTCAAAGGCGTACTAATTACGTTCTGATATATTGCACAATTACCGTTACGCCTAAGTTCGGTGAACTTTTGCAGAATATGCGTTACTTTGAGGAAATTGAAAATTTAAAAAATTACTTACTTTCTGGGAAGCCAAAAATATATATTCTGCTTTCTTCTTCTTTGACGTAGGCACCGCTTACGTGATTATAGCCTCGTCAGCAATGGCGTGCAACTCGTTTCTTCTCTTTGCAGTTGTTTGGCGCTAGTTGGAAATACCAAGTGATACCAGGTCGCTCTCCACCCGATCCATCCAACGGAGTGGAGGTCTTCCTATTCCTCTGCTTCCACTAGCGGGTATTCCATCGAATAGTTTCAAAACTGGAGCGCTATCATCCACTCGGACGACATGGCCTAGCGTAGCCGCAGTCTCTTGATTCGCTGAACTATGTCAATGTCATCGTATAGCTCGTACTGTTCATCGTTCCATCGTCTGCGGTATTCGCCATTGTCAACGCGCACAAAAGCATAAATCTTCTGAAAACCCTCTCTCGAAAACTCCTAAATCCGACTCTTCGGATGCCGGTCGTCCAAGCTTCTGTACCCGTGGGGACTCCTTTTTTTATGGATTAGGCACACTTAGGCTCTATTCGTTAGGCAGGCTTTCGTCCGACCATATTCTGCAAATGAGCTGATGCATGCACATTGTCAGTTTTTCGCCGTCGCTCTGCCGGTAAGCAATCGGCTATCACCGCTTTGTTATTTTTAAGCGAGTTATCGCTAGGTCTATACCATCGTCATCGATTGGGGTTTCGGGTTCGCCATTTCCAGAGTTTTCAATTTCACTGCTATTGAGAAGATTGGTCTTGAAACCTTCTGTAAGTCGCCGCATCTTCTCATAGAATTTACGAGAATTACCCTCGTCGGCCAGCTTCTCAAGCTCTTCATACTCACGCATTTCGGCTTCTTTCTTTTTTCGCTTGCTAATGCATCTCACTTACTTCTTCATCTCTCGGTATCTATCCCACCCAGCATGTGTTGTAGTCGATCGCAAAGTTGCGAGGTAGGCAGTCTGCTTTCTCTCCACTGCAGTTCGACATTCTTTAGCAGTTTTTCTGGCATTGTTGAAAACAAATTGTTTCCGAAACAGCGGCACGCAACGAATTGGCTATTTCGTTCCACAGCTCCCTTATATCGAGTTGCTGATGAGTGCTCTCAGAGAGCAAGTGTGCAAGCCGAGTAGAAAACCTGCTGGTTGTCTGCTGTGATTGCAGCTTTTGGACGTCAAACCTTCCTTGTGTTTTTTGACGAGCGTTCTTGGCCCTTGGAACGTACGCACGTCTAGAACAGAGGATACATATCTTCCGTCTATCACAACATCGATTTAGTTGCGAGTTTTACGATCTGGCCCATATTTCGGGCCCCGGCGAAGTCAATCAGTCTCAGCCCGTTTGGGGATGTTTCGTCGTGGAGGCTTAATTTTCCGATTGTTGCGCCAAAAGTACCTTCTTTGTCCACCCTGACATTTAAATCGCCTCGCACAGTTTTGACATCGTGGCAGGCGCAGCGCTCATGAAAGCGTTCTAGGTTAGAAAGAATCTTTGGTAACATCATCCTTCTCTTCTGTCGAGGCATGGACGCAAATTAACGACATGTTGAAGAAATTCGCTTTAATGCAAATTGCAAACTTTAAACGTTTACAGGGTCAAAAGGGGGATCTATCATCCGAGTTTCATTGAAGTATAGTTTTTATGTGATGGGTCCCACACCCTACGCACAACCGCCTTCTCCCTTTAGCTCGCCTCCAAACGGATGTTTGTTGGCTATCCAGAGGATACTTGGTCTAAGACCGGAAGTCGTGCGATGCTTGAACCATATGTAAAAGAATCGTTTCTGGTCACTCCCAAGTGAATGACAGTCAAAAACATTCATAGATTGCGTGAACTTCTACATATGGCCCCATCCTCTAGCAAAAAATATATACTTAAATAAAAAACCCGAATTAATAATATTAAAATTAAAATAATGTTTTTGAAAAATAACCAAATATATATAAGAAAAAAAATCAGAAAAGCTCCAACAGAATCTTGTGCTCCAACATAGAAAGTAACTCAGATGGAAATAGATTGAGCAAAACTCTCCCCAAGAGTTGTACCAACTCGCCATTAGGCGAATGGAAAACATCTTGGAGAGAATTCTGGATGTTCTAATGACCACCCACATCCCAAGGTGCTCTGAAGATTGTCGCGGATCTACAGGGCTTAAAACTAATGATGGATCTGATATAAAGAATATCATAAGCCACCATAGGTTGAAATGGTTCATTGCCCAATACAATGCTTCAAACCTTCAGCACAGTCATCTTGTCTCCTTTTTTATGTACAGCCTATCGCTGAATGAGACCCATTCCTCTTGCATTTACTAAGACGAAAGTGATCTTCATGTCTGAAAGCTGCAGCATCAGTCGCGTAGATTCATAAGATATTTTCGGCCAATTATCCTTGGAGATATCTCCAAATAGACCCAATATACTATTGGTTAACCAGCGCACGCCTACACAAATGGTGAGGCGCGAAAGATCTCACCCTCAAATAGTACCCTTTAGACGTATTTTTTTATTGTTGATGAGGATTTTAATGATATCTTAGCTGAGTTAGTCATAAATAGACTCCGAAAAAATGGTCTTCGCAGAATTAGTAGAAATTTCAGAGGCCAATATAACAAGGTAGACATCTTACAGGCTGTCGTCTTATATCCCCTCCTCAGCAGTCTTATTGGTGCAAGTGACCTGTTGCTTAGTAAGCTGCATAGCTACATATTCTAAGTTCTCTACTCTAAAATATCCTTTACATAGTAAGCAGACAATGTAGTTATTGCGGTCTGCATGTAAATTTGATGCTCTTCACTGGAAGGTACAAGACGCTATTACTGAAAAGCATCGATATAACTCGTTCTATAAATGTCAAATAATTCTACCATCGCAAGGTGGCGAACGCTAAAAGATTCTATTGTAAGCCTGATGTACAAAGCAATAACAGTTTTGAATCGAAGAATGCTTGCCATCTCAACCAACTAGTCAAAATCCGCCAGCAGGATGGTCTGCGAACTTAACTCAGTACCACTAGAAAATGATATGAGCACAACTGTAAGCGAAACGCCCGTGGCTTGCATTCGCGGACACAGTAACGTCAGAACAGTCTCATCTATGGTAAATCCTGCATAACTCTTTGAATTCTGAAAACAAATGCAATGTATCTAATACAACTGACCTTTGTGCGAAGAGAAGACAACAAAGTCTTTATTCGGTCTTAAACCGGACGTACATAATTCTGGCTGCTGGGACAAAGATGTGCAGCAGTTGGTGGAGTATTACTTCTGCCGCTTATCATTCCTCAATAAGCACGGCATCATTTACTCAGAAATTTTTATTCCAACCGTCTTGCTGAACTTGCTTCAACAAGCGTCAGCAATATTGTATGATTCATAAAAGCACTAGGAAGGTGAGAGGGTTCCTTTTTTATATTTTCACAGGCTTACCAGATGCAACAGGCTTAAATCTTAGAGATCTGAGTTAAAGAATCCTAGCATGGATTGGTCAACTTTTCCAATTTGGCACGTCGTTTCGGTTTGTGGTGCAGAGGCTCTAGAGACTCTCTTGGTGCTATTACAATGGACTCTTTCAGTGATATAAATGTGATGATATCCAACAACCAGGTGGTCTATCTTGGTACATATGGAACGCTCGAATTTTGACTAGAGTCTACTAAACCCAACATTACATGTCACGATGACGAGTGCTATGATAATTACTTATCAGATTTTGATTAAAAAAAACTTTAATTTTATTTAACCACTTGACTCAAATATATGCATATCTGTACATTTCTTCCGTTATTAATTTGAAATGCATATATACATTTGTATGTACATATGTACGAGTATGGGTATACTTATTATACCTTTCATGTAAATACATGAAATGGTATATTAACTTTGATCCGAAGTATGTAAGTACTAAACGGAGACAAGATAGACCCAACGAAATTTATACCGATTGTATCAAAATCACGAACTGAGTTCTTTTAGCAATGTTCGTCTGTCTGTTTGATCGTCAACTAGCGCCTCACTTTTTGAGATATTTCAGACAAACTTGGTAGGCAGATGCCGCACCCAGCTAGATCGGACCACTATAGCATTAATACGTCCGATTATTCAGAATTAAAATTTTGGATCATAAATTTATCTAAAAAGTACTTTATATTGTGAAATTTGGTACACAATATATACATAATTAATTTCATATTGCTTCTGAAAATCATCGAAATCTATATAATATAGCTCCCAAATATCAATTTTTTCTGCTCAAAACTCAGTCAAAACTGATCTGGGAGCGTGAAAATTGATATTCTAACTGGAAAGTTCCGGCGCTATTAAAATAAATTAATTAATAACTTTTAGTTAGCCCTAACCTTCAAAAGACGCGTGTATAATTTTGACAGCTGTCGGATCACTAGTTTATGAATTAAAGCATTTTGAGTGAAGCAAATTTTGTTATTGTTAAAAAATTGATAAAAAGGAATTTCGCGTTGGTAAAATATTGCTTTTTGAAAGGGAGAAAAACAGTTGAATCTAAAATCTGACTTGATGAATCAAAGATTCATATGATAAGTTTAGATGATGTGAAATGAGCACCGAAGACACTAAACGCAGTGGACGTCCAAAAGAGGTTGTTACCGACGAAGACATCAAAAAAATCCATATAAAGATTTTTAATGACCGTAAATTGAAATTGAATTAAATAGCAAGCACTCTAGAGATATCAACTGAGCGTGTACATCATATCATTCACGAGTATGAGAAAGCTATGCTATGCGCATAGTGGGTGCCGCACGAGCTCCCTTTTGATCAAGAACAACGACGAGTTAATGATTCGGAGCAGTGTTTTGAGATCTACAATCGTAATAAACACGAGTTTTTGCGTCGATATTTCACTCGATAATCGACATTCATATGAATGAACTGAACACGATGAATCCGCTCAAAAACGTGGAAAACCGTGACAGTCGTCTGGTAACATTATGGCGTCTGTATTTTAGGATGCGCATGAAATAATTTTCATTGGCTACCTTGAAAAAGGAAGGAACAGCAGCTTCGTTATTTAACCGTTTGAAAGTTGAAATCGCCGAAATACGGCCGCATTTGAAGAAAAGGAGAGTGCTGTTTCACCAAACCCATGTACTGTGTCATAAGTCCGTGAAATCGAAATCCATGAATTGGGCCTCGAATTGCTTCCGTATCCACCGTATTTTTCAGATCTAGCCCCCAGCGACTATTTCCCATACTTAGATCTCAAAATGTAATCACCGAAACTGAAGTCCACCAAAAGAACATATAAGTGAGTGAATTGTGGTATGCTAAACATGAATTTAATATTGATACTGAAAATTATTGAAATTGAAATACTAAATATATGATATAGCCCACACATATATAGCCGATTTGTGCAGATATGACGAAAAAATACGCCAAAAAAGCATCAAGGAGCGTGAAATTTGGTATTCTACAGAAATGAACTCAAGTTAATATTAAAATCATCAAGAAAATCTTAAGTTAAAACTGAAAATCAACGAAATCGAGTTTTGTAATTTACCATAAATAATAAAAGACTTTGGAGTGCCGAAAGACAGCTCTTCTTTCTTGTTGTTATCTTTAGGTAAGTTTATGGGAAACTCAACTCAGCACCAAAATAATTAACTCATAGTTTTTTACTGAAAAAAATTAAAAAATTAATCAGACTCGTGGAAGGGTAATGCCAGATAAGTGAAAATAACTTGTTAGCATATTAAAATTAGATAAATCGCGCATAGATTGCTGATAAATATTATATGTGCATATATATGTTTATATAATAACATTTATACAATGTTAGGTCAGCATGAATACACGTATAGTTAAAAATATTAATAAATAATTAAAAAATCAGTAATCTTCTTTTCTATTTAATTTTTTTATAGTCTTTTTTGTCTGTCTTTATTTATTTTCTATTTAGCATTTTGTTTATTTTTATTATTTTTATTTTTGTCTGTACAGTTTAATTGTGTTTTTGTTTAATCAATTGGAAGTTTAGCAATTCTTAACCGCAAAAATTCATACATATCCACATATGTTCATACATACATATACCAGTGTCTAATAACAATTATGGCTTAATTTTTTGTTTATTTAATTCCCACCTACTACTAAATATTTACTGTCCGCAGGTATTTCATTGTTATGATACAAAGACACTTAGACTGAGTTTACACGTGGCAATTCTTGTTGCTGAAACTCTTAGTTTGTAGGGGAAAGGGCGTCGACGAAATAAGCAGCATACCGACACTTTGTTATCTTATTCGTCGCTCTAAAATTTTTCATTCCTTTTCACATTTATATTTACACACTCTGAATGGTTGCTGTTATGATAAGCTTAAAATGAATGTTAGAGAATTTATGGAATTTAAAATTTTAATTTGTATGTGTATATGTAAATATATTAGTATATATATACAGTTGATAATTGATAATAATTTATTTAAAAAAATGTGTAAACACTTGTATAGTAAATTGCGAAAATGAAATGAAATGGAATGGCAGAAAATTGCCATGAACAAAGTTTCTCGATGTGAACGTGAAGGGTAATACCAAAAGAGAAATTACGAATAAAGAGCAACAAAAGTATTTATGTGTAAACTCAGTCTTAAGCGTTCATGATTAACACTTGTGTGTTCACACGTAGGAAGAATGATATATGAAGTTATATATGCATATCAAATTTATATCTATTTGTATTATAATTATTCCATTGGTTGGTCTGTTCTAAACACCTTGCGTAACAAAAATTATAGCTTTAAAGAAATAAAATTTGTTATTAAAAATAAAAGTTAGGTAAGTCCACTTTACAAAAACAATTTCTTAATAATTAAAAACTAAAACCATAGGAGGATAAGTACGAGGTGTGTTCAAAGGTAGAGGTAAAGATTTTGCTCACTGTTTTCTTTGATTACAATGGTGTGGTGCATCATAAGTTCCTGCCAAAAGATTGTACAGATAATAAAGAATACTACAAGACTCATACGATCGGAATTGTGAAAAAACAAATTCTGCATCACGATAATGTACCAGCTCACGCATCAATGCTTATTCATAATTTTTTGGCTAAAACCAACTGCTCCCTGCGACTTTTTCTTATTCCCAAAATTAAAGAAACCAATGAAGGGAAAGCTTTGCCACAATTGATGAGATCAAGTCAGAATCGAAGAAAGAGCTGATGACCATACCGAAAAGCGCATTTCAGAAGTGCTTCGAGAATTGGAAAGAGCGTTGGCACAAGTGTATTATATCCGAGGAGGATTACTTTAAAGGAGACAAAATAGATATTAATGAACAAATAAGTACTTTGAAAATAAATTCAAAATTCACTTTTTCCTTTGAACACACCTCGTATGGTGAATCGGCCCCATCATTTCAGCAAATGTTTTACCAATAAGACGCGTCGATATTGCAAATTTAAGATCTCTATTTATTACCATTTTCGATTATTCATTTTTTCTCAGGATCTTGTTAAGCGATTGATTACCTTCAAAACTTTTGTAATCTCATTTTTTAAATATGTTGCGATTCTGGTACTATTTTGAAATAATTTTTTCAAATTATTAATTCAATTTTCTATCAATTATTGAGTATCGTAAATTATAAAGAACGTTGTAAAAAATGAAAAACCTTTTCAAAATTTTACCCACAAAATACCAAAGCTCATCAGTAGAATGAAAAACTGGGTAACAGCGAAGGTTATTTAAGCTTCATAACTAAGATTTTTATTTTGTAATATATTTCATTTCATTTTTATTTGATTTATTTCAATTTATGTTATTTTCATTGCTTATTTTATTTTATTTGGCTTATTTCATTTAATTTTACTTCACTTCGTTTTTTTATTTATTTTTATTTTATTTATTTTTTTGGTTTTGATTTTGTTTTATTTGTTGTTTTTTTCTTCTGTCATTTTTTATTTTAATTTAGATTATTTTATTTTTCTATTTTTTACAATTTATTTCATATTTTTAGAACACTTTTTTAATTTTTTATTTTAGTATATTTATTTCATTTTATTTAATTTTGATTAATAGTTTTTCATGTTATTCTATTTCATTTTATTGAATCTATTTACTTTGATTATATAATTTGCTTTTATTTTATTTTAGTTTACTTTTACTTCACTTTATGCTATCTTTTACTTTTTATTATTTTATTTTAATTTTTTTTTCATATTTTGTTTTATATTTTATTCTTTTTTCATTTTTTTATTATTTTATTTTTATTTTATATTACATTCTTTTTTATTTTGTTTATTAGATTTTGTTTTATATTTTATTCTTTTGTTTTATTCTGCCTTATTTATTTCGTTAATCTAATTTTATTTTGTTTTATGTTATTTTACTTATTTTTTATATATATATTTTTTAATAATATAGCTTATTTTTTTAGCTTATAATATTTTGTTTTATTTTTTATTTTAAATATTTTTTTTGATTCTTAAATTAATTAATTTCATTTTTTTATTTTATTTTATTTTACCTTTGTTTATTTTTTTTTTATTTTTTTTTGTTTATTTTATTTTATCATTTTTTAATTTATACATTTTTTATTAGATTTTGTTTTATTTTTTTAGTGTCATTTTCTTTTAAATCATGTTATTTTCTTGTATTTTTCATTTATATTTTTTTCTTGTTTTATTCTATTTTGTTTTATTAATTTTATTTAGGTTTATTTTAGTTTTTTTTTGTAAATTTTTTTTATTTTTATTTTTATTTTTATGTTATTTTTCTTTATTTTATTTTATTTTTTTATATTTTATTTAAAGAAAATGCATTCTATTTAGTTTGTTTTATTTGATTTTGTTTCGTTTTTCCTGTTTTTGTAAAATGTTTTTATTTATTTGATTATTTTTTATTTTATTGATTTTATTTATTTTGTTAATTTAGTTTTGGTTTATTTTATTTGATATATTTTACTTTTATTTTATTATTTATTTTATTTTAATTTAATTTAATTTATTTTATTTCATTTTATTTAATTTCTTTTTTTTTTTAATTTTCTACTTTTTTTATTATATTTTATTTTATTTTATTTTATTTTTATTTTTTTATTTTTTTTATATTGTTTAATTTTATTGAATTTAATATATTTTATTTTATTTCGTTTATTTCATAATTTTTTTTATTAGATGTTCTTTATTGTCATTATATTTTAATTCATGGCTTTTTGTTTTATTTTATATATTTTTATTTCGTTTTTATTTTATTTTATTTTATTTTATTTTATTGTTTATGCTTCCGCATAGCATTGTCCACAAAACTGAAGTAATATTTTACACTCTTATGGTAGTCCGCACACGTGAGCCCTCAAAAACGTGTCTAACATTTAAAAAAAGTAATTATTACTATTATTCACTTATTTATTAGTTTTTATTTTATTGTCTCACTCATAAGCTTTTGCTGTTCAAATCACTCACAATGACATGCTTAGTAACACAAGCAAATCATTTGCCATCAATAATGTTTGTTGCTAAAATTTTACTTTATTTTCTTCTTTTCTAACTTTTTTCTGTACTTTTCCCCAGACTACGTCTATACGATTATATGTACGTAAATACATACAGGTGCTCTGAAATTTACCTACTACTACTGTGTGCCTACTTGCGCACATATTTCCATTTATGTATCGTTCATACATACCGATCTAAGCTCATGTGCAAATATGGCATTATGTATTTATGTATTATTATTATTTTTGCTTTGCTAAATTTTTCCTATAGGCAGCAGATCTTTTGTTTCTTTGCGGTTACCCATTACAAAGAAGTGGGACAATTCAATGCCGCAAAGTATAAAATACAAATATGTATATTCATAGATAATAGTCTGACATACTCGTACATATGTATGCACATAACTATATGACTTGGGAAGTGTTCATAACCATGAAAAGTGCGCGAAATGTACTTAAAGTTAAATGAGTGTGTGGAATTTTATTTTTTTTTTACTCATATTTTCACAATTTTATTGTGCTTTTGTATGATTATTTTTATTTTTTTATTTTTATTATGGTTGTATTCAATAATGTTGTATTTACTTGTTCAAACTCAGCAGTTGCCATTATTATTGATATAACAGTTTATTTTTTAACGAATACTGGATTCAATAAATGTTTTGCAATATAAAAAAAAAAACCTAAACGTGCTAAAACAATTATTTTTCCTCTTCTTTCAGAAAGCTTTGGAAATTGCAAAAAAAAACACATATCGAATGGTCATGAATGAACGAAGAGTGCAAGTCAAATGAGGTAAGTGTTGCATAATGTAAACAAGTAATGTAATTATTACTGATTTTTGCAAAAAAAAAAAATTAAAAAAAAACATTAAACATCGTCATGAGTTTTTTATAAAAAAAATTGTCTTTCAATCATTACTTATATTTTAATTTAAAAAAAAATTTAATAAAAATTAAATATAGGCTGATCCATTTTGAGGTTCCCTACTTTTTTTAAGAAAAAACATAGAAAATTCAAATTTAATATGGAATGTTTTTATCATTCGAAAGAACATTCCTTGGCATTTATTTTTTGAAGATTATCTCTTTCAAATGTTATCCGCTGCTACGTCTCAGATGGTCCATCCGTTGAGTCCAATTTTCGATGACTCGTTCAAGCATTTCGACTGGTAACTGGCGACTGACACGCGTGATGTTTTGCTCCAAGGCCGGAATCGAAGCGGGATTATTCGCAGAGACTTTAGACTTTACATATCCCTACAGGAGAGAGTCTAACGTTGTGATATCACACGATCTTGGTGGCCAATCGACCGGCCCAAAACGTGAAATTATCTGCTCACCGAAGTGTTCTCTCAATAAATTCATTGATTGATGCAATGTGTGGAAAGTGGCGCCGTCTTGTTGAAACCAAATGTCTCGGTGATCACAAGCTCCATTTTCAGGCATGAAATAGTCGTTTGTCATGGCGCGATAACGGTCGCCATTGATGTTTACGTTCTCCCGGCATAATTTTTGTAGAAATATGGACCGATGATTCCACCGGCTCACAACTCACACTATGCAGTTGGTTTTTCTTGAATCTCTTCAGGTTGCTCTTCGTCCCAAATGCAGTAATGCGAGTCGGAAAACGTCGGATCTTCTTGGAACTTTTCAAAAGCTCATAAAGCGAAGCGATGTCGCTTGGGAAGGTCGAACGGCTTCAGTTCTTGCACAAACTGTATGTTGTACGCTTTCAATTTAAGATCTCGAAGTAAAATGCGCCAAGTCGTTCCAAACGTTAGTCCGAGTTGCTGCGAACTGCGTCGAATCGACTCTCCACGGTTTTCCTGCACACTCTCAGCTACGACCGCTATATTTTCTTCACTGCGTCTTAGACGTGGTCTATTCTGTCGAATTTTACCAAATAATGAACGCTGGGTCTCAAGATGGGTGCTGGTTTTTCGAAACCCATTCTTTATAGAACATGAATTTTCGTAATAAAGTTAAATGATTTGTAAACGTCGTTCAGGCGTAAGTATTTCCATGATGAAATGTCAAACAATACCAAACATAAATAATATGACAGCTTGACACGACTCACGCGTGATCTGTCAAAAAAAGGCTATTGCAAAAAGTACCTCTATTTGGATCAACCTTTAGTAACATCTGCCTGCAGTAAGGGTCTTTGACATTGCTTAAAAGTCATTCAAAACTTTCTCTCTTCGGTTAAGCAATTTGTTCCAAGAGACTGCAAATAGCTCCTTCAAACCCTGTTATATGTAAGACAAACCTTGGTAAAAAAACTTTATAAAGAGGCGTCAAAGTTTTATGTAGAAAGTACTTTGGTCAGGGAAGATGACACTTTTTAGTCCATTGCTTTGTTATGTCTCTACTATGTAGCAAAGGAATTTGGTAAACTAGACTATTGACCAAACAAAATTATCAAGTTCTTTTAGGTTTCATTGAAGTTTATCGAGAGGAATGGAAGCACATAAACCGCCATTATGAAGTAGAACTGATTAAGACTTCTATTTGAAAACCTATAGTGTTATTATCTTAGGCAAGGAAATACAAACATTTTCTACGCTAATTTGCTAAATAACGAAACCACCATAGTCTGTGGCGAACTCAATTCAAACGAAAGCAACATCCTGACACAAGTTCGTGTAAAGGATATTTAAAGCGGAAGACACTCCGGTAAAAGTACAGTCCTGCTTTTAAAATTTGACTCAAGTTTAGAGTAAGATTCAAATCTCCAGATCGTTTTAACTGGCATTGGCAAATTAAATTCTAACGGCTGTCTTCTTCAAATTCAAAACTTCTTTTATCAAAACTTGGAATCCCTACTGAAGTAGCAGGAGTCTTGGATACTGCTATTTCCATCACATAGTTTAGTTGTTAGGTCGGAGTCAAGGCGAATTTAAAAAGGTGAGAACAGGAGAGCAAATACAACAATCCCTGCATATTATTATTATTTTTTTTTTTTGTGGAGTAATGGTTGTCAAAATCATTCTTTGGCTTTTGAAACTGCACAAATACCCTGTTTCACTCAAGGCGAGTTTAAAATTACAACAATTCGCGCGTATTTTGTTTTTCATTGGCCTTTAAAATTGCTTAAACGCACTGATCCATTCTTTTTAGCGTAAATCACAATCACACTATCACAGTTTTAAAGATTTTCACATTTACAAATATAAAATCAAATGAAATTTCAGTACACAAAACTTACAAAAAAAAGTTGAATTCGCTGCCATAGTAATTTCACCTTGTTAAATTCGTCTTGGTTCCACTATTTTTTCGCCCAGATTATAATTCTCAAGATTCTCGCATTTACAAATAGAAAATCAGATCAAATTCAAAACATAAACTGAAACATAATTTTGACAAGATCTGTATTAAATAAATGAAGAAAGTCGAATTCGCTGCCTTAGTAATTTCACCTTGTTAAATTCGCTTTGGTTGTAGTTAATATTGACGGTTTTCACATTTCGAGAACTAGAATAACAGTAATCGGTATGTTTTCTAAACAATAACTAAAAACGAAAAAATAAAATTGTTTTTATTTAAGACTTAAAAATAGCAACATAAAAACATTTTCTATAAACAAAAATTTGGTGAGTTTTACGAATAATCTGCTGTACATGCTTTTTTAGTAATTAATTTTTTATTTTCCATCACACCTTAATAAATAGAAATCAGTTGAAAAGGCACATATAGCATTTTTGTTCAAAAAATCTCGAAAACAGAGATATTAGTTTTTGTTCAAGCAAACACAGTTCGTCATTCTGATCATATCGGTATATATTTCGGTTTTCTATCTCTTTTCCTTCTAGTCTAATTTTATGGTCATGGAAATATACTTAAATTCCTTTTCTATTATACGCCAATACGAATACGAATCGAGACTCAACAGAAAAACGAAATTTGTTATAAAAAGATTTTTTTTGTTCTCAAAAGGGCTGTCTTGCTATCAAAACCTAACTTCAAAAATAATATTTCAAAAATACTGTAAATTTTCTTTAAAAATACCACGAAGTGGTGATTGCAATCATAAAACCAGCAATAAAAACAAAAAAGATGGAAGTCAAAGTACTTTGGTGCTGTTATGCCCAAATGATAAACATGTGGAAAACCCATTAAACTTTTATTTTATGCCTTCTCATTACGCAGAATCGTAAAAGTCCAAGAAGAGTGTCAATTATTGCTTGATGTATGTACATATTTGAATATGTGCTGGATGGAAGAAAAAAAATCATAATAAAATGTCATATCTCAAATTATGCAGAATATTTGTTTGGATTGTTGGATCTTTTCATTTCAAGCTTAATCATGCTTTTTTGCATTATTTTTAGTTGAATTTAAGAATGTTCGGTTAGTATTTTTTCAGATAAATTATTTGTCGTTGATCTTTGATGACTACACTGAACAACTGAGGTGTGAATAAATTTTTAAGTTGTAATTCTGCTGGCACTCTTGAAATGTTGCCTGAAGTACTCATACAAATTTCGGGTTATTTATATGTTACTTATTGTTTTGGTGGTTTATAAATATACTTTTTCTTTATTTTCTTGCATTTTTATATTTACAACTTCTGGGAATTGTATTGTACTTCTTTCTGAATATGAGTAATTGTTGACATTGCTCTTTAACACTTTTAGTGATTTATTCTTAAGGTTTAAGGCCGGTTATTACTGTCAAATTTTAATATTGGCTTTCTCATATACTTGAGAATCATCACGAAAAAGTAACGTACATAACTTACTTATTTACTTACATGTTACTTACGTAAATTAATATTGGAAAATATGACATAGAGACGTACAAATCATGGGTATGAAAATATGTAGAAAAAATGAGATAATTTTTACTTGATTTCAGTCGCTATTATTAATGTAGTTAGAACGAAATTGAATATTAAATTTAATTAATTAGAATATTCAATTGAAATTTCGTTACTTACTTCTCGGATTGTCTCCAAACTCTTTGATTGTATTGGGTAACTAAAAGGTTGTCGCGATTTAATTTAAATTAATTTAATTTTAATCAATCTTATATTGATCATTATTGCCTATGATCTTTTTTCATTTTTCGCTTAGCTGCCGAAAAGACCCAAGCTAATGCTAGATATATGGTGCAAGGTCAGGCTATATGGTGGGTGCAACCAAACTTTCAACCAAATTCTGTCAAACTTTACAGTGAAAAAGCGTAACATGACACATTTCTCCCGAAATTTAACTCATCTTTAAATCAAAATAACTCCTCACGAGAGACGATGTACAGAAATGTTTGCAAGAAAAATAATGCTTGCAATATCAACTTTCTGATATGTGTTATCCGAATTCAGAGAATTGATAAAAGCGTAAAGACTTTTCAAATATCTAATATTATTAGAAACAAAAACTATATTTTATGATGAGTTGGGTCAAAAGGGTGAAAAACACTTTCTTTGTATTTCTTATGTGAAAATATGAAAAGAGAAATTTTTTTAGGATCATTTGTATTTTACTAAGTTTGCTTTCAACAATATTCAGTTAATTTAATTTATGTAAAAATATTGGCATATAAGCTGGTTAATGCTGGTCACTGCTGCTTTTGAATTTATAGTTCCTTTTATGAGAATTTGAAGCGAAACCAGCTATTTTTTACGAAAAATTTTTAAATGGTAAAAATCGTTATTGGGAAAAATATTTAGTTTTAACAAGACACTGTCCTTTGAAGAAGAGACAATCTTGTTATTAACTTTGATAGCTTTTTTTTAGCTTTGATTTCTGGTACACCGCTTCCGTCAACTGTTCTCGATTAATAGACTGCTGTAAATTTCACGCCAGAAATCGTCGATAAAATTCATTGAGTGATTCTAGATGATAGGGAATAAGAGTGCATGAGGTGGCTGAGGCTGTATACATCTCAACTGGTACATCACATTTTACATATTATTTACATATATATTTGATTTTACATATCTAATGAAAAAGCATCCTCACAATGCGTACCGTGTAGCCACTTCAAAGGAGTGTGTGGCGGTGTTCAACCGCAATCCAAACGAGTTTTTACACCGTTTCATTATACTAGACGAAACATGGATCCACCGCACCAAGCCAGATACTAAGGAATAAACAATATAGTGGGTATCTCAAGGTGAATATGCATCAGTGAAGGCTAAGATGGGTCTGTTGTACAACAAAGTCAAGATCACAGTTTTATAGGATACATTGGTCCAATTACCTCGAAAAGGGTAAAACGATCACCGATATTATTCAGATATTTTGGACAGATTGGATATTGATTTTAAAAAAGTGCTGTTCCATCAGAATAATGGACGAAATACGAACTGCTACCCCATCCAGCATATTCTCCGGATTCGGGCCCCAATTTCTTGAAATACCTGAAAAAATGGCTGAGTGGTAAGAGATTCAAGTCGAATGGAGAGGTCATCACAGAAACATATAGTAACATTTTGAGGGCCTTGAAACCCCTATTATTTCTAAGAAATTAAAAAATTTGGAAAAACACTGGACTAAATGTATAGAACTAAGAGGAGACTATGTTGAGAAATAAAACGCTTATTTGCCGAAAAAATATATTTTATTCAAAAAGTCTCTAACTTACCAACCCAACCTCGTACTTTCAATTATATGTTGTTGGTTTTGCATTTGATAAAATTTTATGAGTGATATGTTTCCTGCCAGCTGTAGATTATGTCTATTTTCTCCTTTTTTTTTAACAAAAATACATGTTAAAAAAAAATATTTTTTAAAATTTTCAAACCTGAAAATTAAATTTAAAAAAATCAATTCCTATGACGTACATAAGTTTAAGTATAATTTTCCAGAGGTTTGGGTTGCAAATCTCTGGCAATGTTTGATACCATTTTAAATAAACAGAAAATCAATTTATATCTCCTTGTATTTGAGGTGCTGTTTTTTTTTGCATCTTTGACCCATGTTAGCTCCCAAGGTAACCTTCAGATTTTATAAAATTACGTTTATCTTTCTGCAGTGGGCTCTTAGACTAATAGTTTTACAATCCATTGTTTTTTGAAATAAGCTATGAAAATCGCGCTTAATGTAGCCAGTGTTCAGTCAAAATCACACATGGATATAAGTGTTCTAAAGTTTTTGAAAGACATGCTCAAAGTCAGTTTAAAAAGAAGTGGCTTAGTATAAAAAAGGATTGTAGTCAATGAATTGAATAAGCTGCTCATAAAAAATACCGGAATACCGATCTATAACTTATAAAAAAAACAATAATTTGCGTTTCGGAACTAAATTCACCCATCACTTAATCAATTGTATAGGGTGTTTTTAATAGAGGTATAGAACTTTAAGTTGGCATTACTTTTCAAGATGGCGAGCGATTTAACAGCTGTTAAGAGATTTATTCTCAGTTTGGTTTGGCAATTCATCATGAATAGACTCACGCCTGCACAACGCTTGAAAATAGTGCAATTTTATTTCGAAAATAATGGTTCTGTGCGGAAAACGTATCGCACACTACGTATGTGTGTTTACCCACACATCGAAGTAGAGCCCTGCAGAGAAAAATACCATTTGTTAACTAGAATCCTTCTAAAAGCATATCAGCACCACTAGTTAATCTTTCATATATTTCCATATAAGCAACTGGTATTCTTTTCACGACGATGTCCAACGAAATAATAAGTAAGTAAATAAGTATGCGTTTCACCAAAAATAAAAGTAAAAATAAAGATAGAAATAAATTTGCCTGCCGCGACAATCGAACCGAGAACCCCACACGAGACTGTGATAAACGAAATGTCGTTCTAGAAATAACAAAAACATACGAATGACGTGGTGAAAATTATTATATTCCCGTTACTGATGAACTGCTATACAAATAACGAACTGGTATGATTTCATATTATTTCATACTAGTATTCAACTAGAGTTTTTGTATACTAGTATAGGTTTTCACTGCATTGAAAATATATAGCGGAATTCCACATCAAAAAGCAATAATTCAATTTTCAGCATTTATATTTAATTTAAGTTCACTTATTAGATTATGTATGATTAGGGTTTACAAATAATTGAATTTAATGATTTATAAAACCAACATTCTATTATAAAATGGTATTCTTCGCTAAATTGACCTTCTCATTTATTTTACTAGAAATTTGATTTAAGGATTACAATAAAATAATCATACAATACAATTATGTAGAAAAGATGGAAGGAAGAGACTGATTTTAATAATTAAACAAAAAACATTATCAATAAAATCAAATACCATAACCTTCAATTTTTTTCATACAAAAATTTTTAAATTTGCTTTGTTGAGTTATTGGAAATTATAGTTTTTTTTTAAGAAGGCGTACATATGTACTTAGTTATATTTTTATTAGTACATTTGTAGATTTACCTAGAAGGTTCCGTCTACAAACTATAAAAAGACTGCTTTTCATATTTTAAAAATTTGTCTTTGAATTTTTTATAAGACCTTGGAATGCCCCTTCCTGTAAGAGCCTTTCAAATATAGGTAAATATTTTCTAAACATCACATATGTATAAATATTAACATAGGTAGGTATAACGCTCAGACTACGAGTATATACCAACTGAATAAATATAAATATTTTTGTAACAAAAATAGTCGCAAATTTAAATAAGCAAGTCTAGATCAAAATTACAGTAGCTAACAATTAGCCAAGCTTAAAGCATACAATCCTGCAGATAGTCTAGCTCAAAATAAAATATATAAAATAAGAATGCAAAATTTAGTGAATTTTTGGTGATTTTTTATAGAAATAAGTGAAGTTTCAAAAGAAAATGTGTACGTTAAATTGTCAATATTAATTTATTTAAATTAATAAAAAATAAAAAATTAAAAATTTATGAAACCTTAAAATTGGAGCGCGATAGGTTACGGAGATTTAGCTTAACTAGGCCTTCATATAAATAAATTAAGTATTCACAAAAAATATTAATTATAATTCATGGGCATAAATGTTTATTTTCCCCCTGAAGCTTTATTTTTCTTCATACTTATAATTTTTCTGGTCTCCTTTTTTAATGTTTTAATACTCGTTATTTAAAAATCACTTTCAAAAGTGCCACTAAAGTTTAACAGCTTTTAATAAAAAGCTCCCCTTTCATATTTCGCTGACGTAACCACGTAATCCACATAACATCCACATTCCACTTTGACAGCTGCGCGATTGTGAAATTCATTGTGAACGAACATTGCTTAGAGTTGTGTGGTTTTCACTAGTAGTTTAGCGCTATTTTTCGTTTGCTGTGGTTTTTAAAATATTTGGAAATATGTGCGCTGCTAAATTGAAAGAGGCATTAAATGATTGCCTTGTAAATTTCGATCGTCGTGTATTGCTAACAGATTTAATAAATGAGTACCAATTGACAATTGAGGAGGTGAGCCAAACGTTAATACCGCACTTGGAAAAACAGGAGAGAGAAGAAGATACCAAATATGAGAAGCGTTATGTGGTGCATGGTGTTGAAGCGGATGATGCTAATAAAGAAGTATTCAAAATTGTTAAAGGTGAAACTAATCTGAATGAATGGCTAAACAAATTAAAAGATGCCGAATCCGCGCTATACTCCGTAGAGATTGTTGGTGGCGCAAAATCACCGGCGGAAGATTTAAAACCAGTGGAATGGTGCGCTATTCAAATAGAAAACCTTCAACATCGCGTTAGTGGTAGTAAGCCAATTGATGGCAATGCAGTAAAAACGAATCCCAGTGCTGCTGTTAAAAAAGAAACTAAAACTGAAGCCAAACCATCTGCTCCGAACGCATTTGTTAAAAGCAGGCAGAGTGAAACCAAAGTTACCACTTCCACCACAAATGATAAAGGCAAAGATGCTGGTGCAGCTACTCCAAAAAAAGTATCAACGGATAACAATAAAACATCGCCACAAGATAAGAGTAAAAGCAAAACAGATGTTAGTAAGAAGTCGCCACAAAAATCAGTAGAGTCCAAAAAAGTGTCACCCAAAGCCAAAAAAGCAGCAACAACGAGTGGGCAGAAAAATATTGGCAGCTTCTTTGCGCCAAAGAGTAAGGATTCAGCAGATGCTACGGGCCAAGCAAGCAGTGGAGTGATTCGACAAAAGACGCCCAAAAAATTGAAAGACTTCTTTAAAAAGCAAGCTAATGCCAAAGAAGCACTCCAACGTGAGGAGAAAAAGGCAAACACTTCTATGCAACTATTTGCTGATGATGACGGAGAAGAGACGGAGCAGAAAGCTGAAGATAATGTTGAAGAAAAAACAGTTGAAGTGTTGGTTGAATCTTCTGATGAGGAGGAAGAGATTAATAAATTGCGAAAGAAAGTTTTAGATGCTGATAGAGAGGAAGCAAGCGTAAGCAAACGTAAACGATTACGTATTGAAGATTCAGATGAAGAGGAATGTGAGGAAGAACAGGAGGAGCAGCCACAGCAAAAGCAAAGCAAATTAGATGAAGAGCCAACTGTGGTTGAAGATTCACCGCCAAAATCTGAAACATATTTAGATGAGGATGGCTTTGTAATTACAGTTAAACCGAAGAAATCACAATCGAATCGACCGACAAGTTCATCGGCAACCACACGTGCAAAGACACCCAAAAAAGCGAGCCCAAAGGATAACAAACCTAAGCAAACGCCAACGGCAACTGCTAAGACGAAGCAAGGCAACATTATGAATTTCTTCAAAAAGAAATAGCTTTAATAAGAATGCTTATTGTAATTATATTAATTTAAAGATTTAAATTATGTTGAATAAATGGTAGTATCAAAATATGTGTTGAAAACATCATTGCATTGCTTATTTTTGAGGTTGGTATTTAGAAAATTGGAATAAAGCGCTCAACACTAGCTGTGAGGAATTGCGCTTATTACATATTTTAATTGTAGTTTTCAAATATTATTATTTTATACTAATTTTTTGTTCTCCGTTTGCAGGTGTACTTAATTATTTCTAATCAGAGTCTTCTCGATTGCCTATTTGTTGCACAATATTAGCGACGGAAAAAAATTTCCATCCAGAAGCAAATACTTACGTTCCTTTCCTGCAATCGCGTAACTACTAGTCCTCCACAAACGCACTTAACGAGATCTGAAATGGTGCGTTTTGAGCCTTTGGGTCAAAAAATGTTCACACGCCGCAATTGGCTGCTCCGGTGCAGCATACTCATCAATATTGTGGTCATACTCTACATATGCAGCCATGTCATGATTGGTAATGGCACTACATTTCCCGGCAGTAACACATTCTTTATACAGGAAAGAGGACTTGATTCAGCGAATAACGTACGTTGCATGCACATACCAAATACTGATAATCAAATTATTCTAATTATTTTTTGTTTTAAATCGCAGGCACAACTATTAAGTGATAAAATACCACAGCCTCCGCCACCACCACCACCACAGTCTGCTTCCAACGATCTACCACCAGCGCCTAATGATTCTGGTGGTGTTGCAGGAGCGCCGCTTGCAACATCTGGCAATGCTGTTGCAGCAAACATACAAAATCAACTCAATCTCGCTGATCTCTTAGCGCCGAATGCTGTGGCGGGAAACATTGGTGGCAGCGGTGGTGCAGTGGATGCCGCTGTATATACAAATAATAGTGCAATCAATGACGGTGAAGTCGTAACGACGGAGGAGAAAGACGTCGATCGCTTGAATGTACTACTAAATTGTTTCGATCGCGATTACAAACCAGAAATATTGCAGCGTGGTGATTTCTGGGTACTTAAAAATTATATACGCGCCGAACATGGACCGCTCAAGTGTACTGAATCGATCACATATACAACACATGCTGATTATACATTTTTAGATAATCTCATACCACTGCTGGAACGGTAAGTATACAAGTTGATAGTAATTGAAATTATTTTTTAATACTAATTGCGTACTTTATATGTATATACATTTGTAGTTGGAATGCGCCTGTGAGTATCGCAATGCATACACCTGGTACCGATTATCAACCGACTATAGATGCCATTAAGTACCTGCGCGAATGTTTGCCTGAAAGTCAATTGGTACGCTCATTTACCACATTTCATCTATACTTTAGTACGAAGCACATACCGAAGCAGGTGGTAAAACAGTCGGAAGTGCTTAAAACGCCATATAATTGTACGCTGCCACCGCCCTATTTCAATGTTAGCTCCGGCCATTTGTACAAGTCACAAAAGAAACTGCTATATCCAGTGAATGTGGGACGAAATATAGCGCGTGATGCTGCCTTAACACACTTCATATTGGCTTCAGACATTGAATTGTATCCCAATCCAGGTTTGGTGAAAAAGTTTCTAGAGATGATAGCGCGCAACGATGCCTATCTGCAGCGTAAAGCGCCAAGGTGAGTAAGAGGAAGCGGGAAGCCGGATAAAAAATTTTTTTTTTTTTTTAATTTGCTAAAAATTGCAGAGTTTTTCCTTTATCCATCTTCGAGGTGGAAGCCAATGCAAGTGTGCCACGTGACAAAACAGAATTGCAAGAGTATTTACGCACTGGCAAGGCGATACCCTTCCATAAGCGCGTCTGTGCCAGTTGTCACGGTGTGCCACAGTCCAAAGAATGGATGGCCGCCAATGAAACTGATGATTTAAGTGTTTTCCATATTGGCAAACGTACGGGATATTTTAGGCATTGGGAACCGATTTATATAGGCACGAATGCCGATCCACATTACGATGAGCGACTGAGTTGGGAGGGTAAAAGTGATAAAATGACACAGGTAGGTGCAAGTGGGAAAAGCTATTTAATTAATTTTTTTTTTTTATAAAATGATATTTAAAATTTTTTCTTTTAACACAGGGTTATGCGCTCTGTGTTTTAGACTACGAATTCCATATATTGGATAATGCCTTCCTCGTGCACAAACCCGGCATTAAAGTACTGCATAAAGATAATCGACGTGCCATGTTGGCGGGTAAAACGAATCAGCTCATACGTAAAATCATATATCCGGAATTGAAAATAATGTATGGCGTGCGACAAGGTTGCGTTGTATAGTAACTAATAAATTGGCAAAAAAGTTGAAAAACTTTTTTAGGCTTTAGTAAGAATGGAATTAAAAGACTACTATTACAATTCAAAATACTACTTTTTTAAGACGAATCGAAAAGTTTAAGCGAATTAAATAACATATTAGCGATATGTTGTTAAAAGCAAATTTATGTGTATATATAATAAAAAAAAGTATATCTTTAGATATTTGCCAGCATATATACATAGTTACAATTACAATTAGTAAACGTTTTGATTATGTAATAGCATCGATCTAAGCCAATACGCACTATGTATGTAAATGTTAAATGATTTTTTTATAGAATTTTGATTTTAATTACTTTTTATTTGAATATAAATGAAACCTCATAAATATTTTTGTAACGTAAAATATGTGAAATAACCTAGTAAACACATATATCTACTTATAAAAAATATCACAATTGTAATGCATATTAAAAAATAATTATAATATGCATCGACGCGTGTCTGCTGCACTTCAATATTGTGTGAGTGATTTGTAAAATTAAAAAAAAATGCGATATAATGCGTTGTAAGGGTGTATACTAAGTGTGTTTTTTATTTCTTCTCAAATTCACGACATTTAATGCTGTATGTAATTAAATTTTAACATTTATGTAGCTACATTTTTAAACAATTTTGTATATAAAGTCGCACAGAAAAAAAAATTAAAACAATAAATTAAAAAAAAAAAAATTATATATAAAAATTAGATATTTTTATATTGTTCATAAAAATCTCTATTATGTTAGGCAATTATAACGCAAGGAATATGTAATAGTCACACAAAAAAAAAAAAGAATTTATAAATAAAAGTATGTAAATGTATTTACTAAATCGCTAAACACGATTAAACACTTTAAGTGTATACATACATGCAAAAGCACACATATGCACTTATATGCAATTTATAACGGTATGTATTGTGTAATTTAAAAATTGTAAAGTATGTTTCATTATTTTATTAATTTAAATGTAAAAGATTTGTGTTTCAAAGTATGCTTGTTTAACAAGTGAATACTTTGCGCAACCTGCCTACTTTTATTTAAGCTAAAAATTATAATTTTCAAGTAATATGCATTTTTAACTGTTTTGTGAATTTTGTAGAAGCATACTACACATTTTACATATGTAAATAATACTTACATATGTAAAAAAATATTGAGCGTAAAATTATAATTTTTTCTTTTTATATTTTATTTTTTTCTTTGTGAATAACAGACACTAATTGGAATCTGCCTTTTGTAAATAAGTAGCATAAACAGTTTAAAAAAAACTTAAACATACCGATTTTGGCTACTATATCTGAAAGTGCATACAGATTTCTTACCTAATTATTTTTTTATTTTCCATTTGCTTTTCTTAAATTTTTTGAATTTCACTTCAACTGTAAGTATAAAAAATAAAAATAATTAATTTAGTATTACCCTTTCGTAAATGTAAGAACCGTGATATTTGAATTCTAGTAATTTTTAAAACACATATTAAAGTTAAAGAGATAGAAGCAAAAACAAATACAATTAAAGTTATTTTTTTGCAAATACACATAGTCATTAAGATGTGTGCGGTAAATAGCAGACATAAATTACTATAGTTTATACTTTTTGTATAAGTAATGCACATAAAATCAAATTTACTAGCTAGTAGTCTAAAGCAAATAAAAATGAAATACAAAAAATCAATAAAATAAAAATAATAAAAGTTGAATATGTAATAATTCAGAATAAAAGGAAAAAAATTAATTAAAAAGAAAATGCCAATTAAAAATCTAAAGCGTAAAATTTGCTAAAAAAAACATAATAATAATTTATAATGGTATTAAATATACAGATACTTACGGCATATACTTAAAATGCCTTCAAGTATTTAATTTGCAATTTAGCAAATGATTTTATAAGAAAATTAATATTTAATATTTTTTATTAGCTGAAAAAAGACTTCAACTAAAATAAAATTAAACAAAAAAAAATCGCTTTAACTCCAGAAACTAAACGGAAGAAATAGTAAGGAATTTAAAAAAAGTAAGCAGCACAATTAAATGTAATGTACATCACGTGTGAGTGTGCGAATACTCCGAAAACCATGAAAATAAAGTTTGATATTAAAATGATGATTTTTCTCCCAAAAAAAAAGTATTGAGTTTATTAAAATTTTCATCACTGTACTTTTTAACTTAACTTAAAAAACTAAAAATTTATTTGTGTACATATGTATTTGCATAAATTGAATATTTTTTATTTTATTCATTTTTATAATTAAAGTGTCTGCGGCATTGCATTACTATTCTGAAAACAAACAAAAAATTACTTAAAATAAATTAATTAGATACGTAGATGAAGCGTAATAAATAAATATGAAATTTTGAAGTCCTTTCCTACAGTTAAATGAACGAAATGAAATAAAATAAAATCAAACAAAAAAATAAAAAAAGTAAAAATTAAAAATTAAAAAATTTTAATAAAATAAAATAAAATAAAATGAAGTAAAAATATACAAACAAAAAATAAAGAAAAATAATAATAAAAATAAAATTAAATAAAGTAAAAAAATAAAATAAGAAATAAAAAAAGTGTATTAAATTAAATTAAATACATACATGTATAAAGTAAATTATATATAAAATAAATTTAATAATAAAAAAGTAAAGGGTCACCGGTTCGTATAGTTTGAAGAAATCGAAGAACGGCTCAATGATTGTATCGAGGACAGAGAGGACTCATTTTTTAGAGAGGTTATTCGAAAATTACCAGAAATGAGAAATACTGTCACTTCCGACGTACAAAATTTTAAATGTTTCTTTTTTTAACTTTCAATAAAAAAACATTTTTTGGACACAGTCACAAATTAATTTGTACTCCCAACAAAATGAAAATATTAACCCTAACCAAATTAAGGGATTAATTAGGTGGGTTTCAGAGATTAAAAAAATTAATTTTCACTATTTTTTGTATATATAAAATCAAATATTTTATTCAAACAATTCACCATATCAATGATTTTTATTCAAAAATTCCGAAAACTCAGCCGTTGGTACCTCATCTCCCTTGACGTCTCAAAAGAAAATGCTCTCGCCGTGGACAGCATAGCTCATTATTGTTCATCTAAAATCAAAAAACCAAAAATTTCGTTAGTACATGGATAAATCTCTCAAATTTTCGCCATGCATTGGCCCGAAAAAATTAGTTGTAATAAAAAAATCCTTCGTTCAATGACTAAATAATAAAGATGTGCGCCGAATTTGAAGAAAATCGCTTAATAAATTTTCGTGACATCTTGTCCGCCGACTTAAAAATTGTAGTTTTGAGATAAACGCGTTTAAAGATTCAAACTGACACAGACATGGCCTGATTGACGAAACTTCGAAAGGGTCTATCTCTTAGAATTTTACTCCGATCGACTTGAAATTTTAAGAGAATATTTTAAACATATTTTACAATTTAATTAGACAAAAAAATCTATTTTTAAATTTTCCCTTAAAAAAAACTGAATAAAATTAAAAATAAAAATAAAAATAAATAAAAGAAGTAAATTAAATGAAATAAAAAAAGTATAAAAAATAAATAAATAAAAGCCAATAAATAAAATTAAACAAACTAAAATAAATTTAAATAAAATTAAATAAAAATGAACTCATTTGAATAGAAAATTAAATTGAATAAATTCAAATGGAATAAAATACATTTAAAGTTAAACACAATAAAATAAATTGAATTATATTTAAATTAATTAAAATAATATAAAGTAAAACAAACAGAAATTTTTTTTTTTAAATATAATGCCGGAATGAAATTAAACAAAAATAATTTAAATAAAAAAAATTAAATTAAATAATTTGAATAAAAAATTTGATTAACATAGAATAAAATAAATCTAAATTTAAATAAAATAAAAAATTAAAAGTAAAACAAAAAATTTTCATTGAAATTTATATATAATTATATGGTAAAAAAAATTAAAATAAATAAATATGTACATATAATAAAGTAAAATATATATAAAGTGGAAAAAAATTATAATAGATAAAGTAAAATAATAAAATTCATTAAAATTAAATTGAAAAAAAAATTGAAAAAGTGAAAAGAAATGGTTTAAATATATAAAATTAATACTAATAAAAATTAATAAAAAATTAAAAATTTATTTTACAGAATTATATACCTATAACAAATTAAAGTAAAATAAATCTGATAGTTGAAACGAAAAATTGCTGAAATTTGAATAAAAAAATATTAAAATTCCTACATAAAAATTATACCATGAAAACATAAATAGCAAGTATCCATATAAGCATAGTAGATGCAGAAATTGCAAGAAAAATATACAAATTAAAATTTCACTTCCAAAATAAAGTAATAAAAAAATATGCAGTTTTAACTTGTTTATAAACAAAACAGCTACTACATTAGTACGTACATAGACTAGAGACTAATAATGATAAAGCAAGAAAATTTAGTAATTTGCCAGCAAAAACACATATTTTTGTATTAAAAAATTAAATATACGAAGAGACTTATGAAAAGAAGGCAGTTGAGCTGCTCTGTAAAAAAATTTTGAGATTTTCAACATACAGCAAACGAAGGATAGAAACTAAACCAAATACAAAATAAAACATTTGTAATGGAAAATTAAATGAAAAAAAGGGAAGAAAGAATTGTGCTGCAGCTAAAGATTATACAAAATCCAAGTGGCTGGTGCCAAAACGGAAGAGAATAAAAAACATAAAAATAAATGACAATTTCAAAAGTGCAGAGAAGAAATAAAAAGTAAAATAAAAAGAAAACAGAAAGAATTTAAAAAAAATATGTATCAACTATGATTACTTAAAAAAAAAAAAGAAGAAAATGTTAAACATGCAACGCAAACGCAAACGATAAAAATGGCATTAGATTAAAAAAAAAACCTGCATAAAAATCTAAATCGATTTATTACATAGAAAAATCGTTTTAAATGATGGCGATGCAAATTTAAAATAAAAAGAATTATTGATTAAAGTGCCTTAGCTGATTGAAAATTTCAAATTAATTGAGAAATAGACGCGCATATGTACATAAAAGGTAGAATTCAACGTGAATAAACAAAAATGTAAAAATAATAATTATTTATTTAATGGGGAATTGAAGTTAAAAGTAGATATTACCGTGAATAGATATGAGCATAAGAAATTACAAAAATTAAAAAATTAAAACTTTTCGATAAGATAATTTCAAACTATTTAAAAGCTATAAATGTATAATTTAATAATTTTTTTTTTATGAAAAACATAAAAGTGATTTGATGAGTAGTTGAAAAAAAAAATTGATAAATAAAATAAAGAAATTAAAATAAATTGAAAAACAAAAATTAAAATTAAATTAAATTAAAATATATAAAATAAATGTAAATTTAAATAAAATATTAAATTTTAATTAAAAAAAAATTGAACTAAACTTAATTAATTAAATTAATAAATGAAAAATAATAAAAATAAAAATAAATTGAAAGAAAATAAAAAAAACTCTCAATAATATTTTACAGCATTTTTTATTTAAAATGAATTGTACATCAAATCACTTACATAAATCAAAACGTTCAATAATTTTATTTTAATTATTTTTTTTACGCTTTGTAAATATTTTTCTGCACTATATTCTTTCCTAGTTTTTACTACTCTCAGATGCGTTGTGTACTTTTAAAAGAAACAAAAATATTATTATTACGCTTAAAAAACGGAATTCATAGAAAAAAAAAACAAAAAAAACTAATAACAAAACGTCTTGATAGTTTTACATTTCAACTTCCGCCAATTTAAATCACATCACTACATATAAACTATAACAAATAAAAAAAAAACTATTTATCCTTTTTCTTCCATATCTATAATTTTAGGTAGTTTATTTAAATGCCAATTAGTTATAAATAAATATGTATATTCCTCCTATATTACTTTGCCAATTATTATTATTACTATTATTATTATGTTTTAATTATATTTTAGTTATATTATATATTTGAATTGTATGCTATACGAATTGAATAATAAAACAAAACAAAACAAAAAACATTTATAAAGCGTATGTGAGCGAACCATATAATTACACACAAGCAAACTTATACAATTTAAAATTGTGTAGGAAGAAAATGAATTGAATTAAATTTAATAATTTAGTAAAAAAATGCAATTGACTTAAAGAAACATCATTAAAATATTGAATAAAGAAATAAATAAATGAAAAATGGAAGAAAACTTGAAAAGGATATGAAACAAAATGTGTTTTTATTTCTGCATTTTGGAACGCAGTTACGAGCCAGATTACTCCCAGATCTATAGGGAGTTTTTGTAAGACGCGTGCCCTTGATACCATCATAGGACTACAAGGTAATAAAAGAGATTCTTATAAAAACCCATTAACCGTTTAAAATATATAACAGGTCAATTGATAAGTACCCGGCCTACCATAGTAAAACAAATTTTTTTACGAAATTAGTTTTTTTTTTTAATTATCATAGTTCCATCCAAGGGTGATACACTGATTATAGCGACCCTCCTACTTTTCGTTCGCATTTTTGAAGTACGATTTGTCTACTTCAAAATAGGCCTCAGTTTCGGCGATCACCTCTTCATTCGACGAAAATTTCCCAGCGAGCATTCCTTTGATATCTGAGGACAGGAAATAGTCGCTAATCGCCGGATCTGTAGAATAGGGTCGATACGGAAGCAATTCGAAGCCAAATTAATGGATTTTTGGCATCGATTTCACTGACCTGTCACCCGGTGCATTGTTTTTGTGAAACAGCTCTTTCTTTTTCTTCAAATGCGGTCGTTTTCCGATGATTCAAGGTAGCCAATGCTATAACCTTGCCAGCCGGCTGTTGCGTTTTTCCACCCTTTGGAGCGAGGGTTCCAGAGTAAAATGATGGAGCCATTTTCGGCCCATTGCCATATATCGATGCAAAAACTCGGGTTTATTACGCTTGAAAATCTTCAAACACAGCTCCCAATCATCAACTCGTCGTTGTTTTTGGTCAAAAGTAAGCTCGCGGGACACCCACTTTGGGCAGAGCTTTCTTATACTCAAATATTCGTGAATGATATGATGTACACGTTCAGTTGATATCTTTATAGTTCTTGCTTTTTCATTCAATTTCAATTTACGTTCAATCAAAAGCATTACAACCTCTTGAGCGTTCACTATCTTCGGTGCTCATTTCACCACGACTGAATATGGCATACCAATTCTTGATGGTTGATTTTCTTGTAGCAGTGTTCGGAAACTCGTCATCAAGTCAAGTTTTTTGCTTCAATCATTTTTTTTCCTCCATAAAGCAATATTAAATCAACACGCGAAATTCTTTTTTTATCCATTTTTTCACAATAAAAAATGTTTCTTCACTCAAAA
The DNA here is from genome assembly GCA_030068015.2 of Neoceratitis asiatica. Classification (NCBI taxonomy): domain Eukaryota; kingdom Metazoa; phylum Arthropoda; class Insecta; order Diptera; family Tephritidae; genus Neoceratitis; species Neoceratitis asiatica. Next base: position 61,423,796 of record CM061524.1, on the reverse strand, counting down.
TGCCTTAATTTACAAACTAATTATCCGACAGCTGTCAATTTATACACGCGTTTATTGAAGGTTAGGACTAACTAGAAATCATTAATTAAATAATTCTTGTAGCGAAATCTACGGTAGGGACTATCAAATTTACCTGCTATTTAAACATATTTTATTGGATCTGTTAATACGTTTTTTTTAAATCGTTCGTTAATTTGAAGTTTCTTGTTCTTACCAAAATTTTTTATCGGATAATTTTTGATGTACTATTATTATAAATATATGGCATTAAACACAACTCAAGTGGTATGAGGACAAGCTATTTTTTATATCGAAGTCTGAGGTGAGGCTGTCACCATTTCCACCATTTCCACTTTCACCGCCTTCAAATGTTGTTTAAACAAGTGGAATGTGAGGGAACACTGAAGGTCCTGGAGAAGTTCTAATAAAGGGCGTACCACTAAACTATTGTGGCCGTCTGAGTAAAATAAAATTGAGTTATATAAAATAAAATAAATTAAAATAAAATACATAACATTTTTGTCAGCTGCTACTTGATTGATACTTAATTTGATTTGCCATTTCATAATGAATAGACTTACTCCGGAACAACGTTTGCAAATCGTGCAAATTTATTACCAAAATAATGGACGCATCGGAGCAGCGTCTAATATCCGATCGACATAATCGCCCAGCAGAGACGATAATTCCAGCAGCAATGGATCGATTTTGCACCACGTTTACTCTAGTGGATAATGCGCATCCTCAGAGACACGGATTGGTGCTGTGAAGCAGAGCATAGAAGAAGAATGAATCCATCCGTCATCATATGCAATAATCGAATTCATGCAAGTATTGAAATCGAACGACCACTAAGCGTCGCACTTCAATGAATGGTTCCAAAATGATATGGCCACCGTTCTTGAATTTCAGCACAAAATTTTTTTCAACAACGAAACTCACTTTGGTGGAATGGGTACATCAATAAGCAAAGTTGTCGCATTTGAAGTGATGATAATATATGTCATTGTTGAGACGTCGTTAAATCCTGGAAAAGTCACTGCTTGATGCGCTTTAGAGGCGAGAGAATCATTGGTCCATAATATTACAGTCAATGGAGAACGATATAGAGCCATGATTCATGACTTTTTCGCATCTGAATTAGAGGGTATTAATGTGGATGACCTTTGGTTCCAACAAGACGGCGCTACATGCCATACAGCCAAAGAAAAAATCAATTAATTGAAGGAAACTTTTGGTTGGAAAAGATATTCCGCGCGTTATTGCTGACAGACGACCCCAGTTGCTGCAAAAAATGGTTGAAAATTGGGCCTTTCTTCCTTCGTTTTAAAGCATCATAGAAAACCCTTATCTCTACAATAAAGTTAAGTCCTTAGCCATAACATTCAATTGTATGCGTTTTATTTTTTCCTGAAAGCCACTTGTCTAAAAAACACCCTTAGTATAAAATAAAATAAAATATATAACAAATATAAATATATAAATAATAAATATATAAATATAAAGAGTAACCCATTTCGAGGTTCCCTACTTTTTGAAAAAAAAAAAAAACAGAAAATTCTAATTTATTTTGTTTTAGATTATCTCTTTTAAACGTTGGCCGCGGCTACGGAAATAGATTAAAATGATTTAAATAAAAAAACATCATTAAATACACCTTTCATTTTATTTTAATTTTTATTATTACACTGTTTATAAAAAAATATATTGCGTTAGTTAAATATATCTTTAAAGCTTGTTTAAGTACAAAAATATATAAGTGTACAACGGCAAAACTTGGCACTTCGTCCAACTATAGTTAACACCGCCAGCATCTTAAACCTCTTTAGCAGCCGCTGCCGCCGCTTTCTTCTCCTTCAAAAGCGCATAACATTCCGGCACATGAGTGTAGAAATCACACGATTTTGTCTCCACATTGAAGGCCAAATATTTTCCGCAATTGTACAAACGTGGGTGACCGTGAACACATACGAAATATTTCTTGCAAGTGTTAGGATGACGGAAATAGCGTAGCTCTCCGTCAGGGCTTGTATCGACTTCCTTCTCTGCACCATCGCCTGCCTCCGGTGGTGGGCAATTGAAGCCGAGGAAGCCCTCAGCGTCACATTCGGCAACTAGATCGGGCCAATCACATTGATATGACTCTATATTGAAAGCCAAACCTTCGGGACATTTGGTGAGTGTCACCTCACCGTGCGCACAATTTTTATAGACACCGCAATTCTTTGGATCACCCAAATTATAGAAACCAAATTGACGCGGACACTCAGCAGTGCCATTAGCTGGTTGCAGACGTGTACGCTCCTTGCACGTTGTGAAGGGTAAGTATGTACAGTCACCAGTTGTTTTGGTACGTTGATTGAAGAGTAGACCATCGGGACAGAGTTTCTCTTCACCAACACCATCTCTGCATTCGAGATAGGCATCACATTGTTCATCGTCAGCGAAACGACCATTCGGTTCGGGGCAGGAGCGAAGGGCGCAGTGTGCTGTTGAAGAGAATTAAAAAGGAGTCAAAATAAAAATGGAAATTCATTAAAATGTTTATGTAATTTTATGCTGTATGTATCTTTTGAGATTTAGAAATTACAAACAAAAGGCTTAAAGAATAAATCGAAGAATGTCTGCGAACTTTTCAGAAACTGGTTCTAATTACTTCTACTATATCGAGCAATGTGCTCCACGACCATTGCTGGTGTTGTTCCTTGCTCTATGTTTATTGTATCATTGCGGAAGATTTTAAGAGTTATGGCCTTTTGCGAATTGGTGAACGGTGAATACCGCTGCCGATGGAACGATAGGCTATACGAGGTATACGGCAATATTGACATAGCTCAGCGAAGAAAAAGACAGCGGATACGCTGGCTAGGTCATGTGATCCGGGTTGATGAGAACACTCTAACTTTAAAAACTTTCGATGCAGTATCCGACGGTGGAATCAGTAGTTTAGTAGGAGAAAGTCGTAACTGCGCTCGATATTTCCAATTGGCACCAAACAGTGAAAAGAAGGAAGTTGTTAACTTGGCTATAATCAGGTAAGCGATATCTACGCCAGTAAAGAAGAATTAAAGATATCTACGTTTGAAATTATCTACGAAAATAAACAAAGTCATAGCTTCGAACTGAGGCTCAATACTCAAGGGTCGGCTAAGGAGTTAATTCAGTATCACTCGCAATTGATATGAGCCTCATCATTACCACTGTATTGAAACGACCTTAAATTTGGTCCCCGAAACAGGGAACCGTGCGACCGATCGTGAAATCACGTTCAATATAATCAGACAAATCTAACTATTAATTTGAAAGAAGAGAACAACGGTCAGAAGGTCGTGATCTAATCAGTGGTGGAGCGCACTTACAGAAGAGGCAAAGAAACTTGCACTGGTATACCCGTCGGGAACTTGTAGAACTTAGCCTCTGAAAGAGTTGAGGTGATAATGATAATAATCCTAATTTTCCCGGTACTTGCATAGTAATTCGATAGCCAACCACAGATCGGTACAACATATAACTTACATTCTCAACGACTTTCATCGTCGACTAATCACAAACAATCTTTCTAGCTAGCATAGCTAAGTCGGAATTCAAGTAGCAGCCATGTTCAGGGGAAAATTTTGCTCTTGAAATCTTAATAACACTAAGGACAGGAGGATATTAAGCTATCGAAATTATATCTAGACTCTACCTCTATATATGTATGTATAGGGTGTTATTTATAGAGGTATAGAACTTAAAGTTGGCATTACTTTTCAATATGGCGACCGATTTAACAGCTGTCAAGTGATTTATTCTCAGTTTGGTTTGGCAATTCATCATGAATAGACTCACGCCTGAACAACGCTTGCAAATAGTGCAATTTTATTTCGAAAATAATGGTTCTGTGCGGAAAACGTATCGCGCACTACGTCCATTTTATCGATTAAGCGCACTTCTGGTTGGATGGCTACGTCAACAAACAAAACTGCCGCATTTGAAGTGAAGGTAATCCTCAAGTGTATGTTGAAACACTGTTACATCCAGAAAAACTGACTGTTTGGTGCGCTTTATGGTTATTGCCGATATACGGCCACAAATGTTGGAAAAAGTCATCGAAAATTGGACGTCCAGATTGGACTACATCCGCGCCAGCCGTGGCGGTCATATGCCAGAAATCATATTTAAAATATAATGCCACAAGATTATCTTTCGGATAAATAAAATTCATGTCAATCGAGTAATCCATCGTTGTTCTATTGCAACTTAAAGTTCTATACCTCTATAAAAAACACCCTTTACATAATGTATGTAAGTGTGTAATATGAGTAAATATATGTATACCCTTAAATCTAACGGACTAAACAGCAAGACCGTCAAGATCATGTGCAAATACTGCGAAGGAGAATACAGTAAATGTTTGCTGCAGAACAGAGGATTATAAACAGGCCAAAACCTACTGGCATCACATGCGCAAAAAATTGGCATTACTAACAGTGATATATATAGGAAATGTAGCATGGCAGTCATGTATAAAAGACTACCCAGCCTTGTCAAAAGTACGATTCATAGATCTGACATTCTAGTTTAGAGAATTAAAAGAAGGTTCAAAACCAAATGTCAAGGTGCCCCTAAGCTTCGTAAAAAGCATTGATATCCATTCGACGACACTACACCTCGAATGAGATTTGACCTGCATATGCCAGTTGTAAAGTGTAATCTAATCAAGCCTAAACCTTCTTCAAGAAAAAAACCAAACGAAGTTGCTCGTTTACAAACCCTTGAGCTAAATTGTTTCGAAGGTAACCACGACTTATGTAACTCTTTCCCAAGTAACGCACTCAACAATATTTAGAGACTGTTCACCAATAGTACTGCGCCATCACGCCCATTTTCACAGTAATACTGTGATCAGTGCAGAGTTCATACAATGTCTATCCCTTAACTCTCGGTTGATCGGAAAAACATTTAGGAAACACGAAATTCGTTCTTTTCTACGACTTTATTGACTAACAATCATACAGAGTTGCCAAATCGATACTACTCATATTTTCTTTACTATGGACTAGAGCATGATATAAAAAAAAACTTTTAACAAATGCAAAGAAAAAGAAAAGAGTGTTAGTAATAATTTATGTTTCTAGAATCTCCTCTTCGATGCGGCCGCCGTTTGCGCAGATAGACGCGCATTCTTGATCTCCTGACCGCGTTGCTTAATATCAGGACTACAAGTGGGCACATTATCGATATCATCACAGGACTGAGTTTCCGGATTGAAAGCGCTCGCTTCATCACAAGCAATACGACGTGGACGACCTTCTACACAGATGAAATATACTTGACAATTATCGTTCGATGAATAGAATTCATATTCCAGTTCTGGCTCGCCGATAAATTGTCCTCTGGGCGATGGTTTTGGTGGTGGACATTTGAAGCCTAAGAAAGCTTCAGCATCGCAGTCGGGCACTTGATCGGGCCAGTCACATTTATAGGTGTCCTTATTCCATGCCAAACCGTCGGGACAGTCGAAAATATAACCGCGTCCGGAAGCACAGTTCTTAAATTTTCCACAATTGCGTGAATCACCCATACCGTAATAACCAAATTGATGTGGACATTCATCGGTAGCTTGAGGAGGCTGCAAGCGTGCTTGTCCTTGAGGGCATTCCACATCGATTGGATAACCGCAAGGGTAACCGGATGATTTGGGATTGTACAGCAAACCATCGGGACAGAGTTTCTCTTCAGCAACACCGTTTTTGCATTCAATGTAAGCATCGCACGAGCCAGATACCGCTTGTGTGCCGTTTGGTTGTTGACATTGAGCGTGTGCTGGAAGGTGAAAGAGAGAAAAGAGCATAAAAAGGCCAACATTAATATATTTCACTTAATTTGCTTACCTACACAGAGTAGAGTGAATGAAGTGATGTAGAATGATACGTAGAATATTATTATAATTTTTTATAATTTTTTTTTTTTGCACACAAAAACAACATAATAAGATGAATGATGAATTGAAATTAGTGTTTTCGAATAACTTGCCGAAGATTAAGCTTACGTAACTAAAATTAATGGTACGATTGTAAATACATATATTTTACTGATCAATTTTTGGTTTAAATGAATTTAGCCATCCATGCCAGTTTTCCTCAGCCTATGCTACAACTTCAGCCGAAGTCAATATTAAATTACATAAATTTATTTCAAAAATAATATATGTATTATGACTACTTATGACTTATTTTATATATAGGTCCATCTTAAAATTTTTCTTTTTAAGTATTTTAGGTCGATTTCTGTCAGTTTTAGAATGAAACCAATTTTTCGCATTCCAAATTTAAGGCATAGAAAATCAGCACTTTTTGCCACTTTAAATGTGGCATGACTGTACTCGTATAGTGGCTAAGCACTTTAAAGTGGATGAGCAGAAACAGGAGAATGTGAAAAAAGAACAGCTAACAAAGCACACACCCCGTGGCTAAATCGCAATCCATACAAATAGAAGTTCCCAGCGTTACCTACAACTCACCCAAACAACTTAGGTGCTAGCGCAAGGATAACAGAAGGGAAACCAATAACCAGCGGCCAGCCCTACTTGCAAAAAAAAAACGCGATAAGATTGCCTCTTAAGCAGAAAAGCTATAGATTTGTTCATCGGCTAAGCATATTGAATAAATAGTTTTTGAGTCAATACACTTATAATATTTTTTTTAGGGTTGATCATTAAAATTAGTGCATCCGAAGGTGTCAAAGTTTGCCTTGCACATGTTCATTATGTATGGACACCAGATAAGAATTGGCTATTCATGTTTCCTCTCATCGACTTTATTAGAAATAAGAAACCTATCTCTATGTACGAGGTTAATTTGATAAGTTACGGACTTTTTGTATAAATATATGGTTTTTGGCAAATAAGCATTTTATTTATCAACATAGTCTTCTTTAGTCCAGCCTCTTTCCAATTTTTGTATTCCTTCCAAGTAATAGATTTTGCAAAGCCCTCAAATAGACGTTTATTTCTCAAATGACCTCTACATTCGCCCCGGATCTCCTACCGCCTAGCCATTTCTTGGTTAGGGTTTGGAAACAATAAATAGTCGCAGGGGGCTAACTCTGGAAAATATGAGGTAGCAGTTCGTAGCCCAATTTATGAATTTTTCTTTGAATTGCCCTGATGGAACAGCTATTTTTCACGATTTCTACTTCAAAACAATATCAAATATGTCCAAAAGCTTTGAAAAATATTTGCCGGAAATACTTTCATCCTTTTATAGGTAATCGATGTGAATGACACCTTGTACATTCGTAAAAACTGTGGTCATGACTTTGTTGGCCGATAGTCCCATCTTTGCGTTCTTTGGTGCACGTTCATCCGAAGAAACCCACAGTCTTGATTATTCTTTCTTCAGCCACCTCACGCATTTTTATTCTCCGATCGTCCAATAACATTCCATGAGTTTTATCGATTATTTCTGATCTGCTAATATAAATAATCTTGTCGTGTGCCCTTTGATGTTGTTCCAACAAATGGAGGGACCGACAGTTTATACTAAGCCACCATCGAATTGGTGATGTATTCTTGAGAGAAGCCTTTATTTTATATCAGAAGTACACTAGGAGTGTTGACAAAAAAAAAAGAATTTAATTAGTTTATAGAAAACTAATTTTCTATAATTTTGGAGGGGTTCCCGATGGTAGTACGCACTGCTAACCACTAGGCTAATACATACAGCGAATTTTCTTCTATTCATTTTTAAATTTTATGTCGACATCGATTTCGTTATTTAAAGACGTCTTCGCTCGTGTTATAAGGCTTCTGGCACCATCTTGTTGGAACCACATATTGACCGTGGTCGTGTTCTTCAAATGCAGGCCAAAAAAAGTTAGTTATCATACGGCCATAATGCTCAGAATTGACAGTTGCAATCTCGCCGTTATCGTTTTCAAAGAAGTAAGGTCCAATCACACTTCCGGACCAAAGGGCGCACCAGACAGTAAGTTTTTTTTTTGGGTGAGAGGCCACTCTTCAATTATTTGAGGATACTTGGAGCCGCAAATGCAACAATTTTGCTTATTTCGTGTCCATGGAGTGAGTGAATGTCGCTAAAGAAAATTTGGTTGAAAAAATCGCGGTCCACTGCTTGTTGTTCAAGCAACTAATCGACGTAACTACGGCGTTGTGAATGGTCAGCTGACATCAGTTGTTGTTAGAAACTGGAATTTATATGGATGTAGGTGTAAATTCAGATAGAAATACGACATAATGTTATGTAAGAACGTTCGGGTCTTCAGCTACACTTTCACTTATAGCAGCGATATTTGTGGTGGAATAAGATAAAACGATGATTCACAGGTATTAAAATATCTGTAACCGATCCAGTCTCTTCAAATTTCTTCAAAATTTTACCATTTGCTTGAGTAGTTAGACGTTTAAGTGCGCCATAACCTGGTCTTGAATCATGAAACGTGGCCACATTTGAATCACCATTTTTTGTAGTAGTACATGTTTGATTTGACAGTTAAGTTTGATAGATGTCAAAACGCAGTCCTACACTTTCGAAACCAATAACTGGATAACCCTTTACATACCAAATAAGATGCCAGTAAGATATTTCATATAATTTTATTTAAAAATAATATTAGGAAAAAATCTTCAATTTCTAGGGCATTTTAGATTGATTTTTGCTTATACTATGTACTTGTATAGTGTATATATAAGTACATATTAATGACTACTGATAATTTATGAACATCAAACAATTGCAATAACTAAGGTATAGTAAAAGCTATTGCAGACTATCAATGCTACAGAAATATATATTATATATTATATATATGTAAGTATATAAATAATTCTACATATTACGGAAGCTTTATACATATGTACGCTTTTAAAGTCGCATTATGTAATTGAATTAAACAAAGTAGTTAAACAGCAAATATTGTATTTTGACCTAATTGTCTGCTCTTCTTATTACTCATTTTAATACTGTCATTTTAGTAATTGAATTTCTGGGTGAAAAGCTTTTGCTGTAGACATAATGTAAATATTTGTCTATATATATATATATAAATATTTACTTACTTTAATATTATGAAGTGCATCTTAAAATATGTATGTAGGTTTGAATAGAGAATTTTGAGTCTATGTGTGTTTGATGCTGGGTTATTTGCCTTGCCAGTTTCTTTTTTAACTTTTTTAAATATACTTAGTTAATACATAAGCTATGGAAAATGCGGGTAATAAAAAATCGAGCTCCAGATTTTGCTCAAACTTTTTCGAGCAGTCCAAGCATTTGAACAACAAGCACTCGCACACCTGCTCATTTCTCATTACTCGAAAAATATTCGAGCCGAGCACCAGTATTTCGAGTATTTTGATAAACACTTTTACTTTTTTCTCCAATTATTTTTTTAATTAAATTAAAGTAAAAATCATTGAAACACCAAAGAAATTTTGACAAAAAAATTAAATTTTTTTCTTCTGCAGAGCAGTTGAGTAATGAGCGAGTATCGAGCGAGCATCGAGCTCGTCGCAGTGATCGATACTCGGGCATCTAGAGCTCTAGTATAGTAGTTCAAAAATTATTTAATTTAAGTTGTAGTGATAAAAGAAGTCCGAATATATATATATATATATGTATAAATATTTAAACCAAAATGGAATAATCTCGACTATACTTTACAAATAACGTTTCTTATTCCAGCAATAAATTCAAGTTTTATAATTTAAAAACAAGAAGTTGTTTAACATATTGAACCCAGTAAGAAGTGATTTTTTTGTATTAAAAAAGCACAAGTTGTATTCCTTGAAATAGCGGTAATATTAATAAAAAATATAAAGATAATAAACAAAATAAAGACATTAAATTAAGCTAAAAAATAAAAATAAAACAACAACAGATAAAAGCCAAAATTCAAAAGATCAGCAGCAAGATTCCTCATAAAACTGAAAGCAAAAGTGTTTTTTTTTTTAAAAGCAAACAAGTTTCATCAGCATCATAGTCAATATGATAACTGTTAACCAGCAACCGGCCAAGTATGTCTAAACACATTTTATACACATACACCGGAGTACGCGTTTCTGTACAAAAGTACAAAAATATCTGAAATTCATTGCAAACTGCTGCTAAGCAATAAAAATTGATTTTTTAAATAAATAAGTAAACCTGAAGATGTGCAGCAGACGAAGGTAAGAAAAGAATACATCAAGATGCTGTTGCTACGCTGTGTTGATATTTAAGCGTGGCCGGATTATGTAACTTGTGTTAGCATTAACTGTGCACAGTGGATATGAAGTGGTTGAAATTTTGTATACTTAATATATTTATTTCAAATCAATTTTATTATATATTCATAGATATATAATTTTATTTTATTTTATTTTATTTAATACATTTTATTCTTTTGTATCATTTCTTGTTATTTAAATTAATATAATTTTTTAAATAAAATAAATTTTAGTTAATTGTATACTATTTAACTTGTTATTTTATATAATTTTTTGTTTTTTCTTATATTTAATTTAAATTTTAATAAATTTTATTTGATCTCATTTCTTATATTGCTCTATTTAGTTTAATTTTACGTTTTTTTATATTTTGTTTTATGTTCTTTGAGGCGGTACTCTGGTCTAGAAATTTGAAAATAAAATCGATTTTTTTCAAATTTTCATAGGAAAGGATTTTCAGAAGCTTAAATTATTTTCGAAAATATATCTTTTTTTGCTGACGCAAGTTCTACTGAACCGAGTTAATTGAAATTTGTTGTAAGTATTCTTACAGACTTCTCTATCGCATGAACTGCGCGCATCCCCAAATTTTTATATTTGTTTATTGACAAAAGAATTCGGAAAATTCAAAAATTGGGTAAAATATTGGTAGTTTTTTTCAAAAAGCTGCCATTTTATGAATTTTTTTAAACATTCTTTAGTTCATGAGATAGCGGCATTTCTCTTGATCTTCTTTTGATATTGCTAGAAGGATTTAAACCGTGGTTATGGTGGCGCGCCAATATTTTTCGACCCCGCACTTCAACAGTTGCTAACTTTTTGATTTTTATTTTCATTTTTGCCTGTATTCTTGAAATGTGTATAAATATCTTATCAAAAACTGGAGAGTAAAATTGTTTATTGGCTTTTTTACGACACAGAAATTACCTTAAATCCAAGCGTCTACACCAGATTACCTCATTAATATTTGTATTTAGTTTATTTTATTTTATTTATTTTCATTATATTTTATTTTATTTTATTTTAAGTTATTTTATCTCGTTTTATTTCATTTTATTTTGTTTAAATTGGTGATAATTTATTTTATTTTACTGTACTTTTTTTTTATTATTTTAATTTGCTTATTTATTTTTTTTTTTATATTTTACTCAACTTAAATTTATTTAATTCTATTGTGTTTCAGTTTTGTTTTTTTAATATAATTTATTTTTAATATTTTATTTTTATTCATTTTAACTTGTTTATTTTTATTATTTTTTCTTATTGGTTTTATATAATGTATTTTATCTCAATTTATGTTATTTTTCTTTTTGAGCTATTTAATTTTAGTTTATTTCATATTATTTTATTTCACTGCAGTTTGCTTTCTTATTATTTTTAAATTTTTATTTTATTTTATTTTGTTTTAATTAATTTTACTGTATTTCGCTTAATTTATTATTTGACTTAATTTAATTTTTTATACTTTATTTTAGTTAAATCTATTTTTCTATATCTATTAATTTAATTTATTTTTGTTTTGTTTATTTAATTTAATGTAATTTTGCTCTATATTATATTATTTTCATATCTTGTATTTTATCACCTTTTTTTGTTTAAGTTTATTTTATTCAGATATAGTTTTTATAATTTTAAATATTTGATTAATATTAGCTTAATATTGTTATATTAATATTCATTATATTAACTAAAATTTTTATTTTTATTTGTTTTTTGTTTTATTATATTAGGTGTTTTTTTTTAGTTTATCTTAAGATAAAATTTAAAAAAGATTCAGTATAGTGCCTAAAATTTAAGGTACACTAATGAATAGATTTTATTTTGTTAGAGGAAGGAATGTTAAAATATATTGAAATATTTCCTTTTATTTAAGCTATTTCTTACGGTCATCGATGCTTTTCATATTAAATAATATTGCTTTTTTCTATTTTGAATTTGATACATAAGTTTATTATTTATTTAATAACTGGTTAAAATTTTTATAGAAAAAAATTATTTTTTCTTGTAATTTTTTTAAAATAATATTTGACTTCCTTTCAACCACAGTACATAAAGTGGCTACCATAAACAATTGTGACCTTGTAAAACGTCAAAAGATAAACCACAAATATGTATATGAGGCTGTACAAGAAAATAATATATATATATATATATTTATTTATATATATTTATATTGATTTAATTGCTTCATTTTCTCTTAAGCCACAAGCAAAAATATCAAGCAACAATGTAGCTTTGATAAATGTTTAAACTAATTTTTTTAATTTTTCTCCAATTATTCTTATATAATGCAAAGAAGAAATTGAAAAAACGTAAATAGTATTGAATATTATGTGGGAGATAAAACTCCAGAAAATGTTTAAATAAAAATATCACTCAAGAGCAGAAGAAACTTCAACTATTTTTTAAATATTTTTATTACTTATTTTTCAAATAGTTTACGCTTGCTGAGCAATATGAAATACATTTATTCTTGAACAAAAAGACATATACAAATATTAAAAATCATACAAATATTTAGTGACAAATATATAATTTTTATGGTTTGTTTAATGCGGCTTGTAACTGTTTTTGGTTATAAGTAAATGAGCTGTATTCAAAGGCTTTTTTTTATTTTTGAGGACGAGAATATTTTTTTAACTAGATATTCTTTTTTTGGAATACTTTTGTTTTTCAAATCTTTTTTAAGGTTTATTAACAAAGAGTTAATGAAAAAATTTATTTAGTTATTTTAATTTTTTATAAAATTTGAAGTTTAAGGAAGAAATTCCAAGAAGAGATTCAAAAACTTTTTGAAATTATGTATATATATATATTTGGCGCTTTGTAACCTCTGAAGCGATTTTTGGCCGAGCTCATCCTCCAACTTGTGCTTTTGCCAACCAATGGAGGGGTCTACAGATTATTTCGATAGCCGATAGATTTTTAAAATTTGAAGTTTAAGGAAGAAAGAAATTTCGAAATTCAAAAATTTATTCAAACTAGGATATTTAAAAATAATTAATTTTACAAAATTCAAAAATTATTTTTGATACGAAATATCGCGTTTATTTTTTGAAAATGTATTGTTGTCTTAAAATATCGTACTTTTATAATTTTTTTGAATTTCTTCTACTAATTTTTGTAGCCTTAAAAACTTTAAGAAATTTCATCTATGCAATAAAGCAGTGGTGTTACCTTCTAAAAATAATTGAGAATGTAATAAGGCATACAAAAGAATTCGCTAAGAGCTTGTTCACGGAAAAAATAGATTGGGTATTTTTCAAATTGTATAACTGTAAACACTAATATCAACTGCGCATATTTATTTCCCCTTAAATTGTAATTAACAAGTCGGATATTAGCAATTTCATAAATTCACAACAAGATGTGTCGTTGAAACTTTTCATAGTTGGATGCATTTTTCAATGTATACGAATGCATTTATAATGTACGAGTATAAACAATCGTTTATTTATAGCAAATCAATAACATTAATTAAGATGCCTTTAATTTCACTATTGAGTAGAGCCTTTGGGATACGCCCAACTGTTGATGTTGATTGTTTTAAGTGACAATGGGAGATGAGTTGACAGGAGAAGGTGTTTGTTGATGTAATTACATATGAACACAAATCACAGTTTAAGCAACAATTGTGAGTTTACTTTATAAATAGCATAACTAGATTTGAAAGATTTATTCGTTGACATAAATACATACTTATTATGAGGCATCTAGTGCTTCTATTAAATTTCCCATCCAATGTTGGTCAATTGAATGCGGAAATAGTAATAAGTATATTATTACTCTCGCATTCTACCCTTCAAAACATTTCGTTCAAAAACATTTTCGTAAATATTAAGCATTATTTAAAAAATATTCGCTAGAGAAAAACGTAATAAAAAATATTCATTTTCTGTGGTCTTTTATTTGGCTGAAGTAAACTCGGCATACGGCTTAATTTCACTCTAAAAATGACAACAATTGAATTAAAATGCCTTGAAAAAGGATTTTCTTATGAATTATAAGTGTGGAAAGAAGAGAAAAAAAAACTTAGAAAACCATGAAGGTAGTGAGCTAAAACATTGGACTGCATAATTGATATATCAAATTTGAAAATTTTGATAAAAAACCAGTTTAAGACTTAATTATCTTTATTTCAAAAATACGTTGCATATTGCTGTGGCAAAAAAAAAACTGAGAAAAGTTATAAAATTTAACGAAGTGATTTATACGGGGGCTGTCATTTATATTTCGGGACTTGAAAACCATAGTATTGCAATCTGATAACTGACAACTTTATCGTAAAGTTTGATATTTTTGATGTTATACATACTCAGAACGTTTTAACATACGATTTTTTGCGATGAAGCTCCATACAAGACCAGTGTTTATCGATGGTATGGCGAATTCAATCGAGGTCGTAGATCACTCCAAGACGAATATCGTGATTTCATGTGACCTATCGTGATATTGAGGCAACTATAGGCATTAGTGGGACCAGCATACACTCAATATTGCATAAGCATTTGATTGTAAAATTTTTTTTCACTTGCTCAAAAAAGTCGATAGAAATGTTAAAAAAATTACGATAGCGATACTTCGAAATAGGTCTATGACATCGTGACATGTATGATGTATCGTGGATTTACGCGTAAGAGCTAGAAAGTGAACAGCAGTCGACTGTATATATGTTTCAATATGAGCCGAATGAAACAAAAACTGTTCGCGCACGAATCTCTTCCAAGCAAATTGTTGCGTTTTTTTTCTCTTGTTTTGGAAAAACTGGCTATTTCGAAACAGTTCCACTAGAACTAACCAGAACAGTGAATTCTGAGTGGTATACAACTGAAACAACTGCATTTTTCAGCACTCAAAACTTCAATTTGATGAGTCATCCACCTTATAGTCCTAACTTGGCACCGAATGACATTCTAAAAACGTCTTTTGACACCTGAAGAAGCGGTTTATGAGTTCGGATCGCATGTTTTAGAGATACCTCAATAAGAGTGGCAAAGTGCTTCGGCAATTGGTTCAAGCACATACAACAGTAGATAGATCTTGTTGGAAAATATTTTGAAAAACATTAAAGTGTTTTTCGATTATTAATATTTGTTTTTGTTTTCTAACCCCGAAATATATGGGACAGCCCCCGTATTTGAGATGATTTGCAGTGTGTAACTGGTTAGATTTAGCTCGCGACTAGGACCGCATGAAATTTCAAAATTATTCTAATACGATTTTTATTTGGAATATATATTCAATTATCAAATGTCAACAAAGAGAGCCCTGATTACGATTTTTTCGAATAGATCGGACACTGGTCAACTTACCGGAAAGAGCAGTTTTCCAGTAAGCTAGCCGAGAAGTTATTTACATTCCAAATTTCAAGCAAATCGAACCAAAACCACGATTTTTTCATATAGATAGATCCCAGGTACACTGGTACACTTCCCGAAGAGAAAACTTATCCTCTAGGATCAGTTGTTTAGGCTGCGGATTGATCCGTCAGTCATTCAGGGCTAAGCCTTATATATATGTAGGAATTAAATGAAATGCTATAGCTTTAGAGTTAATTATGTGTTTATTCTATTAGATTCAAAAAGCAACTGTCCTCTGTCCTCTCTCATTTAGGCGTCTCCTTCATCGTCGGTTTAATGTTGACTGTGTCCGGTCTAGCAAGGTTGCTTTCTGTAGTAGTTTAATATGTCTGTCCACTGCGTGTTGTTCGTTCGTTTACGTCTCCTATATATATGTATACAAAATAATTATATTCAAACACGGTCGTTGCTTACATATTTTATTTAAGGTTTTGGATTTCCGATATATTTAACTTCACTGCGACGTTAATTGGGAAAAGTCTAAACTCTTTTACTTCCGCACAACAACTGAACTACTTCTGTCGTTCTTCTTTTTTCTCTTCTGTTCTTTGTGTTTAGTATGTTCGTTCAGTCCGGGTTGCCTTGTTGGCAGGGTTTTGCTCCATTTCTACATATATTATATATATGGAATGGCATAGAAGACTGAGTATTCTAGGCTTCCGTACTTTGGTTTTAACTTTCCGAATATTTCTTAGTCTATAGAATTTGAATACAAAATTTCTTGAAAAATAATATGAATTACAATATTAAAACAATATTGATTTTCGAAAAAAAAATTTCGTGTCTTTGCGTATAATCCAAAAACACTATTAGAGTTATGACGTTTTTGTTGTTAACTCACCCCCATTGAATAATGAGCATAGCTCATTACATATGTAAATATGCCATAACAAATACTATGACATATTTTTACTTCACATAATGATAATTATCAAAAGTTATTTGTTTTTGCTTGTGAGAATAATTGAGAATAGTAATAAATTACACAGAACTATTAAGATAAAAACAAATAACTAACGATATGTGATATTGTGCTTTATTAACGTACTTGAGATGTTCGGAGAGCAATAAACATAAATATGTAGCGATGTATAAAAGTTAATCAAAAAATTTAACATAAAAAACAAATCGAAATAATCTTTAATGATTAAATTATTATTTTGTATTATTCTAAATATTTGCAATATTCCACCATTTGTGCCATAATAGATATGTATGTATATTACACGGATATTTAAACCATAATCAACAGGCATATATGCCGATAAAAAATTAAATTTATTTCTCATTTTTATATCTATTATTCCAGATGCTTCACTTATTTGCAATTTATATTCCAATCAGGTGATGGTAAAAAGCTCTGGGCTTTTTTAAAGTCGAAATTCCAGTACTTGTTCTATTACGAAATATTTAATGAGGCGCTTTGATGAAATTTGGCAATTAAAGCGACAAACTGGAATTCAAAAAGTTATTCATTTGTGCTACGAAAATGTGTTTTGTTTTTATAATTAGCTAACAAGAAATGCTTGTTACGGTACTCTTGAATATTGTGGTAAGAAATTATAATTTTAAGTTTTTGAAGGTGAAATAGGGAAATTGATATTGATAATAGAGAATTTAAGATTGTTCTACAATTCGGAAGCTTTAAAATAGTGCAGCTATCAATTTGGGAACACACAAAATACTTAGGAGTAATTTTCCACTACGAGATCAATGTGGAGGTAAGGGTGAAAAACGTCAGGGGTGACTGTGTATTCACGTAAGAAATCGAGCAAATTTCACCCGCTGCCAGAAAAATCTTACACAAGTCGATATGCAGCTCTAACGATAACCAAAAACTCCATATAAAAAAAGTGCAAAAAAACGATGCACGAAAAATTTTTTTAAGAAGCGGTACCCACCTCGAACGAAAAAAACTCCAACACAGGTTTCCGAGCGAACTAAATAATCTCATATATATTTCGCGACAAACAAGAAGAAGACCATGCTCATAAAGATATTTATGTAATATTTTTAGTTTTTTCATCAATTTCTACACCTTTTATTTATTTTTAGCCATGAAAAAGGTAAGAAACATAAACATTAAAAATACCCATAAATATAAGTCGAGCCCGAAAAGCAATCCTACTTATACACATTTCTCAGACTATTAATGCCTGAATGTATGCAGGATTACAAAATACTCGCTAACCCAACGTTAAGTAAAAATAGCAGCTAAATATTAGCGCACTTAATAGTTGTTGCTTAGTAAAAAATTTAATAATACAACAAAAGATTACATGGCAGGCGTTGGCTCAGTTGGTAGAGCACTCGCCTGTGATGCCGGAATCCGTCGGTTCGAATCCTGGCAAAAGAAGTCTGATGAGGAGATGTGGGGATCTCCGAAACAGCTATCACTTCTACCATTTTTTCTTTGTTGTATAACAATATTCAATGAAAAAATAATGTTTCTAACAAAAATAGGCCTTTGAATACAGCTCATTACTTATAACCATCAACAGCGACCTTTGTAAAGAGCTGTTCACAATAGAAAATCATCTGTCAAATTTCCGTGCCTACTACATTTTTCCATCACCGAAATACATTAGTTTTTTTTCGCTAGAGCTGTATACCGACCTTACAGGAAACCATTGCAGCTCTGTGAAAGCGAGATGGTAGACGGATCAGGATCAGATGGAATAAATTTACAACTTGTAAAGTCACAGCACTCCCACTTGTTGATTATGCGATTTTGGAAGAACTGAAAGACAGTTGTGGGCATCACACGCGGGCATTACTAGCAACGACTATTATATTTAGAAAGTATATGCCGCCGCGAAAGCCTAGGTTATTATTGCATACTGCCATTCAGAAGGCAAAATTATAGAAACTACATTTTTATAATTGCGGTCGCCCCTCAACAGGGAGCGTCAAGCCGTCCGAGTGTATTTCTGACATGAGATAAAAGCTCATCCATCGGCCATTAGGAGGTGGTTTGACATCTAAGAACTTCGCTGTTCAGAGGCCTACACATTAAGCACAAAAATTGGATATCAAGGCTTAAACATTGATTGCTTTGGCTCGAATTCAACTGGATTTCTAACTGTGACATCGATTCAGTATAACCTAGCCTAACCAAATTTTATGTAATTTATTAAATTTTATTTTATTTTATAATATTTTAACACATTTTTTTATTTATTTTCATTTCTTATTGAATTTTATTTTTTTCCTATTTGTATTTTAACAAATTTAAATTTGTTTATTTTCTAAATTTGTTGTATCTTATATTCATTTACTGTTTTTTTTTTCATTTTATCTAACATATTATAATTTTATTTATATTCTTTAAATTTTTATTTATTTTAAATTATTTTTATTTAGTTTAATTAATTTTTATATTTTAATTTACTTTACTTTCTTTTAATAATTTTAAGTATTTTTATTATTATTTATTTTAAGTTTTTATGTTTATTCTAATTTTTTCATTTTATTTTATTTAACTTCTTTTTTGTTTTTTCATTTAAATATTTAATGTTTAGTTTTATTCCAAGATTTTTAAATTTATTTCATTTGCGTTTACTATATTTTATATAATATTGTTTTATTTAATATAATTTTTATAGTATTATTAATTTTTATTTTGTTTAATTTAATATTTTATTCCATTTGGTGTAAATTTTTTTCATTTTCTATTTTTTTTATCATGTTTTATTTACTTTAACAGAAAAAAAATTGAATAAAAATAATTCAGTGACTCATTTTATGTATCTTTCTATTTTCTAGTTAAGTAAAAAACGATATAATTTTATAAAGATATCCATTTTAAGTAGTTTAATTAATTTGAATTTTATTTTATTTTACTTTACTTGAACTGCATAATTTTTTGTATTATTTAATTATTAAGTTTTTGCTAATCTCTTTCATCTTATAGTTTTTTAGTCTATTTAATACAATATTATTTTTTATATATAAAATTTATTGTTTTATTCTTTTTTTCTCTATTTTGTTCAATATTTTTTTTTCATTTGGTTATATTTTTTCTGGTTATAATAAATCATTTAAGTTAATATTCTTTTACTTTTCATTGATTTTATTTATTATTTTAAATTTATTAATTAATTTAATGATTAATTTATATAATTATTTTGTTATCACTTGTCAAAATTTTTTTGACGCTTTTGTTTAAAAAAATTAATTTATACCATTAAGCGGTGGAAAAATTTCATGTTTTTAACAACAACAAAATTAAATAAATATGAATTTTGCTTCAATGAAATTTTAAATTAATTTGGCAAGGTAAAAAACTGAAAAACGAACTTCTACAAAATATATGAAAATAATAATTTAAGTCCTGATATTTATTGTTATAGAATGTATGTAGCTTTTTAAAATTATGTAAACAGTTTGGATACATTAAGTAGTAAAATCACAAAAAAAAAAAAAAATACGAAATTTTTTTTACAGGAAATTACGTACATCTAAATATTGGTAAGAACGTAGGTGTAAATTTGTTAAGATTTTATATTTATATTTGTGATTTGAATATTTAAGTTTTTTTCTTTTTCCAAAATTACTGTTATGGATTTACTTGTGGATTAATTAGT
The DNA here is from genome assembly GCA_030068015.2 of Neoceratitis asiatica. Lineage (NCBI taxonomy): Eukaryota > Metazoa > Arthropoda > Insecta > Diptera > Tephritidae > Neoceratitis > Neoceratitis asiatica. The sequence continues at coordinate 61,403,646 of CM061524.1, read as the reverse complement.
ATTCAATCAATTTATCCTATAAAATTTTTTAAACGGAGTAAATAATTTTAAAATGGTTTAAATATTTAAAAAAGCTAATTAAATTTTCATAAACGAAATTTAATACACTCAGTTTTATTGTAAGTACTTGGGTATATTTCTGTAGCACAATGATATAGAAATATACGAAAGGAAGTTTGTGCCTAAAGTCTTTTGATTAATCGCAGGCACAAGAATTTTTAAACTCCAAACCTTCATAATTTATATTTGCTTATGTTTATTTATCGAAATTCTTCAATACTAACCTAATGAGCCAAAAATGGCCACACATAATGTTGCACTTAATAAAATCTTAAACATTTTCACTATAATTGCTTTAATGTCCTTAAGAGATACACTTCGTTTATGTAGTATATTATTTAGAGTACTTTCTTAAATATATTTTTCAACACTTGTGAAGCTAGAAAAAACGCTCTACAACGCGTAAGCTTACGTTTAAGACTGAGCAATGTGGTGACGAGCAATCGCGGATAGAAGCGAAAAAGATAGTAGCTTCTAGCTAAAAATTATTTAAAATCAAAATAGTTGTTGTTGCTGCTGCTGCTGCTACAAAAGCTGCAACAGAATCCAGTTCATATGAATTTAATAGCAATAGCTGTTTGGACCTGTTAAGTTGACAAAAAGATGTGCCCAACAGGTACGAATAATAAAAGTTTTGTATTGAAATGCGCATGTGATGTACTTTTGTGGGTGAGTTATGGATGCTGCGCGAGTGCTTTAAAGCTCGCCTCTACGTCGGCAGCGTGGAAAGCGAAACTGAGAAAACAAAACAAGTTTGGCGCGCATCTTCGGTTGAGGAGAATTTGCATAATTTTTAGCAAGTGTATACACGAAAAAAATGTTGTCGTTTTTATGCAAATTTGTTTGTTTTGCCGGAATACCAAATCTAGGTGTGAATATAATAGGTGAATTGAAAAGTCCCCGGCCTGGCACGCAGGTGGCGCTACTAGAATTAATTCATTAATGACTTTTAGTTAGCCCTAACCTACTGTGTGTATAAATTTGATAGCTGTCGGATCATTAGTTTGTAAATTAAGGCATTTTGAGTGAATCAACTTTTGTTATTGTGAAAAAAATGGATGAAAAGGAATTTCGCGTGTTGATAAATATTGATTTTTGAAGGAGAAATGTACTGTTGAAGCAGAAATTTGTATAGATGACGAGTTTCAGCAGACTGCCCTAGGAAAATCAACTATCAAGGATTGATATGCTAAGTTGATAGGTGATGAAATGAGCACCGAACGGGACGGTGAATGCAGTGGACGCCCAAAAGAGGCTGTTACCGAAGAAATTATCAAAAAAGTCCACCAAATGATTTTGAGCGACCGTAAGTTGAAATTGAATGAAATAGCAGGTACTCTAGAGATATACATATACATCATCAAGTGGGTGCCGCGTGTGCGCATTTTTGACCAAAAACAACGACGATTCGGAGCAGTATTTAGAGATGTTCCAGCGTATTAACTCGAGTTTTTTGTATGTTTTGTATCTGTATGTGACAATTAAGCAAATACGGCTGCATCATTTCACTCCGAAGTACAATCGCCTGTCTACTGAGTGGACTGCACGCGATGAACCCGCTTCAAAGCGTGAAAAGAATGCTACAGTCGGCAGGCAAGGTTATGGCGTCGGTATTTTGGGATGCGCATAGAATAATTTTCATTGACTACCTTAAAAAAGGAAAAATCATCAACAATGACTATTACATAGCGTTACTGGACTGTCTGAAGGAGGAAATCCCGAAAAAATGACCGCATTTGAAGAAAAAGAGTGCAGTTTCACCAAGACAATCGTGTCTCAAGTCAGTGAAATCGATGCCGATGATTCATGAATAGGGCTTCGAAATGGTTCCCTATCCTCCAGATCGGGACACATACAGCGATCATCTTCGGTTCTCAGATCTCAAATGAATGTTCGTTGGGACAAATTTTACTCCAATGAAGAGGTGATCGCCGAAACTAAGGCCTATTTTGAAGAAAGGTCAAGGTATCGAACAACAACAATGTTATCGAAAAGTTGGAGGGGCACTGTAATCAGTATAACACCCTTGAAGGGACTATGTTGAATAAAAAAATTAATTTTTCCACAAAAATGTGTTTTGCTATGATAAGCCGAGAACTTTTCAATTCACCTGTTAATGTGGTAACAGTTGATTAATTGAGTATTGCAAGGGCCTGGTTAATAATTAATTTATTAAATAGCTAAAAGATGACTGAACAGTCCAAAATTTTGAATATTTGATTGATTTTCTGTGCTAATATTTTAAATATTTTCCTTGATTTTCGGTTTAACAGTAATTTGGTTGACGACATGCATAAGGTGGTACAAACACCAGAAATTCAATTAATATTCTTCAGCAGCGTTAAGGAGTCAAGGTCAGTGGATCAAAAACCCATGCAGTGGTTAGTAATATTCAGCATTAAATCGCCCAACATAACGAAACTTGATCTCCGCCAGCAGCAGCAGCAGCCTCACTATTGTGAACCCCAATATTACATTGGGCGTGACATATATATATATATATATATTATATGCACATAATAATTGTATTGTGCGTAAGCGCTTTTTCGCGGAAAACTGGGTCCGACAACAACATTTAACATCAAAAAATTTATACTTAAATACAAAAATCTGCAGATCTGCGGAACCGGTAATACGTGCTTAATCGCCCATGGACTGTTACTGACAGACACCTCAACTTGTACATTTCATTTACGTCTGCGCACAATATTTGAATAACAAATGAGCTAGATTTGTTGCTTCATAATTTTTTCTGAAAAAAAAATTAAAATTAAATAAATATACATATATATATATATATATAAGTGGCACTTCAAGTATGTTTATGATTCTTATTCTTTATTTTAATTTTTTTTTAAGTTTAAAAAAAATTAAAGCATTTTATTATTCTTCGCCAAAGAAAGAATAATAAAAAAAATATTCAGTGAATCATTTGTATTATTTATTCACATTGTAGTTAAATAAATAACGATATAATTAGATATTGTCTTGGCACATTTTTAACCGAGAGATATTGCCGTTACAATAGCTATAAATAATTTAAATTAATATGCAAATATCTCGTTTGTATTCTTATCTAAATTTTTATCGAAAATAAGCATGATTCATAGCACAGTGCAACAAATGCTCTAGGGAATAGGTTTTGGCAATTTCTGCTGAAAGTACTTAACAAAACTAAAGTTTTCACATCATTACTTTTGTCAGTTTAGTTGCCGACAGTTATAAAGGGTGATCCATTTCGAGGTTCCCTACTTATAACTGGCGAATGACACGAGTGATGTTTTGCTCCAAGACCTGAATCGAAGCAGGATATTCCGCATAAACTTTAGACTTTACATATCCCCCACAGGAAAAAGTCTAACGCTGTGATAACACACGATCTTGGTGGCCATTCGGTCGGCCCTAACCGTGAAATTATTTGCACACCAAAGTATTTTCTCAATAAATCCATTGAGCGAAGCTTGCAAAACACACTCTTCACAAAACGTGAATTTTCGTAATAAAGTTGAATGATTTGTAAACGTTGTTCAGGTGTAAGTCTTTCCATGATGAAATGCCAAGCATTACTGAACAAAAATAACATCACCGCTTGACACGACTCACGCGTGATCTGTCAAAAAAGGGCTATTGAAAAAAGTACCTGTACTTGGGTCACCCTTTATATATCGCTCATGAGTACCAAAAATAGATTCGCTTTTATCTCAATAAGTCAACAAAAACTTAGATAGGAATTTTGTATTTGCTGAAACCAGTACTACTTTATCTTCACTTCACTTTCGCCTAACAAATCGCTTCGAAAAACTAGCAAGAACCTCAAGCCACCAGTGAATACTGAAGCGCCGTTGAGATTACGTAACAGCTCCTGGGCCAGAACTGAAAAAGATGGCATGACTTGTTTTGCAGATCACCCCAATATGGTATTCCAGCCAAACACTGCCTCATATAATGCTGCCTTGCCATTAATCACAGTGTTCCACGATACAAAGCTTCTGGCGAAACAGATACAGAGCCAAAAAAAAAGATTATTGCTGTGCTAGATCCAAAAAAATCTCCCGGATACGATCATATCATACCAAAAGCATTAAAAGAACCACCGAGCATTGCACGAGTTTTTCTCGCAAAGTTTTGCAGTCTCATATTAAAGTAAGGATAAGTAAATAAAGACCCTGTCGTCATCATATAGACCAATAAGCCTTTTACCTTGCCTTTAAAATCTTTTCGAAAAAGTCATGTTATCAAAAATTTCCCCTTTTCTCTATGAAAATGCCATCATTCCTACACATCAGTTTTGTTTCCGCGAAAAATACGGCACAATTCATCGTACTTGTTCGTATAACTAAGGGTATTGCTCGAACGTTTTTCTCGATGTGGCTTAAGGCTTTGACAAGGTGTGGCATGATGGACTTATTCATAAAATTAAAAAAAAAATATTCCATAATACCCTTGAATCCCACTTATCAAACAGGAGATTCATTGTAAAATTAGATGAGTATATAAAATACGAGTACTCAATAACGTCAGATCTCTCGCAGGATAGTGTTCTTGGGCCATTATCGTATATATTGTTGACCGCAGCCATCCCTACAAGTGACGAAGTAGTGATTTCAACTTTTGCGGATGAGACTAATTAAAAATAGTTAGCAAAATGTCGCATAAAAGTCAATGAAAATAAGTGCGAATATATTACTTTTATATTAAAGAAAAATCAGGCGATCAACCTGGAGACGACACATCACGGCTAAAAAAATGCAGCTTAAATTTTAAAATGCCAGTCTGCATTGGTTATAAAGCGATCATAAAATCGATATTGATGTTTGGAATTTATGGGGTCACTTACGCGACAAATATTGATATTTAAAAAATTTCACGGGCGCTCCATGATACACGCCTAATGAAAACATCCACAAGACCTAAATATAAGCACCATCATAGAACAGGTAAAAATAGTACCACAAAAATACTAATAAAACTACATAATCATACGAACCATTTGGCTAACACCTTAGCCTCCGCAACAAGTCAAACCCGCCTGAAGAGAAGAGACAAATCATACTTCTAAAGAGCAACATTGAGCAACTAGCCAACTCCTGGTAATGGGCTATTATATCGAAGCCGAATCAGTAAATAAATAAAATGTGAATAAACTCAAATAATCCGCCGTTCTGATTTTATGACCTCATACATAAGTTGGTTCAAAGGCGATTTTGAGCACTTTTTCAATATTTCCACACGGCTATATCTACGCTAATTGTAAGGAATATTGTTCTGGTGTATTCAGAAAAGAACTCACCCGGAAAGAGTGCATATTTTTTCACAAAATCGATTTTATATAGGGGTTTCCAATAAGATATGATTTCATTAAAAAAAAGCACACTATTTGTTAGGTAAATTCAAATGTTTTTTATTTAATGTGAAGTACAATCGATACAATTAAGTTCTGAATATAACATCATTCAAATGGCCTCCATGACTTCTTTTGCAGGAACGAATTCGATGAACACAATTTTTAAGCACTTTTTCCACTAAATCAAGTCGTATGTCACGAATAAAACGTTCAATATTGACTTTTAAAGCTTGAGGAGAGTCTGGTTTATTGCTAAAGACCAATAACTTCAAATAATCCTACAAGAAGTAGTCTAATGATGTAAAATGACCACTTCTTGGATTCCATTCAATGTCGCAATTTCTTGAAATAATCGAATCTCCAAACATTTCTCGCAATGATTCGGTTGTTGCACGTGCTGTGTGACACGTAGCTCCGTCTTGTTGGAACCAAATGTTATTAAGATCAACTTCTTCCAATTGTATGACCACAAAGTTGGTTATCATCGATCTATACCTCTCTCCATTGACAGTAACCGTGTTACCAGCTTCATTTCGAAAGAAGTACGGACCGATGATTCCACCAGACCAAAACAGCACCAAACTGTCAATTTAGGTGAATGTAATGACTGTTCATGAATAATTTGTGGATTTTCTTCACACCAGAATCGACAGTTTTGTTTATTTACCGCAATAATCAGATGAAGGTAAGCTTCATCGGAGATGATTTTCTTAAAAAAATCGTCTGCCTGTACTCGATTCTTCCCTAATACGCCATCAATTACTGCATTTAATACAGTCCACTCGGTGTACAGATAGAAAATTAATAGTTAAAATACTTCTTAACAAAAGCATTAAAAAAATATTCGTAAATTGATGTTTTTGTCTAACTTTAGATCAATTTTTCTTTAAAGCAGTAGACGTCCCAACGGTCAAATTTTATTGAACTTCTGAACTGTGTAAGAATTAACAAGGAGGATGGAAGCTTTAGCTGCCATTCACCTTGAAGTAACAGAAACGATTCTTTCACCTTTCGGGCTTAGAATAAATATCTCATAAGTAGTCAACTAATATCCATTTGGACGTAAAGTGAGAAAGTGAACCAACGAAAGCTCTTCCAAGTAAATGGATCCTAAAACGGATCATTATTTACCACTACAATGCGAGCTGAATGAAACAACCGCATTTTTTAGCCTAAAAAACAACGAGAATATGTAAAAAAAAATTAAATGATTTATGTTGATTAAAATTTGTTTTTTGTTCTCTAAGCCTGATATATATAATGCAACCCTCGTATTCACGAAATTAAATGTATGTATTAAATGTCAGCTTTAAAACACTTATTAGTTTGACCCAATCAAATTAGTATTGCACGAACCACGCAGACTTTTTTACATATCTAAAATTTTAGTATAGAATAGTGGATGGTAGATTCAGCATCAGGTAATGGTTACAAATATATTTTAAGCCACTAATATTTTCGCGCATCATCATTCTGTGAGATCTTAATTAAGCTGCAATTGAGGCAATGCCATTAGAAATAATAATACTTTTAGAGTTACCTGTAAATACCCTTTTCGTATTCAATAAATAGACGCTTAAAAATAGTTTGTGTTTTTTTTAAATATCATAATTTTATTATTCATAATTTTATCGAATAATTATTTAGTATATTAATTAATTTTACAATCATCATTTGCGCTCAAGATTTTCCATGACACATTCACATGACCCTTGTACACCAAAGGATATTCTCTTGAATTTTTATGTAATTAATTTATTTCAAATACATTTGTAATTGTGTACTTTTCATACAGTTGTTGTTTTTCTCGTTGCTATGTTACAGCAACTATGCTTTTACCCAAGCGTAGATACAATACTTGAATATATGTATGTACGCGCAATTAATATGGGTGCGAAAAGAAGTACTAAATATACTAAGTATGATTTTAAGGTTTGTTTGGAAGTGTGTACATCTGTATGTGCTGAATTTGATGGTGGTTTGGTCTAAGGAGGGGCAGGGGGTTTTCTGTAGTTAGATAAGAGTGTGGTAGTTTAGTTGATTTGTGACCACTTTCAAGTTGTCATAAAACATAACTACTACATGTACAACACTCAAATGACTGCAATAAGTATTTATCTATTTTTTATAGTTGTTTTTATCTTTTGTGTGTGTATATGTTATTGTGTGTGTGTGTGTATGGTTGTGCAATTTCTGTTATCTATTTACAAATAGCAAGTGTCTGCGTACGCAATGCCCATTTTTTTAACATAATTTTATTTTTTGTTTTGGTTTTTCTCTTCAGTTTACACGCCCTTAATTTTCTTTCATTGTGTTTAGTATCGAAAAATTTGGTTTTTTTTAGTATTTTTATTTTGCTTTGTATATTATTATATATATATTTTTTCGTTAATATCTTGGCAATTATTTTAGAAGCGCTATTCTTACGTTTCATGAAATTAATTAGTTTTAAGCTCGAATTCGATAAATTTAATAAATCAAGTAACATTTTTTATCATAGCCAATATGTAGTTGCCAATAACTGTTTTAATATAAATACAAATATTACGAAAAATATAGTTTTCGTTCGAAATTTCTTTTTCGTAATTAAAAAAACGCGCATGTGTGCATTTAGCAAGCGCTCAACTTAGTAATAATTAACCTACAATTCAATTGATTAGTAATTTCAACTTAATACATTTACATATAATTTTTTTTGGCTATAAAAATTAAATGAGTGTTTTTATTTATTTATTTATTTATTTAGGTTGCTGTTTAGGTATTGGGATTTTGTTTGATTTTAGTTTTTTCGTTTATTACAATTTTGTATGTGATTTGCTTTGTTGAGAGTGTAACCAGGTTTGTCTTAAAAAAAATTCCGCTTTAAATATTTATGTATGCTTTTTTAGTATATTTCTTAATTTTGTATGTTTGCACTATTTTCTGGGGGTTCTGGTTTGTTAGTTGGTTGGTTTGTTGGTTTTGTTTCCGCAAAAAAACGTTTTTTCTCTTTTCTTTTTTCTTATTCTTGTTCTTCAAATGTAAATTTCTGCACTTGTTTGGAACACTTTTTTATCGCATTTTTCTTACATAATAAATTTTGTAGCATTTTCTGTGCAATCAAACCAATTATAATATTTGTTTTCGTCCATTTAATGGTATTTCTTCAATATCTCATATCTTGTAATTTCCTAAGGCGACTTCATTTTCGTTTAACTTCTACGCATTTTTACTAAAATCATATATTGTCTTTTATTTTGTGTGTATTTTTAATAAAATATTTTTGCTTTAGTTGCGCTTTTTAAATGAAAATATGGTTTATTTTATGCATTTTTGTATATTTTATTTTCTTCTTTTGCTTTTGTCGGTGCTAAATTTTTGTATTAAATCATGCTGTGAAAAAATTATATCTATCTGCATCTGAGAAACATATTTTCCAGCTTAAAAAAATCATTCGTCATAATATACAAAAAAAAACTTTTTTTTACTATTTGCTATACAAATTCAACTATTTAAAGAAAAGAAAATTTTTTTATTAGAGTTAAAAAATATTTTTTTTGCTTTAAATGAGAAATAAATTTTCTGTATGATATAAAAAATGAATTCTATGTTTAAAATGAGAAAATCACTTTATGAAATTAAAAATAATTTTTTTGTAATTAAAAGTTTTTTTAAATTAAAAATTAATTTTTGTTTGAAATTAAAAAAAAATTAAATTAAAAACTAATTTTTTGTTTGAAATTAAAAGTTAATTTGTCGATTTTAAATTAATTTTTTTTGTTTGAAATTAAACACTAGTTTTTTTTAAATCAAAAATTCATTTTTTGAAATTAAATATTAATTATTTTTTTAATTAAAAATTAATTTTTTTGATATTAAAAATTATTATTTTTGTTTGAAATTAAAAATTCATTCTTTGAAATCAAAAATTAATTTTTTGTTAGAAATTAAAAACCAGTTTTTTTTATCAAAAATTCATATTGTGAAAATAAAAATTAATTATTTTTTTTTATAAATACAAATTCATTTTTTGAAATTAAAAATAATTCATTTGTTTGAAATTAAAAACTAATTTTTTGAGATTAAAAATTGATTTTTATTTTGAAATCAAAAATTAATTTTTTTTTGTTTTAAATTAAACAATATTTTTTTTTAAATCAAAAACTCATGCTCTCATTAAAAATTAATTAAGTTTTTTTTTAATTAAAAGTTCAGATTTTGATATTAAAAATTCATTTTTTGATAATAAAAATCATATTTTTTTTTAAATTAAAACTTAATTTTTTTTTTGCTAAAAATAAAAAATAATAATTTTTTTTAATTAAAAATTAATTTTTTCTATTCAAAAGATAATTTTATGAAATTAAAAATTCTTTTTTTTTAATCAAAAAATCAATTGTTTTTATGTAAGATTTTCTACACAAATTATTTAATATTGTTGATATCGTTTACTTTCATACCAATTAATCGTTTCTTCTAATGCTTGGTCTTCATTCTCATGGTTGTTTAGTTCGTTATTTTTTATGTTGTTAAATACTAAAAAAATATCATATAACAGAGATTCAGTCTTTAAATACATTTTATCGTTTGCTCATATCAACGGCGTTTATTTTATTATAATAAGAAAGCAAAGAGAAAAAGAAAGTAAGAGACAAATTAAAATATTATTGTGCTAATTATTTTATTTTATTATTACTTTTATTATAATAACAGTTTGCGCTTTTACTCGCCCACTCGCTTACACGCATTCTACCCACTCTCCATCGCCTTTCCTTCTTTTGCTTTTTGTAACTGTTAATCAGGAAATTTCTGTTTTCTGGGTGCACTGACTTCCGCATTTAAAAATTTCCATCATTTTCTCCTACATTTTTTTAAAATCTTTTTTGCCCATTTTATAACAATTTTTTTTGCTATTTTCATTTTACTTTTTCCCTCTTGTTTATCACTATTGCTTGCTTTCGTTTGTTTGTTGGTTGTGTGTTTGTTTACTTTTAAATTTTATAGCCAAAATTTTTTTTCCAAAAATAACTGTTTTCCAATAATTTTTAATTTTTAATTTTTAATTTTTAATTTTAATAAAATTTTGAATTTTGCTTACCGAAACTTATGTATTCAATTTGTAGATATATATGTATTTTTAGTAATTTATACTTATGTATATACGTATGTGTGTTTGTAAGTTTACAAAAAGCTTTAATGCTTATTTTTGGTTTGCGTAAAAATTTAGTTCATAAAAAGCCAAAAATTTTGTATGTGTTGTTCTTCTAAATTTCCTTTTTCTTAGTTTTTAGGTATCGCATAAACGACTTTTATGCTTAGTACTTAAAAATTGTGTCGTCTCCCCTCATAATTTGCCCTTGGCGCATTTTTTCTTAGCCAAAGATTGCTTTTTTGTTATAATTTTTTCTTACTTTTCTAAATTTTTGTTTGGCCAAAAGTTTTATAATACTTAATTTCTTGTGTTTTCTTCTCTTTTTCAGCTTCTTATTAATTTCTCATATACAGCAGTCCTCATACATATATTAAATGATTTTGCCTTTTCTCTAATATATGGACGTTACGAAAATGTACTCCTTTATAAATTTGGTTCAGTAGGCTTGCTATGGACATATCTTAGCGGAAATTAATGATGTGCAAAAGGAAAAAGCGAACATAGAAAACATATTATAATATAATTTTAACTTATACCAGGCTGTCAGTAGAAGTATTCAAAATGGTCGACTATAGATTTTTTCAGTACAAAAACTAAAAAGACTTAAATGTTCATCTTTAGCGGGGCCAGGATAAAGTAAGGTTAAATTTATACCATTATCCACTTTGTGTAAGTATCAACAGTGCCCCAGGTTTCATGAGAGCACCATTACTTACACCCCAAAACTCACCAGACACAAGTCAAACTCTTACAATTTAACTCCAACTGACTCCAGGGGAAAATTGGGGAGATAGTCGATTTCATAAGCTGGGTACACCTGTCGAACAGCCGCTCAGGTCTTCTGAGCCGTGCTGCTTTCAAAGTCATACGTATGGATTGTATGCGAGATCACGGTGTTGGCTTAGCGTTAATGGTAGTCCAGAACGTCAGGTTAGACGTTGTGTATACATTTCACCTATAATCTGTTTCCCAGTAGGATAACGCCCTGATAAGAGCCAGAGGTGCAAATCCATTTCTATTGGCGAACACTTTCTTTCTAACTACCATCTAACTAGCAGATAAACGGACGAAAAAGTTGACTTAAAATGATCATTAAAATTAATTATTATTATTGAATAAGCCTCTTGGCGACTATATTCATGCATTGGTCTATTTTCCCATAATTACGAGTATCTCGATCAACAGATTCCCGACTTTGTTTATACGGATCAGTTGACGTATGTCGTCAACTTCAACATTTTTCCGAAGGTTACTTTCGCAAGACAATCACAACCGATGTCAGTCTTTTCATAAAATCAGTTTGAATTGAGGAAATCTGTCCACATTTTCCAACTGAAACAGCAGCGGAGCTAGCATCAAACGCCAAACCGATCTCGGGAATAACACTTAAGATACTGCAACCTCTCTTCTGCTGAAACCAAGTTTTCCCGAATCCAACGAGATGCGATGAACGGTTATAAATTACATGCGGTTATCAGGACTTGTCGGACCCGAAGAAGCGAGTGAGTTGTTTTTGTCGGGTTTTTCACACCCCCGCAATTGACAAAATAAGTAAACTGCCAAGAGATGAGGTTCAGGTTCCGAAGGAATAAACATGCTGATGCAAACACACCTGGGTCCGGCTGGAGCAGAATTTATCACCAAAGTCGTCAATCTTTCACCCAACATGTTAAAACAGATTGGAGTAATCCCGCTACTCAAATTGGGAAAACCAGCCTACAAACAAGAATTGTAACGGCCGATGTCGCTTCTATCTCTAGAAGCGAATGCCCTTGATACTTCTTACACACCATAACTACCGCACTTAACGTCATAAACACCCTCATTACTGCAGAAGTTGAAAAGATGGATCAAGAATTACCTTAATGATCGATAGTCGCCGTTTAATTGTTTAATTTATACAATTTGAGGCTCCTTCTACCACCAGAGAGCGTCTCCTTGATATCATATTCCGATGACTGTTCGATACTGGCGTTTGGCCAGGATATTGAACTCGAATTATATGTGAAAGTTCATGACGTTAAAATTCCGGCAATAAGCACCCCAAAGCTATTGCGAGCCACATTCGACAAATCACACTCCGCATATGGCTGCGATTGATAACAAAGTACAGAGCAGCAAAAAAATCCTGAAGTCGGTAGCCACTTAACCCATATGAAAACAGGGGACTAGAAAAACTCAGATAAAGAAGCGGCAAACCTGTAAGAACACCGGCCTAAGGACCGTAATCGCAAAACTCTTGATGTCGCCTGAATACCGCTTTCACAGTGAACTGTCTATGCTCCCATTTAGGGAGAATAAAGTTATGCTGTGTAAGCAATACGTGCTGGTACGCCACCGTAGGGATCGTTTTTGCAGGCATCTACTGGAAGAAAAACCACCTCCCCAGCACACAAGCAAGCGAGTACTTTACTTAACGGTTTTCATTCAGCACCACATTACGGAACGGCTATATAGAACAAGTTACCTAGCGACCCTAAACGACATTGACAGAAAGTCCTTTCCGTGAATTGCGTAATTGAAACCAAATCACCCCTCATAAAATAGAGCTGGCTGGTACAAATAAGGACTCAATACTATAGTAGACTCAACTCCCCATCTATCCAGAATCAATCTCGTTGTACTGATGAGTCCTCTCTCGACATTTACTACCTTGTTGCATGCTCACTGAACCCACTCTTGCTACATTTCTCTCCCTTTGGTCCACATTGTAAACAACTCGTCCCGTTAGGTGACATAGTTAGCTTCTTTTCTGCTACCAGACGAAGTTGAGCAACTTGCTACGTCAACAACAGAAAGAGTGATTGCTCCAACGACACGGAAGCCCCCATAAACACTATCTCAAAGTTTTTTTTAGAAAGCTCTTAAATTATTGTAATTTTAATTAAAATTATATTTTAATGCTAACGAAAACCCTTCACTCTATCGGAATTCTGTAGTATTTTCCAGGCACCTCAGTTAGAAAATAAAACCGATATATACATCTATAGACAAATTGTTCTTACAAGCAAGTACACAAGGGCATTGTGGCAAAGGAACTAATTGATGAGTTTGCCAAAAGTGTCATCCGTTTGGCTACAGAACCAGTACAGGAAATACGCAAGTCGCTAAAAAGTATAGGAAAAAAAATTTTCGAAGGGGCTGAAAGATGGATCAGGGTAAGATGGAATGCCTTAACGGCATGCAGGACATGGGCTGATGAGAGGTCACACCTTCTATGTTACTGTTCGGTGTTCAAGGAATTAGTTGAAGTATCAAATTTATATATCAAAAACTCTTAAACTTCGCTCAAAGCGTTGACGCTCGACATGACGGCCACTTCAGCTCGAATTAAACTGAGTTGCCATCTGACACTACAAAGGACCATCAGGCCTATTTAAAACGTAACAGTTATCCACTAGAATCTAAACTATTGAGAATCGTAAATATTTAAATATTCCTCAAACTTTGTGCAAAAACACTAATATTGAGTTCTAGTTTATAAGCAACATTAGGCAAATCATCGTCGTATCTTTCAACGAAGTTAGAAGAATCAGCAAAAAAAAAGGTAAGAAATTTTTCTGCACATCATTTCCTGCCACTATAATAATTCCAATAGCCTACCAACTCTTTTTTCATTCATCTGTTTATGGAAAGTTTCTATTTACTACTTTATCTTTAAATATTTCTATGATTTTGTATATAATTCAAGAAAAAATTTTAAATCACTTAATTTAGTTGTTTTTAGGAGCATCCATTTAACAACTTAAAATTATTATTATTTTTATGAAATTATTTTGAAAAATATACATATTTTCGATTATGGCAAAAACCTTTTTTTGTTTTAATTAAAATTTTTTATTTGACTCATACGATTGATCGCTTCTTGGGTGGGGTTTACTCATCGTTCTCTTTTTTTCACGAACAATATATGTATGTACATACGTATATTTTTTTAAAATTTTGTCACCTGCATGAAATTCTCTAATGATTTACGTCATAAGTAACTTCCTTGACTATTTATTTAGTTTTTTCTTTGTGCTTAATGCTTTTCATCACAAACTTAACCTGTTTTAGTTAAGTAACAAAATTTAAATTATATTAAATATAAATTCATGTTATTTTAGCATTTGCTTATTTGATTGCAATTTGTTTGGTTGCTGTCCAACGCATTTTCAAGAATTCTACTTTACATAATTTAAATAAATCTTTCGTTTTTATTATTATTATGATTATTATTATTAAATATTTTGTATAACCGGTCTGTTTCACTGCTTTACATTTTGTTTCGATTTGTTTTCTGTTTTTTTTTGTTGATTTGATTTTTATTCAGTGTTATGGTTTATTAAATTATATATTATTTTTTGACACTTTTGTGGTTGTTGTTGTTGTTCTTGTAGTTTATTTTGTTTAAATTTTTGTATTTGTTTTTTTAGTATTTCATTTTATTTAAATATTTTTTATTTTTTTTCGTACAATTAGATAAGGCAACGTCATTTGTTCTGTTTTTGTAAACATTTTTTGTTGTTGTTGGTTCTGAAATCTTATTATCGGAATATATGAATTTTGAAAAAAAATTTCCATTGATTTTATTTTTCATTTAATTCTCATCGAATTGTTGTTGTAAACTGCATTTTGGGCTATTGCTTGGTGAGTGTGTGTTTGTGTGTTGTTTGTTGAGAGTTGTTGTTGTTGTTGTTGCGTTAATCGGATTTTGTTCATGCCGCCAGACTTGTACAATTTTTCCTCATTTATTTTTAGTTTTTTCTTTTATAATTTTAAACCTTTCTTTTTTGGGTTTTTTTTTAGAACAAAATTTCTTTAAATTTTCATTGCCAAAGACTTAAATTTTGACTCCTAAAAACAACGAAAGATTTTTCATATAATTTTTGCTTAGCCTTCTCTTTGTGGCTAATATGTTCTTTTATTTGCATAATTTGCAAAAAGATCTTTTTTTTAATTTTTGACGTCGAAAATGCTTTTTTTAATTTTTTTATATATATTAATTTCATTAAGTTTAGAAAATTGCATAATTTTGTATGTATATTTTTTATTATAGTTTGTTGCTGTGGTAGCTGTAAATTTTGTGGCCGAAAAATGAATGCAGTTTATTGCGAGTTGTGAGTTTTTTTTTTGGTAATTTGGAGGGAAATTTAAAAAAAAAATGTTTGTAATAAACTTGATAATTTAAAATCAAAAGAAAGCTATACGGATCCAACTGTAAGCTAGTATCTGTTTTAATAACTTCAGAGCAAAACAATAATATTGAAGAAAAACAAGTATATATGTATATATACGGCGCTTTATAAGCGCTGCAGTGATTTTTGAGTATTTATAAACACAAATAAGTACAATACTAAGGTATACTTAACCTAGAAAAATTAAACCTAAATATATGTATATAAATAAATATTTATATATATATATATATATATATTTCGAAGACCAAATAGGGAGATGATAGAGCATATGCATGTAAAATAATGCAAAATATATATTTTTGAATTTATAATTTAATACAACTGGCTGGATCCGTTTACTAGCCATTTAACCACAAAAAAGAAATATTAAAATACAAATAAAATAGCAATTTATATAAAATTTGAATATGAACAAGTGTTTTTTTTTTATTAAAAATCATATAATTTACACAAAACTATTACAAACTTAAACAAAATTGTATTTAAGAAGTAAATCAAGCAAACTTAATATTTAATAAAAATCAGATTTTAAACAAATATGTAAGAAAAAATACATTTAGAAAACTTTTGTATCCATTTAAACTAACGTAAGTATATCAACTCAGTATTGCATTTACGTATATTCAACAAAATGTACATAAGTAATATTGTTAAAGCATATACATAACTATGTATGTAACTATAGAAAAATATAAATTTATTTAAAAAATTGCTTAAATTCCATTCACATCAGCGTGTTTTGCTTATGTATACATTCATACAATATATGTATATATTTTAATAAATGGTAAAAACCGTATGTATGCATACCATTTCTTTTTTTTTCATTTACTTCATGCTACTTATAATTTTTGTTTTGTTTTCTTGTTACTATTCAAAGTTCCTGTTTTTTTTGTCTTGCTTTCTTATTTTTATACTTGTCGTTCAATAAAATAATGTATATATATATATATATATATATATATATATATATATATTTTTTAATTTCTTATTTTTGCGATTGCTTGTCTCTCGTCAACATTCCTTTAGTGGAACTTTCGCTTTTTACCACCACGCTTTTTACCTTTACCCTTCAATTTGCGTTTTTTACTGCCACCACTGGTGGTGGTACCCTCGCCACGTAACGCTGGATCACGGCTAATTTCACCGAGTATCTCGTCGCCGAGTGTGGCTGTAAGCAGAGAAATTAAATTAAGTTATTAATATTATTATTTTTTTATTTTTATTATAATTATTTTCTTTATTAATTTATTAAAAATTATTTTTATTTTATCATTATTATTATTACTATTATTATTTGGCTGAGCTCAGGCCGCCTAGGGCTACAGCGCGGCGGGCTATAGACGACCTAAGTCTATTAAGCTAGCTGTGAATACCCAATAAGCAGCCCCTGACCAAGAGCGACAGGGGAGGAGGGTTCGGCAGAAAAGGCCCTGTGATTATCCGGTGACGAACTCCGGTGACGGTACACAAAAATCCCCAAGGGCTTAAATAGCTGGCAGGCTAATATCACAATTGCCTCCGTCTCGTTAGAACCTTGGCAGATCTCCAAGTACGTTGAAAGCACGTCGCTATTAAATTGACTGTACAGGTTCAGTTGAGACAAACTTCTGATTTTGCGCCTCACCAGCTCTGAACACAAGCTCCCATGAGGACCCCGCGGGACATACCATAGGCGTAGATTACCTCGGGCCCTTTGACAGAGCGGCTGTACAACGTGCGGAGCGGAGACCCAATATAAATATGAATACACCTACAAACAATTAGAAAACAAACAAGAACAATCAATCTAACAAGAAAATTGAAGACCATTGCAACATTTTCCAGCAGAATACTGAATACAACAATATGCTAAGAATACAACAATATGTGCTGAAATTCCAATGACCTCGGCGCCACCGCAGCTTTCCCAAAGCTACTACGTGCTACTAGCCCGATAGACTCACCAATGGTAGGGAGAGCCTGCAAGATAGAGGAGAACGGCAAACAATGTTGTCAAAAAAGAAGAAACGAAGTGAAAGCGGGCAGGCACCAGGAGCTACAATCAACCCCGCCAGAAAGAAAAAGAAAAAAGAGGGGACAAAGACAATCGGAGAAGACACACCGCCGAGTAAAAAAAAGAACACAAAACGAAGCAGTGATTATCAAGCCAGCAGAGGGGAAAGGCTACGCTGAAATCCTAAAAAACATCCGAGGCAAGATAAAACCAGAAGAGATAGACATAAAAATTAAGAGTATCCGAACAATCAGGGCTGCTCTGATATTACTAGAAATGGGAAAAGGGCAAATCGTTAATTCAAGCTTCTGCGATATGCTTAAGAAAACCCTGCTGGACACCGCCACAGGAACAGATGTGAAGCCTAAAGTGACAGTAGAAATAACGGACCTCGATCCTTCATCGCCAAGGAAGGAAGTACAACACGCAGTAAACAGTGCGCTTGAAGAAGCTGTCACTGATATTAAAATCAACATCTCGGTAACAGATAGTAGAGAACAAGTAAGAGCCTATGTCCAAGCCAAATTGCATTAAAATCGGCTGGATTCACTGTAGGCTACGACTGAAGGAAACCATTAAAAGATGCTTCCGATGCTTTCGGTTAGTCCACTTAACATGGGACTGCAAGGGACCAGACAGGAAAGCTCAAGGACTATGCATATAGTGTGGCCAACCAGGACATAAGCTGAAAGAATGCACTAGGCAAATCACTTACCGTCTCTAAGAATTGTGCGGTATATTAAGAGCGTCCGCCAAAATTAAAGCCTTACAAGCGAATATGCATAGATGTAAAACCGCAGATGCACTACTGACCCAAATGACCATGGAAAGTCACTCCGACGTGGTCATTATAAGCAAACAATATAAAATGAAGGGGAAGGGAATATGTGGCACTGATCTCTTGAATGTAGTTTCAAGACGCACAAAGGAAATTAAACCAGGTCATGATAAGAACCCAAATGTGGCTTGACTCGCGCGGTCTCAAATTTGCTGCAGAAAAGCAGTCCGAGCTGTTACTGCTAGCAATGAAGCACATCCTATTAGAAATAAACATGCATACATTATCCGGAAATCTGAAGACACATAGGGTCGTAAACTATTTAGGTATAAGATTTACCCAGGATTAACTTCCTGGGCAAAAATACAACATGTCGCGGAAAAGGCCTCTAAAACAATATCTCGACTCAACAGGCTGATGTCCAATTTCGGACAACTTACGCAGGAGAAAAAAAACTACTGATGTCGACAACCATTAGTATTCTACTTTATGGTAATTTATTGGCAAGATTATAGCCAAAGTTTCTCGTACGGTAGCATTAAGGGTATCGTCAGCATACCGTACAGTATCAAGTGAAGCCGTTCTTATGATAAGTGGAATTGTACCTATAGAACTCCTGGCACTAGAGAAAAAAAAATTTGGTACTTTAAGAACCAAGGAATGTAAGAAAACGCAAGACACGATCTAAAACTGGATACCTACAATCTGATGGGACCAAGGGACTTGCTGCAGATGGACCGCTAGGCTAATTAAGGACGTGAAACTCTGGACGCAGAGAAAATTCGGGGGAGTGAACGCGGGCGGCGATTCCTTAGAGTTGAGTTTTTTTAGTCACCTGAAAGTGGCACATATCATTGTCGTGACGACGCAATGATGATGCCATAGCCATTCTACTCATCCTCAACCGCAAAAAAAAAGAAGATTATTTTCATTATTATCAATATTATTATTATAATTATTATTAAAAGATTTTTTTTTCATTTCTTAATCTTCAACTCACCTAAAGTGGTCAACTTGCGCTGACGATGCTTTTCCGCTTTAGTTACCGGCAGACGCGTTAAGTAGGTTTCTTCATATTCTTGTTTCTCTTTTTGTTGTTTGGAGAGCAATTGTTGTGCGCGTGAGCCAGATGAGATTTCGGTAGGTGCATCGAGATATTCCTCCTTCAAATCTTGCAACATGGAGGCGCTATTAATGGGAATTAATATTCAATTAGTTGAAATAATTTAAAAAAAAGTTATAATAAATAATTAAATAAATTATTAGAAATAAGATTTCATCAAAATTTTTTTTAAATTATTATGTAAAAAGTTGGGCATTAATTAGAGCTCTAGATACCCGGGTATCGAACATTGCGAGCAGTTCGATACTCGCTCTTTGTTGCTCAACTGCTCAGCGGAACAAATAAAAATTTAATTTTGTTTGTCACAGTTTCCTTGGCGTTTCAATGATTTTTCAACTTTGCATAAATAAATTTAAAATTAATAAAAAAAGTTTTGAGAAAAAAGTCAAAGTGTTTGTCAAATACTCGATATGCTCGTGCTCGGCTTGAATTTTTTTCGAGTAATCGCAATGAGCACGTGTACGTTTGCTCGTTTGAGCAAAATCTTGAGCTCTAGTATGATATTATTTTCTTCTTAGATATAAGATTTCTTTAAAAAAAATATTAATAAGTAGAAGAATTTGGTTAGAAAAATATTAGAATTAAGATTTGGTGGAAGAAAAAAAAACTAAATTAATAGAAAATTTTTTATTTGAATAAATAAGTAATTTAAATATAATTTTATTAAAAAAAAAAAATTTTAAATAAATTATTAGGAATAAGATTGTATAAAAAACTAAATAGTTTAGAGATAATTTTATCAAAAACAAAAAAAAATTATTGGAACAAGCATATTCCATTAAAAAAAATATTAGAAAATTAGAAATAAGATTTCTTACAAAAAAAAAAAAAAAAAAAATTAATTAATTTAAAAAAATTATTAAAAATAAGATTTGTTTCAAAAAAAAAAAGAAAGAAAAAATTAGTAGAAGCATTTAATAGAAAAAACTTTTGAATAAATAAGTAATTTAAATATAATTTTATTAAAACAGTTTGATAAATAAATTATTAGGAATAACATTATATAAAAAAACTAAATAGTTTAGAGATAATTTTATTAAAAAAAAAAATTATTAGTACAAACAAGATTCCATTAAAAAAAAAATTATTAAAAAAATATTACAAATAAGATTTCTTAAAAAAAAAAAAAATTAAAAAAAAGAAATATTAAAAATAAGATTTCTTTCAAAAAAAAAAGAAAAAAACTCAATTAGTAGGAGTTGGTTAAAAATATTAGAATTAAAATTTGGTGGTAATGAGATTTGAGTAATAAAATAAAATTGGTAGAAACGAGATTTTATTAAAAAATTAGGCTGAATATAATTTAAAAAAAAAGTTAATGAATAAATTATTCGAAATATGATTACATTAAAGTATGAAATAGTTTAAAGATAATTTTATTTAAAAAAAATTAATTGGTAGAAACAAGATTTCATTCCAAAAAAAATAAGAAATAATTAATTAGTAGAAATAAAATTTGTTAAAAAATATATTATTGGAAATATGATTTGAGCAAAAAAATAAAATTGGTAGAAAGAAGATTTTATTAAAAAATTAGGTTGAATATAATTTTATTAAAAAAATTCTAGGATTGCTTTAAAAAAAATTAATTATTAGGAGTAAGTTTTTTTCCATTAAGAAAAGTATTTAGAAATAAGATCTCAATAAAAAATAAATATTTTAAATATAATTTGGAGGAAAATATTTTAAACATAATTTTATTTAAAAAAAAAAATTATTTTTTTTTACAAATAAGGCTAAACACAAGTGTATTATTAGAAATAAGATTGGGTTAATAAATTAATTTAAATAAAGTTCTATAAATATATATCTATATATATATATATATATATATATTAGAATTAAGATTTCATTACATTAAAAACTACTCACGTCATGGCGCGCTTCTTGGCACGCTCAATCATCTTCTTATCCTTATCAGCGGATTTCTCATCGCCATCATAATAAACTGGCTTAATTTTGGGCGGCACATAAATACCAGTTTTACCCGCTGTAGCGCCCCTTTTGGGTTTCTTTACACCTGCCTCGCCCTCCTCATCGTCGCCTTCACTTTCTGACTCGGAATCATCTGTTGCATCTTCACCTTCTTCAGCCTCAACTTCACCGCCAGCGCTGGTAAGCATATTATCAGGATTTGGCTGTAAAAGTTTAAATATAAATTTATTTATTTAAGTATATAAATATATAAAAAATACATTTTTTCCATGCACATCATATATATGTATAGCTTACCTTATATAAAATCGGATCGGAACTGCTCGACACCCCAGTGGTGGCTGTCTTCACCAGTTTATCGATTTGATAACGCAACTTATGATCGATGGGTCGTATTTTCTCTAAAACTGTACGTATTTCAATCAAACGCTCAATAGATGGATCACCTTCGATTGTTTCGCCGGAGCATTTACGCAATACAACGTAGGTGAGATTTATCAAATAATCGAGTAGCATGTGATATTTGACTTCGAGAAAGCTTAGTCCATATTCTGTAGTCAGTTCACCACGTTTGACACGCTGTAACATGCTCTCTACCAGATCGGTGACTTGTTTCACATTACTATTCATTTCACCGAGCAGTTGTATGGCCTGCGGTATGTCCTGTTGCTGCACATGGCAGTCGTAGTCGAGAGCCTGGAAGATGTTGAGAGGTATTAAATATTAGATTTATTTAAAATGCCATTCAATATGCTTTTATTTATAATTCAATTTCACTTTGCTCATCAAACCACCTTTGCTCATCATTCACAATGCAATTTTGATTTAATATAGCCTTAAAGCTTCCGTTCCAAAACCGTAACATAACTGCAAGGATGATGGGGTTGTATATAGAAGTCCTCATAAGTGGAAAATGTTTGTGACTGTCATTTATTTAACTGGGAGTGGCCAGAAATGATTCTTTGATGGTTTTACGGTTCTTCTCCTATGGTTCAAGTAGCTGAAGATTCCAGTCTTAGATGAAGTATCCTCTGGATAACCAACAACCATACGTTTGGAGGTGATCTAAAGTGACAAGGCGAGCTCCATGTAGTTTGGGACTCACCACATAAAAATTATACTCTACGCTGTTTGATGCCCTCAAAAGGCTAAAGGCTGACTTCACCGCCGTCAAGTGAGTAAGAAGAACGGGACAAAACCGGAAGATGAAGGTGGGTCCTTGTGAAATCTATTATAGGAGTGGAGGGCAAGTACTGGCGTTCACCTCGTTGGATGAACGTTTCGCCACGAAACGCATCCAAGTGACGTTCTTTCAACATATCGCTGATATGCGCCCACTCGCCAATGAAAAAGAAGTAAGATTTTACGAAAGATGCTTTCTATGAGCGCCTAGAACACACTAATGAGCGATTTTAAAGCTAGGGTAATTCAGCTTTCATGACGAAACATTCCCAAACGGCGTGATGCTGATCGATTTCACCGGGGCGCGAAATACGGTTATCTGTGGTACCAGATTCCAGCACAAGAAAATACATGAAGCTACATGGCTATCATCGGATCGAAAATCACGCAACTAAATCGATAATCACTTCTTGTGAAGCAAGACGCATTTGCAGACGAAACAAGGAAGAGCTGGTAATCGTGAGTGGGAGAATCTGGCCGACAGGTGTAAGGACCGAAAATTCTATGGAAATATGAGGCAACTTACAGAAGGTTTCAAGACCGGAGCACACTCATGAAGAAACCACAGTGGTAGTCTGGTGACCTCAATATCCTATATAGTCCTTTTTAGTGTATTGTGTGAAAGTTTAACTCACCGAATAAAAAACTGATTGGGCCTTATCAGTGCGACTTTAAATCTCCAGACTCGATAAAGGAGTATTAGTGCATGAGAGCAAGACGAAATAACTCCTGTCATCAAACAAACACTCCACGCTATAGCGTCTTGGCTCCCACGTCACTGTTGACATTCATTATTTTGAACTTTTAGACGATTTCGTCTATCTAGGCATTAATATATCAAATTTTAAATGCGACGCAGAATCCTTTTGCCAAAAGACAATTGTAAAGTAAAGTAATCTGTCGATCAAGAAGAATAACCTCTACAAGGCACTCATCTTTCCAGTATGGGTGTAGAAGCGATGTCGAAACTCGATGACTCATCACTAGGAGTTTTGGAGAAAACGGTTTTGGGAATGATTAATGAATACTTCCGACAATGTAAAGATGAGGTTTTATTGTCCGTATAGGCGACAACACTTCAGCTTTAAAAGTTTTCGAAGAAGTACACGTCGATGGAAACAGTAAGAGGAAGAGCTTCATTTAGTTGAAAGTATCAAGTGAAGAATACTTTTTTACGTCATTAGTAAGACCAATACTGGAATACGGTTCGGTTGTGTGGAACCCTAATTATAAAATCCACTCTGATAAAATTGAGCCCGTGCAAAAACAGTTTCTGTTGTTTGCTTTGCGTCTTTGCACTGGGATTCCCGCCAAAATCTTCCTCCGTATACTAGTCGCTTAAAACTTATAAATTTACCCACACTTTCTAGCCGTAGAGAAATGTCAGGAATAAGTTTTTTAGTCAAGCTTCTAAATGGGCTGATTTGCAGTTCATTTCTCTTAGGTGAAGTAAATTTTAATGTCCACATCCGATTATCACGACAATTTAGACCAATATTCTTAAAATTTTGTAAAACAAACTTTGAACTATATGAACCATTTCGCCGTTTATGCCAAGATTACAATTGTTTTTCCGGTACATTCGACTTGACAGACTTACTTTTCATAACAAAAAATGCTATACTAACTTCTCTTAACAAGTAACCTACTAATTTTCTATTGTAGTATAAATAATCTTATATTTCAGCTGATGAATTTGTTTTCTGTAGCTGAGCAGTTTTAAATCTCGACGCTTAACAAACTCTTGCTTTATTGACTCGGCATATTCCGTACGTTATGCGGATGGCGCCTCTCGCGTCGGTTGGAACTTGTTCGCCGAACAGCGAGATAAAGAAACAGCTATAATCGCGTAAGTGGTGTCTACGCCGATAAAGAAGAAGAATAATCAATGCTTGGCTAAATGCGCATTCAGGCCGTTAAACAATATCAAAAGTTCTAATAAAAACTGCTGACTAAAGCAAATAACTCATTGATTTTTTTTGGGTTTGAGGACGCGTTGTCACCGAATGAAGTTACTTCATGATTTTCACGATTCTCGAGAATAGCTCTAATTTGAAAGTAAAAGCATCTCAGAAACATATAAAAAATGTTCAGATTGTATTGTAAAAGGATAATAATATAGAAAATAAAAAACTGGGAGTTATTTTGATCTGGAAAATAAAGGATAGACAGCCACTCATTGTTACGTATGTATATCAGCTCAGTTCATTATGCTTCTAATGGTATATATATAAGTATATATATATCTTATATTTGGCTGGAGTGTTTTTTCACCGAGCTCCTTCTCCAATTTGTGGTTTTGCCACTTACTGCTTTTATCAAAAACAAAAAAAACAAAAAAAAAAAATTTTTTTTTTTTAAGGACCTACAGGTTTTTTATTCTGCCTCCGAACGGCCGATTAATTTTTATGTAGAGCTTTCTATTTCATACACTCGCAAGGGTTTAGAAAAACTAATTTTATATAATTTTGGATGTTGGTCAAACCTGGGCTCGAAGCCTGGCATCCTGAATGGCAGTACGCATTCGGCTATCGCTACCGATATCATTTATTTAGATATCTACTACGCTTTTTCTCCATACAACCACAATTATATATTAATTCATATGAATTATAAATATAAAAATTTACCTATCAAGCTAAATAATAAACTCTCTTTGTATAAATTAAATATTTCAAAAAAAAATTCTACCAAATAACAGTTTAATTATTTTTTGTTGTTGAATTTTTATTAAATATTTATTTATTAAAAATGTTCAATAAGCTTAATTTGCGTTGAATTTTTTTGTGGTTTCAAGATTAACAATATAGGTTTATTAATGACAGCTTTTCGCTTTTTTGTACTCATATAAAAAAAAAAAAAAAAAAAAATAAAAAAAAAATGTAAAAAAAATTATAACGCTTTTAGCAGCAATAATTTAATATTAACGACCTTTTTTTAGCGGTTTTAATAAGAGTAAATTTATGACAAAGATAAAGAATTTTTTTTTAAATATAAACAATTTTTTCAATCATAATAAAAAAACAGAATTTTATATTAATTATTATTTTCTCACAAAATTTTTTTAAACCATAATAAGAGATTTATAATGATAATATTTTTTTCACAACATGTAGAATTTATTGAAATATTTAAATGAAAGAGCGACTGCCTGCCTACACAGTATCATAAAACCAAATAATTTTTTTGTGTATTCTTAAAAAAAATTTTGTTCGCAATTTTTTTTTTTTTTGCAAAACCCAATTAAATATATCTGCATATAGCAAAAAAAAAATATTGCCCAACGCAACGAATAATGATAATAATTATTTATTTTTTCATTTACTGTCACATGAAACGCAAAAATGCTAATAAGCAAAAGATTTAATTAAAGTGTGTGTGTATGTGTGTTTTTTGTTAGAGATTTTACCAATTTGTGCATTAATTAAATTCATTTTTTTTCTTTTTTGCATTTTAACGCAATGTAGCATTTGTGCATAATTTTATAATTATTTTCGGCTAATCTAATGGCATTTGCGATGCGTAAATTTCAATGAATTATGGTATAATAATAATGCAGTTTAACAAAAAATTCCAAAAAAAAATTCAAATTATAATAAAATCCAACCAAAATTGCAAAAATGCGCGCAAGAGGAAAAGAGAGAGGGAGAGTGAGCATTAAAAAAAAATAAAAAAAATATTCTGCGTTAATTGCATTTAGTTTGGCGGAGCATGAAAAATTTGCATAAAACATGAAATGAAATAATTCTAGTGAAAATAAAAACCAGCAAAACCGCATAAATAATAAACAGCATTTTTTCGTACATTTGTTTATGTGTTTCATTGTGCAAATAGCATGATGCTCTGCGCTAATGCCATGCAATTGCAATTGCACTATGCTGTGCTGCCACAGTTAAAAATGCGTATTAAAATGGTATTTGAGTGTGCGGTTTATTATTAATATTCATTGGTGGAGTGAACCAAAAATAATTTATTAAAAAAGAAAAAAAATAAATTAAAATAAAAATATCTACGTTTTCGCATATGTATTTTCGACCAAAAAGCCTTATTAGGCATTTAAATACACATTTAGTTGTGAATTAGTTTTTTCCCAGGCGCTGCCGCTGCATGGCAACCAACCAGCTAATAATGTAAGTACAACAAACAATGCAACAACAACAATGTATTTAATGGCGATTGCAAATTATTAATATATACCAATTTTTTTTGTTATATATAAGCACATACATATATATATATATTGTGCCGTTGTAATAATAAATTAAAATATATAAATTTATATAAATATAAAATCAGGCGAAATATGCAAAATGACAAAACCAACGACAAATATTTTTCCAAATAATGGTTAATGCTGTATTATTATTCTTTGCAAAATTATTGTTGTTGCAATTGTGTATGTATGTAGCACTTTGTGCATTGAATCATAATGCGAAAGGCACACATAGAAAAAACCGCAACATTTACAAAATGCTATAATTAAATGCCAACCAATAAAATATGCAAATGAGTGAGCCTTTCCCGCTCGCTCCTTTCTCTGTGTTTCGAGTGGCGGTCGCGAAATGCATGCAATAATGAGAGCATACGTTTAGGCGCACAGGCGTGTACACAAAAACACACACGCACACACGCAGGCAAACCTACGTATGTGCATAAGTGCATAAATGCCTAATTTGATGCAATTGCAGTAAACCACCAGCGATGCAGTCGTCGCCAAAGCGTCGCGCAGCGCTGATTATTTTACACTTTTACACACTACATAACATACATACATGTATAAGCATATTAGTGTAGAGACATGCCAATGTAGTGTTACCTTGTCGGTTGTTAACGCATTCGCATGCAGACAGAAACGAGCACACACATGCACACGCACTCACCTATACTAGCGTACATTAGGAATGTTATAATAACTCCAGCGTCTGTCTGCACGCAATGCATACTAGGTTTGTATTAATGTTTTGTGCAATGTTGATTTGTGGTATGTGTTGCTTTTCGATTTTGTTGTTGTTATTTTTGTTGCATATTGGCAACGAAAAAAAAATTAGCGTCACTAAAGCGCTTTTATGATTTGTTATTCGCTAAAATATGTAATTCATGCGCACACATCCATTGCGGTCTGCTGCGGCAGTGGAATAAAATAAATAAATAATAATAGTTCGAGAGAAACTGTGAAGAGTGTGAGAGGGGCAGACAATAAACTCAGTATTAATTTTTTATTTTATTTAGAAATTTAAATTATTTAAACTAAAAAAATCAGGGCGTTTCCATGAGTTCATACAATGGAGTTCAAGCGATGTAAAATTTGTTTAAGGCGTTAGGACACTATAGAGGACCACAAAGTAAGCCTTTTTTGAGATTTTTTTCGGAAAAACTATTAAATAAATTTGATTTTTGTCAAAAGTCATTTATTATATATATAATTCACTGCTTATAACTATTTTTTAAGAAAAATTAATTTAAAAATGACGACTATACAGCATTCTCCCTAGGATGTCTTCATATTTTCGGGAACCACTGTTGAGCGGCTTCCGCTTGTAAGTAGCAATAGCAACAGAAGTACGTACGATTTTTTCAATATAAAATTTGAAATTTGTTAATAAAAAAAAAACTATGCAAGATGAAAAATATCCTACGTACTTCTGTAGATAATGTATTTCTGAAGATGATCTCAAGTGAATCGGTTGTAAATTGTTTGTTATTTTCCGGCCAACTTGAAAAAGCAGTTTTGGAATAAACGCGTTTAAAGTTTTGAGTAGGAATTACTGACTGACACAGACGCTTCAACTAGAGAACGAAAATGGGGCATTTAGAAATTTTTTTCGGTCATAATTTTTTGGGATAACATTTTTGAGCCCATATTTGAAAAAAAAAACATTTTCCGAAAATTCTAGCGGCCTAACTCCTTAAAAATTATGAAACCTGGTTAACAATAAATTGATCTAATCCAATCGGCATACATTTTGGTGAGTTTATCTTTTCTCTTTCTAGTACTTACATCTGCTTCGTCTGTAGCGTGGGCACCGCTTACGCGATTATAGCCGCATCAACAATAGCGTGTCACTCATTCCATCTCTTCGTTGTTTGGCGACATTTGAAAATACCAAGTGAAACCAGGTTGCTCTCCACCTGGTCCTACCAACGGTGTGGTGGTCTGCCTCATTCCACCAGCAGGCATTCTATCGAATTCTTTCAAACTTGGAGCACTTTTATTCTTTCGGACGACATGATATAGCCAGTGTAGCCACTGTCTCTTGATTCGCTGATTTATGTCAATGTCGTGGTATGGCTCGTACAGCTCATCGTTCCATGGTCTGCGACATTAGCCGCTGCTAACGCGTAAAGAACCATATATCTTTCTCTCGAATACTCCTAAAGCCGACTCATCCGATGTCGATATCGTCCAGGCTTCTGCACCATATGTCAGAACGGGAATGATTGAGCGAAATTGGTTTTGGTTTGTCGAGAGAGGACTTTACCATACTTAGAAGTTATGACTGTCAATAGTGACATGGGAGCCAAGTCGCGAACGCGTTGATTGTTTATTTGATGACAGGTACAAACGTACTTCCGACACAAGTTAATATAATATATTCATGTTGATAAAAGATATAAAAAGGCACAAAGAGACCCATCGAGCAATATATGGGCATCCTTAGAGGTTGTATAGAGCACACTCCGATTCTCAATGAGGACATCTTCCTTTTAAGGGGCATGGTTACCAATTGAGAAATACAATATCCAATGATAAACAACACTTTTAGAGTCATCTACCCCTTTTTTTGGTTTATTCTCGCATGTAGCAACTGTTTTATTAATTTTTTTTTTAACATTACTAATGTTCTGCTCGATTAATGGTACGCTCGTTGGAATAAGAAAACAAATCCTTTTATTATTTCCTCTTTCTAACCATCAACTGTATGAGTATAACAATTGTGTTTTTTCTGTGTGTTTTTTTTTCGATAAACACAATCGTATTGCTATTGGTGGCGAAGGCCGTAAGTAGACGTTTAGGACGTTGTTCGGTCTGCCGCAAGTAGACGTTTGTTCGACTGAAAAGCAACTCGATGCAAAAAATAAAATGTCCATCTCTATGTTAGGATGGCAGAAGAGAGTCTCACAGACAAAATTCTTTTTCGGAGAGAGTCTAAATATTGCGAAATTATCGATAGTTTCAATAAAGTTACATTTTTACCTTAAAATCATCTATGATCTTGGAAATATTCGAAATTCCCGCTTGTGCACCTTAAGTACTTACACATAAAAAAAAAAAAAATAACAACACACAACAATCCAATATCCAACGGAAAGTGAAGAAATATATTTAATAATAACAGAATGGTTTACGTTTTACTCTAATAAATAAAGACATTATATTGCATGTTTTCTTTCAAATTATACTTCGATTAATTAAAATAATGCAGTAACTAGGACAAAGCAACAGGCACATCTAAGTATGGGATGAATATTGGGACAGATATTTTTTGATTTGCGAATAAGGGCATATATGACAGCTTCATGTAATTGGATCATTTAAAGGATGTAATACCGAAAATTAAATGCTACCAAAACGTAAGTTCCAGCACGATAATTATCCAAAACATGCCGCTAGGGACCTGTAAAACCGGGATATACAGTAAAATTTTAAAATGATCTTACATTGTCCCATTCAATCACTCGATCTCAATCCGATTGAGAACTCTTAGGAAATTGTAAACTTGAAAATGAATAGGGAATATTTTGAAACAAAGGTCTTTTGATGCGGTAAAAGAAGTCTGGTGCAACATATCGGCTGATTTTTGTTTCAGACAAATTTTAAACACGTTAAACCGATATGATGATGTCAAAAATATAATAATTTTGGTACAAAATATTTTCACTTTCAATGGAGATGTTTTAGTTTTGACCATAAGCAATGGGAATATTATTAATTTATTTCATTAAAAGTAAAATGCTGAATTTTTTTTGGTATACGTAGCATATTCAAAGGAAAAGATGAATGTTTTTCTGTTCTGTTTTCTTTGATTGCAATGGTGTGGTGCATCATGAGTTCCTGCCAAAAGGTCGTACAGTTAATAAAGAATACTAAAAGGAAGTTATGCAACGTTTGCGTGAAGCAATACGGCTCAAACGATCGGAACAAATCGTGGATTCTGCATTACGATAATGCTCCAGCTCACACATCAATACTTATTCGTGAGTTTTTGGCCCAAAAGAAAACCGTAATCATGCCTCAACCACCGTATTCAACAGATTTGGCTCACTGCGACTTTTTCCTGTTCCCAAAACTAAAGAAACCGATGAAAGGAAAGCGTTTTGCCACAATTGATGAGATCAAATCAGAATCGAAGAAAGAGCTGATGGCCATGCCGAAAAGTGCATTTCAGAAGTGCTTCGAGGATTGGAAAAAGCGTTGGCACAAGTGTATTATATCGGAGTGGGATTACTTTGAAGGGAACAAAATATATATTGATGAAAAAACAACTGCTTCAAAAAAATCAAAATTCACACACCTCGTACTTGTGAAACAGCAAAATGAAAAGGCAGCGCAAGAATACTATTTATAAAATATTTCAAGTTTCTTCATTGAGAAATTTGGTATTAGTTAAAATTCCATGACTCCCCTCTATAGTTTTCGAACAATTTTTTTTACACTCTCTAGGAAAATTAATCTATTTTGAAATTAAAAGATATTGAATAACTAAAGTTGTTTCAATTTTTCATAAATTGAACTATTCCACGCAGCACTTTCCATGAACTCAAAACTGAGATATATCATTTTTTTCACAAATACAAATTAAATGTTTTGTCAAAATATGGATTTATAAGGGTCAAATTAATATTCTATTTCAGTCTTTGGTGAATAATATAACAAAAAATGTGTTTGCAAATGTATATCTATAGTTTATATACGAGTGTAAATTTCCTGCTACATTGATTGATCATAAAAATATACCTTAGAATACCTTCACTTCATATTATCTTTGAATGTGGGATGATTTTTTTTAAATATAAACTAAAGCATTTTTTTTAATTTCAGTAAAATATTATCAAACTCACGGAAATTGCGGGTAATACAAAAAAAAATATATATTATGGATCGGCTTAAAAGGTGATCCATTCCGAGGTTTCCTATTATTTTAAAGAAAAAACAAAGAAAATTCTAATTCAATGGGGAATGTTTATTATCATTCGGCATTTATTTTTTGAAGATTATCTCTTTCAAATGTTGGCCGCGGCTACGTCTCAGATGGTTCATCCGTGGAGTCCCAATTTTCGATGGCTCGTTCGAGCATTTCGACTAGTAACTGGCGAATGACACGAGTGATGTTATGCTCCAAGGCCTGAATCTAAGCGGGACTGTCCGCATAGAATTTAGACTTTACATATATATCCCCATCCCCACAGGAAAAAGTTTAACGGTGTCATATCACATGAACTTGGTGGCCAATCGACCGGCCCAAAACGTGAAATTATGCGATGTGTGGGAAGTGGCGCCGTCTCGTTCTCGCCGGCATAATTTCTGACGAACTGAAATGGAGCTCTTGAATCTCTTTAGATTGCTCTTCGTCCCAAATGCAGCAATTTTGCTTGTTTACATACCCATTGAGCCAGAAATGGGCCTCATCGCTGAACAAAATTTGACTCGAAAACGTCGGATATTCATGGAAATTTTCAAGAACCCATAGAGCGAAGCGATGTCGCTTAGGAAGATCGAGCGGCTTGCACAAGCTGTATTTTGTACGCCTTTAATTTAATATCTCGACGTAAAATGCGATAAGTCGTTCCATACGTCAACTCGAATTGCTTCGAACGGCGCCTAATCGACTATCCACGGTCTTCATGTACACTATGATCTACGTGGTCTATTCGGTCGAGTATTATGCAATAATGAATGCTGAGTCTCAAGATGGGTAATGGTGTTGCGAATAGTACGCTTAGTAGGCCGATTTTACTGGCCATACAGAACGGGAATAAAATTGGATGATGTGTAAACATTGTTCAGGCATAATGCCAAATAATACTGACTAAAAATAACATGACAGCTTGAGTCGCGTGATCTGTCAAAAAAAGGCTATTAAAAAAATTACCTATTCTTGGATCACCCTTTATATGTTAAGCATTTTAAATTTTCACAAATTATTAGCATTAAGATTTTAATACTAAAAATATTTATTAATATTTATTTATTAACAACATACTAGAATCAATAAATTTTAGCCACACCGTGGCCCATTGTACGTGCAGTAAAAATGCAATAATATATTTTAGGGTAAAAAAAATCAGTTCTATGTATATTCAGCTGCATTGAAAAAAGTACCAATAACAACAATAAATTATTTATTCCATGTTTTCATGCCTTTGTAAAAGCAAAAATCTACCATCAAACTAATACATTCATAATTAGTTTTCAAAATACATTTATTGTTTGTTACAATGCAACCTGCAAATCAGCGCACGTTGGCGGTGGGCGACAGAGGAGATTGCTGGCCGTATTGCTGCATTAAATGCACATAAAGTCATATATACGCATGCGAACGCTATAGAGCATATAAACTAAAGGTTAGGCGAGAGAACTGTGCGTGTTGCATGCATTTAGTTGGGCGGCATTGCATACTTATTGGTGCGCCAACAACGTACGCATATATTCTCATATGCATACATTGCATACACAAATGCAAGTGCGCACAAATGCATATGTGGTGCATTTGTCAATATTTAAATGCAGTTGGACATGCGGAAGGGAGGGGGAGTGCATATAATTTTGAGTGCATAGATAAGTGGTTGCATGCGTAGGTGCGTGTGTGTGAGTGCACATTTGCGTAAAATGTAATTAGAATTGTTAAGTGAAATAAAGTACTTTTCACAAATGCACACACAATCTCTTACGTGTGTATATAAATAAATAATAGAAAATGTTATGTTACTAACTTATTTATCTATTTTAATTTGTATTTGTATTTTTCATTTATCTACTCGTATGTGCATCCGTTTATATGTATGCATGTAAATTTTTTTAAAAATATCATATTGTATAATATTATTAATTCATATAATTGTACCCGCATTTCAGTTGTAATGTACAATTAATATGATAATAATATTATATGGTAAGAATCGTAATGTATTTACGAATACAGGGTGAGTCAAAAGCTGTTGGGTAAGTATTTTTTATGCTGAATTTTCAGAAACTAACTTTTATAGTAAAAAAAAAGAACACTTTTAAATAAAACAAAAACATTTTTAGTATATTCCCACTGAACTTAAAACCTTCTTAAAGGAATTATTGGTTTCAAATTCAAATTTCTTCGATCTGTTTTTTGTGTCAAAAATGTGTTTCTTATTGAAATTAAACATCATTCAAAATATTTTCCGTCGGAATTTATTCTTTATCCTATCTATCTGGTAATTTTCCAATATGATTCTTCGATTTCTTCAAAATACCTGAGCCGGTGACTCCCCAAATTGTTTTGCCGCCGCCGAGAAAGCCTGTAGTCGAAAGGTGCAATATCTGAACAATAATTCGGCTTAAACCTCCCATTTCAACGGTTCCATGTAGTTTTTGACCGTTATAGCAACGTAGGGCATTGTCATGTTGCAAAAATACCTTGTCATCCCTTTCGGTCGTTTCTGGCCGTTTTCCGCATGATGCACCACTCAAATCCATTAGTTGCAGTCGATACTGAGTTCAATTTTCGTTTGGCATGGATCTTCAAACAGTAAAACCTCCAATTCTTTATCTTTAAACTATGTGCCTTTGTCGAGACGCTCTTTGTCTTCGACGCTAAAGTCATCATGTTTGAAGCATTAAAATAGAAAATCAAACATCTTCAAAATTGTGGTTTATTTATCACAAATCCGGATATTTTAGAAGAGGCGAAAAACAATTCTGTTGTCAGAAACAGATGCTGATGCACACTAATTATTGTTGACAGATGTGAAATCTTTCCAATGAAATAGATAATCGCTTCAGAGAGCGGTCACAACTTGCAGTCGGAGCCATCTTTTGAGAGCAGACCTAATTAATTTGTATATCCAATAGAAATTAATTACATTTATTTTCAGCTACGAAATATAGCAAAACTTATACAGAACTTTTTGTTTCTAAATTTAATGTAATTTATTTTAACTCACTTAATTAATTTAGTTTAAATTCATTTAATTTATTTGAACTTAATTATTTAATTTAATTTTAATTATTTAGATTTAATCTTATGTAATTTAATATATGCCAAATTTATCTGTTTTTTTTTAAATTTATTTGAATCAATTTTTTTATTATGTTTTAATTTACTTCGATTTAATTAAATGTAATTTAACATAATTTATTTTAAATTAAATTAGCTTAATTTCATTTAATATAATTCTAATTATCTAAATATAAGTTAATTTAATTTACTTTGCTTACTAAAAATTTCATATTTAAATTACAGTATAGAATCGATATAAAACCTGTATTTTTTCAATTTTTTTCGATTTTATACATTCTTGATTGTTTAAACATTACGTATCTAGCTCACGACCACTTTGGGGTCCGGTTGAGTTTTCAGCTCCTATAATGTCATGTTTTGTATAAACTTCGATTTAGTGTGTAAGTGGGCTCCGCATTGGTTTTTGTTTTTGTAATGGTTTTTATATTTGCATTGGTATTCGCATTCATAATTCTTATATTCGTTTTCATACGAAGCGATTTGATTCATATTCGAGGTAAAATAGGAAGATCATTCAATATTATATTATATAATCAACATAATTGGCGCTTTTTTGTTTTGATGTTTTTCCATCTAATGAAGGGATCTACAGTTTTATTTTAAGTCGCCTCCGAAAGGCCGATTGATTTTTGATTGTTATGCGAAACTGTTATTTTATATCAGAAATACACTCGGATAGGTTGATATTCCCTGTCGAGAGGCGACCGCAAATAGAAAAATTAATTTTCTATAATTTTGGATGTTGCTCGAACCAGGCATCGAGGCCCCGAATACAGGTGGTGTCAGTTATTTTATATAAACAAAAAAATAATAAAAAAAATTAGAATAAAAAATTACATAATTAACTAGAATTTTCATACAAATATTTTAGCTTTTATACCCAAAAGATTAATTTTAATTTTTAATACTATTGTATTAAAAAACATTATTTTCGTCTGATTGCTTTCCAATTCTCAAAATCCCTCCACTCCCTAAACTTCATACTAAAGGGCATATGTAACTGTGGTAACCTTTTATTGGATATGATAAAAAAAATTAATTATATTTGTATGTCCATTTAGACCCGCAGTAAAATATTGCAAAAATTAACAAATACTAATTAATTAATAAAAACAAATATGCGCAATAAACCAAGCGCAAAAGCATATATTATAATTGGAAAATAAATTTAACAGATAAAAATATGCATGCGCCACAAAGCAGACTACTATTTCATCGACTTTTTGTTGTTGCTGCTGTTTATTATGCCCATGGGCGTATGTGGCATAATTACATTTAGAAATATTTAATTATTGGTTGCATTATGCAGATGCATATTTTTATGATTTCAATTGGAAAGCTACAAATGTAGAAAAATATTATTCTCTCTAAAAAAAGATACAATTACGAAAATATTGTATCAGATTTTCATGTTAATTAGTTTAATTATTTTTTTTATAGTTATATGAGTACAATGTTGCGATTGCAAAAAAAATCTATTTTGTTTCAAATATTTAAAATACTTCAACTTTATAAAATTTATAATAATAATAATAATAATAATAATAATAATAATAATAATAATAATAATAATAATAATAATAATAATAATAATAATAATAATAATAATAATAATAATAATAATAATATTATTATTATTATTATTATTATTATTATTATTATTATTATTATTATTAATAATAATAATAATAATAATAATAATAATAATAATAATAATATTATTATTATTAAATAATTAAGAAAAATAATAGTATAAATAATAATAATACTAATTTTTTCAACGACCAGAAACAATTTTATCGTTGTTCAGAAAGGGATCCAAAGCCATCGGAACACCTCTCTATTTCCGAAAACTTTCAGTAGTACTGGTTAGGGATACGATCTTTGAGCAGCATGCATGATGAATGTATCCCTTGGTTATCTAGTGTAGAGCAACATCTCGCATTGGTTCAGGAAATGGTATCTCCAAGAATTTCAGAGTACCGTCTAAAAAAGTTTTTGCAAAGTTAAATAACTGGAAGAGCACGGGAAATGATAATCTAAACGGTGATCCATTTCGAGGCTCCCTAGTTAAAAAAAAAACACACACACACACAGAAAATTCAAATTTAATGAGGAATGTTTATTATCATTTGAGACATTCTTTGGCATTTCTTAATTTAAAATCTCTTTCAAATGTTGGCTGCGGCTAAGTCTAAGGTGGTTCATCCGTTGAGTCCAATTTTCGATAACTAGTTTGAGCATTTCGACTGCTAAGACTCTAGACTTTACATATCCCCACAGGAAAAAAGCATCAAATAGTCGCCATTAACGGTTGCGTTCTCACCGGCATCATTTTTGAAGAAATACGGACCGGAATTTCGCCTTCGACTCTTTTAGATGGACTAAAGGAACTAAAGGCAGATTTGTATGCATAAATGCAGAAGGCTGTTCCAATACAACAGATCTGATTAAAAGCAGCTTGCATACCAAGGTAGATTGAGTTTTGTTGATTAATGCCTTAAATATTCGAATTTGATTACAGCAACCAGTGGAAAGTGGACTCGCGACTTGACTCCCACGTCACTGTTCGAAGTCGTAGATAATTTCGTCTATCTGGGAACCTGCATTAACAACACCAACAATGTCAGCCTTGAAATCTAACGCAGAATCACCCTTGCCAACAGGTGTTACTTTGGACTGAGTAGGCAATTGAAAAGAAAAGTCCTCTCTTGACGAACCAAAACCAAACTCTACAAGTCGCTCATCATTCCTGTCCTGACATATGGTGTAGAAGCCAGAATAATGTCTACATCCGATGAGTAGGCTTAAGGAGTTTTCGAAAGAAGTTTTGCGGAAGATTTATGGTCATTTGCGCGTTGGAAACGGCGAATACCGTGGACGATAGAACGGTGAGCTATACGAGCTATACGACGCCATTGACATAGTTCATCGAACCAAGAGACAGCGGCTACGCTGGCTAGGTTATGTCGTCCGAATGGGGAAGCGCTCCAGCTTTGTAAGTATTCGATGAGGAATACCTCCACTCCGATGGAAGGATTAGGTGGAGAGCGACCTGGTATCACTTGGTATTTCTAACTGGCGCCAAACAGCAAAAAGAAGAAACGTGTGGCGCGCTATTATTGACAAGGCTATAATCGCCTAAGCGATGCCTACACCAAAAAAGAAGAAGAAGATTTCCTGGGAACTGGAAAGTAAAGGAAATATGGAATAAGTTTATTGGGCAGTACTTATGGCTTCAAAAAGTTTAGGCACAGCAGATGTCTTTGCTATCCCTCTATAATTTTCAATCGAAGATCTATTACCATTCTTATGCAACTGATTTGAGTGACTGTGTACAAAGGACGTCTAAATCGATTCATTTCGTCATTCCATGAAGTTTGGCTTATACATATATGTAACTGATTGTTTCGTTAAATACAACCGTAAGCTGAACTAGCTTAATGTACTGAGCTTTGGACTTCTTTTCAATTTTTTTAGGTATCTGAAGCTTAGAAATCAAAATTATTACGAGATTTTCTTAAAGCAATAAAAAGTGTTTATTGAAAAAGCTTTATATTTTAGAATTAATAGATAAATAACTCCTAGCTATTATTATAATATCTAATCGCATTAAATTTAGATTAAGATTTAAGCCTACTTAAAGCATTTAAGCGTACAATAATTAAGCTAAAATTTTACAGTTGAATAAATAAAATGGTGAATATTTTTCTTTATTCCGACAATATGCAAATTACTAAATAATGAAAAATATTTATTTACGCACATATCCATGGATATATACATATATATGCATATTTATACACACACAACCAAGCAACGCAATCCTATTTGAAAGGTAAGCTTACATTAATCTAAAATTGTATGCAATTAATTTAAATTTTATTGCCAATGAAGTGAAAACTTGCCAACGCCTATAAATATGCAATGAAATTTTTTGGTACATTATCAAGCAAGTAAGCAGGATGTCCCCACCGTCAAAAACAGAAATGAATAAATAAATAACAGACAGTTTTGGTTAAAATAACGCAGCAATTCAAATGTCGATATTTACAAGCATTAATATAAAAATACATAAATACATACATACATGACAATCACTTATGTGCATATTGGGATTTCGCTAACAGCGGGTATAGAATGTTGTAATGGTTATGTGGTATATACACGCATTTATCGGGAGAGGAGTGCATTTTGTATGCATTTTAAATTAAACACACACGCATATTTTAGCAGCAGCAGCAACAACAACAACAGCAACATTTATATAAATAAATGTAGTAAATACACTACAATATCAGCCTGATATCCCAATGCACTCGCGCATTTGTGCAGTAGATTTACGTATACATACATATTTATATACAATGGTTTCAATGGACATGCCTAAAAGAGAATGATGATAGGCTAAAATTGCGTAGACTTGTGTACTTAGAGTTGTGAAAAGCGCACAGACAACAATTAAACAGCGAATTCAAAGTAAGTGCGTGCTGAAAATGCGAATTTTCAGTGCGAAAAACACTGACGCGTACACGCATACTGAAATATAAATGTACGTATACATATTTAATCATGACAGTAATTATCGGCAGCCAATTTTTTACATGTTTTCGGCAGAAGTGCGCTTTTATAAGGTCAAAGGACGATCACTAAATTTTCAATTCGTATTTATTGAATTTCGTGCAATTTAGTCAAAATCGACTGAAAAATTCTTTTCATCACCTTGTTTAGTCGCATTGAATTTAAACTCATAGCATGTGATTTATATTTTTAACTATTTAATCTTAGATTCTAAAGGGTGACCAATTTCGTGGTTCCCTACTTCTTTAAGGAAGAAAAAACACAGAAAATTCAAATTTAGCGGAAAATGTTTATTATCACACAAAAGAACATTCTTTGGTATTTATTTTTTGAGGATTATCTCTTTCAAATGTTTACCACGGCTACGTCTGTTTGATACGAGAATAGCTGTACCGCCATGTGCCTTTCCATCCGTATGTTCACTACGAAGGCAATCAATGAAGATGATTATGATTTTTGTTGAAGTTAATTAATTGCGATAACGAATAAAAGATTCATTCTTAATTTTTAATTAAATTCAACTTAGTTTAATCACATTTAATTCAAATGTAATTGAATGTTTTCAATGTTTTCAATTTAATTTAGACATAATAAATTTTCTTTATTTAAACCAGTTAAATTTAATACAAGTTTTTAACTCGTAATTTATTAATTGTTCAACTAAAGTTAATGTGGTAATCAATTCAATTAATTTTTTTAATTTTTTTTTTATAGTTTCGCTTAATTTATATTACTTAAATAAATTTACTTCAATTTGTATCACTCGATATGTACAATGCCTGCTAGAAGCCCGGATTGTTTCCATAGACATGGAAGAAAATGCAGCTTGCGTTAATCGACAAAAACTGCGACTACCCTTATTCTTATATAGCATATCGGTCAGTCCGCGTGCTCTACCCAGCGTGAAAGCTGCTTGGGGGATTACTTAAGCCCAGACTATAGACAACCAAAAATCATTTCATCTAAACCAAATTTAATTTTTTTAAATTATATTGTAATATTGATGTAACTACGTATTTGTTAGTGCATTTCGTTAATTTCTTACTTAAAGTCTTCACGAAATTGTCAATATGAATGTATCGAAGTAAATCGAACGCAGCCTTTGGTCACAGAAAATTTACATGACGCAGCAAAAAAACTCGGCACGGATCTATTCTTACATCCAATTTGTCCTAATTTTTATCCATCTGATGGTAATCCCATTCCCTTAAAGAAATGTTTCAAGCAACTTTATTTCCTGAGTCATGGTCCATTTCCGAGAAACCAAAGTATTCCATTTGGACATATCGTAGAAAATTTTAACCAAATCGAAGCATACAATTTTTTTCTCTCTTAGAGCGTGTGTCTCGAACTATAAATCAGACTTCAAACAGGTCGGCCCATGGTCCACTTCCCGTAGAGAAAAGTAGTGTTTCTACTTATATAAGAAAAAAATGGTCCACTTTCCGGTATAAAAAATGTATAATAACCTATTCGTAGACCTAACCAATATATTATAATCGGTTCAGCCGTTTTGGAGGAGTTCGAGGAAAAAAACTGGGGCAGGAGAATTTTATATAGATAGAAAGTCATTGCTGTTTTTGGAGGTATTTTTCCAAGACAGCATGAAAGGATGCGCCGACTAACAGAGGATTTCAAGACCTGAAGATGCTGAATACTATATGCCAAATTTATGGAGGGAACACTTTTTCAGCCTGCTGAATGGCAGAGAAAATGAAACTCCAGGATATAGCGAACCCGATCTCTCAATCGATGACGATGGAGCAAACGTTCCGTTAAACCGACAGATCTAGTCAAATATCAAGGAATGAATCAGTTTCTTTGCATAATACAAAGAAATAAAAGCAAGTTCAAAGATTTCAATTTCAGTATGATACATTAATTAAATTAATATTTAAATGTTTATTATCTAATGTAAAATAAAATTAAAACTGCAAATATTAGAAAAAATCATTGAAAATATTATATTATTACTATATAAGATCTAGGATAATTTGATTCCAGTGATGGAATTCAGTACGTAATTATCACGATTTTTGGAACGTAAAAAATACTTAGCGATAATTTTAACGATTCGAGAATTTGCTAAGCATATTGTAACGATATTCGCTATCGCTTGACCAGCTGTTGCCGTCAATTATACGATAAGTTGTTAATTAAACGACAAAAATTTTCGAGTTGTTAGCGCCATAGACAAAAGATTTCATTTGATTTAGATTAAAATAAACGGTATAAATGTGGAAAAAAATACAAATTGGGGAAATTACAAAAAAAAAAAAAAAAAAAAAATTAAATCTCTTGAGTATTTGGCATATGTTATATCTTAAGATGAGGAAATAACGCACCCTTCGTCACCAGATAGAAGTTTGTTGCGAGAAGTGGAAGATCCTTTCAACTTCAGTGAAGCAATTTCGAAAGTTATATCGATTAACCTCCCATTTAGTTGACGAAATTATTTCTCAACTTGATAACCAACTAAAAGGCAGAAGGATAACGGAGTTATCTACAGAAAAACAGGTAAATAATGCAACTTTCAATTATTTTTAAATTTTTAACTTAATTAAATTGTTTGAAGGTTCTAACCGCTTTACGATTCTTCACAAGTGGATGCTATCAACGTCCTGTTGGAGAGCAGTGGGGGTTATCCATGATCGAGTTATCCGTAGACGCAAAGAACCGATCGATGTTTTTCGCAAATGTTAGATTTCCCATGAAGCAAATAGAGCGGCAAGCTGCAAACGAGATTTTCGCTTCATCAAACTCACTCACCATTTGTTGGAGGCACTATCAACTCATGAGCTCAACTACCTTAAATACAATTCTATCAACGTGAAAATGGTTGGAGCATTTATTTTTGAATTGTTGGATAGCACAGTTCAATATATGTATTTTGTGCACAGTAATGCTAAATACCCAAGAGCGTGGCACAATTAATTTGTTTGGAGTTCCTCTACAGTGCTTAGAGCCATTAAGCGTTGTTTGGAAAGTGAAAACCATAAAATTTTATTGATTGGTAAATTTTGTAATCCATTGCCACGCAACATCATTTCAAAATAATTGCTATCACGAATGTATTTGTTTTTGTCGTTCCTCTTTATGCTTTTCGCATGTATTGGTATTTTGTTAATCTGTGGTGCCACCTTTTCCCCATTTTAATAAGAAGGACATATCAGCTAACAACAATCGTTATAATTGAGTTACGGAATCACCCAATCGTTAGTGCAAGCGACGAAATCCCTTAGTTAACAACTCGACAAATCGAATCGAAATTACAGAATTCCGCTACAGATCTAAGGATAGTTGTTCGAGACCTTATCTGAAAAGAACTTGAGTTTTGCAAAAAGAACCACTAAGAGAAATACTTTTTAGGGTTCAACACTGTCCAGCAGGCCATATAAATACATATATACATAAGTATATAAATACATATATATTTTGTAACCCACAGCTACCCACATTTTAGCCCACAGTAACGCAGTCTACCAATTAGTGGAACAAAATCTGGTGGAAAAATAATTGCAAATTTAAATGCATTGCTACAAATACATACATACAATACTTCAAATGCGTTAGTGGTTATTTGTATAATTTTGTTGTTGTTGTTGTTGCTGTTGTGGGGGCTATTGTTGATGCATTTTCACCGCCAACACTAAATGACTGACCGCCCCAAAGTCAACGAAGCGAGCGAACGTTAATATTGTTGTCGCCAACGCCAACGAATGCTAAATTTTAACAAAAACCAGCCAGCTAAGTTAGCCTGCAGACATACAATATCCACCGCTATAGCGCCTAAAAATATGCAATGCAAAAAAGTATGCATTAGCACGCATGCATACGTGAAATGTAAATATGGCCTAGGCGAAACAGCAATAATGCAAGCACCAACAACATACGGCATTAATTTTTAGCAAACTAAAAAGAGAGCGAGATAAAGAACATAAGAGCGGTGAGGAAAGGTGTTGAGAGGAGAGAAGAGTGAGGACGAGGTTAACCTCATGCATGGAATTATAAATGAGTATGCATTTGCGGTGTTATTTTATGTTTGGATTATTATTGTTGTTTTTTTCATCTCTCTTTACTCTTTCTGATTACTGCTCTTATTTATGCATGAATAAAATATTAATGCAATTTATGCAATTTTTTTTCCAACAACAGCAATGCTCTGCCAATATTTCTATATTGATTTTTGTAGCCAAAAGAAAAAAATTAATAAAATTTGCTTTGCAGCCTGAAACATGGCATAGCATCGCATCGCATATCAGTTGTTAATTTGTACAGTCATGTTTGCTATTGCTTTTGTGTGTTGTGTTATGCTGTGCTTGCGTTAGTTAGTCATGCATGCAGCTGCAATTATTATTATTATTGTTGTTGTTGTTATGCGTGTTTGCATTATGTCGATTTTATTATTATTTTGAACCAAAATCTCTGCGGTGCATTTAATGACACTTTGAAGTGTAGGCGGCAGCGACGGCGACTTTCGAATTTTCAGTTGCTGCACGCTACGGGTTGTTATACTGCATACATCGGTATATTTATGTATATATTTGTGCATGTTTTTTCTATATTAAAAAAAAATTGCAGTTGTCGCTGTCATAGTCACAGTCACATTGCCATTGTCACTGTCATTTGTTATTTGCCAAAAATTCGACACTCATTATTGCATATTTATTGGCGTTACATGGAATTCGCATAAATATATTTTTAATGATTTCATTTCGTGATATTGTACCTTTCACTGTGATTCAAATTAAGCACTAATTGCATACTTTGATAGTACAAGTAATTTCGTGTGTGCAAGTATGTATGTATTGAAGTATGTATTGTTCGGCTTGTCAAAATTTATGACAGAAAATTATTAAAAAGCAATTA
Source organism: Neoceratitis asiatica (assembly GCA_030068015.2). Taxonomy (NCBI): domain Eukaryota; kingdom Metazoa; phylum Arthropoda; class Insecta; order Diptera; family Tephritidae; genus Neoceratitis; species Neoceratitis asiatica. The sequence goes on along the minus strand of CM061524.1, from coordinate 61,359,255 downwards.
CGCCTATCGTGACACACACACAAGTCAAAAAAAAAAGCCCGACATCAAGCTGAGCATCCACTCAAACATTTATTTACGATTACCCATGTTGGTTGAGATTTGGTTCAATCTTTTCTTATTCACACCAACGGCTTTTTTTTTTAGTAAGGCGGAGGGGTTCGGAGAGTAAGTGGTAGAAGTGGATTTATGTAAAATAAGATAATGGATTCCCTTATATTTTTCAATCCACTTATATTTAACGGATCCTTTTAATTGTAAAAAAATGCCCGCATCTCGCTTCAAAATGAGCAAAATTCTACTCCTTGTTCTCATCGTCCTGGTAAAATATCTTTCCTCTTAAATCTTTATTTAAATTTGAAGGCAGATAAAAGAAACTAAGGATCAGATGAGCAACAGTGTTGAATTAGGTTGATGTTGGCTGCTGTTTCTGCGCTCTGAGGTCTATTGTGAGCCTTTGTAATATTGCTGTAGGGTTCCATATATGCGAAACATTCAGTGTGTATTACGAACGCTGTGGTGAGATTCTTTTATGACGGGTAAAGTTACCTGCGCGAATAAAAAAAAAAAATATTGATGCCCGTTCGACCCGCAGGTGCGACAAAAATTATTATTTTACCGTAAACACCCTTTATTACTAGTTACTAAAATGTGGAGGTCATGGGTTCGAGTCCTGGAAAAATATAGAGAATCAAATTTAAAAAAAAATTATGTTAATTAATCTCATTTCGGTCACTGCTTGGCAGGGAATGTCAAGCTCTTCGATTGCACTTCTGATATGATATAAAAGCTCCTCATAAAAATCGCTCTCATAGGTACCTCCATTTTCTGGGAAAATATTTAGACGCACACCACAAATTGGAGCACGGCCTCATCTTGCGTAACTGACAAGCAGAATGAATACATTGGAGTCGCTATCACTGAACTTTGATGCGTAAGTTCTCAGTCCCCTGCATTGAAAAGCCGAATAAGTATGCAATTTTTTTAAGTTAAATACTTGTATTCGTATTTTCAGAAGGCCTATGGGAGAGATAATTTTTGCTTAACGTATTAACTGTTTAAGTTTTTTATGTAATTAAATTAATTGAGCGAACAAAACATTAAAATACGGGCATTCAGCTTGAAGTGATTTAGTAAGGTTTAAATAAAAATGATAAGGACCAAAGTTTAGGGGGTATTCTGATCTAGAAATATGAAAAAATCAATTGTCCTAAAAACCGATGACCGAAATTTAATTTAATTTCGGAGATATAGCTGTTTTGCGCATCCAAATCGGCTCGGTCGGAAGTCAAACTGCGAGAAACTTTACACGAAACTTTAAAAGCGTTTTCTCGAATCGGTCTTTGTTAAAACGATTCTCAAGTTCTACTTAACCGAATTCTTCTTTATAGACTTCCCATGAACGACGCCCATCCCCAAATTTTAATATTTACTATTTTTAAAATATTCGAAAAACTTAAAAAAGTGGTAAAAAATTGGTTGTTCATTCAAACAGCTGTATTTTGCGAATTTTTTTTCTTTAGTTCATACGTTGGCGACATTCCTCTAGATTAATCTTTTTTTATTCCGTTTTCAGATTGCTAAAAGGGTTGTAGTTATGGTGGCGCGCCAATTTATTTCGACCCCCCAACTTCACCAACTATATTTTTGTATTTTAAGTTTTTTAAATTTTTTTCCCTGCATTCTTGAAATATGAATAAAAAACTGGATAGTAGAAATGTTGATTGCCCTTTTTTACACTTTAAAAATTACCTTAAATTCAAGCGTCTAGACCAGATTATCCCTTAAGTATATTATTTAATGTACGTGAAAGGTATAATCATATAGATGAAGTTAATAAAATTATAGCTCGTCTTTTTGTTGACCTCCTTAAGTTTTCGTACCAAAAAAAAATATAATAATAATAATAAATTAATTAATAAATAAAAATTATAAAATTTTACGGAAAACAATTTCTCAGAACATTTCAGACCGCCATAAAAGCGTTGTTTCGGAATCTAGAGAGCACTTAGAAAATGTAAACAAATACTTCCCCTAGAAATATGCAACATTTCAAGTTTTACCTTACCTGTATATACATATGTATAGCAAATCAGTCATAAAATCAAAACGGTCGAATCATGCATTGCACCTCTTACAAAAGCTTATTAGTCACAATAACTAGCTGTAAATAAATACCCTGGGTTATGCGAATTTGCAGATTATGACATATGAATTGCAATGAAGAGATTGTTATTGCACATATTTTTTTTGCCATCTAACACTGAATTGCAGTTGTTGTTGCTTGTCAATACGTATCATTTGCATTTAACACACATAGTATGCAAATGTTACAATAACAACAACATACAAATATGTATGTATATACCAACGTACACAAAAATACGCTACTAATAAATACATTTAGCAAGCCAAATAGGCAGGCAGGCGCTTGGTGGTCTGTCCCATGCGTCGATGTTATTACCCAGAAATAATCGATTGGCAGGGATCAGAGGAAAAAAAATTTCCGAATTAATGTGAAGCTGAACTAGCGATACATAACTAGTTGTAGATGAAAGGAATATATACTCGCACATACATATGTACGGGTAGCTATATCTGCTTGCGATGGCAGAAGCACAAGTAGGTGGTATGAGTTGTGAGTATAGAAATTGTATGCTTATGTGTGTGAGCGCGCAGGTGATGTAGAGAAATGTGAAATAAGCGATGATATTTTCAAACTTAACTAACACAACAACAGCCAAGGGTGATAACCGATCAGTGGTGGTCGGTTGTGGGCTGTGGCGACCGCAACTGCAGCAATGCAATGCTATCAACGGCTTTTACAATAATAACAATAAACAAATTTGTAGCACCTGCCACCCGTGAGGCGGACAATGCGAAACGCGTAAATCTATGCACCGCGTTATACAATATATGTATACACCACACCGTTATGTGTACCCACACATAGTTATATAAATGCATGCGCGAGTCTATTTTGACGGGTTTGAGGTTCGTTGGTAGTCGTATGTGGGCCATTGGTTGGACATTGAAAAGCCTGAGTTGGCGGAATAGGGTTGCCACCATATTCATTTTAAGACCAATTGTCTATGGTTGCCATGAAATCAGGAAAATATAACATGAAACTATTAGACACTTTGCGGTACTCTAAGTGCTTAAAGCAAAGTAACAAAACAAGAAAAGCCAGCCGACAGTGAGCCAGGGCCTTAAGATTCATAAGGCGAAGAAATAGAGAGGTAAAGGGAGAGGGTGAGAAAAAAATAGTGTGATGAGAGATAAAAAGAGAAAAATGGATAAAAAAGACACAGAGGGAAAGAAAGAGTGAGAGATAAGGGAAAAGGAGAGGTGCCATTTGAGGAAACTCACTTTATGGCAACAAATGAAACCGTTCCCTTCCGGAAGTGGGCAAAGGTCTTAAGATACATAAGGCGAAGATAAGGCGAATAAGAAAGAAAGAGGTAGAGAGTGACGGTGAAAAAAAAATAGAGAAAAAGAGAAAAATAGAGAAAAAGAGATAGAGAGAGATAGGGAAAGAGAGAGATGCAACTTTGGAAAACTCACTTTATAGTACCAAATCAAACCGTACCCTTCCGCGAGCGCGGAGAGTGAAGGATTAGCAGGGTGCAGAGGTTTACATCAAAATATTACCGCTATTCACAACAACAAATATCCCCACATTATATAACAGAAATAGTTGGGTTGAAAAAGTTCTAAACAAAAGACGCATCAGAATTTCTCATCTCACCAAATTTTAGTCAATAAAGGGCTTTAAATGATTTAAATTCGAAGAAATTGCCAATAATACACCATTGCTGGTAATAAATAGCACCGACATATAAAGCTATAGAAGATATCGAGTCCGTGTTGATTTATTTTGCGTTTAAACTACGGAATTTTCAGTCTTCCAGCTAAATTTGCAGCGCACGTACATAAGGATTAATCCATTTAAATAGGTAGATAGAATAGATTGACGCATCATCGACTGGCATACGCCAAAACAGGCCATCTATGATACCACGAAAATGTTCAATTCACTCTCCAATATGCCGACATCTACTTTTGTATAGAGCAAAGCTCATGCATAGCAGATGGAGTCTTCTGCTCCTCCTAGTGATCTTTAACGGATCTATCGTAGCTTTCCGAAAGCCGCCCCAACCTTTCTGCATGCCGTTCTATAAGACTAGATCGCTTTAGGATACCCATTATCTTTAAATTGCCCTTGGTTTTCAGAAAGCATAAGGCATAGGATATTTCGGTCTCTTCCGTCAAGGTTTGATTCGATTCGCAACAGAAGAGATTCTTAAGTACTTCGTTCTTCTTAGTACCAAGCTTCCAAAGTACTAGTTTACATATAGCGTTGGGCATACCAATGTGTTTTTTATTCAACAAACTCTTGGCTGTACTTGCTTAGCAAGATCGTCTGCCCTGTAGTTTACTTCGATTTTTGTGTAAGCAGGGATCCCAATGAGAGACGCTCTGTTAGGTTCAGCCATCTTCTGAAGAGATCTCTCACAGTAAAGCCCAATTTTAGAGTTTATTGCAATTGAGACTAAGGCCTTTACTGACGTTTCACTTTCGCCTAGGCAATCGTTTCTGCATCTAAATTGTTGTGAAAATTAACTCGGGGACGTCAGAGCTACAGAAAGATACATTATCTTTGAAAATATAGACGATATGAGAAAAAAATAAAACAATTTTGAGATGCCAGATAACATTAAAAGCCTCAATAAAAGCGGCCGTGTTTATCGCAGCAACCAGAATGTGTTCCATCACGAGTTTCGGTATCAAAAACCCACCCAGTGGTAACAAGCTTCCCTAGAAAGCGTGGCTAATTTCAATATTTAAGAGATTCTTGCATTAACGTGTAAATAACAAACCCAAGTCTCTATAGAAATTAATTATTTAAGAGGGGCAAAGTTGAGCCTCTGAACAACCCTGTAATTTTTTTTCTACTCTTTTTACCTACAAATTTCAGCAAATAGGCATATTTGGTTTGGCAATGGCAACAGCGATAGCAGCACTAATCATATTCTTCTGGTCAGCGCACATGTCACCAGCCAGCAATGCGCACACAAAGGTTTCCAGAAGGTGTATATGAACATACATACATACAAACTCGTACATATGTTTGTACATGGTTAGTGTAGCAGCAGTAGTAAATATAATGCTTTTGCAATTGTTGCTATCGAAAAGTACGTTGTACTTATATTTATTGTCATCGATATATTGTTGCACTTCACAACACCGATACATCCTACAAGCAATTTCCGTAGTGAAGAGTGAGATGAGAGAGCACCTAGTCGATAGTGTGGAGTATTTAACTTCGCGCTAATTTAGCGAACAACGAAATTTGTCGCGCTCAGCAACTGGGTAGCTATGAGGCTCTTGGGTGACAAATGTACACAGGCGAATGTACTTTTAGCTCCCTATATGGTATGAGTTTGAGCATGTGTATGGACCACAAGGGAGGTTGGTCTCCTTGGTTACAAAGTAATTATTTGGCGATATCTGTGCACATACATACATGCATATACATATACATACAAAACACTTACAAAAATAGGCATTTCGATGAATGACGACTGTGGCGAAAGCATCAAGCACTTGTAAAGTTTGCCAAAAACTTACAACAAATATACTAACAGCAAGTGTATGTACATACATATATGTACATATTAGCAAACATATGTATTAGTTACATTCAACTCTGTTGATATGATGGAACCGCGAACGCATTTAAAACCGCCAACGCGGTTCTGGTCACAACAACATCGCCAATGTATCGCCAAAGCTATAGTTTCCACACGCATATATAGGAATGTACAATATGTAAGTATGTATATATTTGAAAGTACACAGTTTTGTTGTTCTTGCTAGTTGAACTTTGATTTCGTTCTAATATATTGTTGTTGTTACTTACATGACAACTGCTACTATTGTCCATATGTGTGCGTAAATGTACATAGATATGTACATATACGTCTGTATACATACTCCTATATGGTATACAAACATTGCAAATATTCATAGGGGATACATTCTCAAATAGGCGGAATATTGATTGGAGATTATGTATTTGGTGGCTTCCGTCGCTTCTCATACGAATGATAAACGCACAAACCATGCACATAACATACATGCATATGAACAAATAGATAGTTATTGTAGTTTTAGCTTCTATCAGAAGTAGGCAGTAGAGGAAGTGTTTTATACATACATATGTATATACATTTCAAATATGCATATACAGCTATACAAATTTGAGTAAGAAAATGAAGTTTACATTCATTGAAATTAGCATTTTTCTCTAGTTAAACCAGTTCCTATTCTGATATTAACCTAATTTTTGTCTTGTTTTCGTAATAACCGAAGTCTCAAAGGTTGCTTTGTCTTCATGGAATAATTTTCAAGAAACAGAGCATAGTAAGTAAACGATGATAAAACGTTGCCTACATTTTGGCGCAACCATAAAAAAAATACTTCAATGAAATTCATGAAATCAATAATAACAAACTTACTTTTCCAATAAATAAAAAAATTGACTGAAAAAGTCAAAAAAAAAAACCTAAGTAAACCAAAGCTAGAGCTGCCAGCCAGTCAGTCTCTGCGAAAAAAATATGTTCATTTTATTGGAAACAAAATTTTATTGTGTTTGAAAAAAAAAGAGTATCTGCTATTACAAAGCTATTCAGTATCATAATCAAAATCAGCGTAGCTTACTATTTTCGTAATTATTGAAGAATTAGTATAACTCTAACATGCTTCTTCAATATCAACAAATTCAATTTTGAGCAAAGAAGAATATTGCGAGCCGTGTGCCATCTACCGGATTTTTTTCGGAAGCATATCTTTGACTGACGATCGTTTAAGCGATTATAGAAATGTCAACTCTGTGGTAAAGCCCATTTTTTACCTTTCTAATATCAAAAAAATACTGCGACACCCAGGATTTTTAGGGCTTCGCTAACATTTAGTCTTACAAATTTACATCGAATTTTTTCTCATTTAATCATTATTTTCTTATTTTTTAAGAGAGTCTTAGGTCTTCTCGTACTTTTGTAGAAATTTTATACAAAAATTGATCTTTGTGGCGACACAGTTCACGCCATAGTCTGCAATATTCTACACAGTAATTAATTAGTTTTCGTTATTAGTTTTTGGAAAAATGCTCTGTTTCATTGAGAGCAGACAACCTCGTGAATTTTATCGAAAATGGAAAAGAGTGAATTTCGTCTGCATTACTTTTTCGTAAATCAAACCACAACGCATCAATCAAGACAGAGGGGTTCTTTGGGTAAACATGCACCAAAGAAGCCCAAGATGTGTTTGTCGGTCAACAAGGTCACGGGCACAGTTTTTTTTGGAATGCACGAGGTGTTATTCACTTAAGGGGTTAGGCCACTCTAGAGGGCCACAGAATAGGCCTTTTTTGAGTTTTTTTTTCGGTAAAAGTATTAAATAAGTCTGATTTTTGACAAAAGGCATTTATTATACGTATAATTCACTGCTTATAACTATTTTTTAAGAAAAATTTATTTAAAAATGGCGGCTATACAGAGTTCTCCTAGGACGTCTCCATTTTTTCGGGAACCACGGCCGGACACACAGCTCCTGTAATTTTTTAATTTTAATAAGTCGCTGAACAGTTTCCGCTTGTAAATAGCACTAGCTAAAAAAGTACGTAGAATTTGTTCAGTACATGCATTTTTGACCAAATGGCGAGTCTCTGAAAAAGTAACAATTTGGTCTAAGAAATTGTTCGAAATTTGTTTAAAAAAAATATGTAAATAACAAATAATCCTACGTACTTCTGTAGTTAATGTTGAAGATGTTGTCAAAATTTCAAGTGAATCGGTTGTAAATTGTTTGAGTTATGTTTCCGGCCAACTTGAAATAAGCAGTTTTGAGTTAAACGCGTTTAAAGTTTTGTGTATGCCTTACTGACTGAAACAGACGGTTTAACTAGAGAACGATAATGGGGCATTAAGAAATTTTTATCTGTCATAATCGTTAGGGATAACATTCTTGAGACCATAATGTATCATTTGAAATAAAAAATAAATTTTCCGAAATTTCAAGAGTGGCCTAACCCCTAAGCAGTAAATTACGAAACGCATTTACACATATGTGTGCAGCTGGATTAATATTATAATGTACCAAAAAAATTTTAATTTTGATTTAGCTTATGCTTAATTAGAACGTAAATGACCTTTTACAATACCAATTAGAATAAAAATTGCAAATTTGCCGGGTCTGCTAGCATATATGTATGTATATACATATATGATTCGACCCATTTGAAACTCTTTTCTTTCCAGTAAGCTGACCAAATGCCGATTTATTTAAGATTAATTAACTGCAATTTTAATAAGAATTATTTAGTTTTATTTGGTTCATTGAATTTTGAATAAAAAACGTATTTTCAAATAATTTCCGCATATATTGCAAGATTTTTTTTTTCTTTTTTGCTGAAATAGATCTTTTGTTAACTATATATGTATAAAGACTAGCGGACCCCAGCGTGCTTTGCTACACTTATAAAAAATATCAAGAAAAACTAATTGAAATTTTGAATTCTCGATTTTTTTGGAAAAGGAAACGAAAAAATAGATTTAAAAATTTTTCCTAACTTTTTTAACAAATTTCTTTCATTTTCTCTTTTGCCACTCTTTCTCACTCTCTTTCTTTCAACACAACATACAACGTAATGTACGCGTACTTTGGAATTTTACATGCATTTGTTGTTTTTGCATGTACTTGTATTTTGTATCGGTAGCGACCATTGTTCACTATAATGGTCATATCTCTGGAGCGGCTGCGGCAATCTCTGAAAGCTTCACATTAACCTTCTCCTAATATCCTTTTAAAACTCCTAAAAGTTTGGCGCAATTTGATCTGGTGGTTCTCCAGTTATAGGCGTTAATCAAATTTTTTATTGATTTTTATATGTATGTACATATGTATATATAGAAAATATATTTCTATATATATAAACCGCTGAAGCGATTTTTGGCCGATATCCTCCTCTAATTTGTGGTTTTGCGTTTTGAAAATTTTTACCTACTAAAGGAGGGACCTACAGTTTATTCTAAGCCGCTTCCGAATGGCCGATGGTTTTTTATGAGGAGCCTTTTATTTTAAAACAGAAATACACTCGGAGGGCTTGACATTCGCTGCCGGAGGGCAACCGCAATTAGAAAAAAATATAGTATTGAAAATTTGATTCAATCCCGATAATATTGTCCGAAAACGATGATGGATTGTAAAAAGATTCTACGGAATCGACATACAAAGCCCGTATTCACCAAAAGAAGATAAACGAAGAAGTCAAAATATTCATTGGAATGAGAACTGAACTCTCCAATCTCAAAGAAGTTAAGATCCATAATGTAAACGCCATATCTCAGTACTCTTTAATAGCCAGCCAAAAATTAATTGAACTCAATTGGGAATGGATGCCATTACATTCACTTTATAGCTCTGATTTAGCACCCTATCAGATTACCGTTTATTTCACTCCCTTTGAAGATATTTGAATGGTTTAGCCTACAATTTCAATCAAGCTGTTAAAAATGAGTTGGGCCAAGTTTTTGGCAAGAGATCGTGCAATTGAATAGTTGATATACGAGTATCAACGTGATTTTTTTGTAAATTAATTTGCTTTGGAAAATATTGGAAAAATGTCACTTTAATTATCATGCAGAAAGATATTTCGATTGCAAATATTTGCTTTTATCAGCTTCGTCAAAAAATATTCATACTCCATTATTTTTTCTCTTGTTTTTCATACTTTTAAAGTATCAGCAACACCAAAGTTTTTATGGCGCGCTGCATTTTAAAGTGAATTTTCTGCATGACCTTGATGCCAACCTGATGCAGCAAGATTTACAATAAGAAGTTTTGCTTTTATATTTAAAGCAAGTGTTTTAATTTTCTGAGGTCACTAACTTGATGCTGCCACTCAATTTAGAATTATTACGAATATGTCTCTCCGACTATAAGTACACACCAGCTTTATGCACATACATACATACATAAGTAGAAGTATATAATCAAAACCCTGCTGTGTAAAGTACATAAGGATTGTGAATAATTTGAATGCAACTCAATGCTGAGCGCGTTGGTAAGTTCGGTATATACGAGTACATACTTACATATGTATGTGAGTAATGTATGCTTAGCTATGAATTTTGTGAACGAAGCATACGCACACGCGTCATGTGCCATAATTTGGTTGTGTAATGCAAAGCAATGCAGCAGCAATACTGGACAACGAGAAATGGACACAAATGCATACAACAAAACAACAACTAGGAATTGTATTGTAAACCATGAGTATATATATACTAGAAGCCTATATACGCAGTGCAAAATATAAAAATACATACATACATATATAAAACGAACGTCGAACTTCGACTGCACAAATTTTGTGAGCTACACGGTGTGGCATGTAGAGGAGGCGTAGGCTTGATTGCAAATTGCATAGAGAGCGGTGAAGAGTGTAACATGGGGAAATACATAAGTACAGAGAGTGTAGACAGCTTTTTGGGTCGTACGCACAATTTTCGCAAATTTAGGTGGACGCTAATGCACTTCAATTATACATACATACATATGTATTTACGAAATTGATAGGCAAGCAAGGCAGTAGGCAGGCAGGTTAGACGCACTCGCGGGTACCGACAATGAAGAAAATGGAGTAGAGTAGAATAGCATAGAAGTAGTGTAGAGTTGGGACTCAGTAATTGCGCGAGCGTTATTGCGTTATATCTGTACATATAGGTATGCATATATGCATGTTTTCCTTTGGGCTCATTTGGTGAGTGCATTTGCGGTGTGTTAGAAATCTCAATGCGTATACTATTTCTCTCACTGTGTACGCTTTCCCATCTCTGGCAGATTGTATATACAGCTTACATGTATGCATGTGAGAATCTGTCTACCCTTTAATTATTCAAAGATAATTATATAATTAAAGAGTGAACTACATTCGGAATCAAATTCGAGAACGTACAAGAACGTCTTTCTCAAATGGTTATGGGTAACCGACAGATTTTGAGACATTTGGATGAAATCTGAGCCAATTCTAGTACAATCATTTACATACTGATTCATAGTCGACCTCGACTTACAACTCTTCTGCTGTAGCTGTTCCCTTAAACTCGACAAATCCATTTGAATCTTTTCATAGAGCCTATGAAAATGAAACTAACTTATTTACCGAGGATGTATTTCTGAAAAGAAATAAAAGCTCCTCACCAAAGACAATCAGCCCGAATTAGCTGTAGGTCTTTCCATTTATTAAAAAAAAAAAAAAAAAAAAATTAAGACTGACGTCAAGTTGTCAGAAATATACTCGAAGAGATTGATATTTCATGCCGAAGGTGGATCGCAATTAGAAAAATTAACATTTGTGTCAAATTCTGCAACAAAAATTAATTTTCTTTAATTTTGTATGTTGTTTGGACCAGGCCTCGAATCGTGATCTACCGAATGATAGTAAGTACTGCTAAACACTCGGCTACTTTGGCCGTCGAAACGCTATCCAAGCCGAGTCAGAAATAGTGCACCGACCGTTTCTTATTTTCGCGATTCAACGACAACTGAATACACTAAATGAAGTCGGATTCTCCTCTACTACATTTCTCGGACGGAGTGTAGAAGTTTTTTCACTTTCTCGTAAACTTTCGTCATCCTTTGCGCCTCTGGGTTATAATGTAGGCAGACATCCATCAAAATCGTTGAGATCGGAATAGCAATCTCATTGGAAAAAGTGAGCCACTAGGCAGTGAGGCAATATAAAGTGCACTGTGCGGCAGAAGCGGCTTGGAGATCTCAATATAGAGAGAGGTTCATTCAGATTCTACTAAAACTAGCGAGAGTCAACCGAGAAATAAGTTCGTTTGGGAAACCTAAAACATGAAGCCTAAGTCCCTAGCAGTTTATGGATAGCCAAGGTTAAGCTTGCACAGCGGCATCAAGAGGATATCAATTCTGACATAGTTTTTTAACTTCACTGCTCTACTAAATATCTTTATTTATTTGGCGTAGGCACCGCTTACGCTATAATAACAGCATCAAAAATAGCTCCTTCTCTTTGTTGTTTAGCGTCAGTTAGAAATACCAAGTGAAACCATATCGCTCTCCACCTGATCCTTCCAACGGAGTGGATTTCTGTCTCTTCCTCTGCTTCCACCAGCGGGTACTCCGTCCAATAATTTCAAAGCTGGAGCACTTTCATCCATTCGGACGACATGACCGAGCCAGCATAGTCGCTGTCTCTTGATTCGCTGAACTATGTCAATGTCGTCGTATAGCTCGTACAGCTCATCGTTCCATTGTCTGCGGTATCCGCCGTTGCCAACGCGCAGAGGACTATAAATCTTTCGCAAACCTTTTCTCTCGAAAACTCTTAAAGCCGGCTCATTGGATGTCGACATCGTCCAGGCTTCTGCACCATATCTCAGGACGGGAATGATGAACGACTTGTAGAGTTTTGTTGTGGTTCGTCGAGAGAGGACTTTACTTTTCAATTGCCTACTCAGTCCAAAGTAGCACCTGTTGGTAAGATTGATTGCGATGAATTTCAAGGCTGAGATTGTTGGTATTGTTAATGCTGGTGCCTAAATAGACGAAATTATCTACGACTTCGAATTTATGACTGTCAACAGTGACGTGGTAGCCAAGTCGCGAGTGCGATGACTGTTTATTTGATGACAGGAGATATTTCGTCTTACCCTCGTTCAAAACCTCACCCATTCGCTCCGCTTCTTTGTCTAACCTGGAGAACGCAGAACTTACGGTGCGGTTGTTATGACCAATTATCAATTATCAATATCATCGACATACGCCAACAATTGCACACTCTTGTAGAAGATTGTGCCTGGTCTATTTAGCTTTGCAGCTTGTATTATTTTCTCCAGCATCAAATCGAAGAAATCACATGATAAGGAGTCTCCTTGTTTGAAACCTCGTTTGGTATCGAACAGCTCGGAGAGGTTCTTCCCAATTCTGACTGCGCTTCTGGTATTATATACGATCAGTTTACAAAGCCGTATGAGTTTTGTGGGGATATGAAATTCGGACATAGCGGCTTAGTTGCAAACCCTTTTTTCGAACTTCAATGAAAAAATCGACTTATAATAGTTTAATTGTGATTCCTCCTCTAGATGAGTTATTTGGGAAGAAAAATAAATAACTTAGTGGAAAGGTTTTTTTACGATTTCAAACCAGAATAGAATATTACCTAGCTGAGTCAAAAAAAATTTAATTTTAATTTTTTTTCAGATAGGGTTCCACAATGCAAGAAATTTAATCTAAAGAGCAGAAAAATTTAATTCTATTTTGTTTTTTTTAGCAATTATATAAACATCACAACACCCTCTACTTCTTTAGCCATGTTTAACATACACACACACAGAAGTGACAATAGCAAACATGGCGGGAAAAGTAGGCGCGAAAATAAAATTATGTACATACGCGTCAATTTTCAAAGGTACTCCCGGCGCATACAACACATGCCTAACGGTGCAATGGTGTTGATATGCTGCGTTTGGCCTGTCACTAGAACTACCACCACCACCACCGCCGCCGCCGCCGCCGCGTTCGCCATCGTCGCAGTTAGTTGTGGTTGAGCATTGGAATTTAACCTCCTAATGATCAAACAAGTTCTCGCCTCGCCGTCGTTGCGCCACACCTTTGTGCGAGCGTAAACTCGACCGTAAACGGCTGCCAGCCGGCAATAACACACCAACAAATACATACATATATCGGTATAGATATAGCTATAGAGTTTGGCAGAGAGGCAGCGAAAAGAGCGTCGCGTGAAATACAAAAACTTTTTTTTTTCAACTGACGATGCCAGCAACGTGTACAGGAAATTGCTAGGCAGTCAAAGGCAAAGGAGCTGTTGGAAAGAGTTCTGATAAAGTGACCGACGCTGTGTATGATATTTGCGCAACGTGTGTAGTATGTAATGAGTGCTTGGCGTAATAAGTTGTCACGGCAGTGTAGCATACTCCATGGTTTTACTCATTAGGGCGATCGCGTTTATTATCGTGCATAAAGGATTTATTAAAATTTTATATAAACAGCATCGTTACAAAGTTTCTTTTTTTTAATGGCAATCAATATGTGAAGTCTTGATTTTTTTAGGTGTTTCTCTGCACCAAATTAATTCGGAAACTATCTAAGAGATTTAGTATATAATATGCCACTATTTTTAGCACATCTGAGCGTATACGCAACATTAACATTTTTCATATCTTCTATTAAGGTCTGTATGCAGCTCTAACGAAAAACAAAACTCATATATTTCGTGGATGGGAAAAATGTAGTAGACACGGAAATTCGACAGATTGATTTTCTATTGTGAACACACAGCTCTTTACATAGGAAGAAGATATGCAAACGTAACCCAACAAAACGAAGAACATGAGTTGAGCGCGGTAAATATTTGTCGCTGGTTATGTATTCTTACGTTTTTCATGGCTAAAAATAAATAAAAGGCGTAGAAATTGATGAAAAAACTAAAAACATTACATAAATTGCTTTATAAGCTTGCCTCATTACGTCTGAAAATTAGTCTTCTCGTTTGCCTCGAAATATATGTGAGACTATTTATTTCGCTCCGAAACCTGTGTTACCGTGCTTTCGTATTTGTTTCAAAACTTTAGAACTAGACAGTAGAAAATAGAGTTTTTTTTCGTTCGAGGTGCGTATTGCTTTGTAAAAAAGTTTTCGCGCAGTTTGTTTGCACTTTTTTTGTATTGAGGTTTTTATCTTCGTTAGAGCTACATACCGACCTTTAAAGACAAGTATAACCCAAATTGAAAATTAAAGAGCTTAAGAAATTTTCTAAATTAGAAAAATTATTTTACTTTCTCCTTTAGTTTTTTAGAATGAAATTTTAGAAATATAAAACAAATAAATATAATAATAATATATGAAAAAAATAAAAATAAATAAAAAATGAAAATATGAAAAATAAAATAATATAATATAAATTAAAAAATATAAAATATTAAATAACACAATTAAATATAAAAGAAAATAAAAAAATAAAATGATAAAAGGGGAAATAAAAAAAATATAGAAAAACAATATGAGATAACTTACTATAAAGTAGTTAATAAAATAAAATTAACATAAAATATACATAAAAAAGTATTAAAAACATTACTAACAATAAATAATAAAATTAGTTAAAAAAATATAAAACAAAATATGATATAAATCAAATTAAAAAAAGTAAGCAATAAAATAAAAATATTAGTAAAATTAATTTAATTAAAATTAAGTTGGAATTAAAGATAAAATCTAAAATTATTAAATAAAATCAATTTAAATAATAGAATTGAAAATAAAGTTAAAATAAAATAAAATAGATGCAAGTTAAATAAAAGAAAAAAATAAATTCATTAAAATAGTTTAAACTAACGAATTTAAAAATTTAACGAAATTGTTAATAAACATTATTAAATAACAAAAAATTAAATAAAAAATTAAATTTAATTAAAGTAAAAAAATGATTAAGTGAATTGCAATAAAAAGTAATAAAAGAGTTAAAATCAAATAATATACGAATAAAATTAAATAAGACAATATATGAAAAAATAAAACTCTATGATTTTTTTTAACTAAATTTAATTTATGTGAAAAGGAAACTGAAAAAACTTTAGATAAAATCAATAAAAGTAAAACAAAATAAAATAAAGAAAAAATAATTAAAAATAAATTCAAAGCAAAATTAAACATATAAACAAATTAAATTAAAGGAAATAAAAAATAAAAAATATAAAAACTCAATAAAAATAAAAATTAAATTAAATGAATTAAAATAAAACAAGTTTATGTAAAAAAAGAAAAATCAAAATGAAAGCGACTGTAAATCAATTAAAGATAATTAAATTAAATTAAAAGAGGATAACAATTTTTTTAAATAAAAACAAATTAATTAAACTAATTTAAAAAAATATATTAAAATATTTAAAAAAAAAAATCATGATATACTTACAAAACTTAACTGGAAGAAAATAAAATAAATAAGTTTGATTTAATTTAAGCAAGTCAAATTTAAGGTAAAATAAAATAAATTAAATTTAAATTTAATTTAATTAAACTTAAAAAAGAAAAAGAAAAATACAAAATAAATTTAACTAATTTAAGCAAATTAAAAAGCAAATTAATATAATAAAAAGTTAAGTTGTAGAAATTTAAATTAAGTTATATTAAAAAAAATAGATAAATAAATTGCAACTATATAAATTATTTAATGAATTAAAATATATATAAAATAATAAATTAAAATATAAAATAAAAATGTATAAAAAAATTAAATTAAATTAAATAATAATAAAATAACTTATGTCAAGCAAATTAAAAAGTAAATTAAAATAATAAATTAGTGAAGCGAAATATATTTAAATTAATTTAAAATAAAAAATAAAATAAACTAAATTGAAAACAATTATAAAAAATAAAATAAAATAAATTCAACAAAAAATTTGAAATTATATAAATTAAATTTTAGCTACTATAAATAAAAATATAAAATAAAATATAAATTTATATAAATTAATTTAAAAGAAATGAAATAAAAAGAAGATAAAATGAGATATAACATCTAATAAAACAAAATGAAATAAAACAACTTACCGACCTAACTTTGATTTCTTTCATATATTTAAGCACTGCCAGCATTAGCGCCAACGCAGTCTAATGCCTGTGGATATGCAACGTGTAGTTGCATACGCTTGCATATAGTTATGTACGCTGTTGCGTGTGCATTTATACGCAATAAAAATTTTCGTTGCATTAATAAATTGAAATAACGAAAAAAAAATTATATTGACCACAATGCGTAAGTATTCGCCACTGTTCAATGCAGTTTAGGTGGCGGCTATTTTCAATACCTTATATAACAACTAATGCTTAACGACCACAAAGGTGTGATTGTGTAGCGCGATGTATGCGTTAGGTAGTTTATATATAAGTACAAGTATGTATGCGCGTTGCACGCCGAAGGCACAATTTCAATATTTTGCGCAAACAGATAAGTTGTTAATTGAAATGTCGGATGGCAGAATAGTAAAAGTTTGTATGGCGGAGTATAAGTAATTGTTGCAATATGCGGAGATTTCTACCCGACCGTTGCACTATGCGGCTGTGTGTGTATATTAAATTTTTTTTATGATAAATCAAATATTTACTGGTTATAGCTGATTCGTTGTTGGTTACTAATTAGATTTAGTTGATAAATATATATGAATCTAACATAATTGGAATTTTTTTTAAGTTATTGGGGAAAATGTGCAGAGCATAAGCTTAATATATATTAGTCAATTATAATAAAATAATAATAAAAAGTATTTTAATATGCTTAAAAAAACATCAACAATATTTCTTAGTTAAAAATTTTATAATTAAAATTTATTCGAACAATATTTGAATACACACGGCTGTTACGGAGCTATTTATTTGAATAAACAAAGCTGTTACGAGGGTAACACACAAATGTTTGTGGCATAGAAATATAGTAAATAAAGTAGTACATTATTTTTTTCCTTCAACAATTAATTTAAATAAATTTATTAGGGCGTTCAATAACGTTATTTAAACTGTAGGATAAAAGTTTGCCTTAAAATGAATCGAAAAATACAGATTTTTGGGCGCAAAGTGGAGTATAAATTCTCGATGATAAGCTGCTAATTTTTTTTATGATTTTTTTTGGAATTAAAACAAAGAAATTGAATTAAAAATTTCGTAATGTTTTTTATTTATTTTGTTTTCCTAAAAAATTTAAATAACTGAGACGTCACGACTTCACTAATTCGTGTTGTCGTCACTCGTCACTAAGAGCTACTAAATGCATACACCGATTCGTTTCATAACATATAAATATCAGTCAGTACATTAAAGATGGCGCTCGCTAGGTGGCGCTGCAGTGAGAATATTTTCAAACAATAGGGGTATTCTCTTTCTTGGCACAACAACAAAACACATGCAAAAAACATATGCTACGATAGGAAAAATATGTATATTTATTTCCCACAGCTAGCAAGAAGGAAAATGCAACCCTGTGAAGGGAAAAGCAACCCTATGCCTGTGTGGTTGTTATTGTTTCACTTGAATATGTCAAAATTTTGCAACGCGGGTGCTCTCGATCTTTAGCCCAATTCCATGGGAAATATTTGCATAGTATGCATTTCCTAGACAAGGCGAATACCCCTAATGTATTTATTTTCCGACTTGGCACATTTTTGTCAGTCAAGCGAAAATAAGTATTTTAACTGAAAATGAACTTTAAAAGCGAAATATTTTTGAAACCTTCATACATAGGTGGAAGAAAACAAGAAAATTGTATAATACTCGTATCGAAAAAATCGAGGTAAAATATTACACAAAATGTACCAGAGTGTATAACTCTTCACACAACTCTACTCAGCTCAACTCAACTCAACTCAAGTCAAAATATTTTTCTGAGCAAATTTGCACCCTGTTGTGCACCCTCCATTCAATATGTGTACCCAACAGACAGTTTATTAGACTTGAAACGGAAAAAATTTTGAAGAGGGTTGCCACTTATAAAAAAACTTAATATAAGTATGGTATAAAAAAAAACTTGGTAAGAAACGGAGAAAATATTTTTGAGGAAAATGGCCATTTAAATTTAAAGAAAAATGCCCAGTTAAATGAAAAATGTATCACTTTGTGAATAATGAAAACGTCTTTTCAATATAGTTATCACTTATTTTAAGACCATGAAATCAATTATTAATTGCGTTGATAATATACAAAATTCTACATACTCGTGTATAAAATTCTCCTCTCACAAAGTTTGTAACCAAACTCCACCGAAACGGCTCGACTGATTCTTATGAAATTGTATATTCAGCAGGTCTGAGGATAGGACGTAAACTATTTTTCATAACGGGAAGTGGACCAGAGACTGACGTATGCGAATAGTTATTGTTCAATTTATTTGATATTTGGTATATAGGTAGGGTTTTGCTGAGGTTAGGTGAAACACTAGTTTTCTCTTCGGAAAGTTGATCATGGATTGACCTATTCGAAAAAATCGTATAGTTCTTTTAATTAAATTTTTCCCTAGAAGTGGACTAATCTATTTGAAAAATTATATATACTAAATATTTATGGTTCGATTTGGTTATATTTTTAATAATATGTTAAATGGAATACATCAGTCTATGTACCAGGGACCGGAAAAGGATAACCGATAATAAGCAAAACTTTTGCGTTATTATGCAGCGGCTGTGGGTTAGAAGATATTCGTATACCTTAAACTCTCTTCTGAATAAGCATAATAGTTCCGAATGATACATTTGGCTTACTTCGCGACATTAATATTGATATTTACTTGAAAGATTTTGGGTAGCGAATAAGCGACCAGCGATTTTTATGGAGAATTTTTAGATAAACAAGATGTAGGAGGAAGAGATTATAATATCAATGCTCTTAGAAATAATAAAGCTATTCGAATGAGGGTTTATGAACGAATGAGTATTTATTTCAATGAACAATTATTTCATGAGAAGAAAAATCAATTGATTTCCTCAACAAAATATCCACTGTTGTATATACTTAAATTAAGAATATAATTCATTGAAATATTTATTAATATATATGTACATACAATTAAGAAAGACCTAAATTTCAACAAATTTCAAATGTTTATTTTTTGACAGATTCTTGGTCAAAATATCTGCTACCATTTCATTCGTTGAAGAGTACTTTAAGTCGATTTCTTTCTTCATATATATTTCACGAATATAATGATTTCTTATGTAGATATGTCTACTGCGCGCATGAAAAACTGGATTATTTACTAGATGCTGAGCACTAATATTATCTCAATTCAATATCATTGGTCGATTGTTGTATAGTAAACCTATTTCTACTAAAAGTTTTCTTATATATACCGCTTCTTTTACAGCTGCTGTCAATGCCATATATTCAGCTTCAGTGCTGCTGAGTGCGACGGTATTATGCTTTTTACACTGGCAAGAAAATACACTACCAGCTAGGGTAAAAACATATCCGGTGAACGATTTTCGGTCCATCGTATACCACCCCAATCTGCGTCGACATAACATTCAATCGGCTTTCCCAACTTCTTATACTGTAACTCATACTTTGTTGTCTTTGAAAGATATCGCAGAATATGTTTCGCTGCATTTTCGTGTTCAATATGAGGATCTGTATTTCTCTGTGTAAGTTTACAAACAGAATGCATTATATCTGCGCGTGTTGCGAGTGCTAAATACATTAAAGATCATATCAAGGATTGATATTTTGTCTTATCGACTCACTTGCATTGCTCATTACTGTACTTCACTTGAAAACCTGCATCTAAAGGAGTTGCTACGGACTTACAATTTTCCATGCCGTATTCCTTTAAAAGATAAACTGCTCATTATAAATACTAATTCCTCCTCGATCGCCATTTCGGTTAATTCCGAAACCCAAGAAATGATTGAGTTGACCTTTATCAACTAATTTGAAATTCTTAGCGATCGCTGTTTTCGTATTCATCAATTCATCTTGACTTGTAAAGGGTGTTTTTTATAGAGGTATAGAACCTTAAGTTGCAATAAAACAACGATGGATTATTCGATTGACATGAATTTTATTTATCCGAAAAATAATCTTGTGGCATTACATTTTAAATATGATTTCTGGTATATGACCGCCACGGCTGGCGCGGATGTAGTCCAATCTGGACGTCCAATTTTCGATGACTTTTTTCAACATTTGTGGCCGTATATCGGCAATAATACGGCGAATGTTGTCTTCCAAATGGTCAAGCGTTTGTGGCTTATCCGCATAGACCAATGACTTTACATAGCCCCACAGAAAGTAGTCTAGCGGTGTTAAATTACAAGATCCTGGAGGCCAATTCACAGGTCCAAAACGTGAAATTAGGCGGTCACCAAACGTGTCTTTCAATAAATCTATTGTGGCACGAGCTGTGTGACATGTTGCGCCGTCTTGTTGAAACCACATCTCCTGGACATCATGGTTATTCAATTCAGGAATGAAAAAGTTAGTAATCATGGCTCTATACCGATCACCATTGACTGTAACGTTCTGGTCACCATCGATTTTGAAAAAGTACGGACCAATGATTCCATCAGCCCATAAAGCGCACCAAAGAGTCAGTTTTTCTGGATGTAACGGTGTTTCAACATACACTTGAGGATTACCTTCACTCCAAATGCGGTAGTTTTGTTTGTTGACGTAGCCATTCAACCAGAAGTGCGCTTCATCGCTAAACAAAATGAGCTTATGAAAATCGGGAACAACGGTAATCTTGTTTTGGGCCCATTCGACGAATCTACGCCTTACTTGGCTTCAATTTTTGCACGAGTTGGATTTTGTAAGCACGCAAACCAAGATCCTTCCGCAAAATCCATAAAGTGGATGGACACAGATCCAATTCCTGTGCTCGATGGCGGATGGATTCATTCGGGTCTTCCTCAATACTAGGCTCTACAGCAGCAATAGCTTCTTCTGTACGCACCGTACGGCGTCTCTGGGGATGCGAGTTATTAATAAGAGTAAACGTGGTGCGAAAACGTTCCATGGTTAATCGAATTAACTGCTCTGATGGACGATTTTGTCGACGATAAAATGGACGTAGTGCGCGATACGTTTTCCGCACAGAACCATTATTTTCGAAATGAAATTGCACTATTTGCACTATTTGCAAGCGTTGTTCAGGCGTGAGTCTATTCATGATGAATTGCCAAACCAAACTGAGAATAAATCACTTGACAGCTGTTAAATCGGTAGCCATCTTGAAAAGTAATGCCAACTTAAAGTTCTATATCTCTATAAAAAACACCCTTTACTAGCCACCATCAAATCATCTACGTCAACCGCTATTATGCTTAAGGATTTCTTTGTCCTTTTTATGTAAAGACATTGTTCGCTTACACATGAAGAAAATCCGATTGATTTCAGAACGGTATCTAACTTTGCGTTCCACTCACGACCTGACTGTTTCAGACCATATATAGACATATTAAGCTTCAGTACACGATTCGGATATCTTTTGTCTATGAACTGCTCGGGCTGTTTCATTCAAACTTCATCCCGTAAATCTCCATTTAAGTACGCTGTTGATATGTCCATCTGATGCAAATACATTTCGTATTCCACTGCAAATGCTATCACCATACGAATGGTTTCCTGTCGAACAGTTAGTGAAAAAGTTTCCTTATAATTTACACCATATTGTTGACTGCATCCTTTAGCTACTAATCTAGCCTTGAATCGTTCCACTTTACCGTTTTTATCACACTTTAGTGCAAAAACCCATTTTAATCCTACTGTCTTCTGATTTTGTGGTAAGTCAACTAAATTCCAAGTGTTGTTTTCAATTAGAGACTCATGTTCCCTGATCATTGCTTCATTCCATTCTTTGGAATGCTTCGAATTCATTGCCTCTCTTACCGTTTCAGGTACTTCTATTTCCTCATTGCAACTTATTGTTTTGCCGCCGCGAACTATTCTTGGCCTCCCTGGACCTATCTTTACATTTTCATTTTTTAGCTCTTCATTCAAAGCATTTCTGCTATCGTCGCTATTGATGGACCTTTGTTCTTCTTGTGGTAACGGAACACATTCATTTAGAAATAATCAAGCTATTCGAATAAAGGTTTATGAACGAATGAGCATTTATTTCAATGAACAATTATTTCATGAGAAGAAAATTAAAAGGCCTATTTTGTTGATATCCAACAAATGCCAACGATATCGTTTGCTGTTTTAAAAATTGCCACATTTCGCTCATTTGCATTTTAATGCCTTTCCTGAACATGAAACGGTATATTAACTTAGTTGGGACCGGACAGATCGGGCTACTATAACATATATACAACCGATTTTTTAGATTTCAGATTTTGGGTCATAAATCTGTCAATAAAGTATATAAGAGCGTGAAAAAAGTACTCCACACACGTGAATTTAATTTAATATTGACACTGAAAATCATGGAAGTGGGAAATCTTTTTCATATGAGAATTAATATTTATTCCTAATATGCATTAAACTAAATGTGATATGTTCATCACATGGCCGAATACAGCACTTCTTTCTTATTTATGCTCCTTTTTCTCGGCAAAATTATTTTTTAATATTATATTTTCGTTCTTTTTCAAAAGGTTTGCCATTTATTAAGAGACAAACCATCCTTCTGAAGAGCAAGTTCGAAACAGCAGCCCATTCCTGCTAATGGGCTATTAGGTTTACGTTTAGTTATAAGATTTTATTACTTATTTATGGTGTCGAAGCAGATTAGTCGTAAATAATTTCATACAAATGTTAAAAAAAATAGAAAATTTATTTTAGATTGGTTATCAGTATCTTAGTAAAATTTAAGTGTTTAAGTACATTTTAATTTATTTAAAATTTTTAAAATAGTTTTTTATTTTAATAAAACAGTTTAAAAATTTTATTCTGAAAACATTGAAGGTATTTAATATTATAATGTGGATATCAAGGGAAAACTGTTTGTCTAAAAATTTAAAGGTTTGGCAGCGCTGAATCTCTAGACGGATATTTTCCTGCGCTCTAAGGGCGATAAAAAATTGCACTGAATTTCAGGCGTCGTAAAAAGACATAAAAAAAGACGATATATTAATTATTACGTCCTTCAAATAAGAATACGTGAAATTGGCGCAAATTTAATCAAAGTACAAAGGAGTACGCTTTAAAATATAACTTGAAAATTAAACCAAAATCAGCTATAAATGATTGAAAAAGAGATTAATTTTATATAAATGAGTTCAGAAATTTGTTCATAGGGAAAATTAGTTCAGTTTAGGTGGAACAACTGGATCTAAAGCAGAAATAAAACTTATTAGATGTTAATTAAAAAAAAAATTCATTTTTGGTTATATTTTATATAGCTATTTCGAAGCTACAAATTTTTTTTTAACCTATTCTATGTACAAATTTGTAGTATACCTTCAGGCTTTCTTAAATTTAATAAAATAATAGATTTAAACCTTAAATCGCCAGATACTAATATGATAGGTCTGATTTTCTGAGTATGGTTGTTTCTTTAAATGCGAAATCTCCTCAATTCGAGATATCATATATGTACAATATGTATTCCTCCAATACAAATTACTATTTCTACTTGAGATTTTATACTTTTACTAATGTTTAAAATTTATTATTAATAAAAATTTTGATATAGTTTTGTCTAAATCACGACACGATATAATTCTATTCGAAATCAATAAATTAACGGTTAAATAAATTCAATTTGAGTTTACTAAGAAAATTTTGTTAACAAAATTTAATTATTGTGAGTTGTAGAGAATGTAAAATGCATTTCGCAGTGACGCTTTGCATGCATTTTCACCCTCAAAGGAATATTTGTAAATTTTTTCGTTAGATACTATTTGTTTAGACATTTTTTTTATAACTAAAAATCTCTCTGTTGTAATATTTTAACTTGCTTTGTTGTGTAAAAAAAGATATGAGCAAGTATATATATATTCGTATGTATGCATATTATATAATTTTTTCTATTTATTTGTGAACGAACGAGTTGCATTTTAAATGGCATTAAATATGCGCGCATTCGACTGTTTTCTACTCCCTACATATGTATGTATAAGCTTTGAGCTATAATAAAATGATGTAGAAAATGTTTTTTTTTTGTTATGTGCATGAAAGGTTGCACAGGTACATACATTGTATTGGTGTATGCATTTATATGTGTACTTGTAAGCATTTTGAAAAAATACATGCTAGCATAGTTGCATGTGTTTGTGCGTATGTATTTTTTTTTAAATATATATATATATATATATATTTCTAACAGTGTACCATCAATTTGAAGCGCGCATACCCGGATATCTATGATATTTTATTTACCACATCAAATACAAGCTACCAGCCATGTCTCTACATACATACACATATATATGTACACATGCAGTCAAACACAGCCAGCTCTTCAGCTATTGCCATTGTATTCATTTTTCTAAAAATCCAATTTTTATAAAAAATATTTCTTTGCACTAACGATTTTTTTCGTTGACATGTAGTAGTAGTAGTAGTAGTGGTAGTAGTATACTATATACACACATATATAATATGTGGCAGAGGGTGGTAACACAATGTGTACGCTTGTAAGCATGAGAAATGAATTGCAACAAAGCGCATAGAAACGGGAGAAATAACGTAATCCAAAATCAAGCTCTGTTATACAGTGTTACGATTTTGTATACAGGATAATGGGATTTAGTGTGTCAGTCTAGGCGTGAAGATTCAGTTTAGATTACAAAATAATATGGATATTAATTTAAGAATAAGAAAAATAAGAAAGACCCGTTGTCTTTGGACATGCCGAAGCCTTTATAACTTTCATGAACATATCAAATTTATTGCATAGCAGGCTTTTTGACGATTTTAACCTCCAATTTCTATTCCTTATTAGTACGAATGTCGCTATCTCATGAACCTGCAAAACTGGAAAAAATGCTCAAAAATAAAGGTCGATTTTTTCACTTTGTCGAATTTTTTTAAATTATTACAAATTTCAAGTTGTTTTTGGTTTTTTTTTGGTTCATGCGATAGAGAGATATTTAAAGAATATTCGTGCAAAATTTCAAGTAAATCGGCTGATTATAACTTAAGATATTGTGGTTATTGCATAGGAAAATGTAGTTTCGAGAAAAACGCGTTTAAAGTTCCGCGTAAAGGCCGAGCCGATATGGATGCTGCGTCAGAAAAAAAACCTGTATCTCCGATAATTTATTGAATTTTGAAAAATCCTCTCACAATTTTTCAATAAACTTTAAAGTATGCAAAAAGAAGAAAATCGAATTTTCAAAATTCTAGACTAGAATACCCCTTAAAGCTCTTAGATACTTCCTTGACAGATATTTTGACTCAAAACCACATATCCAAACAATTTGATTGAATGGGGGTTACGTGGTATAGTCTTCCGATTTCGAAAATTTTCGGAGGCAATATTTATTTTTTTATGTGTGTTGAATACAAAATTTTATGTTTTTTGTTTTGTTTTTTTGGACAGAATTTCGACTCAAAAGTACATACCTGAACAAATTGGTTATATCAAAAATATACCATTTCTTCTTCATAGAAGGTATTAGTATTTGAGTCCAAACTCGCGGTTGAGATATAGAGCTAGCATATACTTCTAAATAATAGCCTAGACTCCGTGTTAGATCAATTATTTAGCGATGATTTGTGCTCTAAGCTCCACTTTTCCCATTTCAACAAGTTTCATTATAGTACTCAGTTGGGATAGATCTCACAACAGTGAGGTTATGTAAAATTTTAGTGAGATTGATTAGCTTAAGACTAAAAAATAATTACCTCTCAGAGCATGCCACTCATTTTATTAGTTAAATTAATCGTCAAAAATGTTGCCACTTTGAAAAGCCACACACACTTAAACACACTGTGCATTCGAGCTGAGCAGCGTATAAAAAAATGATGTAGCATAAACTCGAAAAAATACAAGCGACAAAAAAAAATCAAAATAGAAAAAACCAAACGTTCGTATATTGCAACTTTTATGTCATTTCAAATGCTGAACGCGCACACAAACACATGCACAAACAAAATAAAAAATGCATGTATATATATGTATGTATGTATGTAGGTACAATTCTGCATATACGGTTACATACGGTGTTTCATTGCAGACGGTTTGTTTGTTTGTGCAAACACTGTGCTGCCTCGAACCTCGCAAAAATTACAACACAACCAGCACTACCCCCTAAAAGAGCGCCTAACCTAACCAAACGGCCTCCTAAAACGCTTTTTTCCACAA
The DNA here is from genome assembly GCA_030068015.2 of Neoceratitis asiatica. Lineage (NCBI taxonomy): Eukaryota > Metazoa > Arthropoda > Insecta > Diptera > Tephritidae > Neoceratitis > Neoceratitis asiatica. The sequence continues at coordinate 61,332,410 of CM061524.1, read as the reverse complement.
ACTCACATCTGTACATATACCTATGTAAATATGTATGTATTAACAAATGTTTTTTTTTTCTTTTTATAAATTTTTTACAATGCGAAGCGTAGCTACACTGCTTGGTGGCAGGCAGGTTTTAACTCATACATACTCGCCTGTATTTCATAGTCTGTTGGCTTGCATAGTGAAATTTTAATGGTTTGTTCTTAGCATTGTTGTTGTTGGAGCGCGAAAAAATTCGCGAATTTTGCAATCGTGCGCTAACGTCGCCAATTGCACAGCCGTTCGTTCTATTTTTGTTGTAATTTAAAAGGTTTTTTTTTTCAAGTTAGTTGGCTCAGGCTAAAGCAATTTTTTCGCTTTTAGCATTTTTTTCCGGATTTTTTTTCTTTTGCAGTAGTCATATACAGCAGTTTAGCGATTTTTCCATATGTATATAGGTATATATGTACTATATGTATATATTTACAATTTTTATGCATTTTCATTGCCGCTATTTCCTGCTAGTTATACGGATTGAACTGAAATGTTGCATATTTATAGGCGACGGCTGCAGCCAGTATAAACTACTGTGTATATAATAATTTAATACAATACAAACATCGGCAATATAGAAACAGAATGTAATGCAAATATAAAAACATTTAAAAAAAAGTTACTAATTCAATATTGACTTGAAAATTTTTTTTAATGAAATTTTTATGATTCGATTAACTACTTAAAAAAAAGTGGAAAAATTACATATAAATTATATGTATTTATAATTAATTACAGTTATTTTTTTATATAGTTTTTCAAATAAACTTTTATATATTTATATATTTGAAATTCAATATTTTTTAGTGCACTCAATACATGTAAATACCTTAAATAGCTCTTATTCATACTTTAACTTCTATTAAATACCTTTTTTGCATACATATATATGTATCTATATACGAGTACCTGTGCATATATATATATGAAAGTCTGTGTATATATTCGCAGTATATACAAGTATAAATATATACATAAGCTTTTTGGAGCTTTTTTTATGAAAATCCCATTTTTATGTTAACGCATTATATTTTATTAAGTACCGTTCAATTGGAAATTCATGCCGTTAATCCGATTTATACGCATTGCATAATATTAACCTTTTTCAAGCATGTCAAACTTATGTTTTTGAATGATTTTTAAGTAGATTTTTACACGTAATTGCATCGAGTTTTAAAAATATTTGATGTTTTTCACACTTAGTTTAGGGTTTTCATGAGTGTTTGCTGAAGTAGCAAAAACTTTAGACACATATTTACGTGTAGGCTTACGTTTATGCTTAAATTCATTCGATTTGCATAAATTACGTTTTTTATAAGTAATTTTTTTTAACCTAAAACGTTTTTAGGACAGCAATTTTCAACAATGAGTGACAGAACTTTGGAGAAAAGTAATGAAGAAGAAATCAAAATAAATATAATATCTTGAAAATATGAAAAATAAATAAATTCGGTGCGCTTTTTTTATGCTAAAAAGAGTGTTTTTTACTGCAAAAAAAAAATTCATCATTCAAAGTACTGTCCGTCGGCAGCGACTCCTTTTTTCCTACCCTTTGGTAATTTGTGAATACCAGGTCTAAAAAATGTGTTGCTTTAAAAGTTTAAGAGTTACTTTAAAAGACCCGAACCGGCTACCTCCACCAAATCATTTTGCATCCGTACAAAAATGCAGTAGTCGGAAGGAGCAAGGTTTGGAGAATATGGAGACTGGGGTAATACCTTTCATTTCAGCGTTTCCAGCTAGTTTTGACCATTGCAGCCACATATTGCTGAGATTTGTCATATTGCAAAATCACCTTGCCATGTCTTTTCGTCGTTTCTGGCCGTATTTAGCGCAATGCACGGCTCAAACGCATTAGTTGTAGTCGATTTGATACAGTGAAGCCTCCAATTTCTCATCTATAAACTTTTTGGGTTGGTCAGGAAATTGGTTGCCTCGTTGCCTACACTTTGCATGACTTATCGGTCGGCATAGATGCACCATAAATTTCACAACTGGCTCAGGCTAAAGCAATTTTATCGCTTACAACTTCCAAGCAGAATGGAAAATCAAAACTAAACAAATAGGCAAAAAACAATTTTGTTGTCAGAAATAGCTGATGCACACTAGTTATTGTCGATGTGAAAGAAACAGGTAATCACTTCCAAGATCGTCCACAACTTGCAGCTGGAGCCATCTTCTGAGGACGGACCGAATAAATTTGTGCAACAGATACAAAATGAAGTCAGAATAAATTAATGTAAATACAAAATCATCAATGAAACTAAATTAAATAAAATGTAATATAATAGAATAAAATAAAATAAAATAAAACAAACAAAAAATACAAAAGAAAAGAAATTAATAAAAAAAAGATAAATATAAATAAAAGAAAATATTCAATGAAAAAAATAATGTTTCTAACAAAAATAGGCCTTTGAATACAGCTCATTACTTATAACCAAAAACAATTACAGGCCGCATTAAAAATACCCATAAACATAAGTCGAGCCCGACTAGCAATCCTACTTATATACATTTCTCAGACTATTAATGCCTGAATGTATGCAGGACTGCAAAATACTCGCTAACCCAACATTAAGTAAAAATAGCGGCTAAATATTAGCGCACTTAATAGTTGTTGGTTAGTAAAAAATTGAATAATACAACAACAGATTACATGGCAGGCGTTGGCTCAGTTGGTAGAGCACTCGCCTATGATGCCAGAAGTTTGATGAGGAGATGTGGTGATCTCCGAAACAGCTGTCACTTCTACCATTTTTTCTTTGTTGTATAACAAAAAATTCAATAAAAAATTAATGTTTCTAACAAAAATAGGCCTTTGAATACAGCCCATTACTTATAACCAAAAGCAATTACAGGCCGCATTAAAAATACCCATATTTGATTTTAAATTTGAATTAGATTTGAATTCATATGCTAAGTTTTAATAAAATTTAAAATATAAAATCTTTTTTAATGAAATGTAAGTTTCCAAGTACATATTAATATTTTGAACCTTTTCACATCCAATTAAAATAGAAATATAATAAAATATTAAAAAAAAAAAACTATATAAAATAATATAATTTAATTAATTATTTTTAATAACTAATATAGTGATTAATTATTTTTCTTTATTAACAAGAACTCATTCGCTGTAAGATTTGGAGCCACAGATTTGATTAGAGGGCTACATATAAGTATTTATAATCCAAAGGCTTATGGAATTGCCCATTTGGTGGCTACCCAAAATTTTTACTCAAAAATGTAATAACTCTGTATTCAACAGCTCAATGGGGCTCTAAAAACTTCAGTCAATGCAACTCAAAAAAAAATTATATTTTTTGACGTAACAAATTGAGTTCTATGTTATTATATCTGATTTATTCTTCATCCCTCCTAAATAATGTAACTGATTGAAATCAACATATATATATTTATTAATTAATTTTATTTATATAAGTAAATTTTTTCTATATAATTTCTTATAAGTCTTTCAGTTTTAACAATTTAAATGAGATTCCAATAATTGTTGAAATTTTTCTGTCTACAGATCAGTGAACGAAACCATCGACAGCCCGGACCGTTCTGACCTCGGAACCAATCGCGAAGGGACACTTGCTTCTGGAGCTGAACAGTTTTCAGCAGCCATAATTAATTTGTACAAAATAAGCATATGTAGAAAATTTTTCTATCATTAAGATGTTATTGAATATTTATTTCTGGATAGATTCATATCACGACACAACCAACTGCATGTCAGATTATTAATTATAAAGTACACATATTTACAGTATGAGGGCTTAAAAAGTCTATACACTCTTGAAGGGATATTGAAGCTACGCGCGTTGAGTAAGTATGGTCTATTGATAATTAGTCTTATTAACTGGAAATAAAAACTCGAGCTGCTCCTAAGGGCTTTGGGATGTAGGTAATTTGATTATGAGGAAGATTTTTAGAATGTAATAAAAAAAATTTAATTTCAATTCAATAACAAGTAATATAATAATAATAATATTTCATAAGATCGTCATTTGGAAACAGTTTAACATAAGGCAAATTAAAGGGTTAGGCCAATTTAGAATTTTCGGAAAATGGATTTTTTTTCAAATGATACATTATGGTCCCAAAAATGTTATCCTGAAAAATTATGACAGATAAAAATTTCTAAGTGCCCCATTTTCGTTCTCTAGTTAAGGGCCGTCCAGTCGGCTAAACTTTAAACTTGTTTATCTCAAAACTGTTTTTTTTTTAAGTTGGCCGGAAACATACCTCAAACAATTTACAACCGATTCACTTGAAATTTTGACAACATCTTCAGAAAGGAATTTGTAGGAATTTTTTATCTTGCATATACATATATATTTTTTTACTAACAAATTTCGAACATTTTTTTAGGTCAAATTGTTACTTTTTTCTTTAGAGACCCATCATTTTGTCAAAAATGAATATATTGAAAAAATCCTAGTACTTCTGTAGCTAGTGCTATTTACAAGCGGAAACCGTTCAACAACTTATTAAAAATAAAAAATTACAGGAGCTGTGTCTCGCCGTGGTTCCCGAAAAAATGAAGACATTTAGGAACAACGATGTATAGCCGTTATTTTCAAAATAATTTTTCTTAAAAAATAGTTATAAGCAATTATTTATACGTATAATAAATGTCCTTTGTCAAAAATCAGAATAGTTTTCTCGAAAAAATCTCAAAAAAGGTCGTCAATTGGAAACAGTTTAACATAAGTCAAATTAAGTGCCAGAATTGATCAGGAATCGCGTTCAAAATTAAAACGACAAAATATCTAAAATCACATGCCAGAAAAATATGAAAATTGGATAAGAAGTCAGCTTAATACAAACTCACCTCAAGTGGAATAAAGGTCGCTAAATATTCCGTGGTATTACAGTTTCAAAAGAAGTCGATGCTTTAATTTGTATTATCGAGTACAAGAACGAACGAAATTTATTTGTAAAAATATATTTATTGAAAATTTGCTAAAATTTTTACCGGGTTTGATGAAAAAGCGCGACATACACGCGCACAATTTTCGATTGCTTGAACAAATGATTTTTAGCGCCTCTTCGGGCGGTCAACTTTTTTACCATCAGCAAACGGACGATGGAAGTCCAGGCTACTCGTATATGGGCGGTGCATCAAAAATTCCCAACGAAGCTCCTTAAATTTTTGCCTGGCCGTCAAAGACGTATGTGGTCTGGTTTGTCGTTCAGCACTGATAAATCTAGGTTTTTTTTTTGAAGATCTTGTTATAGACTGATTAATTGTTGGCAATAGAGCTTATAACTGATCGTTTCGCCAGGTTATAGCAGCTTATAATGAGCAATTCCTTTCCATTTCCAACATATACTCAAACTCACCTTGTTTGCTGTCAAATCAGGATAAGAAGTCGTTTGTGGAAGGTTACCGGCCTTTAATTATTATTTCTTCGTTTTTTTTTTTCATATTTATGCCATTAGCATCGTCCTTGATGAGTCGCTTCAGAAATAGTTCGATTTTTTTGCGTTCCAGAAGGGTTTAAGTGATGATAATTCGGTTAATCATATTTTTCTGCATTAATAATTCATGTGGCACCGAATCAATAGGCTTCTTTGCAAATCCAACTTTTTTTAAATAAGTCCAACCTGTCATTTGAGGGATGCTTTACGCATCTGATATCTCCGGGTAGCTTGCATACTAGTCTTGCTCTACCAGTCGCAGAATTTCATCGTCTATTTGAGTGACTGGCCGACCAGAACGAGGCGTATATTTGACAACAAAACTTTCGGAATGGAATCGAGCAAACCACTTCTAGGTCCAGCGTTCACTTGCAGCCTTCTCAATGTAAACCAATAATAATTTTCGTGGTTTTTTGTAGCATTTTTTTTAACTTTTTTTGTAAAAAAAATAACACATAACGTATTTTTTCGATAATTTCACTTATTTTCAAATGAAATTAACTATTCACACGAACAGTAATTCACTGTATTCATGAAAAATATTGCCCGAAATGTTAGCTTTCAAACACGCGCTAGCTTTCACGATCGGTTTAGGGTTACCCAAAACAAGAGCATGAATAGCATTTAGTGACAAAAACCGGATACTTTTTATAATCCAGTATTTAAAAAAAAAAATGTTTATGAAAATAAATTAAAAAATCAATTATTTTGTTTTCTTAGAGATAAGCATAGAAAATATCTATTTCACATATACTATGCGCAATAATTAATTTAAATATTTTATTGAATTTGCTTCAAGATGTTTATATAAATATTTGGTCTAGACAATCACTTTCACCTCAGTGTATGCATTATTGAGTTTATATGCAAGAATAAAATCTATACTAAAAATCAATGCCAATTTTTAACAATTTCCCACCTACTTTAAACTTTTTTCATCACTGAAAAAAGGGCGCCACTGCATATTCATGAGAAACATATCAAATTCAATATTTGCACTTGGACTATGCACTTTGACACGTAAGCACCATAACAGATCACATAACGATGGCATATTGAAAGGATATCCAAACAATAGCAGAAAGAATCATTTACATCTAAACAACAGAAAATCATAAAAAAGATGGTTAGAATTGCAAAGTGTTTGGTCATATCCTATGCAGGGTTCAATTGGGATGTTATGCTTTTAGGCATATGTTTGGCGAAATGAAAGAAGAAATGAGGTAAAATATGTTTTTTTGTTTTTTTTTTTCTTGCAGACCACGAATTTTCATTGCGCGTTAACAACGAGGATGATTGAAAAATTTATATGAGTAGGCAGCAAAAGTCAAGGAGCCTTGCAGAGCTAGACCAAAGCATTGTGAAAATATTTCCTATATGAGGCACATAAAACAATGACACTTTGAATATTAGTCATATTTTTGAAGCACGTTTTATGAATTTTTTTTTCTTCTTTATTTTTAATTTTTTTTTCTTTCTCATACACTGCTTTATGAACGTACCAAGTACGGAAATGAGTCAAAGAAATTTTTGAAAGTAACAAACATTGACAGAACACAGAAATTGAATTGTCATGTTGCAATCAACTCGTTGTTGTTGTTGCTGTTGTTGTTGTTTTTGCTGGCATATACATCAAGTTGATTACCAGGCGTGGTATAAATTTCTGTTCAGTGAATGACGCTGTGTTGTTGCTGGTGATTAGAAAATGCTAACAACGCGCAAGAAGATATTAGAAAAAAGGTAGGATGAAAGAAAGGAAGATGCTGATGATGACAGCGAGCACTATTGAGGCACTTTACAAGAATGATGAGTGGACGATCTGTATGTAGTTTAAAGATAGTAAAAACAAATACGCATTTGCACAAGACAAACAAACGTAAATAAGAAGCAAAAAAAAAAAAAAACACGACAAACGGAAATGAACAAAGCTAAAGGAGTTGGAGAACGTAAGGTTAAAAGGAAGTAGTCGTAGCAAGTGGGCAAACACATGTGCATTTAAGTGTGCGCATGTGTGTGTGTGTTTGTCTCCTTTTAAAAGCGCACAACCAGCAGCCACATGCGCTCCGAGCAAACCAATTTGTTAGGCAAGTTTTTGGAGAGAAAGAAAAAAAATTAAAAGCAAAAAAATTCACACGAACTCAAACCCACTTTTTATATGTTAGTACCAAGAAATGTATAAGTAAAACCCCTCCACTCTCACTTCCTAAGGATATAAATTCGGTGTGTATGTGTAGTTTGCTTTTGAAAACAGGTAAAAAGTAAAGAGAAAAAAGAAAACAAAACATAAATGAGAAAAACTATCGAACAGGCCTACAGAAAACAGCCAGCTGGGAATACACGTTTGTACCAAGCGCAGATAATAAGTTTGATGAAGGTAAAGGAGGTAGAAAAAAATGTCGAAAGAAAAAATATAATGATAATGGCCACTTTTACATGTAGCTCTATGGCACGCACAAACGAAATTCTTTATGAGGCACTCAGCAGTGCAAGTATATTTAACTGACTTATTTTCGGTATGCATCTAAGTGAGTATGTTTCGAAAAACTCGATTAGCAGCCTATTTGTAAGCGCTCGCGTTGTGTGACTATTTATAAACTGCTTTACTTCGATAAAAACATACATATGTGCCAGCATATGGAGGGATGGCTAAGCATATACACTATGTTATGTAATGCTTAAAGAAAATTGTGCTCGATTTCCTTTGAGTTTAAGGAAAAATGCAATTTTAGTCGGCTTGCTAAAATATATATACAGATCAAAGCACAAAAAAATCAAGTCAAACGAACAACAAATAATGAAAAAATCTTTCGTAAAAGGAACATAAAGTCAATATTTTAATTAGGTACGAGCATCCAGTAACGGATTAAAATTTTTTATAATACCTATTTAATTCAGCATTTAGCTTTAAAAATTATCAGACATGAATGATCCTTTCGTCGAATTATGAGCAATGTTTCATATCCCAAAGTTGAAGAGAGAAAGTGATAACTTTGCTGTCTGCACCTAGCATTAATTCCATGACGTTTTGATTAAATCGATTAAATAAAATTAAAATTATCTAAATATTTATTTTTATTTTTGAACGAAAACACAAAAAAAAAAAAAGTAAAAAAACGAAAGAACCAAAAATGCTATCTTGGGCCTTACCTAAGTGCCTTTCATGAACGCTTCAATTGTCAAAAAAAAAAAAAATCGATTTGAAAGGTTTTCAATGTCAACACTTATTTCAATTTACGTATGTGCGTATAATACCTAATGCCTAATTTCAAGCTCCCATGGAGGATTGTTTTCCTAAAATTTTATATCTGTTGCTTGTATGTAGGTTATATACATAGTCTTCCTGTTTTCATAATTTTCAGTATCAAAGTTTACTCCATTACAACAGGTCAATTGAAAAGTCCCCGGCCTACCATAGTCAGGCACACTTTTTGGGCAAAGTCCACTCCAATGACCGTAAATTGGACTTCGAGTGAAATGATGGAGCCATATTTAATCCATTGTCACATATCCACACAAAAAATCGGGTTTATTACGCTTGAACATTTCCAAACACTGTTCCGAATCATCAACGTCATTGTTTTTGGTTAAAAATGATCTCGCGCGGCACCCACTTTGCACAGAGCTTTCTCATAAGCAAATATTCAGTTTATATCTTTAGAGTGCCTTCTATTTCATTCAATTTCAATTTGCGGTCATTCAAAATCATTTTGTTTTTTTTTTATGTTATCGTCGGTAACAACCTCTTTTGCGCGTCCACTGTGTTCACCGTCTTCGGTGCTCATTTCACCACGTCTAAACTTAGCATGCCAATACTTGAAGGTTGATTTTCCTAGGAAAGTGTCTGAAAATTCGTCATCAAGCCAAGTTTTTTCTTCAACTGTATTTTTTCCCTTCTAAAAGCAATATTTAATCAACATGCGAAATTCTTTTTTTTCGTTTTTTCACAATAACAGAAGTTGCTTCACTCAAAAGGCTCTAAGTCACAAACTAATGATCCGACAGCTGTCTAATTTATATACGCGTCTTTTGAAGGTTACGGCTAACTAAAAATCATATGGATGTAATTCTTGTAGCGCCATCTATGTGTCAGGCCGGACACCTTGCAATTAACCTTTTATGTGCAGAATACCTATTTTCATGTTCTTAGATGCTTTATTGAAGTATTTATTACCCAAAATCACACAACAAAGCTGTATTATGTAGTCGACCGATCTCGTCAGTTCCGGCAAAATATCAGTGCATTACCAAAATACAACCGCATACTCAGTTAAGTTCAAATATCTCAAAAATTTAGAGATCAATTTGCGTTCAAACAAACAGATAGTCGGACATGAGTCGATTCAGCTTGTCATTCTGACAATCTCATTGTGTTAAGTGTGATGTATATTTTCCTACACATTTTGAATTATGAATTTTTAACAGATCATTAGGCCCATCCTGTGCCATCAATTATTGACATTTCAAAACACGTTTTTTTAAGATGAATCTACCTTAACAATTCTGTTCAAGTTCATCACCCAATAGTAGTTTCAAAAATGGTTATTTATATTGATTTCAGCTAATCACTGGACAAGGTATTTCATTCTATACTTCACTTTAACCTCCACTACTTTGGGTTTCTACCTTACTTTCCCAAAAAGATCTTATAATATTTGATTGATAAAAAGAAACAATCAAGGCACTCATCTCGGCCCCTAGCCATTTTAGTAACCATCAATGATCTTCAAAGTAAGGTTCTTCATTTTAATGCGTTTATGTAGACTTTTGTAGTCAAGCTCTTTAAATAAATTCGTTTTAAAAAAGGCATAAATATTTTACTAAGGTCGTGTTATGTGACCTACATGTCAAATTTTAAATAAATGTAAAAATACGTATTTCTTTAGTAGATCTTTCAATCTTTCGTCTATATAATACATTTTCTCAATTTTGAAGAAGTTACTGACTTCATTGACTTGAGTGTCACCATTGTCACCAGATTTTAGAAATTGTCTAAATTGTGCTAATAAGGCTAAAGGAACCTTAGCTTTCAATAAACGATTTAACATAGTCTAAGGAGATCCATTCATTTTCAAATTACTCTCTACCTCACCCGTTAGGCGCATTTCGGTTCCATTGTATGCAATTCGCACTATCAATAGTATACTGATAAATTTAAATCAGCACAAAGCAATTGTTACCTATACCCATACCTACATAGCAAGCTCAACCTAAGCATCCCTTCAGGATCATCTTAAACACTGTAGATCTAGTTTAGATGCTTGTGTATCGATTTCAATACACATTTCGCCAGCATCCGTTTATTAACAGTAACTGATGATCGGATCAGCAGCTGTTTAGTGTACGAGGAGGGTGTAAGCCCTGATATGCCGCGATCGTTCACGGATTCAGAACAGTCGGGACCCATTTTCGAGAAGTGTGAAATGATATTGAGAAAGTTGCTTCTGATAGTAAATTCACAAAAACATATATATTCATAACTGTATAAAAATGTTCAACCATATTTAAATCACTACAGAATCATTTAGGATGCTAAAAATTATTTTGATTTCAAAACTTTACTCCAATGTTTGGAAGAAGTTTGGCTGCTACAGCTTTTTACCATTGTGAGTGGGAGAAATTGGGTTGCTACTGTCAAAAGAATAGATATATAGAAAAAAAAAAAAAAAATCAGCAAAAAATAAACGGAGACCGCTGCAATCCTACGAGTACAAGGAATATCGCATGCTTATTGTACTAGAAAAATTAAATTTATGTTTACGAATTCCCACAGCTGACACTGCTACTGAATGCAACTTAACTCAGCTAGTCTCTCCAAAATTTAAAAATCGCTACTTTTAGATATCTAGAACTATTTCAAACTTTGACTATCTAAAAAAATTTAGGAAAATTCTTCCTCAGAAGTAGTTGCTTCATAGTTATCATTTCAACGCCTATCATAATAATATTTATAGATTAAAATAGCAAAATTTCAATATTACTCAAGCCTAAGTGTAATAATTATGTTTGATCATAAACATAGAAAATTCACAAATGTTACTTTGAGGAAAAAAAAGAAGATAATAATAATAATAATAATAATAATAATAATAATAATAATAATAATAATAATAATAATAATAATAATAATAATAATAATAATTTAAAAAAAGTATAAAAAATATATAAATAAAAAGATCGAGAAGAATTACATTTAATCGAAAAAAGCCATTTAAAAATTATTTTTCAAAATATAATTATTAATAATGAGTTTTACAGGTGGCGATCAAATATTTTTAAATCACTACATGATAATTTAGTATGCTAAAAAATACATACACAAGTGTTCAATCATTACTTTACGTCAGTAAGTAAAAATAAAAAATTAAAAATTTTGTTTTATTCTTTTTTAAAATTTTGTAGGTAATATTTTTAAAAGCTCAAATTAAATTATGTTAGCTTTTGAAAAACAAGTTTGTGATTTTATACTGCAGATATATGTGAAAAAAATAAAATAATTAATATACAATTTTAATAGGTGGAAATATAGTATAGCCAAATTTCTGAAAGAAAAATATCTTAAAATTGCTTTAAATTCCCTAAACCAGAATTAAAAAATCGTTCTTTGACTCAGCCTACTTTTACTGAATGGCATGCATGCATGTCATATATTACGTATGTGTTTGCAGCAAAATGATTGCATTTGGATTACCGTTATACTGCAGTGGCAGTAGAGAGCAAAAAAAGAACGAACTGTAATTAACTTTGTTATCACAAATTTGCTTTGTTTCTGTTAAGATCCTCTCTTCTATCTTCTTTTTTAGTTGTTTCCGCTAGGCATATTTATTCGCCCTGTTTTTTTTTTTTGCAGTCGTCGTACGCTGTCTTCTCTACAAATGATCATCTTTCATATGTTTGCTATTCATATATTCTTTTTTTTTACTCTAATTTGAACTCATCACGTTGTGAAAGCTAAGTAATTTTTTTTTTGCAAGGTTCAAAGAAAAATATTAACAATGATTTTTTCGAAAAAAAATCTTAATTTACTTTATCTCAAAAAAAATTTTTCGTTATTGCAGTAGTGGTCTAAAAAAATTTTTTATTAGACCGTGTTTGAAATGTTAAAATTGTTTATTGAATAAAATGCGTCCAAATTAAAGCTGATGTTATGCTTTAAATGTTCATTTTTGCTTGGAATTTCGATTCTACGATTTAGTCTTGGAATAATTATAGAATTTCAAAACGAAAATACGCTTTTTAGACGTTAAAGGGTTAAGAGATATGTTGATTTGAAGTTTTTAAATTCAAGCATTCTAGGTATTAATTTTTGAAATGATAGTATTCACAAAAAAAAAAAAAAATTAAATAACAAATAAAAAAATAAAAATAGTTTCAGCAATCAATTCTCAACACAAAATTTAGGAAACGACAAACTCTTCAACTCTCTTAGTCATTTCGTGAGGGTTTGACGTCCCAATAGGCAGAATGCCGGCCACTTGCAAAACGAACGAACGCTCCTGCGTTTTTCCCTCCAATGTGCATGTACTACACTCAGTCGAATCTACCTTATCTAGCTTGTGTAGATTATATCTCAGTGGTAAATATTCCGTAAATACACCTACAAGGATACTAAGTTCTCTTTTGCTTAGTGTCAGCAGCAGATTGGTCTGTCTGCAATCCGCGCTGTACCTCAGTAATTTGATGCTACTCCCTCGATGGTTTTGCATCGGTACCTTAAGGTGTTCCTCTAGATCTCATTGTTCTTGATGGGATCTGAGACAGTCTCTGCTGCAAACTTCGCCAGCTCGTCCCCCCTTCATTACCTTACATATTCATGTGACGAAGTATCCAAGTGATATTCACTGCGTTTTCCCCAATCTGCCTTAAGTCTTTTTTATTAAAAATCCTAAAAAGAATACTTGACGCCTATGTACGTTAAGAGATAACTCCGAATAGTCTATTTGATAACCAGCACACTTACACTTACTTCCGTGCTACTCTGTTGACACCGCTCTTCACGATATCGTGACGAGGGTTGAGAAAGGTCTCGCGCATAATGTATATATACCAGGCATTATCCACGTTTTGAGAGGGCTTTTAATAATGTCTTACCCGAGATGGGAAGGCAATATTGTCTGCTGGCTATATAAAGCGGTAATAAAACCGCAAATATTCTACGAAGCAAGCTGTAGAAAGTTCAGCAGGCGGCCTCCAACACCAACTGCCTTCCACTCCTACAAACGAAGAGCTTCAAACTCTGCTTAATCCAACTAAAACTCCGGAGAAATTACAGTACAGGACACGCCCAAATACTAAACTTTACAGAATTTTCGGGAGAGGTGGACTATGCCACCTTAATTTTCTACTTTGATAATACAATTTCAACAAAAATATGTAACAGTTTCTGAAAGATCTGTAGCCATCTTTTCCGACGCTCAAAACTGCAGGATGGGTTGTGGAATTCACTTGGTATCACTAGATATTAACATGCGACACACACTCGATATTAGCAAGAGATTCCTTAACCTCAGCAACAACTTTCAGCAGAACTAGCTGCAGTAAAGTAACCGTTTTGTGTTACTCAATGGTACCTCAACTTAGCATAGTATATTCTGACAGCCGAGCTACCTTAAGTCTCTTCAATGCAATCAAACCATCTACCATCATCATCTCTTCAATGCAACCAAACCATCACCATAAGATACAGGGAAATTTGAAATATGCTTGCAACTGTATACGACTCAGAGATATACCTGGAAATTGTGAGGTTGAAGAGTCAAAGTAAACAGTATTTTTTTCTTCTTTGGCGTAAGCAACGCTTACTCCATTATAGCAGAATCAACAATAGCGCGCTAGTCGTTTTTTCTCTTCGCTGTTCGGCGCCAGTTGGAAATACTAAGTGAAACCAGATCGTTCTCCACCTGACACTTTCAACGGGGTGAAGGTCTCTCGTCCTCTACTTCCATCAATTGGTTTATCAAGGCCACCCAGAGTATCGTAGATTGGAAGTCTTCTTGTAGGGTAAATTTAACCGTTAACTGTTATCGATAAAGAGACTGCTGTAAAGTTTTGAGCAAGCTGAACTATTTGTTTGTGTTTGGCAGCCATTGAAAGCAACCGACCTCGTGGATTTTGTTAAAATTGATTATCGTATGCTGATTAAGTATTATTTTTTGCTTAAAAACCCCATCAGCGAAACCAAGAAATTACTTGATAATTAATCTGCACCATCAATTTCAATGGTTAAGAAGTGTTTTACTGTACTGTTGTGGTTGTACCAGTACAAGTACAAGTGATGCAGTTCAGGTCGCCCAAAATAGGTTGTCACACCAGGAATCGTCGGCAGAATCCAATGAACAATAATGGACGATCGGAGAATAAAAGTGCGAGCGGTGGCTGAGGCTGTAGACATCTCAATTGAGTGGAAACATCATATTTTACATAAATATTTGGACATGAAAAAGTTATAAGCGCACTGGGTGCCGCGATTGATAGCACACTACCATAAACGCAACCGTGCGAAAACTTCAAAGGAGTGTTTGGCGATGGTTTTAGCTTGCAAAGTGTAAAACGATCTCCAGTGAATTTTTTTTTTTTAGAATTTTTGGAAAGATTCGATATTGATTTGAAGCAAAAATTATCTGTGATGAAAAAAATGATTTTTCAGCAAAACATGCTCGGGTGCACACGTGTGTAGTCATCTTGAAAAAATTCATATATTCTTTACCCCATCCAGTATATTCTCCTGATTTAGCCACTTGAGACCATTTCTTGTTTCCGAACCTGAAAAAATGACTGGACGGTAAAAAATTCGGGTCGAATGAAGAGGTCATCACAGAAACAAACGCCTATTTTAAGGGGTTTGGAAAAACCTATTATTTAGAAAGAATATAAAAATTGGAAAAACACTAAAGTTAAAAAAAAGGACAATGTTGAGAATAAACCGCTTATTTGCTTAAAAACCAAATCACTCTCGTAGATTAATTTTATTTCAAAAATTTCTGAGAAAATTGATGTAGAGACAAGAAGGAGCTAATTCTCGCCGATGCTTTCAGCAGCATTCAACCTTTTTTTACAAAATTTATCACACAGCCAGGCGCAACACTAGCAAATCGCCAGAAAAAAATTAGAAAATCTAAAATATTTGCCACTATAATTAAAAAATCATGATTTCATACATTTTAAAATACGATGGCTACACAAAGTGCTATAAAATTTGCTATGTGTGTATACAAATGAAGCAAACATTTGCAATGCACTGCAGCAGGAGTACAAAATGCAACGGTTTTTGTTTTGAATATTTAAATGCATGTGTATATGTATATATGTATGTATGTGTGTGTGTGTGTGTGTGCGAAAGCGCAGTAAAACCGCGCCTTGTATGCCAAAGCTGAAAATGCATAAAATACCATTTTATATATATTACATATACACACGTACAAACATACAAATATATATTGGTTATGAGTGAATATAAAAATGCACACTAATACATATTAATTTTGTATATTAATATATATGTGTGTGCATGTATGAGCTACATCGATTATTTTTAGTGAATTTGCGCCGCCAAACATAATAAAAATTCATTTGCGAGCTCAACGCGCTCTTATATACACACATGCATACATACACGCATACATATCCATAGGCATGTATAGTGATATATATATGATAAGCAAACAAACAAACGAACAGAAATATGAGCGCGACGTGGGCGCGGATGGGAGGTGTGTAGAGTGGAGCAAATAAATTGCTAAAAACACATATGTACATAAATTTATATTTAGATGTTTGTATGTACGCATGTGTGAGCCTCGCGCGAATTTTCGGTTTTGCAATTTTAAATGCGACAGCCGGGCAATTTCGCTATATTTTGCTGGTCGGGGGTGAAGGGAAAGTGGAGTTACTGGAATGAGTTGCGCGCATATAAATTACCCACTGTCCACCAATAAATACAATACATACTCATATGTGGGCTAAGTACTACTGTGCCAGAGTGTTCGCTCGGCAAAATACTAAAGTGGGTTTGGTCGGCTGGGAGGCTACTTTGAATTTCGCGGTGGTTGCAACATTTTCGGCTCAAAGCCATTTCCGCCAAGCCGCGACGGCTGCCACATCAATATCAGTAAGCACATACAACTCTGTGTGTGTGTGTGTGTGGTTGAAATCATGCATGTATGCATAAGTGTACGTGTGCGTGTTGTGTGTGTGTGTTTTGACGTCCTCCTCTCCATTTAGTTGTAGATGTCGCGAATTTCAAGTTGGAATTTTTTCCATTTTTTTTAATTCGGTAAATTTTTGCGCTTTTTATTGTTGTTGTTGTTGTTGTATGTATTTTTTTTGGGTTTTCGTTAACAATGTTTGCAATCGATTCATTTTCAGTTTCATTTCTGATTGGCGCTATGCTTGTGGTATGACAGCTAAAATATAAAAACGAATATAAAAACAAAAACAAAAACATATGGCGCGGAGTCATAGCAAACTCCCAAGCTGCCGATACATACATAACATATGAACGAGTATATATGTAAATTATATATATATACATATATATATATATGTATTATGTATGTTCGATCGTTATTCGTATATTTTTGTTATCGAGTGCAGGCGCAAACGGATATGTTTGTGGTGGCATGTATTTAAAATAAAATGTTCATTGGTTTGCATTTGCGCGACTATAATAATAACAACAACAGCAGCAAGAGCTTTAGTGACGTTAGCAACCAAAACATTTATTTTCCATTGTTGATTTGTTTTAACATATACATATGTATGCTGTGTATGAATTTGTGCGGCTAAAAGGTTTTTCTTAATGTTTTTTTTATTGCTATTGGTTTGTATAGTTGTTAGGTTAATTACATGTGGATATGTATATGCATGCATGTACATGTGCACATAAGTACGTGCCAAATTGTGCTGGGTGCCAACTACCAACTTCAATTATAAATAAAAAATAATAATAATAATTACGTAAATTAATCAATTTTTTTATGCCCAATGCTTTTATGATTTTGTTCCATTGCTTTGCGTGAATAAATAAGAGGTTGTAGGTAGTGCTGGTATAACTACTGGTAGGGTGATATATAACGATATTGCATAAATTTGCGCATCAACAAAAGATTATGCTGTAAATTGTATACTATTCTATATCGATAACCGCATGCTTTCTTAAACTGCTTTTATCCATAAACTTTATTCGAAATATAAATATACCATCCTTATCGAAACTACGAAATTTAGATTTATCGAAAGGGACCATTTTTCTTATATATGTATGCATATAAAAAGTTATCGATAATCGATACTTCTGACTTGCAATGATGTAAAAAATATAAAATTGGTTTTGAAGATGGCTTTTTCGCTTTTGAAATATTTTGGGTTAAATTTTGTTTATCGACTAACGATAACTAATATATAAAAATTATCGATTAACTATTATTTTTAAATAACATATGTAAATTTGAGCTTTTGTAGTTTAAAGCTGTTACTGAAAATACCAGCAAACTTATAATATCTGTATTGTAGACCATTAAAGCCTTCATTAACATAATTTTTGCATTTTTTCTTTTTTAAAAGGGATATAAATATATTGTAAATATTTTTTAAATTATCGATAATAGTATAAAAGCTTATAGATTTTTACATCATTTTAAAAAGTGATCGATAATTGTGTAAATTTTAAAAAATTGTGGAATTTATTTTATCAAAAGAGATTTTAAAAACAATTAAAGCACCGAAATCAAATTTTCCTTTAAAAAAGTATTACTTGGTATCAAAAAGAAAAATATAGTAATAATAATAATTATACATCAATAAAGTTATCGATAATTTAATTGAAAATACTTATAGAATATAAATTATCTTTATTGAGTGTACCTATATGCCACAGTTATCGATATCGAGTTGCAAGTCAATCTGTAAAAATTATAAAACTATGTTCATCTTGAAAATATTATTTCTTCTTAATGCTGATTAAAGTGTGCAGAGCATATGGATATTTTTGAACATTTTATCGATCAAAAAATTATTAAGTTTATTAAAAATTTTCGGTGTAGAATTTTTTTTTTAAATAGCTTCGAATTTTCATCTAATAAGTCTACCACAAAAGAGTAAAAAATTTGAGGTTATTTTATATCAAAATGAAAAAAAAGGAGAAAGGAAATGTTCTTTCTGTGTAAGACGTAGATATCCGGTAAGCAAGGGGAAAAAAACATATTCAGAATTAGCTCCTTAATATGTGGAAATATTTTCTTTCTCACAATTGGCTGAGGGACTGATTTCGTATTAATAGTTTGATTTGCTTGAAGTTTGGGAACATGACAAACTTATATTTTATTTTTCTTATATTTTATAAGTAGGTCGGCTACCAATTTGGCTGAATATCTTCATGGTAAGCTCTGGCAAGTATTATATGGAAAAGTAGTAAGATTTCCAAAAGCTAGAAAATGTTATTTTTGCAAAATTCTTTATTTTGGAAGAAGTAAATTTATTTGAAAAAAATATATATGTTCAAAGTAGCTCCCCAAACTCACCACGGATTTCATTCTCATCACTACGAGATACCCATATTTTTGTAGTTTATACATCTTACTATAAGATAAAGCTTACCTGTAAAGAAAAATAAAAAAATAAAACAATTAAATTATTTATTTATAAATAATATTAATTACCCATAGTAAAATTGGGTAGTTAGATTAGTTTTCTTGACCAAAATCATTATAAAGGTTTAGAGCGCCTGCCTTCGTTCAATATCAACCTGAAGGTCGGAAAATCTAAATATCAGTGAAGGTGACAAAAATTCCTTTTTTGTCTTATCTTTACATTTTTCGAAGTATATTTATTATCATATTAACAAACAATAATAAATTTTTTATCATTCCGTTAGTTGGCTTATGAAAGTGAAAATGTGGTACAACTCCTTTTTAACAACAGAATCGAAGCTGAATGTTCTGTTTGAAAAAAAAACCAGTGATCTGATGATTCCCAATTGAGAACTCTTACTCAATAAGCAAAAAATATTTTATATTTGTGAGCGATATTTTTTCTGTTTTCTAGGGATTTTAAAGTTTTGCGTGTAGATTTTGTCTAGGAAGACCTCATACCATTTAAATAATATCGATAACCAAAAGAACTTTAAAATACTTAGAAATCAAAAAAAAAAAAACTGCATATTTATAGGAGAAATTTTTGTATATGTGTGCATACGAGTATTTGCTAGTAACTTAAAACTTCGTTCTAAAAAGATTTTTCCAAGCAGTGAAATTTTCCGAAAAGTAATTTTCTAGAGCATTTTAACTCTCTCCCGGCCTTTCAATTTTTTAAGCTATTCTTCAAGTAAGTGTCAATTTTATTTTATAAACAGCCTTTGGCGTATTATTTCACTAGAATAATTCTAAATTTTATTATAACATGAAAGAAGTGCTGTCTTCGGCCACCCGGAAGTCTTTATACCTTTCATGACCATATCAAATTTATTGTCAAACGCAAAATTCGATTTTGACGATTTTCAGTGTCAATATATATTTGAATTCACATAGAATATGATATTTCACACCATCAGATGTTTTTTGGCGGATTTTTTACCCAAAACATCATTTCTGAACGAATCGTTTAAATCGGGCTATACGATATATTAGTTCTCCGAATTGGATAGTTTTCAGTCGACCGATCCTACTGGCTTCGCCAAATGATCAACACATAAACAGAATACGCCCTCATACTAAGCTTCGTAAAACTATCTCAAAAAGTCAGAGATAGTTTATTTATATATGTTCTCCTTATGGTACCTACTTCGGACCAAAGTTAAGGGGAGATAGTGGTGTAGAGATCATAAATTTCAGACATTTTAAGGCGATAATAATACAAAAACATAAAGATAAATTTAAAAAAAAAAAATAATTTTAAATATTTTAAAATTTGTCCTGAAGTTGACCTCCGCAAAAAATGAAATGTGGGTGGCGCAGGAAATTTAAATAATAGCGAATTTTTGAATTAACCGAAACAGGCTTATTTTTGTCAGCTTTTGAACTAAAAAAGTAAGAATAACATATACGAATTTCAGATCATGCGGATAAATCCTTTTTTTATCTGCGCCTTGCAGAAAATAGCTGTTCTGAGAAAAATAATTTTAAAGTTTGAAGTGTATGAGGTCGAGCGGTCGGCCGCTACCTGCCCAAAGACCTGTAGAACCGAAAATACTCTAGATATCATTACAAAATTTTAACAGTATATTCTTAAAAGCCTATACTTTAGAAATATTCAACAATAAAAAATCGATTTTTTTTAAATTCTATAACAACATCTCACTTTAATATACAAATTCATATACATGAAAGGTGTAAATATTGTACTATATTTATAGTTCGATCAATTTAGATATC
Organism: Neoceratitis asiatica; assembly: GCA_030068015.2. Taxonomy (NCBI): domain Eukaryota; kingdom Metazoa; phylum Arthropoda; class Insecta; order Diptera; family Tephritidae; genus Neoceratitis; species Neoceratitis asiatica. Next base: position 61,311,597 of record CM061524.1, on the reverse strand, counting down.
TGAGGTTACAAAAAATCGCGTCCAGCTGCTGAAAGTTGGTAGGACAGTTCAAAACACTAATGAACTGTGGAAAAAAAACGAAATGGTTCTTTAGGTGTGTGAATTTCTTAGATAATCTCGCTGCCGAGTTACTCGTATCAGGGCTCAAAAGTCTTGGATCCAACCTTTGCCAGGAGTGTATTTCTCCTTATTTAGATATAGTGAGAAGCAGTTCACCCTCCCTTTTGTCAAAGAGGACAAGTTAGTTTATTGTACAAATATTGAAGGTTTGATAGATACACTTAGGATTCATGCGACCCAGCGCAATGGTGTATTTTCATAGATACTTCAAAAAGAAGTTTTAGAGCAGTTCTGCTTTACACAATTGTGGTTTATATGCTGCAATTTGGTCATTCCATACTTACAAGACGTTGGATTTGTTTCTTTGGAATTAAAATATATCACACTTAGCCAATGAGCGGTTATTTAAAGATCTTGGAAATTTTGCTCATGTAATAATCTAAGTTTACTAAATTACATTGCTTTCTATATATATGGCGAACAACAACACTTGACTGGGTGGCTTGCATTTAAATCATCAAATTTTTTTTTTAAAATTGCAAGTTTTCATTTGTCTAATGAGTTTAAAAGTACATTGTCTTCATTCCCTTCTCAACGACATACACTTAGGAGATGTGTTGAAGAACAAAGTGAACGATTTCAGCGAGCTGTTAAGGAGATGAGGGGAAAAAAGATACTAAGGAAGATTGCAGACTACTGCGTAACGCTTCAGATGCTACGTACAAGCAAATATGTACCAACGGCGTCTCAATTGGGAAAAAGAAATATGTTTACTTCTTGCCAATTTTTATTTATTATATTTTAAAATCAATTTTTTAAGGCAATCAGAAGGATCTAACTGTTACTTTCAGATGATAACTTGTTCTACTTTGAAATCTACATTTTTAGAAAACATAACGTTCTATGTCAAAATTAAACTTATTTTCGAGCTCAACATCCCTAAAAACATAGGCTTTACGCAAGTGAACAAAATAGATTTCAACTTTTTTTGCAGACTTATTTAAGGAGTTAAGTGGGTTATTTTATTAAAACAATTCACCAAATCAAAGATACATATTTAAACTGTCTTTTGTAAAAATTTTATTCAAAAATTCCGAAAACTCAGCCGTTGTTACCTCATCTCCCTTGACGTCTCAAAAGAAAATGCTCTCGCCGTGGACAGAACATTATTGGTTCAAAAAAAAAAAAAAGCGTTAGAATCTTGTTATTGGGCGAAGGAAAAAACAAAAGATTAAAATTTTAATTTTCGGCGTACTTTGAACAAAAAAAAATTTTTTATTAAATTTTCGACATGCTTTGGCTCGAAAAAATTAGTAGTAATAAAAAAATACTTCCTTCAATGAGTAGATAATGTTATTACAAAAATCGCTTCATAACTTTTCAAGAAATCATGTCTACCGACTTAAAAAATAAAGTTTTGAGATAAAAGCGTTTAAAGTTTCAAATTGCCACAGACATGGTCTAGTGGGCGAAACTTCCAAAAGGTCCTCTCTCAGAATTTTACTCCGATCGAATTGAAATTTAAGGAGAAATTCTAAACATATTTTACAATTTAATAAGACAAAAAAATCGATTTTTTAATCTTCATATCCACCTAACCCCTTAATTATAGGCTTATCTTTTACTTTTTTTTATTTTAATAAAAATTAAAATTAATAATTAAACTTCACAACAAATATCTGAATCAATATTCATTGCAAAATATTGAAGCAAACAAAAAAATTTTTAAACTATAAATAAAAAGCGCAATCAGATAACACGAATGACTTACGCTGCAGGAATTTAAATGCGAATAAAGCCATTTCGTTGCCAAAGGGGGGATGGGGGGTAAAATAAATACAAAAACATTTCGAGCATCGGTCACGCGAAGCAATAGTTGGAAAAAATAACGGTTTAAACCGATTTACCAGTTGACATTTTTCAAAAAAAAAAAAAACATTTTTTCTCTCTGTTTTAGTTTTGTTTTGATTTCTTTTGAATAGCAAAATACACATCAGCAAAGGCAAACAACATTTTAACAAATCAGACTGTGACTGATGAGGTTAACTTCGGCATAACGATGTACGTAACGTGTATGCTGCAATGTGATGCAATATGCATGCACATGTATGGGAGAGTGTATATTGCAAGCATATGTGTGAGTGTGTTTATAGACGTCACAAGTTATTGCGTTATGGAGCCAACAGACACGGTGATTGCATCCATATGATGATGCGCCATCAACTTTGCACACACATACACACACTCATACTCTCGTATACAGTTAGCAACTGAGGGCAATTTGATTTGGACTAATTGAGTGTGGTGCAGAGAAATGAATGACGAACGTACTCGTTCGTTCGTGGATGACGTTGTATGTACGGTTAGTCTTATGTTGCGCTGCAGAGACTTTGTTGCAGCAAAATAAAAAGTTATGAAAAAAAAACTGTAAAATAGCCAAGAGGTTGGTGGTTGTAAGCTGTTGCTTGTTTGGTTGGTTGGGGTACAGCAGAAGTCAAAGTCGAGCCAAGTAGTAGAGCATTGACTCGGATGAGATTTGCAACTAATAAACTGCAGTCAACACGATATGCAAAGCACACACACACACACATACCATGCACACGTCCGGCTAATCAAAGGCTATGAAAACGTCAAGGAAGTGCAGAAACACAAATGGACGTATGATAAAAGTGCCTACAGCAGCTTAGAAGTAAAGTGAAGAATTTTAGCGGAGTTTGTCATGCACTCACACACACACTCATACACACACGTGCATGCGACGTAGCAATTTAGCGTCGTAACACCACTTGTCGTTAGCCGGAAAGTTGACGGAGCCGAAAACGGAAATGAAAGCAACAAAAGATGTTCGTTAGGCAAGAAAGGACACTTTAGCTATGAAAACAATATGCGCAATACAACAACAACAGAAACAACGATATCACTGCATGCCGCACAAAAAGGATAAAAACTACTACCACCACTAAAAAACCGTAATGCAGGATATTGTACATCAGCGCGATGGCTAGCAACATATTGTCGCATAATTCGACAGGATGTTGGTTGCTTGTGGCTAACGGCGCTCCTTTTGGCGTGCCGAACACAATTTCGTCGTTATTAAAATGGCAAAAGCAAAGGTTGCACTGAGTTGAGATTGAGAGGCGCGAATGGCGCCTAAAGAATAAGGCAAACACACACACACTGAGGCATACACACTCATTCACCCGCAGAGTGTATGGACGTTAGAAAGCCACAAGCTTAAAAGCGCACAACAAAGCACCCACGAATAACAAAGAAAAAATAGAATTTAAAAAGTAGATGGCGCACATTGTTCTTGGTGTTGGCGAAATGAGTGTACTGCCTGCTGACCAACAAATCAGGCAACCAACAAGTAAAGTAGCTGACAGCTAATGGTCATACCAGCTAAACCATGCCAATGGTGGACTACAGGAATTGATGTTCAGTGTGGGAGGAAGGGAAATAAATAAAAAAAAATTTGAACAAATTTTAAATTGTAAGGAAGAGCTGAGTTCAATCCCGACTTACTTTGCGTCATTTGCGGCACAAAAATAAATGACATTTAGTGAGCAATAAGCCAAAAGATCTTGGACAATTCATACAATTTTTCTGACAAACTCGACTCATGCGCCACCTACCGGATGCAGTTTTTTCGAAAATGACAATGCATACATATTCCTTTTGTTTTAATCCACCCGGACGAAATGTCTTAGCTATCGTAGCCGCTGTCAATGTCGTTGTATTGATCTTTGTTTGACGAGAGAGGACTTTATTTTTCAATTACCTACTTAGTCCAATGCGGCAACTATTGGCAAGTGTGATTCTGCGTTGGATTTCCAAGCTGACACTGATATTAATTTTTATGCTAAGTCGTAAATAATGTGGAGAAAGCATTCTTCTTTCGATAAAGGATGAGATACGTCTCTCCTTTGGCCGTCTTCCGCAAGGTTTAACACGGTCTGAAAGTAGGTTAGCACCTACGTATTCCGAAGGATCCGCCTTGATATCTACAGTGTACCTTGCGTTAAATGAATGGACCTAGTCCTGAAAAGTCGAACTACTATATTATAGCATGGAGACTTCGTCTAGAGTTTAGTCTAGTTTAAAGACCTTCCTCAAATCAACATCCAATACAAAGCCTTTCTTCAGTGGGAAGACAACGAGCCGACTATGTGAAGCCTTGGCGATTTTCCCTACTTCTTTCGAAATGTCCAAATTGCTTTCGATTGTGGCTCGATGCTGATATTTACACTTTACTTCGCTGTCCGTTGTCTAAGGGAGTGTTGAGCGATTATTAAAAGTTGTTATATACCACTGGACGATCCCTCCGCACTGGATTCTAGAACATTTTGGTTGTGTTGTATATGATCGAGCTCCATCATTGATGGGGATGAGTTTCAAATACTGGAGTTTAATCCTCCTGCAATGCCAACTAGCTAACCAGAATCAGTGTACACTAGAAAGGTCTCATTTCACTGGTGTGGAGGCGGCGCAGCCCGAGATTAAACTTCTACTATCACAGTAAATTCTTTGAATAAGAAGTGGAGTAAGTCGCAGCTGTCGACAACCAGTTAGACTGGGCAACAATGGGAGGAACTTATTTCTTTTACTACGCTAGGTGGTTCAAGTGTCGCGGTAAACCGAAGATTTGTTTTTATTCAGTATTTACTAGGAGGATATTAGAAACCTATAATCGGAGCTGACGTTTTAATAACACCGGCCCAAAATGGAAGTCATTCTAGGTGGCGCTGAAGTCGAATTATGAAAAATTAAGTATATATAACTAAATTAGAATTATTTCAAATAGTTTTCAGCTGAGGAAGTCACTTATTGAAGTCAATTTTTTCGTACTTTGGCCGATAAGTGTCTTAAATGCTCAGTACGATTTTATTAACCAATTTTTCTACGTATAGAAACTGATTCTATACGTGCAACAAGTTGCCCTCGACCATTAAGAAATCACAAATCAAGACAGTGGCAACACTGCGGCAATTGTCAGCCGGCAAATATCAGCAGCAGCAGCAGCAACAACATTAGCAAGAGTAACGACGTTAGCACAAAATGTCAACAACAACAAAGGTATGTATGGCAAGAAGCACACATTCGTTTGAGGAAAAAAATGCGTGGGTTTGAGAAAGCGAATGTTGCAACGCTTTTTGAACGCCAACGTCGTTCAGCAAAAGAAAAAAAAAAAAAAGGAGAACTTATTGTTTGTAAATATGTAAATGGCACTTTGACGTTGGCGCGATTTGATTTCTCTGCAACCATCATATTTTTTTGCAAGCAACATTTTTTAACGCTAAAATCGCGTAGTCACTAACGTACATGCCTTGATATCTTACTTATTTCCTTTTCAAAAGCACTCATTCACGCACTCGCCTGCATACCATCCATGTGTGTATTACACTTATAACCGCGTTACTTTCGCTCAAAAGCGACGATGTGGCGTTGGCGGCAACTAAAGTAAAGCTGTCACCACCACCACCACGACTTCACGACGATGCCGGTGTTATAGTGAGGTATTGCAATGTTGCGGCAAAAACGAAAAAATCATATTTAAAATGGAAATGGGGAAAGTATAGTGAATCGGTAGTATGTATCAAGAAAAAATGCTATAAAGTAGGAGCCACAAGAAGAAAAGGAAAAAAATCATGGAAAATGCAAATAACGGTCAAAAAACTAATTCTCAATCACGAGTTAAAGCATTTAATATAACGCCCACGAGTGAGAAAGCAATGCGATGAAACGAAAAAGTTTTTAGTTGGAAATGGTTTTGAAGCATTTAAAATTTTACTCGCGATTTTTTGGTGTAAACAATATGAAAACTTATTCAACCTCTTCTTGGAAGACAATTTTGTGGCAACATAGCTTTTCTTTATTAGAAAGAACAGTACAGGTGTAAGATTTTCAACTCTTTTCAGAAATTTTCCTCAGTCCTCTTAGATAACAAACCTGAAAGTTAGCTAAAGCTGGGATAAACTAGTCTCCACAAAGTGTTTAGAATATGAAAATCTAGTTAACAAAAATTTAAGTTCATAATTTAAGACCAGATACATGACCTTCGGACTATATTCGGTGTCACAGAATAGTTCATATAAAAGAGAAAACTCAAAGTTCTGACATTTCTCCAGCTCTAAAAAGAGTTAGTAGGCAAGTAGGGAATTCCAAAAATGTGGCAACTCCGAACGAAGTTTTTTTTTATAAATCCAATGCTTCCGAAATACCTTTCAAACGATGTCTACCTTACGAGATTTCAGTAAAATAAAATAAAAATGTAATTTGCAACCCTAAATAGTGATAATTAATAATTACAGTAAGCACTGTCAAACCCCTAAATATCTGAGGTACTGTGTAATAATTTTCATTATCAACTTCAGCAAACATATTATGCAAAGAGAAGTGGCAGTCCTCCCCTATACATTATAATATATGTGTAAGGACGATGTACACTTAGCAAGATCGAACACCAAAAACTCGGCGATTTTTTACGTTATCCACAAGCTCCACTGAATTCAAATATATCGGGATAATCTTAGGTAGTAAGCACAACTGTAGCCGAAACATGACAGAAAGGTCGTGTAGGGCTTTAACTGCACTCTTAGAATGCAAAGTGTTCATTTGCAAGAGAGGGGTTTTGAAACCGAATATTGATTACGGGAAAAAAACTACTTTTCGATTAGAGAGAAATATCTTCGTATAATATCAAGATCGAACACCTTGGAGGAATCGTAATATACGGCACGCTCAATATTTATCTCGCTAACATTTTCTGGAAGAACTGAGCCAACTTCAACGTATGCTTTGACAATCTCTTTTTTACAAAAAATCCCGGACAGGCACGTATAGGAAACCACAAACGTTTTGGATCAGAGTCATAGGCCTTTTCAAAGACGGCTCAGAGCTCGAAGACAAAGTGGGCTGGTGAATCAACTAAATAGTGCTCTCATGAGCATGATAATATCAGACCACTGTAGCGTCTTCCGAGCAGAACTTGTTGCAATCTCGAAAGTGGCCGAATGTCCGAATCTGTGGTCATAAAACAAATGGGATATATTCTGACATTAGGTCTCTACATTGCACACATTCAAAGCTGGAATGCTTTAATTCGGACGATATGACCTGGTCAACGTAACCGCTGTCTCTTGAATCGTCGAACTATATCAATGTCGACATATAACTCGTATTGTCTGCGGTATTCGCCGTGCCATAAATCTTCTGCAAAACCTTTCACTCGAAAAATCCTAACATCGAGTACTCTGATGTTGTCATCGTTAATACCTCCGTAGTATATAGGAGGGAGAGAACGATAAGTGACTTGTAGAGTCTGGTCATTGTTCGTTGGAAGATAACTCTTCTTTTCATTTGTCTCCTCAATCCAAAGTAGTACATGTTGGCAAGAGTGATTTTGCCCTGGATTCCCAGGCTAACATTGTTAATGGTGTTAATGCTGGTTCCAAGCTAGTCGAAATTACTTACGAATTGAAAATAATGACTGTTAACAAAGACGTAAGAGCCAAGACGCGAATGCGCTGACTGACTGTTTGTTTAAGAGATAGTTTGTCTTGCCCTCGTTCACTACCAGATCCATACGCTTTGCTTCCTTATCCAGCCTGTAGAAAGCAAAACTAGCGGCGCGGATGTTAGACTAATGATATGCGATGATTTTGTTTTTAATTATTACCTAAGACTGTGTATGGCAGTATTCTATCCCGAAGTATTCACGTATTTTTGTTTAAGTCTAGATGAACAAGCAGCTTCCAGATTAAATATTCTATTAAAAATGAAGTTTTGTTCCGCTTGAATCACAGATTGACTATCTTCTGATTGAGGCTTCTTGAACTGAATTATATTAACTAACTGGAAGTTGAGATATAAGCTTCTAAAAAAAAAATTCAACAAAGCGCAGGTTTGACGTTATATTTGTAGCATCACGAATCGTATGTCTTTAAGTACAATTTGCCAGCGAGAGATAGTAAAGATAACCTAGCATACGTATAACAATGCAAATATTTTTTATGTAACCCTCATATCATAGCGAAAACACTCTATTTCAAAGGTGACGCCTCATGATAGCCATTTTATGGACGTAAAGGTATGTGAGTTTAATGCCAAACCAAACATCAGCATAAACCATGCTGGATAATCCATCCATAACCAGAAATTGTAAAAAAGAGGTAATATTTAAAAATCGAAACGAAAAAATTGCAAATACGAAACGGCAAGTAAAGTATAGCGATGTTGGCACGTTGGTGTCAGGCGAGTAGTAGCGAGTAGGTGCTACTACAAGGCAATTTAAAGAGCTTCATTCATGAGGCTTCGAACAACGCTGGTAGCAAAAGTTAACAAAAAATAAATAAATGGTGAGTTGTAAGAATTGCCCACAGCGTGCCAAGCAAGCAACAGCCGGCAGTTATACTTCTACAACTCACAGGAGATCCTTTTTTGTTTTGTTTTTGTTGTGCTTCTGCAACGACTCGCCGTTGTCTTTGTTGATTTCCTACTTTTTGTTCTATTTTATTGTATACTTTTTCTAGCTCCTACTTCTTCGATTTCAAACACAAAATGGGGTTAGTAGGGGTAATGGAATGCGCGCGAGACACGTCGCCGTTGCTGCCGCCTGTTTGTTGACACGACATCGATGTGCTGGCTGCTGATGCCGGTTTTGTCGCCATTGCCACCCAATAATTCAGCGAAAAAAGGCAGTTGGCATGAGGAAAAGTGAAAATAAAATAGAATAAAAAAGAGTGCACAAGCAGGATGTTGGCCGCCTTCAAATCACCTCTCTCGCTCGCCCTCTCTCTCTCTCTCTATCTTCTCTCATCCTCTCACAATCAAAAAGCAAAGTAGTATTCGCCGTCTTTTTGTTGTTTGCTTTGACGCGACAGATATGTACGCGCGCGAACCATTGTCGAGGTCGCGAAAAACGAAACCGTGGTCATAGGCTTTTGTGGTGACGTTGATGATACCAAAAGCGTAAAGCGGGCAGTTCATTGGTGATTTGGTGGGTTGAGAGCGGGGAAAGCTTTGTAGCCCGTTGGCGATATTTAATGGAAATGAATTTGACGGGTGGTTAGTAGTATGCGACTGCTCTCGCTGAGTACAATAATACAAAGTAATACGAAAAAATCAACCATATTTGTCATTACAAAAAAAGAAGAAAAAAAGCACAAATAGAAAAGGTTGTGAAACCCCCCTTTGCGTACGAGTATATTGGGGTAGGCGTACTGGCAGTCAGTAGTGGCGTCACAGAAATTCATACCGTACAAAACAAGTCTGCGCTTATGTTAGCCGTTGAGCCAGACAATTCATCTGACTTGGCTGTTGTTATTGTTGTTGTCGTCCACTCAACAGTCCAATTCCGCGGCATTCCACTTCAGTTCAGGTTTCTCAACTCGTTAGTGTTAAAGTGTGTGTGTGTGCAGAATTTTATGGTTGGGCGATGGTATATATTGGTTGGTTTAGCTTGCCACTTCAGTTGATCCTTCAGCCAAACGACCTAACGGTTATTCGTTGGCGCGTATAACTGCCGCTGTTTTCATTTCAAAACCTCATACACATTCACCGTCTTTCTACTGCATCATATTCAAATGTACGACAAATGTTATGGATTTCCAGCCAGCATCAACAGTTAACCCCATCCCCAGGCCGAAGCTGCGAGTGTGGCACGCTGGTTAATCAGTTTATCAGACAGTCAAGTAGTCGAGCGTTGAGTATGAATTGGATTTGAGTCCGTTTGGCATACAAATAACGAGATATAAATGTTCCATAGAAAGAGAAAAAAAGGAAAACGTAGAGTTCAATGCGTCCCAACGTGCAACACACAACAATGTTGGCATCGAAAAGCGCGATTTATTTTCTCTACCGATACTCACTTTGCTGGTTTCTATTGAATGAATTGAAGTAATCGTAAATTGGAAAATATGCATTGTATTTATGTAACACACACATTTCAGAGAACTGTGGGCAATATAAAGAGGTTTGTCTACTCTAATAATAAGCTGCCAAAAAAGGTTATCGATTGAATATGAAAATATTTAGATTATTGTAAATAGCGGTGATAATCTGGTATTACAGAGAGTATTAAAAAAGGTATCAGAACCAACACGTAGAGGCCAATGAAAGAAATATTACTCGCAAGCAGATGAAAAAACAAAAAACTTTTCACGGCCTTTTTAGGAGTGAAAAATATATCATTGAAAAATGTATAGCCTCTAAGTGGCAACGACGACTACTCTGAAGTTTAGTACTTTAATGAGCATTTTATATTTTCATTCATTTTGAGATGTTAGCGACTAGAACTTCACCATCAATACACAAAGTCAATTGTCTAACCATTCATCAGCAGCATACTAGTAAAATGCTAGTTCATCCTCGAGTGGTATGTAAATACAAAACACAACATACTACTGACTTTCGTTAAGGATGAACAAAAATCTAGAGAGTTATTTAGCGAGACTATTATTTTGTTAAATAAAAAATTAATTGTATTATCTATTAAAAAAATCGAAATCAAACGAAATTAAAATCGAATCAAACGTTTATTTTTAGACAAAAAAAAAATCCTTCCAACAATTTGGAAACCATAACCGTCGTCGCTCGACTATTCGCGACTCGGCTCCCGACTTGCTGTTCACAGTCATAACTTCTAATTTCGTCCACATAGGAACAAGCAATAAAAACATCAACAATGTCAGTCTTGAAATCCAACGCAGAATCACTCTTAGCAACAGGATCTACTTTGGACTGTGTAGACAGTTGAAGAGTAAAGCCCTCTCTCGACAATTGACGAGTAAAGCCCTCTCTGGCAATGGCGAATACCGCAGATGTTGGACATTAACATAGTTCAGCGAATTAAGAGATAGCGGCTACGCTGGCCAGGTCATGTCGTTCGAAGGGATGAAAATTCTCCAGTTTTGAAAGTACTCGATGGAGTACCAGCTGGTGGAAATTGAGGAACAGAAAGACAACCACTTCATTAGAAGGGCCAGGTGGAAAGCGACCTAGTTTCACTTGGTATTTCTAACTGGCGTCAAAAAGCGAGAAGAAGGAATAATCTTACATTTGACATTAGTAACTTCCTCTTGGTTTAGATATTGAGAGAAACTGTTCATTTTCTAACATGCCCAAGAGAACTAGTTTGCTTGTGGTTCCAATATTGAATGTTTGATGAATATGTTTAAGATCTCATACCACCCAGAAGACGCCTTCAAGCAGTTTTGCTACACAATGGCGGCTTATATGCTTCTTTTCCTGTTGCTCAATCGAAAAATCAGAAGGAAACCTAAAATAACTTGAAATTGCTTCTTTGCGAATTAAAATATAAAGATCATGGTTGACAAGAGTGCGTTGATATAAAAATCTTGAGGATGTTGTTCGGACATTAATATGGGTGTGGCAAAATCCCTTGCTTTCTGTGTGTTTCTGGGATAGTAGAGACGGAAAAATTACAGGACCAAAAACTGTTGGACATTTAGGGAGCTTAACGTGGCCGAAAAGCACATCATTTGTGAAACAATGGTGCTTCTTCATAAAGTTGTTCTATAAGTTGGGATTGATTAAGCAAATTGCAGTCACCTAAGAGAGAAGGAACTTGCTTCCAATATTTAACATAACATCATAATTTCCAGTTATCTCAGAAGCAAATTTGAAAAAAGTTTTTTTATTTGAACTAGATATTAGACGGCTCATGACTTAACTATAATTCAATACAATCATGAAGAATTCTGAAAAAAAAAAAAAGTTGGATTGCTTTTAAAAATGTGTTTTTATTTTTTATTTTGAAGCAATAACAAAAACTCCACCTAAAATTGTGTCGTGAAAATAATGTAAACAAAATTTCAAGCTATAGATTGGCTAATGAGGTTTAGAACATATTATTTTCATTTCCATCCTGACCCCTTTTCTGAAAATTTAGGAGATGCGAGTGAAGAGCAAGGTGACGATTTTACCATGACACTAAGGAAATGGAAGGGTAGAGCATCTTAATTATGGCACACTACTATTGAAAGCTTAAGATAGTGCACCTGCCAGATGCTTCTTAGGTGCGAAAATGTATCAAAAGTAGTATGAGTGGAGAAAATATACTTAGTGCTTTCTGATGAATATATTTTAGATAACATCAAGAAAGAACAGTCATCAACTTGAATTTACATCTGTAGAATAGCAAATTTCATGCCAAAAACTTCATATCTGAACAAATCGGTTGTTTGAGGGCCATATTATATAGTAATCGATTTCGATTATTTTCACCACTAATGTAGAATTCATAATATATATGCATTAGAACTAAGTTCGCGCTCCTTGATGTTTTTTTTTTTTTTTGAAGAATTTCGACCCTATACGATATAGCAATCTGATCGATGATTTTCGCTACCAATACCAATATGGAATTCATAATATGTCGGGATAATACCATACTATATCATGCTCCTAAATGCTCCTTTGACTGAGTTTTGATCAAAAATCACATCTGAAATTTTCGGTCTATGGGAGCTATATGCTATATTCGTCCGATTTCGATGATTTTCAGAACCAATATGCAATTCGTTATGTATGTGTAGAGTACCAAATTTCACGTTCTTAGGTTCTGACAAATGATCGTTTAAATGTAACTTCGGGTGCATCTTCCTACCAAGCTTGGTTGAAATATCTGAAAAATTTAGAAAATAGTTTGCGTTCAAACAGAAAGGCGAACAGACGGAATCAATTCAGCTCGTGATTCTATTACGAGGGGTATAAATCTCCTTCTTCGAAGCAAAGTTAATATACCATTTCATATACTTATATCTTCAAAAAACGTGACGTTGCATGACAAAAGGAAATACCTTTCCAGATTTAGTACCAAAAACATAGAAAATCGAAACAGTTCTCATCTTTTTTTGTGAATTATGTAAGACTAGAGAATGAGCTTATTAATCTACAAATATCACTTTTACTTCCTTCTAAAAAAAAAAATAGCGGTAAAATTTATCAACAATTGTTGAACATGGTAAGGGTCTCAGTTCTCTTCTTATAGACCCACCATCGCCTTAGAAACCACTAAAAGCTTCGAATTGTTTAAGCTAAGTGTATTTAAAGTCTTGGTATACTGAATTTCGCAGGCATATGTTACATATACATAGAGATATATACATGTATTTCTATATATATATGACAATAACTCATTATCTAACCAATATGTATATACAATTTAAGCCACATGATAATTAAAAAAGTCACTCAAGCCAAATACCACAATCATGAATATTTAATTTGTTAAAAACTAGAAAAGTATTTATACATTCATACATACATATGTACATATAATACTCATATTCAGATGTGCGTGAAGGCAAATAAAACCGCCGCAGTAAATGGATGTTGAAGCATACTTAAAACAATTGAAATGCTTTGCGTATAAAGCTAATATACTTTCGTGGGACACTAAAGCCTTTTTAATAGACATTACCACACACACACACACACATAAGCATATGATAAAACCTCAAAAAACCAGAGAAAAAAAAACCAAAATAGGAAATGTAATGAAACAACGTAAAAAAAGAGGTAAGGAAAGGTATTTGTTGCATTACTTGCGTGCGAAGTGATGTGTGAAAAGTAGGAATACAAAGTAGGCAAACAAATGCTAACCAGAAATTATATAACATACAGCATAGCCAAACACAAGAAGAGATTTGAAATGAAAGAAAAAAAATACGAAATAAAAATTAAGCTCATGCATTTGCCGGAACATGTCGCTGATAAGGATCATATAAATTTCATAAATTAAATATACACATTAGACGGGTAAGAAAAGCATATTACTGGAAAATTGCTGCCGTCGATGTCCCGCCGTCAAAGGAAATATGCGTAGAGCGTAAAAGGTGGGCGGTAGAGGGTGAGAGAGAGAGAGAGAGGAGAGAGGAGTATGCAGCTTATACGCAGCAGTAGTACCAGCAGCAGCAATGGGAATCCCATTACAATTTCAACAAAATCAGCGTAAAAACCAAGCGTACAGGATTGGCCGGGTAAAGAAGCAACAGCCGCGTAGCAATAACTCAGCAAAAATAAGGTTTATTAAAAAAAATATAAATAAAATAATAATGGAAAAAATACAAATGAAATTTCATCCCAAAACCGGACAGCGGCAGGCAGCAAGCGAACGACGCAATGAAAGAAAAAGCTAATGAAAAAAATGTAGAAATGAAGAGAAAAAATGGCAAAAAGTAACTAGCAAATAAATAGAAAAAAATGGCTGCGCAAAAATAACGCAACAACAACACAAACCAGCTCAAGAGAATGTATGACAAAACGAAAAATTAAAAAAAAAAAATATTTGAAATGTAAGCAGCGCATATTGCATACGCATTGTTGAAAAGAGGGTTAAAGCGTTGCTAGTTAGGTTTGAGGTGAGAGCAAGGTATATAAAAAAAAAACAAAGAATAATAAAAAATCACGACATCAGCAAAATGCCCCCAGTAGATTGCAAAAAAAAATGTTATAAATCCCCAGCTAAAGCTTATTTGAAGCGTATATACATACGACACCGTACGGAGTGTGGAGCGACACAACGCATAGAGGGAAGTTGAAGTTTCGAGAATATTTTTTGTTATGAATGAAGGACGAATATGAGCTGAAAAAAATGTTTAGTGAAAAAAAAAATCTAATATAAAACTGCAGGAAAAATTTGTTAGCTGCCGAAAAATAATGCAAAGATATATGCAAAATTACAACTACATTTTATAAAATGCTATATAACTGGACAACAGGGAGTAGTTGATGTGGAAAACGGCACGATGGAAGTTAAAGCTTACACACGAGCTTACATACACATGTCCAACACGCATATGACTTCCATCAGGGGCAACTAAAGCGAAACACATGCAAATGAAAAACAATTGCTGAAAACCTAGAAAAACATTATGGCACGAAGATGTGATATACAAAATACAAGAAAAAGAAAAGGAAAACGAAAATGAAAAAAAAAGAAAATTTATAACTAACTATATTGGTCAGGTGGTAAGAAGGGTGTCTAGAACTAAGAGATTGTTATGATATAACATGCAAACTCGACTACTACTCACTCATACAAGAAAGAAGAAAGTATGATACTGGCATGAGGTTGATTGGACAATAAGCGTCATATACTATACGTATGAATGTATGTATGTATGTACATATAAAGTATAAAGTGTGTAGGCTAAGAATTCAATAATAGAAATGATGAATACGAGAAATGGTCAAAGCAAAATTGAGTGCATAGAAACAAAAAAATGAAAGAAAAAATTCAAAGAAATTGGAAGTTTGAGTAAAAAACGCGTTTACTGAAAAGTAAATGAGAATGCCAGGCGCAGAGAAAAAAGCTTTAATGAAAAAGTTGAAACTACGAAAAGAAGGCTGACGTAAAAGGATCAATGGTAATGACAGTGCGTTCTATTGAAGAAGACGATGTTACGAAACGCTGGGGAAGAAAAAAATTAAAAAAAAAACATTAAGAAAAAATCATTTTGTTGCCAGTACAGTAAAAAAAAAGTTTATAAAAAATACTTAAAGCATAGTGCAGGAAGAAGAAGCAGGCAAATAAAGAGCGTTACGCAAAAAAAAAATGTGTAGCTTTTAAGACACAGAAAGAAGAAATCTTTTCTAATGAAAATTCGAGCGCTTCTCAAATGCACGCACAATTCACACAGCAAGTGCGTACGAAACAGCCAGCAGTAAAGTTGTATTCAAAGAAATTGCTTTGAGGAAAAAATAAAGATTTTTTCATTTAGCAAGAAAAAATGTTATTCAAATTTAAAAGCAAATATGTGTATGAGAGAGAAAGAGATAGAAAATAATAGTTTCTTGGTGGATGAATTCTGCTCACGCTAATACACAAATTGCAAATTGAAAGGTTACATAAGAGTATTTCGTCGTTGCCTAGAGAAAAAACATACTTTAATGAAGAAATATTTTCTATTTGAACAACATTTTATTAAATTTTATTTTTCTGCTCTAAATTTAAGATAGTATTATTGACAGCAAGCAATAAGAAATCGCTTAAGCTATACAAGGAACAAAATAGTTGGTTATACAATTTTAGAATAAGGACCTCAGAGCCAGAGTACGACTGATATGGTGTGAACGATGTCGATGCTAAAGACGTGGACAAAACAAGTGGTGACTTATGGATGAAACTTGGGAAAGCAGTCCAAAGCGATGACATTCCGGGAAGAGTTTATATTGTATGAAAAAAGATTCTCTTTCGTCTCTACTGATGAGTGCCCTGCGTCTGAAAAGCGGGTTGGTCAGTTCATTACAGGCAGTAAGGATGATCTTTTGTTTCCAATTGTACAGTTCAATGTTGGGCATAGACCGATGACATCAGCATCTTCGCTGTAAGGGTGTCTACGTCTGCTTTCGTATCTACTGATGAGTGCGGCTGAATAGCTGGTTGGTCAGTTCATTAGCTGCCTTGAAGTACTTATACAATTTCATAGACTGCTAAATGGGAACACTTGAAATTGAGTGTACGGGTGAAGGGAAATAAACAAGAATGAATGGCAAAAAAAAAACTTTTTTGTGAGAATAGTCATCATCAATTGTCAGAAATCTTTCGTATATTCAAATGGTGCTAAGCTTTAAAACAACATTTGAAAATACGAAAGATCTATGAAAGTTCACGATGTCAATTTTATCAACAAAAGATCTCCAAATTATCAAGAAATCGATTTTCGATATTTTATATGGATTTTTTGTGAACAATCAACGGTTGGCCTTTTCTTTAAAAATGGATATATTTATTCTCTGGCAGCCATTTGGTTAATTTAAAAAAAAAAAAAGCTTTGATTACACATTGTCTATTAAAATGAAAAAGTAACTTGTTTCGATTTGTTTCAGATAAATCTCCAAGGATTTGTAAAGGCCATTGTTAAACACTTACTTTGGAACTCGGCCAATAGACACAGTAATTCCTTTAAAAATTATCAATTATTTGTTGTTTTTTTTTTTGCCAATTTTTTTTGGAGTCAAGTCGAAACATCATGGAAGGATGCCATATCATTTTTTACTGGTAAAAGCAAAAAAAAAGAATATTGAAAATTTTCTCTTCTTATGCCTCTGACTAACCTTTAGTGGAGTTCACCTGACACTTAAGGTCATGAAGTTGGTATCTTCAATTGGGGACGCGACAAATAAATTTTGGGACAGCGTATAAAGTTCGAAATTTAAAAATTTAAATGTACAATAAAAAAAGATAAAGCACTAACGCCCTAACACGAACCTTAGTCGAATTTACGAATATTAGCGGTTGTGTACGAGTCTAATGGAGATTCGACTTCCCCGTTAAATCAACGAAAAAAACAACCTTAAATGAAAAAGATCAAGTTCAGAATATGGAACAGATTTCATCTCAGCCCTTCATTCAGCCCAGGGTTTCTGACTACAAAGAAGCCTAACAATAAGTTTAAAATCTTACTAAGGGATAAGATTACTTTTTCAAAACGTTTGGAAAGAACAGATAATTGGCAGACATGATGACGCCAGCGTCGCGTATTTTCTGAGTATGGCCATCGTGATAATCTTCGACTTATTATGAACTGTATTCAAATTTCGATTTTCATTGGCTGTCAAAAATTGAATTTCAAATTTTTATTATGGGCTATGCAAGTTTTCATAATCTAATCTTGAATATAAAACAACAAATGGTTTCCTTAATTGAAAAAATCTACAGTTTGCAAAATTAATTGGTTTAGACGGTATGTGAGAAGCTGAAAGCGCGTTTAAATCATCAGTTTCATAGCATTTATCTTTAAGTTAATGTGGAAACACGAGTTTGTAGTGGATATCCACTCTTTTACACCTTTCCTTGTAAGTTTTTTCGCATAATTTTAATTTTGTTAAGAAACAATAGTGGCCATAAAAATATGATATAGTGAACACTATAAATGACAAAAATTCACAATAGCACCACACTCCATAGAAAGTAACTAATAATACAAAATTCGTCGCCTTCGAACAGCTCATAATACGGTCCATTATTAATATATAAACGTTTTAATTATTTTTGTACACCATTACTTCTTCAGCCGTGCCAAATCTATGGTGAACACTTATTAAGGCAACCATTTAGTCTCTTTCTCCGGTCGAATTCCGCAAAACGAAATTCAGAAATTTCATTGCGGAAAAGGAATATCCTGCAGTACACGATTCAAGAGCTGTTTGATAAGTCAGTGAATTTTTGAATTTGTCGTACAGTTCCTGTAAATACAACACTGCTCCCATCAAGTGTTATCGATTAAAAGACTGCTGTAGCTGTGCCATTTAATTTTTCTTTGACAGTCATTGAACCTCGTGAATTTTAACGATTGTAGAAAAAAGTGAATATCGTGTGTTGATTAAGCATTATTTTTTGCGTAAAAAATCCAGCACCGAAACCAAGGACTCTTGATAAATACTATAAGACTCACACACACACATACAATTTCAATGGTAAAGAAGCAGTTCACTCAGTTCCGTTGTGATCGCACAAGTACAAGTACAAGTGAGGCAGTTCAGATAATTTAAAAGAGGTTGCCACGCCAGATATTAGACGAGTGAAGAATAAAAGTTCGTGAGGTGGCTGAGGTTGTAGACATCTCGAGTGAGCGGATACATCGCATTTTACATGAATATTTGGACATGAAAAAATTTTAGTGTTTGGCGATGTTAAACTGTAATCTAAACGAATTTTGGTGCCTTAGACGAAACATGGATCCACCATACCACTGCAGAAGCAAAAAGAAAAAATTCATATCGATTACCTTGAAAAGGGTAAACCGATCAACAACGAATATTATTCAGCTCTTTAGGGCAGATTTGATATTGATGTGAAGCTGAAATAGCCGCTTTTGGCGAAAAAATTTCTATTCCATAGGACAATTCCCGGGTGCACACGTAGGTAGTCGCCACGGTAAAAATTCAACATTTCTTTTTTCCAAACCCGAAGAAATGACTCGGTAAGAGGTCGAAGAAACACCCATTTTGAGAGCTATAAAAGTATAAAATTATAAAAACGCTGCACTTCACTTAATGTATAGAGCTAAATGAGGACTATGTTGAGAAATGAAACACTTACTTGCCGAAAAAATATATTATATAAAAAAAAAAAAAAAAAAAAAAAAATATTTAAAAACAGAAAATGTTTGGGTAAAGTTAACTAACTCTCTTAGAGCTTCTAGTTGGTCAATTAGCAAGGTCTTCATGGTTCTATATCTTATCCTATAAAGAAATATTTGTGGTAAACGTTTCTTAGTAAAAATTTGTATAAGCATTTTATTCGCAGGCCATTGCGAATATCTCTGTGAAAAATTTGACGTTCAAGTAGCAATAAACCCTTTTAAGTCTTAAAGATCTTCCTCAGCAGTACCTGAAATTTTTAGTTGCGATAATTCAGCTACTTTCCTTGCAATCTCTTTTTTCGAGTATGATGCGCTTAATAAGGCTGTTGTTGGTTCGTGTTGTACTTTGGTTACTCTCTATGTATTTTGGGGTTGCTATAGAAGACGCTGTTGGGATTTGAACAGTGGAAGAATTTAATATTTTCCTCTATATCCACTTTGCATACTACTTCAGAACAGAAAAATTGATACTTAAAATTAAATACTAGGGTTCTGAAATAAATTTTTAGGCAATACATGGCTTCAATTATTTTTATGGCTTAAAATTATTTCAATATTAAAATTTAACCTTTGAACTCTCATAATTTCAACACTTGTAAAAACTGTGAAATAAAATCGACGTTCATAACATATGAACGTTTGCTTGGAAATGATTTTTTTTAATGAAAAAGCTAACATACTTTTCAATACAGGCAAATATGTATTTCAACTTCGAAAATAACAGCTTTCACATTTTGCTTTTACTTTTTTTGACTGAATAAAAACCCGTAAAATTACAATGATTGCATGTATGCTTGTAACCTTAAATTCGAAAAAAAAAAACATTCAAGCTTTAAGCTATCAAATTTTCGTTCAACTGTCTTTACATCGACAAGATTTTGACGTTTGTATGCCTATCATAAATCTATGTTCGTATGTATGCATATATGTTTGTTAGCCACAAAACAAGGTATAGCATAGAAATACATACACACACATCAATTCTACAGCTAATGTTTGCAACTACAATTTTCACAACGCATTTTCCTGTTTGCCACTATCCAAGTATAATTTTTTTTCGAGCATCCTTTTTTTTTACTCATACCGCCACAACCCGCTCCACTTTGTACTCGTACTCACACACAAAGCTCTATTTTTTTTCGTTGTTCAATATCAAGCATAGCTTTACTTAACAAAAACTAGCAAACAGATATATATAGATATACCAAAATGTGTACTTGTTGGGCCGCACATCATTGATGATGATGATGAAGAAGATGGCTCGCCGCGAGTATACCGTCCTCCACTTCTAGTTAGTTTCAACTGCACTGATATAGATAGGGTTTGTTCAATGAAGGAAGCACCTGAAAGCTGTTGGAGGAGTAAGTGTGTAGGATATAGAATTTTATTTATCTGAGTTTAAATGTTGAAAGGTTTCCCCTACACAAATGCACGCATATACACACCACCAACATGGGCTACGTATGTACGCCTAGTACACGTGTGCTTCGACAGCCATTTCATCATCCATCAATTCAATTCTTTTGAAATATCTCTTCGTGGGTACGAGTATTATATTGTCTATTTTATTTCAATTTTCATTCTACTCTCTGCCTGAGAAGAAACAAAAGAAACTGGATATCAATAAAAGAGCCGTAAGGCTTTCCGTCTATACTCCAGTCGAATTTAATATAATTTAATTTTAGTCAAACTCTTTCGGATTTTATAAAATTATATATATTTACTTATGTAACTGGATTTCTGAATAATTATTGTCTGGCATCCTAAAATCTGTTTAACTTGGGTGCTGTGGTGTTAAATCTCCTTTTTTTTGTGCAAACTATGCTATCGGTTGTTGGAACGAATAATATAGGAAATTAGGATCGAGTTTTTTTCCTTTACTATTCCTTCCTGTATTCATTATATTTACGTTATAAGCTGGAGCTTAATACCTTTACATATACTTGAAGAATTTTACAGCTAAATTGAGAGAACTTTCCTATGTTTAGATTCAATGTCGCATTCGAATTAATATTACGTAGAAAATAATGTTAATAGATGCCTTGAACGTTTTTTCTGAATAACTCGATAACAGCGCCATCGTGCGGGTGCTTTTTCAATTGTACATACAAATTTTGTACCCCAATATTATAACAATTAGACCAGAAATAGGAATTTTCAGATTTTTTTCCGGTTCTTACTTAAAAAAATCAAAAATAGAATATTCTTGGCGCAAAGCTTTAAAATTTTTGGAAAACCACGAAATGTTGCAATTTTTTTGACGAAATTTTTCCATTTTCGGGCGCAATTTTATGGTTTTTAAAGACTTTCTCTTTCTATTTAGCATTGCATGTGTCCATTATATGTTTCGTTTTCGTAACGTTTGACAGGTTTTTTGACTGCCAGTTTATTTTTGAGTAGGTAAACTCAAATGAGCAACTCTGAGCACAGCCTGAATCCAGACTGGAACCCATATCTTCTTATATATAAAACAGAGTTTACTTTTACGTTGTTACCCTATAGCGTTCCCAAATGAGGAAAATGGGCATCGATATACAGAGATTGTAAAAAGCTTTTGAAGAGGGTTGCAAGCTGGCAAAAACGTGTTAATGCAGATGGCTCATGAAGATTCTGAGTGAAACATATTTTTGATTTTTCTATCCACAAACACTTCAAATACGGATGTGAAGCTGTGGCAACAACCAAATTTGATTAAAATATATCTCATAAACTACTGGACAAAGGTAATAAAAAAAAAACAGAAAACTCAAATTTAATGGGAATGTTTATTATCATGAAAAAGAATGTTCTGGCATTTGTATTTTTTGAAGATTATCTCTTTCAAATGTTGGCCGCGGCTACCTCTAAGATGGCCCATCGATGACTCGTTCGAGCATTTCGACTGGTAACTGGCGAATGACTCGAGTGATGTTTTGTTCCAAGGCCTGAATCGAAACGGGATTGTCCGCGTAGACTTTAGACTTTACATAACCCCACAGGAAAAATTCTAGCGGTGTGATATCACGATCGACCGACCCACGTGAAATTATCTGCTCACATTGATTGATGCGATGTGTGGGAAGTGGCGCCGTCTTGTTGAAGCCAAATGTCGTGGAGATCACGATCAGGTTACGTTCTCACCGGTATAATTTTCGAAGAAATATGAACCGAAGATTCCACCGACCTACAAACCATACCACCAACCGTTGTTTTTTCTGGATGAAATGGCAGTTCTTGAATTTCTTTAGGTTACTCTTGTCCCAAATGCGACAAATTTGCTTGTTAACATACCCATTGAGGCAGAAATGGGGCTCATCGCTCGAAAACGTCGGATCTTCTTTTAACTTTTTAAGAGCCCATAGAGGGCAGCAATGTCGCTTGGGAATGTCGAGCGGCTTCAGTTCGTGCACAAGCTGTACTTTGTACGCTTTCAATTTAAAATCTTGACGTAAAATGCGCTAAGTTGTTCCATACGTCAGTCCGAGTTGCTGCGAACAGCACCGAATCGACTCTCCACGGTCTTCGTGTACACTCTCAGCCGCGGCCACTATATTTTCTTCACTGCGTGCTGGACGTGGTCTATTCGGTATAATATTATCCAATAATGAATGCTGGGTCCAAGATAGGTGATGGAGTGGCGAATAGTGCGCTCAGTAGGCCGATTATGTTGACCATAAGTTGAGCAAAGCGCGCGAGACACATTCTTTACAGAGCGTGAATTTTCGAAATAAAGTTGAATGATTTGTAAACGTTGTACAGGCGTAAGCCTTTTCACGATGAAATGCCAAACAATATTGAACAAAAATAACATGACAGCTTGACATGACTCACGCGTGATCTGTCAAAAAAGGCTATTGAAAAAAGTACACCTACTTTCACCCTTTACTTAGCTCCTATACTATAATATGAAAAAGTATTTAATATGAGCAACAACCACGTTTTTGTCCCGGATAAGATAGGTTGTAATTTTCCTCCCTCTGCTTAGGAAGAGATCTCATATTTCTGGCACTAATTAATGGAACTCTACCAAACTTGGTTGGTATGCTGCTTTGAATAGAGACCAAAGTTCAGAAATACATCTACCCGCCATATATTTTTGATGAGTTCACCCGATATAATTCTTCTTGACTTTTTTTTTGTATCAATATTTTCCAGAAAAAAAATTGTAATAATAAAATAATAATAATAATAATAATAATAATAATAATAGTAATAATAATAATAATAATAATAATAATAATAATAATAATAATAATAATAATAATAATAATAATAATAATAATAATAATAATAATAATGATAGTAATGATAATGGTAGTGATAATAATAATAATATTATTATTAAAGTTATAAAAAAGGTTAAAACAAGTAATTGAAAATTTTCTTTTTTTTATTTAGAAGGATTCTAGGTTGCCTCGAAGCTTTTGGAAAGCTTCTTACTTTGTTAAAAAAAAATTTGAAGTAGAATTAGCATGTATGTTTATATATATATATATATATATATATATATATATATATATATATATATATATACATTTTTGTCCGGTTCAATACTTTAAATACTACTTCTTATCTACTCAATAAACAAACGGTGAGTAGAAAAATAAAATAAATTATTTTTTGTGTGCGTTAATTTAGTCTTGTTTGCAAAGTCTCAAGAGCCGCTATTACCCGCTTAAAATTTGCTTAAAAAAAGGTTAATTTTAAGAAAAACACCGAATAATCTACAAACAACATTTCCATAAATATATGTATGTTTGAGCACAAACACAGTTGTACATACAACTGAGTACGTGTGTAACTGTGACCTGAATGCTCGCCGCTCGTTACGGGACATCATCAACTGTCAAATACCAGTAAAATTCTTCAACACGCCTCATCATCAACAACAACCTCATCTATGCTTCTAAAATTCATATGTGTGTATGTATGTATATACGCTGTGTGTCGCTGTGTGTCGCTGTGTAGAAAACTTTTACATTTGCACGCTGATTCAACATGTTTGTCAACATCACGCTAACAGGATCTGCGCGCTTTACGCCCACCTTTTTGCTAGCTTCCGGCTAAACAAAGTCAATGGGGAGCAACACTGCTTGCACCGCAGGCAATTGCAAGTGGCAGACAGCCACATGGAGGGATCATGACGGGTGGCGAGGAGAAATAAGAAGGCCACCATCGCCGTTGCCGCCGATAAGGCAGTCATACAATGGCAGTTAGGCTGTCAGTCAGGTTGTCTAACTGTTTGTCTGCCTGCCAGCCAAGCAAACGCTTTTGACAGTTGCAAACAAAACGGCGACAATACGAGATTTTTTAAAAATAAAAATAAAAAAAAATAAAAAAAATAAAAACAGAAATAGAAATACAATCTCATAAAAAATATTTATCATTGAATGAAAAAATGTACTTTTGTATTTAGTTGAAGATGAATGTGCATATGAAGTGGCGGATGAGAGCCTTTTGCAATATTTTCCTTCATACATGTGTGTGTGTTTGCGAGTAAGTACTTTGCACTTGTATGTTAGGTAGTATGTATATTTGTTGTATTTGCATTGTTATATTGACAGAACAATACACAAGTAAACAGAACGCGCATAGATAGACGGGACAAGACACAACACGATGCGACGATGGGAAGTGGGAGCCCAAGTAAAGGGCCAAAGCAGGCGTTGGCCGCCATATAAACTTTTATAAAAATGAGGGGAACAATTGGATACATAACTCGCAACTCGCTAAATGGATGAGTATGAATATGCATTGAATTTATATAATTTTTTTTTGTTCTGTCTATTTCGTTAGATCGCTATGGATATAATGGATATTTGTATAGCTGAACACACATAACCTACGCACACAGGTATGGCATTGGCTGAGTAGGCGCATAACTGGCTGCGGGGCGGGGTGCTTTTTTCTATGGCTCAATAGCGCTACTTGACAATTGAGAAGTAAAAGAATAATAAATAATTTTTTTTGAATTACATTTTGTGGAAATAAAATATACACATACAGTCTATGTGAACACAAGCATATACGCCTACATATATGTATATGTATACATGTGTAGTTCTAAATGCACGCTCACAGTATTGTAAAGAGCGACAATATACACAAATCCAAAGGATATATTTTTTAAATGTTTTCAAATATTTTTGTTTGCAATTATACTGTTATGTATTGTATTTGTTTCGGAGAATGCTATTTAGTAAAAGCTTAAAAATTGGACTGACAAGCGCTGTTTTTAGCATGTACCTATATGTATATACATATAACCAGCAAAATATCAGAGCAAGAAATTTAAAATTATTTTGTTCTTTGAAAATTTACTTTGAAAAAAAGAGCATACTTGAGCTTGGAATTCTATTAAATAATACAATCCCAACCGTTTATAAGCATGAAACAACTCTTAACTGTCAAATGATACCAGAAATGATAAACAGTGTTGCCATATTAATCCTTCCCCATGGATAAATTCAAATTCCATGCGAAAACATTATAGTGAATTGGCTCCAGATAAACATCTGGATCATTATTACAGGGAATACTAAAAATAAAAAAATAAAAACTGTTTTTTTCAACACCATGTAAATCGTTGGATCTAAAAGTCGGAGTATATCTTGAAGGTTATTAGTAAGTACTTACAGAGAGAGAAAATTGAACATGATATGATAAATTAACTTTGGTCCGGAGTTTGTTAGTACCAGAAGGAAAAGATATAGACCCATCGAAATTTATAGTGTTCATACCAGAATGACGAGTTTAGTATGCATCGGATCAAATAATTAGACTATATCATATATCTCCAATATAACCGATATCTTCAGATATGTGATTTTGGAACATAAATACTTCAGTTCAGAGTTTAGCCCACTCTAGAGGGCCACAAAATAGGCCTTTTTAAGATATTTTTTCGGGAAAACTATTAAATAAATCTGATTTGATTGACAAAAGGCATTTATATACATATAATTAAATGCTTCTAACTATTTTTTAAGAAAAATTAATTTAAAAATGGCGGCTATACAGCGTTCTCCCTAGGATGTCTCCATTTTTTCGGTTAGCCACGGCCGGACACACAGCTCCTGTAATTTTTTTATTTTAATAAGTTGTTGAACGGAGAACGTAGGATTTTTTTAATACATGCATTTTTGATAAAATGACGGGTCTCTAAAGGAAAAAGTAACAATTTGGCCTAAAAAATTGTCCGAAATTTGTTAATAAAAAAACTGTGCAAGATAAAAAAAAATTCTACGTACTTCTGTAGATAATGTATTTCTGAAGATGTCAAAATTTCAAGTGGATCGGTTGTAAATTGTTTGAGTTATTTTTCCGTTCAACTTGAAAAAAAAACAGTTTTGAGATAAACGCATTTAAAGTTTCGAGTACGCCTTACTGACTAAAACAGGAGATCGAAAATAGGGCATAGAGAAATTTGTATCTGTCATAAACTTTGGGACCATAATGTATCATTCCGAAAATTCTAGAGTGGCATAACCCCTTAAGCATATAAGAAATTGGTATTCTTCACACATATAATGAAGTGAACATTGGTACTGCAAATCATTGAAATCGGAAGACTCTATCATTTGGGCCCCGTAAAACCGATTCGTTCATGAAAGACTTCGGCTTGGCCGAAATAGCACTTATTTCTTCTCTTCTTTGATTTTCACCATCGATGCTTGATGAAAATATAAGTTTCGTGATTTTTAAAAAACGACACGCGCAATTTTTTTTATTCAAAAATCGATTTCAGTTTATGATTTTCCTCTTGAAACAAAACAATACGGAACGATTTCTTTATTAGTAAGATAATAGGGATTCTCTACTACTCACATATACAAAGGATTATCGATTTAGTGGATTCGAAAGTGCAAGATTGAATTTTGACACATGTCAATCTGGTTGTCCAACCGTGGTCACGTTTCGTGCTTTAAGAGGAGATTATGGTGCACATAATTGTCCGACTACTGAAGAGATTGATAAAATTAAAAAGCCTGAATCGGTTACAGATATTGCAGGGCCTGTGCATCATCGCTTTGCGAGTTCCACCCCAAACGTCGCTGGTGTAAGTAAAAGTGAAGCCGAACACCCTAATGAGTATATTTCTCAACGTTCTCAAGAGCTGGGACTTTCTCACGACACATTATGGTGTATTTTGCACTTGGACTTACACCTACATCCATATAAGGTCCAACTCATACAACAACTGTAGACAGCTAACCATTCACAACGACGAAGTTAAGTCGGTTGTGTCCGTGAACAACAAGCAGTAGACCGCGATCTTTCCAACAAAATTTTCTTCAGCGACGAGATACATTTCTCACTCGGTGGATACGTAATATATATAAAAGCTAAAATGTCGCATTCGAGACTCCGAGAATCCTCAACTAATTGAAGAGAAGTCATTACACCCACACAAAAAAACTTACTGTCTGGTGCGCTCTTTGGTGCGGTGTGATTGGACCTTACTTCTTTGAACGCTAAAAACTTGGGTATAACCTACCGTTGTTACAACGGGAAAAGTAAATAAGAACACGTAAAAATGCTGGAACCGCACAGTGGATACTCGCCTGATATTTCTATTAAACGTAAGGCTATTAGGGAAAGATTAAAGTCGAGTTATATAGGAGGCAGGCTCGTTCGCGGACCAATGTTAGTATTTTTTGACAGATGTCTGGCACACACTGTAACTATCATATTTATAAAGTAAGATCAAGTTTCCTCGATGAATTCGTTAAATTTTCGATGAGTCTTACTCTGGACCATTAAGTAGCATACCTACCGAGTTTCGTTGAGGTATATTGCATAATGCCATTCGATCTTCAGCATTTTTGGTATATGCAAAGAAGAGTCCGTTATGTGAGACAAAGGCCTAGTTGATGCCCGATTGCGCCCATATTCAATTCAACTTATTAATAAAATTATCGTGATTTTCGAAATTATCGTTATACTCATATGGGAGGACCGATTTCACCCATTAGTAATATCGTCCCTACTTGTGACCACACACAATCCTCTCTTAAACTAAATTTCATCAAAATATCTCAACCCTTATTTGATTTATAAACAGAAGTGGCATGCGAATTTAAAAGAGGTCTTCTACTCCCTACAAAATGGGTATACAAGTACATATACTTGTAGTATATCAAACGAAATGGGGATCCATGTGTGATCAGAGTAACTTCGAGACACTGTTGAAATTATAGATTTTTTTTTCAATTATTATTATTAAAATTAGGTGAAATTCCAAAGTATATATAAAGGATTTTCCAACAACAACTTGAAAACGATAACGATTTTTTAAGAAAATCATCTTCTCGATGAGGCTCACTTTCATCTGAGTGGCGCGGTAAATAAACAAAACTGTCGATTCTGTTGCGAAGAAAATCCACAAATTATTCATGAACAACCATTACATTCATCTAAATTGACAGTTTGGTGTGGTTTTTGGTCTGGTGGAATCATCGGTACGTACTTCTTTCGAAATGAAGCTGGTAGCACCGTTACTGTCAATGAAGAGCGGTATAGATCGATGTTAACCAACTTTTTATGGCCACAATTGGAAGAAGTTGATCTCTGAACAACATCTGTTTCCAACAAGACGGGGCTACGTGACACACAGCACGTGCAACAACCGAATTATTGCGAGAAAGGTTTTTTTTTTTAATAAATCATATCACTCTTATTGGAAAACCCTACAGTAATGTATTTCTTTACGGAAACAAAATGGATTGATAAGGGACTGTAGTCCCGAAGCCTTTCCATAACAACCTAATGAGATTCGTTTACACTTGTTTGTTTAGAAATTTATGTTAAATTCCATATTTGATGCAAAAGAGGCTTAACGATGTGACAAAGTAAAAAGCTTTAACAAGTGTACTGGATATTATGCTTTTTGGAAGAGATTTTTTGGTGCACATTTCAATAAATAAATTTATAAAATAAATTTTAATATTGGAATTAGGTATGAACGAGTATTATGTACATAATGTATATACATTTACTTATGTATAGTATATACGTGAGGCACATACGCCGGTATGAGTTTCGCAAAAAACTCGGCATATACATATATAATATTTTGATACATTGGTTATAAAAATCCAACCCAATTGCAGCAACAACATCAATGTCATCAGCAGCGCCACAGATTTGTATGTACATATACAGGCGTTTCAGCTATTTTTTGATTTATTTTTTGAAGCTGTTAGTATGCTCCTGATGGCTGCCGCTGCCACCACCAATGACTTTACTACCAACGTCCACGATGATGATGATGATGGCGTAGTTGTATGTTATAACAAAAATAACAACAAATTTATATAAAATTAACAATGCGGTGAAAGAAAATAGAAAAATGCGCGGTAGCAACTCACGAGCGCGAGTACGTTGTGATTTTTTCGCCAACCAACAACTGTCACTACTCCAACGTTCTATCATCAGAACACCATGACCACACCTACTCATACGTATGTGATGCATGCACAAATATAAAGATATGTATATGTATATGTTTATATGTATGTTTGAATCGAGCGGATGCGGATATGAAAACAGTTGCGCGCGATATGAAATTGTGAAATGACAGAGGAGTACATAGATATGCATGTATGTATGTATGCATGCATGTGTGAATTGGACGCTGCTGTTGGATTTTAATTTTATATAAGCACATATTTTTTCGCTCACGTCGAATGGTTGTCACATTTCTGGGTACAGTAGTGTATGCTTGTACTATTATTGTTGATGGTTAATTGTTGTTTTCCGTATTTTTTAATTTTAAATTTTTTTCTTTTGTGCATGGCGTCATATTAAATATGTAGGCACCACACCTTGCAGCAGTAGCACTACCACCAGCAATGGTCAGTGTACGTGAATGATGATACTGGTCAGTCGGCGCCCCAAGCAGATCTATCAACTCAAATGTGGTGGGGACTCAGTCAAACGCAAAAATATACATGTATTTGAACATGTGTACATATCTACATAAATGCATTTAAATTTTGTATTACAACACTGTTTCTGACGTGTTTGCCTGCTCGTTGAGTAAAATCCTGCAAAATTGAGTACGCAAAACAATTATTGCCCCCAAAAGTATGCAACAATTGAATGACGAAATGACTAGTTTTCCTTAAATCAACACAAAAAGGTTTAATTTCGTTCCTCTGTTTTTAGATATTCAAATAATTTCTTGGCTAATATGAGTTCATATACAACCGAGTGTTCAGACATGAAGTTTTTGGCGCTGGCGCCTTTATATATGAAAAAAATGCAGTGCCAACCATACAAATTTGAAGAGCAAACATCTCTAGCACCCATATAACTGATAGTTCGAGTGTGCCATGTAGTGTCGCAAATGAACTAATTAGGTAGTCAGCAAAAAATTGCTTACAAATATATATCTTATCTCCATACATAGGGTTTTCCAATAAGAGTGATGTAAACTACAATGGATACTATTAAGTTCTGAATATAACATCATTCAAATGGCCTTCACGACTTCTTTTGCAGGAACGAATTCGGTGAACTCAATTTTTGAGCACTTTTTCCACTTTTTTTTTTAAAGCTTGAAGAGAAACTGGTTTATTGCTAAAGGCCAATGACTTCAAATAACCACACAGAAGTTTAATGGTGTTAAATCACAACTTCTTGGAGGCCATTCAACGTCACAATTTCTTGAAATAATCGAATCTCCAAACCCTTCTCGCAAATATTCGGTTACTGTTGTTGTTAAAATCAACTTCTTCCTATTGTGGCCATAAACAGTTGGTTATCATCGATCTACACCGCTATCCATGGACAGTAACGGTGCTGCCAACTTCATTTCGAAAGAAGTACGGACCGATGATTCCACCAGACCAAAAACCACACCAAACTGTCAATTTAGGTGAATGTAATGGTTGGTCATGAATAACTTGTGGA
The DNA here is from genome assembly GCA_030068015.2 of Neoceratitis asiatica. Taxonomy (NCBI): domain Eukaryota; kingdom Metazoa; phylum Arthropoda; class Insecta; order Diptera; family Tephritidae; genus Neoceratitis; species Neoceratitis asiatica. Next base: position 61,280,533 of record CM061524.1, on the reverse strand, counting down.
AATTCTCCGCACCAGAATCGACAGTTTTGTTTATTTACCACTCAGATGAGCCTCATCGGAGATGATTTTCTTAAAAACATCGTAAACTTGAAACCGTAGAAATCATGTCATCCCTATTGGAAAACCCATTTTAAAGGCCTTGTCCTGAATGACTCACGAATCAAGATAAATGAAATTCGGAGGTTTTTTTCTTCTTCTTTTTTTATACTTGGTAGAAGTAGACCAGGGAACCATGTTTCTGGTTCGATTTTGCTTGATATTTGGAGCATATGTATATCGCTGTGTGTCTAGATTAGCTCATATGTAAATGGCTATTCTTTCCGGGAAGGGAAACCGATACGGAGCTATTTGGAAAAATAGTTTTTATGCTTCGATTTGCTCTTTGCCTAGGTTAATGTGTTGAGATATTTTCTACCCGGGATCGATCTATTCGAAGGAATCATATTTTTTGGTTCAATTTGCTTGAAATTTGCATATTTGATAAAGGAAGTCTTATTAAGAACCGTTGAAAAATGTTCGTTAACTATGAAAATGCGATACTAATAATGATAATTGGTAATATATGATTTGTTATGGGCGATTTTAATCTGGTAAAAGTATTAGATGTACAAATAATCCGGTCAGATGTCACGTCTTTCAACAACAATTAATGTGCATCAGCGTCTGTTTTTGACCACAAAATTGTTTTTACCCTCATCAAAAATGTTCGAATTTGTTTTAAATAAACAGAATTTGCCGGAAGTTTTGAGTTTCTATTTTAATTGGAATAAAAGTGCAGCTAAACCACAGCCGAATGCTTGTGGAAGTGTATGGTGAATCTGCGCCGACGGATAAGTTATACAAAGTGGTTTCGACGCTTTAAAAGTGATGAATTTGGCGTCGAAGACAGCCCAAAAACTTTGGAGATAAAGAATTGGAGGCGTTACTGGATCAAGATCCCTGTCAAACGCAAGCTGACTTAGTAATCGACTACAAGTAATGAGTTTGAGCTGTGCATTGCGTGAAAAACGGCCAGAAACGACTGCACGGCATGACAAGGTGATTTTGCATCATGACAACGCTTGGCCCCACGTGGCTGTAACGGTCAAAAACTACAAACTACCTGGAAACACTGAAATGGGAAGTCTTACCACACTCTCAGACGTTGTTCGTGTCTGTATTTTTCGACGGATGCAAAACGGTTTGGTTGGTGTCAACGGTTCGGGTCTTTTGAAGACATTGAAGAATGTCTCAATGACCAGATCGAAGACAGAGAGTACTATTTTTTTTTAGAAATGGTATTCCAAATCACCAGAAAGGTGGGAAAAAAGTAGTCGCCTCCAAGGGACAATACTGTGAATCAGGAATTTCTTCCTTTTTTTCAATAAGAACTTTTTCGAACAAAAAAATAAGTTTTACACCCAATAATTCCACTTCTTAAATACGTATTATTCCGAAATTGAACCAATAATATTTCATAACTTAATATAGTTACATTAAACATAAAATTAATTCTAGTAAGTAGCTAGTAACTAAAATCCTTTCACATAGTCAAAGAGAGCCTTAATTTAAAAAAAATTAATTATTATTATATATTATTGTTAGTAACTCGTCTGCTTGCAAAATAAATTATTATGGTCAGGCTTTGCTATAGACGGGGCATGTATATTTATAGGAAGGACAGTTTTTTCATTAAATGGATATTTTAATATTTTTTATTCTTGATTGTTTTTAACTCGCTGCATATGATATCAGCTCATCTATGTACATAAATGCATAATATGTGTACATAGAATATATTTATTTTATTTTTTTAATATTTATGTATGTGCATACATGCATATTTATACATACTTATGTACGTATTCGTGTGTGTGTGTTTGCTCGGCCCGCCGCGGCTGGACTGGTTAACAAGCGAGAAAAAATGCACCCTTTTAACGTTATTATTCCATTTTTTCCCAATGATTTACCACGCTAGTGCAATTGTCATTCGGTTGTTGCTGTTATTATTATTTTTTATTGTTTTTGCTGTTGCTGTTGCTGTTTCGAAACTGGCGCGCGCAATCGCCCTTTTTTCGGACACTTCATAATGTAACCGTGTTCCCCAAGTTGCTCGATCCGCTGCTATCCAACCTCCACACCGGCTCGCTCACTACCAACAACGCGGCGTACGTAATCACAACATCGCGTTGCAAGCCAGCCAACCCAGCTGCTAGCTGCTAGCTAGCCAACATCTGTTTCTCTTTCCATGCACATTGTTTGCACGCTTTCCACACGTTTACCACTTAACCTGCCTTGGTGCTGCGCGAGTGCAGCGTTGTTTACTCATCTCTTTTCGCCAGACCTTCTTTTCGTCGCCACCATTATTGCCAACGGTTGTGTCCCTTTCTCCTCCTCATAGACTGTTTTCCCTCATTTATATTGCGCAACAAAATTTGCGTTGTGTGTCCTTTTTTCGCGTCAGAATATTTTTTTATTTATATTTTTAAAATAATTTTTTGTTTACTTTTATAGTGAATTCATTTCAGCGTGGCGTTGCATTTTTAATATGATTTTTTATATTTTTTTTTGCGCTTCGCTTCATGCAACATTTTTTAAATACAAACATTTTTCTTTTTTTTGGTGGAACATTTTTATTCCATTTTTTTCGCTTTTTTATGATTTATTCGGCAAACGAGCACACGTTGTGGCGTATGTATAGAATTGCAGAGACATAACATATATGTATGTATGTGTGCATGGAAATGTACATGCATAAATGGCCTGAAAATCTGGCGCATGCTGCTGTCGTTTTGACCCCTTAATCATGCAATCGCGCAGAGTGATGCATACAACATTGAGTGTACAAGCATAAATATGGCCTCTATATTCAACATACATACACACGTATGTGTGTAGTGGGCGTGCATTGTTGTACTCTTCGAATGATGGTTATGGTATCTGTTCGCAATCATGACAAGGATTTCGGATTTTTTCCCATTTCCATTCGTCCTTAATTTTAATCTCTCAAAAAAAAATATTTTTTAAATTTAAATGTGTTGGTATACATGTAATTACAAACATGTGTGTGTACATACGTATATAAAATTAAATTTTTTTTGGGGCGGGTCCAGTTGTCCGGTTGCCGGACGGGCGTTGTCAGCAGTTGCCATTGCCATTATAACAGTCTCCAACAACAAAAATCTTTATCTTCCACAACCCACCGATCTGCATGTTAACGAACCCACCGTCAACGGTGAGATTTCCCCGTTGCCATGCATATTTTTGTGCATTATAAGCATTTTTTATAATTTATTTCGATTAATTAAATATTTAAAGCAAAATATAACGAAAAAAATAAAGAAATATTATTGAAAAGTATGGAAAACATTTTAAATTAAAATCAAAGTGGGCGTCGTTGACAATAACGACAAGGTATGGGTTATTAAATATGGTATAAATAGATAAAAGTGGAAGCCATGTTAGTTTTTGTTGTATGGATAGCCGATGTTATCGTGAAAACGAGCAGCTTGAATGGTATCGTAGCAGAGAAAGAGAGAGAGAGACAGAGAGATGGAAAGAGACAGAGAAATGGAAAAAGAGACAGAGAGATGAGAACAGACACAGAGATAGGAAAAAAATGGATAGAATAAGACAGAGGGAGAGAGAGATAAATGTAAAGAGAGAAAAAAGAGGTAAATATTGAAAGAAAGAGAAAGGGAGGATATAAAAAGAGGGAGAAAGAGAGGAAAGAGATAAAAGAGGGAGAAATAGAGCGAGAAAAAGATAAAAAGAGGGAGAAATAGAGAGAAAAAGAGGGAAAAAGCGAGAGAGGTGTTGGATGAGCCGGTTGAAGAGGACATGTAAGGAAGCGAACTCACGTGCATAAGGGCAGACGTTCCGTTTGACAGTGTCGAATCTTGATAGAAATATTTGGATAACAAGAGGTTACTCGTGCTCTTAAGAGCGGTATTGTGAGAGTTTTCTGATCTTTGCTTCCCACTTGTTCTCGCAATCTAAGTGCGCCGTAGTTGACGACAAACCAGCTGCTTGTCCTTTTTCCACGTGTTGCCAACCTGCGGCTTAATATGTTTACTGAGTCCCTATTCCTGGATAAGAATCGGGATCATATGTGGAAGATGAACGTGTGCATGTTATCGAATGAGACACTTAACACTTTGTGAGTTTTTATTGACCATCAGCATTTGTACACTCCTTCGTATACCTAGTACATGGGTCGCTGTGGGTTTCGTGGCGGGGATCGTCATGTTCTTGACTGTAAAGAAGCAGAGATACACAGATTGACATTCCCTACCGATAGGCGACTGAAATTAAAAATGTTGATATAAAATTAATTTTCTATAATTTTTTAAGCTGGTCTGGCAACCGCCTCTGAACAAATGACATCAATATAACAGCCAATTGCCATGATGACATCCTGGCATAAAAGGTGAGAGAAACTTCCTTACTAAAGAGAGGGAATATTAATCTACTATAAAAAAGCGAAGATATTATATATTTTTGGGAGTTTTAGTCAAGTTTTAGTCAATTTATGGTGTAATTTGAAACTATCTCAGCTTGAAGATATATTCGCCACTATCAGAGATCAGATCGAAAATATTTCACTTAAAGACAGGTATACAACGGAAATTATGTTGCATTTCTTAATCAATTTTTTTGTTGTTGAATTTTTCACAAATTTAAAACGGGATACTCCATAATCCCGACTTTGAAAATTCAGACAGTATCTTATCTAGACATTTTATAAAACAGACAACTAAATCCTGATCCAACAAAATACGGACTTAATATCCAGACATGACACAATCAGGACAACAAAGAAAGAACAAAGTAAAATGTTTCTTTCAACTTTCGGAAAACGCGATATGATTCAAATATTCTAAAAATACTTTATATGACAATCCATTCTTGGAAAGATTGTGGTATTGATCTACGTATTTTTTATGGATAAATTTTGAGTGGAAATCGCTCGATTTCTTTTAATTATTTTTATACACTATCGGGCATCGAGATTTTTTTCTGTATAATAATGTGTCTGGATATGGACCTATCTACAAGGGATTTTGACCGATATTTGTTCGGGTGTGAGTTATGTTTTTTAGAATTTTCTGTGTTCATTATACACTCTTAGAAATATAGTTGTCAACGATTCAAAAATATACAATTAAGCAAAATTTCACAAAATTTATGCTCATGAGAAAAGCCTCCGAAAAGTATCTCAATAAAATATAAATTAATTTAAATGTAAAAAATTTATATAAAAACATATTCCGTTATAAAATAGAAGCAGTCTTCATTTTAGTACTTAAAATAATTGTATCTGATGCTAGTTGCCCACAGAAACAAATTAAAATTTTAACAAATTCATATATCCCAAAAAAAAAACGTTTTCGAATTTGACGGACTTTTATCACCCTGTGAAAGTGAGCTTAGTTTTAAATATTATATTTTTTTATTGGCGTTTTTAATAAAACATTTAAACAATTGTTATTTTTTTATTTTTATTTTTTCTAAAAAACAAAACATCGAACTTCATAAAACTAAACGTAATGATAATTCCACAAGGTACTTTGAAAATAATATTTCATTTAATACGCAATTAATCACCTTCTTTGCCAACTATTATAGAGCGTTGCAATGTAGGGTCGTTCCTCAGTGGGGCACTCGAAATGGCTGAACGCCGGCACCATATTTAACTGCTTCTGACCCAACGGTTGCAACATATTATTCCAGAGTGAATTCGCCATAGCCGCATGACCCCGTTGACTGAAGTGAAAGCAATCACTTGCAAAGTAACGAAAATCTGTTTCACCATTAGCAAGTTTCGGTGTATTTATATGTGCGGTGAAGGGTTGATAGACGACTGCAAAATCATTTGTTTGAAATTCTGGTAATTGTACCACAAACTGATCGACCTCATGCCAACGAATGATTTGATCATAAGCCTGATGTAGTTCTTTCTCACCAACGGAATGACTGAATATACAATGACAGCCCAAATGATGTACAGCGAAGCAACGAAACGGCACCTTATTTTCCATTGGATAAAGTGAAACAACCATATTTGGTACGGGTATTAGATTGATGAGTAGGCGTGGTACGTTGTCACGCAGTAAGGTAAACGTGCGACGCAAATCAATTTCATGACGTTGTACAAACTCTGTAATATTATTGTAATGACACATGTCAGAGCAAACGTCATTGTTGCCCACAAAGATTGTGAGTAGTTTCCAATGGTTTTCCATATTCACGTTCGGATCTTGACGCATACGATCGATAAGCACACGCGCTTGAAATGGCAGATCACGTGACATTATCATTGGTTCGGCAATATTTAAACGTGATGTGCTATCCACAGTCAATTCATTCTCCGTTGAGTAACCATAAAGATTCGGATTGAATGCACGCAATATATTCGGTAGTGTTAAATATGAACGCCAATCGCCATAACCACCGCCAGTAAAGGAAAATGCGCGAAATTCATTTAGGATGTGTAACACCCGATCAGACATAATGCCATTGCCGGCTGAAAGTGAATCGCCTATGGAAGCTATAACATCAATATCACCCGGACGCAGCTGATGTACCGAGGTGGGTGGAAAAGTAGAGCGCGAATAACTGAGATCACAGGGAAATGGTTGATTTGGTGGTATGATCGGTTGCATTTTACCTTCAGCGCGATTGGTTTCAAATATTTGATTCATATCAGCGCGCTCCATTGAATAGCGGCGAAGATTAACGAAGAGATGTCGCATATTACGATCCAAATCAGTTATTAATGCTCTACCATTAAATGCATCGTGTACATCTTCAACGGTTTTCTGTCCTATGAGACGACCCCAAAATTTATCAGTCTTTCTTTGTAGCATCTCCCGGAAGAAGTCAAAACTATGTGTGGTAGTTTGTAAGCATGCAAAGCAGAGAAGTAATAGAGCCAACCGAGTGACTGGCATATATAGTAGGCTCGTCATGCCTTTTTTCGAACCTTCAAAGGTAAGGATCATTTTATTTACATAAATATCATAATATTTTTTGTAGATCTCAAAAAAAAAATACATTTAAAAAATTAATTTAATATATTTATAAAACTATTAGCTTTAGTCTGGCTTACTTTAATTTAATCTTAATCTAATTTTTTTTTCATTTCTTTATATTTTTATATTCTATTACTTTTATTTTAATTTTTTATTTTTATTTTTTTAATTTGATTATTTAATTTTTTTTTAATTCTATTTTTTACTTTATAAATTTTTTATTTTTTTTATTTTTTTTAATTTTAATTTTTTTTATATTAACTTTTTTATTTCTTTTATTTTTTTTAATTTTTTTTTTATATTTTTTTAATTATATATTTTTTATTTATTTTATTTTTTTTATATTTTTTTCTATTTTTTATTAAATTTTAATTTTAAATTTTTAATTTTTTTTTTATTTTTTATTTTTTTATACAATATTTGTTTTTATTTTTAAATTTTATTTATTTTTTGGACTTATTTTTTAATTTTTTATTTTATAATATTAGGTTTTTATTTTATTTATTATATTAATATTTTTGAATTTTGTATTTTAATATTTTTTGGAACTTTCTACTTTTAATTGTAAAAATAAAATAAAAATAGGTTATTTTCATTGTATTTTTTAACTTTTTTTGGGATTTTTTCACTTTTTATTTATTTTTGTTAGTTAATTTTTTATTGTATTTTCTTTTAAATATTTTTTTTAATATTTGTTTATTCCTTTATAAATTATTTTTTAACTTATTTTTGTATTGTATTTTTAACCCAATTTTTATTATATCTTTGTGACGTAATTTTTTAACCTCCTTTTTTTTAAATTTATTTTTTATTGCTATTCTGCTGTCCATTAAGTTGTACTGTATTTATTTCACTTTTTCATTGTATTTGTTTATTTCTTTTTTTTTAATAATTTAATTGCATTTGTTCGTTTTTTACTTTTATTTACTATCTACTTTTTTATTTTTATTTATTATCTCCTTTTTCTTTTTTATTCTATGCTTTTTATTCCTTTTTCATTTTGTTTATTTTTTCTTAATTTTCATTGTTTTTATTTATTTAAAATATTTTATTTTATTTAATTTTTGTTTTCATTTTCTTTTTCATTTTCATCTTTATTTTTATTGTTATTTTTATTTTTATTTAATTTTTGTCTTTCTTTCGTTTTCTCCTTTTTGTTTTTGTTTTAATTCAAATTTTTATTTATTACATAAACAATTTTATTTCATACTTTTTAATTTATTTTTATCCTTTTTGTCTTATTTTTTTTTTAATTATTTTTTATTTATTTTTTTTATTACATTTTTAATTTTGTTTTGTTAGTTGTAATTAATTTAATTTTATTTTATGTTAATTAATTTTTATTTTTTTTTAACTTTTTTGTTAAATATTTTTTATATGTATCATTTAATTTTTTTAATTTTTTAGTCTATATTTTTTTTTTAATTTATGTTATCTCATTTTTTCATTTTATTTTGTTTTACTTTATTTCATTTAAATTTTAGTTTATTAATTATGTTTCTTTTTAATTATTGTTAGTTAATTTAAAATTTAATTTTATTTTAAATTAATTTTATTTTATTAATAATAAATGATTTTATTCCTTTTTTTGGTTTACATTTTTTTAAGTTTAAGTTTTCTATTTTATTTTTTATTTTATTTACTAAATATTTTTATTTTATATTTTTTTAAACTTTGTTATTTTTTATTTCTTTTTTCTTATTTATTATTTTTTCTATTATTTATTGATTTATTTTTTACAATTTAATGCAGTGTTAGTTTTTTTTTTTTCATTTACTTTAAACACGCAAGTTCTTCTGCTCTATGTTAGCTGAAATATTACTTAAATTTATTAATTATTATTTTTTTTTTACAAAAAAATTCATCCATCACAATGTCAACATTTTAAGAATTTCCCATTTTAATACCTTTTTGCAAAGAATTTCACACTTTTATAGAGTTTGCAAAGATTTAGAACTTTGATTCCACAAGCACTTTAGTCAACTCGAATCGACTTCTTAACTCTTCCTCGGCCGTTAAACAAATGAAATTGCAAAATAAACTCATAAAGTATTTTAGTTAAAATGTTAAACATTAAAATGCTTTTTATTATTCATAATGTTATTTTAATATTTTTATAGTTTTGTGTTTTTAGTGTTGAGGTACAAAAGCTCGATTTCAACATATAGTGTCAAACAAAATAAAACGGAACAGAATTAAGCAAAGGAACAAAAACAAAAATAAATATTTTTTTAAATAAATATAAATGAAATATTTGTATATATCAAAGCGCATATGTACATCATACGTATGTTATATATGTGAAAATAGGCAAGTTCATACAACCTTCCTTACACTGCTTAATTAGTCAGCTTATTTGTTGCGGTTTTGTATATTGTATATGTATTGTACATATTTATTACTTTGTGGCAAAATGTTATTAACAAAAAGAAGATAAAAACATTAAAAAAATTTAGTGTGGCACTTTAAATGGCAGATATGTCATGTTAACGATGTGCCCGACACTCGCTTAGAACGAACTTCATTTCAATTAAATTTTGTTGACCCAACACAAATATACAAATACTTCACCTCCTCAGCGAACATTTTAATTCATCACTCATAATTTTGTGTGCAGGTATATACGAGTAGACATATGTACATATTTATGTAGAATACACACCTTAAAAGCAATAGGTTTACGATGTACACTTTCATGCTCTTGAACTTGCCTCTGTTCGCACAGTTGATAGTCGTACACAATAAACAGATGTTATTGTAAATAATATTTTAAGATAAATTATAATAAAGGAAATATATATATATATATATATATATATATAAAAGTTCAAGCAACTTAACGAAGTCACATGGAGATCAAAGTTCATACATTTAATTAATAAATCGTCATCAGGTATTTTTACTTTATTAAAAAAAAAAAAAAAGATATAAAAAAGACCAATGAGGGTTACCGCCAGTCCTCATGCCGAGTCAAACCCTCCCTCGTTGAGAATGCCTTAACTGTTTTCTAAGTTCCAAGTGCGGAAGGTTTGCTTGTTTGTTAATTTCGTAGCCGCGTATTTTTTAGTAGTAGTATTTTTTCAGATTTTTTTTTGGTAAAACTATTAAATAATCTGATTTTTGACAAAATTCATTTATTATACATTTAATTAACTGCTTATAACTATTTTTTAAGAAAAATTAATTTAAAAATGGCGGCTATACAGCGTTCTCCCTAGGAGGTCTCTATTTTTTCGGGAACCATTGCCGGACACAGATGTCCTGTAATTTTTTATTTTAATATATTGTTGAACGGTTCCTGCTTGTAAATAGCAATAGCTGGAGAAGTAAGTAGGATTTTTTCAATATATGCATTTTTGACAAAATGGCGGAGAAGAAAGAAAGCCTAAAAAAAATTCCGAAATTTGTTTAAAAAAAACTATGCAAGATAAAAAAGAATCCTACGCAGATAATATATTTCCGAAGTTGTTAACAAAATTTCAAGTGAATAGGTTGTAAATTGTTTGAGTTATGTTTCAAGCGAACTTGAAAAAAGCAGTTTTGAGATAAACTCGTTTAAAGCCCTGACTGAACCAGACGCTTCAACTAGAGGAAGAAAATGGGGTATGTAGAAATTTTTATCTATCATAATCTGTCGGGATATCATTTTTGAGACCATATGTATCGTTCAAAAGAAAAAATCCATTTTCCGAAAATTCTAGAGTGGCCTAACTCCTTAAGAACTAAATTTTTTCATTTATTTCATTACTACTATTCACTAATACTATTCTAATATTATACGACTTGCTTCCTTATGTAGATGGCAACACTAAATGATATGTTAATTTGAGATCTTGATTAAACATCCTCAATAGCTCTTCTTATGCATTGTCTATTCTGAAAAATATTTTTTAAATATACATTTATTTAAATTTTTTTAATACAATAAGTGACATGCTCGGCCAACAAATGTTTGGAACACTTTCCATTTACACTAGTAAACGCAATCATTTATATTTTTTAATTTCCAAATTTTGATTAGTACACCGTTAACTACATACTTCTTTATACAACGCATTAACTTCAATTTATTTAATTTTTTTTGTAATATGTGGTAAGTCTACTTCAAATCATAGCTAATTTACTTCAACTACTGTTTTGTTTAATATCCATAATCTATTCATAAATAGAAGTTAAAATAATACACGCTTGCTGTTACGTACAAATAATCCAAATAAATCTACTGCACTACATAAATTTTATATTCAAGTATGCTAAGGGAGGCGAGAAATAATAAAGCAATAAAATAATATTCACATCTACAATGAAATTTAATATGTGGAGCTTATTTTGGGTCAACAAAAATAAATATACAACTATGAACACACACACACACATACGTATGTATATTTGTATGTAGCATAAACAAACGGTAGTAGCTTTTATGTTGCCCCATAGAGCAGCAAAAGTGCAAGAAAACTAGAAATTGAGACGACGATGATGATGAAGCTGTAGTTGAGTGGGTGTTGGTGTGTAAAGAGGCATTAGAAACTTTTCAGACAAGCTGTCTGCATTAGAAAAAACCCCAGCATAGAGAAAACGTGCCAAGTATTTAAAAAGTTTTACAAAACATATACAAACTTAACATATATTTACGAAACCGGCTGTGGCCTTACGAGTACGTGCAGACAAACATACGTACATATACTTAAATAGAGATATTTCTATATATATATATACTTGTATAACTAAAAGTTTGTTAGTGGCTTTGCACATTTTGGTTCTTTTAATTTTATTATACAATTTTCAAGGTTGAAACACACATTCAAATATACACTCACATGTGTGTGTCTGTGTCTGTAAGGAAAAGCAAGCATACGGAAAGTTTTGTAAACACATGTCGGCAAACTCAAGTGCAAGTGTGAAATATTTTAACCTGAACACACTCACAAACACACACACACATCTGGATACAGATATGAGGAGCTGCGATCTCGGCTCATATAATATATGTGTGTATGCGCACACATTTATCCATTTTAACTTGTATTTGGAGTTAAAAACAAATATGTTTGTATGTGGGTATGTATTTCTACAGAGAAAATAAATGATTACGGTAAATCTATGCATGCACATTTAACTTACAAACATACATACATACTTACACCATCTATATTAACCTATTGCTCTAGTTTTAAAACTAAATCTTATGGTATTCTTAGCACGAGGGAGAACCCTCTCGTGGCATGCTGTGTAAAAAGTTGAAACGTAGACAGCAGACGTGAAGTCTAGTAAGCAGACATTTGTATACTCATATACGTAAATATACACACAAATTGATATGTACTTAATTGACTTATGTATATTTGCATATACAATAGATAAATGACTGTAAAGGAACTTTTCTAAAATTCGAGAGTCAGACACCTATACATACAGCCATACACACACAAGATAGTACGGATGAAATGCAAGACGATATATATAAGTAGAGATCAGTGATTCCAAAAGTGTTATTGGTTTTGCAAAAAAAATGTTTTAGATGAGTTTTTAGAAAATTTGTGTTTACGAGTGAGTAAAATATAAATATTAAAAAAATGTTTTAAATCAAAGAAGGAAAAATAGATAGATAAATAAATAAATAAATAAATAAATAAATAAATAAATAAATAATTTAAATAAATAAATAAATAAATAAATAAATAATTTAAATAAATAAATAAAAACTAAATTACTACAAATTAACAAAACAAAATTAAAATAAGTAAAAAGCGTTATAAGAAATTAAAATAATAAATATATTAAGAAAAACATAATAAAAATTTTAGGAATCTATACTAAAAAAATAATACCAAACTAAATAAAACGAAAATTTTATAAATTATAAATAAAATAAAAAGAATAAAATCAATACATAAAAAATTTGAATAAATAAAAATATATATAAAAATCAATAAGAAACAACTAAGTACAATAAAATAAAATAATAACATTCTAAGAAAATAATATTTTAAAAATAATAAAGAAAAAAATATAAACATATTTAGGAAAATAAATTAAAAATTAAACAACCAAAATAAATAAATTGTAATTTATAATTTAAAAAAATTAAAAAATAGAAAAAATATATAAAACAGAATAAAATTATAACTTATTAATAAAAGAATCAAAAATAAAAAATAAAAACAATGTATAAAACATAATAAAATTAATAAATAAACTAATTAAAATAAATCAAAAATACATAAAAACAAAAAAAAAAAAAAGAATTAAAAGCAAAAATTAAATACAATAAAATAAAATAACTAACACAATAAAATAAAATAATAACATTATTAAAAAATGAAAACAATAAATTAAGAAAAAGTAAATAAATATTAATTAAAAAATAAAATCATGAAAATAAATTAAATAATAAATTATAAAAAAAAAATATTTTAAAACATTAAAAAAAATAAAACAGTATAAAGATAATACATAAAAGAATTAAAATAAAAAAGATATAAATCAATAAAAATAATGATTTAAGAGATAAAACAAAAAATTAAATACAATAAAATAATACAATGATAAAAAAATAACATTATAAATATATAAAAACATAAAAATATTAAAAAAAATTTATTATAAATGTACTTAAAAAAAAAAAAAAAAATAAGAAAATGATATAACCACAATAAGTGAAATAAAAAATATTATTATATATAAAAAAGCCATATATAAAATAAATTAAAAACAAAAATAAAATAATATATAAAGCAAAATAAAATTAAATTAAATTAAATTAGATAAATAAAAAAACTTACAAAATAATATATATCAAAATAATAAATAAATGAAACCAATGAACTAAATAAAATAGAATTAAAAGAAAGCAAAATAACAAAACAAATTAATCAAAAATATAATAAATGAATAAATAAATATAAAAAAATAAGATAATTAATATCAAACCAATCGAATTAAACAAAAATTACATAGAATAAAGTAAAATATATATTTCATGCAAATATTGAAATAAAAAAATTTTTACATGAAATAAAATAAAATAAAAATAAATTTAAATAAAATAAATAAAAGATAAAATAAAGCAAAATTAGAAACCAATGAACTAAATAAAATAGAATAAAAGAAAGCAAAAAACAAAACAAATTAATCAAAAATAAATAAATAAATAAATAAATAAAAAATAAAATTAAAAAATTAAAATTAAAATCAAACTAACTAAAAAACAAAAACTAAATATAAATAATTTCTTTTTAAATATAAATAATTTTTTTTTCAAAAATATTATATTCAGTAAATAAAAAATGATGTTCAAAATGGCATCGAAAATTATGAAATAATGCTTTTTAATAATATAAAATATAATATTATTTTGACAAAATTAAATAAAGTTAACACACAAAAAAAAAAATACAAAATTTCGACTATTTTTTGTGTGTGTTTTTTTTTTGCCCCAAAGTAACAGGAACAAACACATAAATTCGTTCATCAGCTGCTGTTTTTGCTTGAAAAACCAAACAAATATACATTTTAAAAAATCAGAGAAATGAAAATTAACAAACAAGCAACTAAATTTGCATATTGGCCAGTGATTAAAGCGTCAAGAGGTGTTCAGTAAAGTAAATCTAAGTACTTTCACATGCACTAGTGTATATATGTAAGAAATTCAGATTCTATATATGTAATACAGTTATAATAGTAGGTGCTTTTATTAAATATTTATAGTATACATGTATAGAATCATCAATGCAAATGTTGACATTTAGTCATATGTACTTATATATATGTATGTACGTGAGTAGGATATTTCCACGTACAACACTGACACGACAAGTGAGTGAGTGAGAGAGAGGGAGAGAGGGAGAGGAAGAGAGAGAGAGAGAGAGAGGTCTAAAGTATAAGTAGACATATACTACTTGTATTCCACTCAATAACCAATAATACATAGAAACAGTAAACAGTATACAGCAAATGAAGGATGCAATGGAAGTTAAGAAGGCTGGAGTGTGGCAAGAAAACACTTCAGCTCATTTCTCTAGAACGTATGCAATCATACCTGGCAGCATGTACTCGTCGTATATACGTGAGAGTAGTAGGAGAAAGTGGAAAAGGAGCACCTACTCAAAATCGACCTCTTAAGAGAGCGAATACAGTAAATAACAAGTAAAAGATATTTACTGCATGGCTATTGACAATAGCAAGTGGGGAGGAGGAAGAGGGAAGGTTTGAAATATGTGACGAAGAGACAGCACTTACATAACCTCAAACAAATTTTGGGCGTATGTACCTCCATTGGTATGGACATACAGCTGATGCAGAATGACAACAAAAGTTTTCTACACAATCTGTATATATGTATATATGCATTTATGGAGGTGTGCACATCATTATGGTGCAACTCCTTTTACCGATACTCGCATCTACATACATACATATAAGTAACATATGCGTATGTACATATGTATAGCTGCATGCATTGCACTCGAATGCGGTTATTGCACTACACAACCAAACACTCTGAACGTAGGCTAACATTATCGTAGTTTATGTTTACATATACCAAATATGTACTGCTATAAACATAAACACGTATGTTACATACATACATATGTATGTGTGATTGTTCTATGTAATTAGTGGGTGAGCGATATTACTTGCTTTGCTACACCATGCTTTGCTGTTCATCTTAATGATTTTTGAACTTTTCGTGTACTTGTTCTTCTTGCATACATACATACATAAATATAGTACAATTTCGGCTAAGAACAACGCACATAGAACTTCCTAGTAAATATACAATGCATAATTCTAGTGCATATACCTTCTAATTAGTTTCTTCTCCGTTGGTATGACTGAATTTATCGGTATATACTCTACATATACTGGTATGTATGTACATATATCTGAGTTTGCATTGCCATTGTCATGGAGGAAGACTGATTTGTTATTAAGTAGCTGCGCGTTAAGGACAATCTAATCGAAGAATGTCACACAGAGAGCATGCAGAGGATGCGCAATAAATTTCGTACTTCCGATAACGATAACTTATATATTACTTATTATATATATATGTATATATTGAATAAGTAATAAATCAACTATGGAGAGTTACTTACAACCTACACAAAGAGCGCTTGCTCTAGGCTATTATAGAGGCAAATTGAGTATGAATGTCGGGAAGGTTTTTATCTTCGTAACCTTAAACTTTACGGAAAATATTTTTCTATGTTCGAATTCTTGAAGAAAAATTTAAAAAACAAAGAAAAGTAAAAAATTAAAATTTTTTCGCAGTCACCTTAACAGTTTTTTTTCCACCGGCTAATAAACTTTTATTCTTACATCAGATAAATATTAGAAAAAAAAGTTATTCGATCAGCTTAGACTCGCACCCTTAGTCCTCTGCAGGACGAAGACGCAACCTGAGGAGATTCAAGCGCTGCCATTACATCAAGAAACAACAAAGGTTTGGTGTGGTTTGCGGGCCGGTGGAATCATCGGTTCATATTTCTTCAAAAACGATGCCGGTGAGAACGTAACCGTCAATGGCGACCGTTATCGCGCCATGATAACAGACTATTTGATGCCTGAAATTGAAGCTCGTGATCTCCGCGACATTTGATTTCATCAAGACGGCGCCACTTTCCACACATCGCATCAGTCAATGATCGATTGGCTACCAAGGTCGTGTAATATCACACCGTTAATATTTTTCCTGTCGAGATATGTAAAGTCTTAAGTTTATACGAACAATCCCGCTTCGATTCAGGCCATGGAGCAAAACATCACGCGTGTCTTTCGCCAGATACCAGTCGAAATGCTCTAATGGTCATCGAAAATTGGACTCAACGGATGAACCATCTGAGACTCAGCCGCGGCCAACATTTGAAGGAGATAATCTTCAAAAAATAAATGCCAAAGAATGTTCCTAAGAATGATAATAAACATTCCCCATTAAATTTGAATTTTCTGTGCTTTCTTCTTGAACAAAGTAGGAAATGGACTTTGAGAACACCAAGAGGTTATTTTGTTTTTGGATTCATGATTTCGAAAATTGACAGGCCAAACAGTTTTAATGCAGGAGGAATGTTCGAAAAATCCATCAGAAAATGAGGCGACTTGCAGAAGGTTTCTTACTCATGTAGTCCCAAAAAAGGTAATCTAGCGACTGATAACCGGAGTATACTGAATTTGTGGAGGGTACATTTCTCCAGCCTGCTGAATGGCAAAGAAAATGAAACACCAGGAGATGGCGAATCCGTTACCCCAATCGATGTCGATGAAACAGATGTTTCATTGTACGACTATGAAGAAGTTCGAATAGCAATTGTTCGTCTGAAAGAGAACAAAGCGATGAGAGCCGAAGACTTACCAAATGCCATGCATCTGCTTTTGTGTAGAATATAGTCGGACGAAAGCATGTTCGACGATTAAAATTTAAGGATACATTTCTCCCAATTCTCTGCCCACCAAAAAAGGGATTCTATAATCTGCGGGGATTATCGTGGAATAAGTCATACTATCGCATTTTCGCGAGTATTGGGTGAAAAAAAGAAAACCCACAGTCAACGAACTGCTCGGCTTTAGAACTGGTAAATCTACCGTAGGCCAGGTAGTCACTATGCTCGAATTTCGGGAAAGGATGCGTGAGAAAAGTATCGTCTCACAAAACCAATTCGTCGATTTTAAAGCTTCTTTTCTATTGCACGAAAAGAAGCTGACTCGTAATCGCTATGTCTGAATTTTGTATATTCGTCAACTGACGCTGTGCAACACAAAAAGATCCGGGAAGGGTCTCTTCTAGCACTTCGTAACTGAACGATGTTTCGGACAAGATGACTCTCTATTGTGCAACTTCCTTACTTTAACGCAGGAGAAAAAAATGCGAGTTGCAAAGTTAAACAAGGAAGGTAAAATCCTCTACAAGAGCTCTTAATATTATCTTCAGACTAGATAAGGAAGCGATTCGAATGAATCTGCCAACGAACGTGGACAAAACGCTGTGATTAAACAAACAATAAGCGTATTAGGGTCTGGGTTCACACCTCACTATGGACAGACTTTAAATTTTTATTTAATTTCGCCTATCTGGGAAGGTTTCGGGAGAAACCTTTAGCGAACTATTTGTAAACCTTTTGATAGTTTTCGAGACGGACCTAGCCTCACTTGGTGCCTCCACTTCACGCCGATTTGCGTGAATAAGAATTACACTCTATTGATGAATCGGCTATAATCATGCGAGCGTTTTCTACGCCAATTAAAAAGAAGAAGCAACGCATATTTTCAATTAAAGCAAAAAAGCCAAGTATAAAATTAAAACATAAATTCACATTTCTCGCACAGATATTTTTTAAATAAACAACTATAAATACACATAAATATAATTATGGTTGTCCTGTTGAATTATATCAGCGACGGTGGAGTAATAATCAGCAATTGAAGCGTAGAACAGATATGTGCAAAAAAATGGAAGAAATGCAAAAAAAAACTTAAAAAAATAAACATCAAAACAAACAAATTATAAGTGCATAAGTGTAGTGTTCAGCAAACAATATGCCAAGGCAGGCACACTAACCACATTAAAAGCACTTAAGTCTTGTTAACAAATTGAAATGAGCTACTTGTGGTTACAAGCAACATACTCGTACAATGGTCATCTTCAGTGGTATATAAATATATATATGTACGCATATGTACTCATATAATTCCAAATAAGCGTACTGCTAATTTCAAACAATCTGGCGTGGGTGCGTAGAAAATATGTGTGTGTGTATGTACATATGTATGTTGTTTACATTAGTACACACTTATCAATTACACTCAGTTTAGAGAACTTCATTTTAATCAACAGTCAACTGCCACTGAACTTTAATGGAACTCCAGCCGCAAAACATGTTAGGGTATCTTTTCCTGGTGTTATGGCGGGTGATCTATTTCGAGTCTCCTTACTTTTTTAAAGAAGAAAAAAATTCTAATTTAATGGGAAATGTTTATTATCATTCGAAAGAACATTCTTTGGCATTCGTTTTTTTGCAGATTATCTCTTTCAAATGCTGGCAGCCGTCTCAGATGCTACATCTGTTGAGTTCGATTTTCGATGACTCGTTTGAGCATTTCAACCGGTAACTGGCGCATGACATGCGTGATGTGTTGCTCCAAGGCCAGAATCGAAGCAGGGTTGACCGCATAAATCTTAGACTATACATATCCCAACAAGACAAATTCTAACGGTGTGATATCATCCATAATATCCCCACAGGAAAAAGTCTAACAGTACGATATTACACGATCTTGGTGGCCAATCGACCGGCCCAAAACGTGAAATTATCTGCTCACCGAAGTGTTTTCTCAATATATCCATTGATTGATGCGATGTGTAGGAAGTGGCGCCGTCTTGCTGAAACCAAATGTTGGGGAGATCACTAGGTTCAATTCCAGGTATCAAATAGTCGGTTTTCATCGCGCGATAACGGTCGTCATTGACGGATACATTCTCACGGGGGCTATTTTTGAAGAAATATGGGCCCATGATTCCATCGACCCACAAAACACACCAAACCGTTGTTTTTTCTAGATACAATGACAGCTCTTGAATCACTTCAGGTTGCCCTTCGTCCCACATGCGGCAATTTTAGTTGTTTATATACCCATTGAGCCCGAAGTGGGCTTCATCGCTGAACAAAATTTGACTCGAAAATAGTCTGTTCTTCTTGAAACTTTTCAAGAGCACATAGAGCGAAGCGAAGAGAAGCTCGAGCGGCTTCAGTTGTTGCTGTATTTTGTACGCGCCGAATCGACTCTCCACTGTCTTCGTGTACATTCTCAGCTACGGCCACTATATTTTCTTTACTGCGTTCTAGACGTGGTCTATTCGGTCGAATATTATCCAATAATGAATGCTGGGTCTCAAAATGGGTGATGGTATTGCGAATAGTACGCTCAGTAGGCCGATTATGTTGACCATAAGTTGAGCTGAGCGCGCGAAAAATATTTTTTACAGAGCCTGAATTTTCGTAATAAAGTTGAGTAATTTGTAAACGTTTTTCAGGCGTAAGTGTTTCCATAATGAAATGCCAAACAATACTGAACAAAAATAAGAGGACAGCTTGACTCACGCGTGATATGTGAAAAAAGGCTATTAAAAAAACTTGGATAACCCTTTATATACATTTGAATGTACATAATATGTGTTTGCGCAGACATTAACGCACAAAGTATTTGTGTTTCAATTCATTTAAATTTTGAAGCAGATTTATGTACACATATACATATATATTTTTTTTTTGCAAACAATTGTTGTTTAAGTAGATACTCTTGCGGATTTTTAGAATGAATGGCAGCCACTTTGCAAGAAATAGCGTAAATTGGCATTTTATCGCACAGCATGGTGCTTTTAGAGAGTTTATTTTGTTATTTTACATATTATTCATCAAAAAGTCAGAACAATTAAATCATAAATTTGCTTAGATAAATAAAGTTGAGTACATATATGTATTTATATATATGTATAGTAAAATGAAATAAAAGAATAAATTAATAAAATAATAAAAATATTATAAATTTTTGTTTCTTTCTTACAACATTTCGCACGCAAATTTCAATGCTTTGTTATGTTAAACTTTACACGCTGTATTGAACTTGACATCACAACAGCATCAATGGTACAGTGACTTTAAGAGTTTATTCATCTGCACGCAATGTTTGTAAGGTCAACTGCGTCTTGTTTGAGGCAAATAAAAATATTTTTAATAATTATGAGATTTTTTTAAGCATTCTCAGTAGTTGTTTCAGCGATGTTCACGTAATATTTATTTTTCACAAATTTGCAGCTTTTCTCACTATGCTATAAATGTACAGTAGACTTTGGATTTTGAGCTCAATACAGCTCGACGAAGTACCGACATAAACGTGGAGACAAAAAATTAAGCTTAGATTTCTCTATAAGTTTGTATATTCAAAATGATCGAGGTCTTAATGCCAAGCTAACTGATTTATATCTAAATAGTCTTCATTGTAGTTTTAACATCATATGTTTTATTGAGACTAGGCTGAAACCTCACGTTTTGATGATGAGGATTTAAATAGTGAGCATTTATAGCAGTGATCGATTGAACAGAAACGGAGGGAGAGTTCTACTTGCCGCTTATTCTTCAATACCTTCCGAGAAGTCCAAGTCCCTATCGTAGATCCCGTGGAATTTAAATGCATACGAGTGCCTTCTGTTAATAGCTCTCTATATATAGCGCTATCTTATATAAAGGGATTTCCAATGGGGAGGATATGATTTCTAAGTGTCTTTTTGGCCATATTTAATATATAATAATCAGTCATTTTTTCATTGTATTTAGTAACATTTAAAATTTCATCATGGAGCACCATAAACGTCGTGAATTTGCCGAATTTGCCTTGAAACAGCTCGCAAACAATAACGATTTTTTTAAGAAAATAATTTTCTCCGATGAGGCTTACTTTCATCTGAGTGGTGCAGTAAATAAACAAAACTGTCGATTGTGGTGCGAAGAAAATCCATAAATTATTCATAAGCACAACCATTACATTCACCTAAATTGACAGTCTGGTGGAATTTTTGGTTTGGTGGAATCATCGGTCCGTACTACTGGTGGCACGGTTACTGTCAATGGAGAGCGGTGTAGATCGATGATAACCAACTTTTTATGGCCACAATTGGAAGGAGTTGATCTTAGCAACGTTTGGTTCCAATAAGACGGGGCTACGTGTCACCCAGCACGTGAAACAACCGGATTATTGCGAGAAAGGTTTGGAGATTCGATTATTTCAAGAAATTGTGACATTGAATGGCTTCCAAGAAGTTGTGATTTAACACCATTAGACTTCTGTCTGGTTATTTGAAGTCATTGGTGTTTAACAATAAACCAGACTCTCTTCAAGCTTTAAGTCAATATTGAACGTGCTATTCATGACATACGAGTGATTCGTTCCTGCAAAAGAAGTCGTGGAGGCCATTTGAATGATGTTATATTCAGAACTTAATTGTATCGATTTACTTCACATTAACTAAAAAAAACATTTGAATTTCCTTAACAAATAATGTTTTTTTTTATCATATCACTCTTATTGGAAAACCCTATACTTCCTCAGTCGGATATATCTGTATATATACAGCATGTCCCCTTATCTAAAATTGTTACTTCAGTAATTAAAACAAACGATTCCTTTAAAATTTAGGTGACTTCCATAGCCCTAATTATCAAGTTCATTTCGATAATTTAAAGTCTATGCAAAAACAATTTTTACTTTTTGCATTAAGACATTTTCGATGGGATTCTAGGTTAAATCTCCCTCCCTATTCTAACCGTTGCAAGTTTTTGAGTCTACCCACTCTCTCCCAAGTCGTAGAAGAATGTTAGGCGCTTTGTTCGTAGTCAAACTTCTTAATTGATCAATTTATAGTTCATTGCTTTTGTCTGAGATAAACCTCAGTGTTCCAACTCGTGTACCTAGGCTGTTAAGACCTCTATTAAAGTCAGTCAACACAAATTATGATCTGATTGAAAATGTAAAATCAATTGTCGTTGGTTTGTTGTTCAACTCATTGCAACTCATTAAACTTTAATAACTTTTTTAAAATTATTAAATTTTTTTTATATTACATTACTATTGCTTATGCTACTTACATTAATGGAAAGGCATCTTAGTATGATACATCCTGTCTTATTTGCATTAAATCCACATCACTTACCTAGAACAATAAATAAAATTCTTATTAATAAATATTATACACTTTAAAAATATGCTGTGTATTCTTTCGTATATGATGTTTGAAGTAGCATCCAAATTTAGCGTAAAATATTTTGGGTGTAGTCTGGTTTTCGAGAAGTTTCGACTAATTTCGACTAATTTCGAATAGAAGACTTGAAAATTTCGAATAAATTCAAAATAAAAGCAAAGACTAAATACGGTTGGATGTAAACATTAGTTATGCAAATAAATGTGAGGTCAACCAATTTTCGTGGATACTCGAGCCATATAGACACGTTGGTCTGGTCTAAGTTTAGTGAAATGGGCTCAAAAGAGCATATGAATGTATTATTAATTCCTCAAGCCATGTATTCTTCTGGCTTCCAGCGTAGCTAAAATCGACTTCATCTGCTGGGCATCCGCTCACTTTGGCCAGAAAGCGGTTCCATTATGATAGCACTGATGATCCTGTGAATAGCCACCACCTACTAGTCAAAGCAATGTATGGGCTTGGAAAAATTGAGCAATCGACGTATATTAGTATCGGCTATTGCACTCGTTGACCGCAATAGCCGAGTGATTAGGATTGCGCACTGCCAATCGGAAGGCCAGGGGTCGAGACCGATCAATTTCCGAAATTATTGAAAATTAATTAAATTACAAAATAAGTGTCTTAAGGTTTAAGGTTCCTCTCACTTTACAACTCGGGCAAAAGTCAGTTGATGGTACGCTCAGTCTCTCTACGAGCAATATTCGCAGTTATTTCTTTTCTTTTTAGCCATATAGGATCGCGTTACCTTCTTTTACGGGATGTCGGTCATTTTAACCTAATTAAATGAGATTTTTCCATCTTAATTTAATATTAGCGATGAATAACTCTCTTATAAGCGGGCAAAATGAAAAAGCCATGTCCAGATTATTCCATGATAACAACAACAAAACTTTGCAAACTCGTCCGCCAACTCATTATCCGTTATGTTACTCTGCCCAGGTTTAGAGACAACGGTGATCTGCGGCAATTCTCTACCTTTTACGGTTTTATTGTTACAGATTCTAGATTTTAGTTCTAGTAAATGCAGATAATGGATTTGCAAGTATCAAGCTGCTTTAATTCGATTTGTACTTTCTGATGGACGGAACTTTCTTAAAATATTAGTATAACCGTCGTTTATCATTTTCCATTCAAACCCTAAGATCACCTCTTCATTCGAGGAAAATTTCTTCTCAGCGAGCATTCTTTTGAGGTCTGAAAAAAGGAAATAGTCGCTGGCCAGATCTGGAGAATACGGTAGCTGCGGAAGCAACTCGAAATCCAACTCATCGATTTCACTGATTTTTGACATCGGCTGACTGTCGATTGGACTACGGAGTGAAATTATAGAGCCATATTTCATCACATATCGATGCAAAAACTCGGGTTCATTACTCTCGAACATCTCCAAACACTCAATCATCAACTCGTCGTTGTGTTTGTTCAAAAGTGAGCTCGCACGGCACCCACTTTGCACAGAGCTTTCTCATACCCAAATATTCGTTAATGATATTATGTACACGTTCAGTTGATATCTTTAGAGTGTCCTCTATTTCATTCAATTTCAATTTACGGTCATTCAAAATCATTTTGTGGATTTTTTATGCTTTCGTCGGTAACAACCACTTTTGGTCCTCCACTGCGTTCACCGTTCTCGGTGCTCACCACATCTAAACTGGTGCAGTGTCCAAAAACCCATCATCAAGCCAATTTGTTGCTTCTACTGTATTTCTTCCCCTTCAAAAAGTAATATTTTATCAACACGCTTTCTATACATTTTACAATCTAGTTTAATTCTAGTAGCACCATCTATATGTCAGGCTAGGGACTTTCCAACTAGCCGGGAATAAAAAGTGAAATATCGGAAAAAATAATATCGTGTTGTAATGAAGTACATTTTTGAACCTCTGATATGAACAGAAGACTGGTTTATTGAGTCGAATTGCTACTGAAGATGAAACTTGGGTTCATCATTATGAACCTGACTCAAAACAAGACCCCATATGCCGTGGCATAAAAGGGCACAGCAACTCTCAAGAAGTTTAAGGTGTCACAGTCAGCTGGGAAAATCGACCTTTGGGACTCGAGCAAAATGTTTTGATCGTTTCTAAAGATAAAAGTGTTTCTATAACTGGAGAATATTCACTATTAGAGCGACTAAGAAAAAGCCATTGAAGTGAAAAGACGGCGAACATTTACGAAACACACCCGTCATCTACAAAAATCTAGCTGCCCTGCATAAGCTTCGTCCCGGCCTCGGGTGATTATTACCTGTATATAAAGATGAAAATATCTAAGGACAAAAAATTTACTACCGATGAGGAGTCAGTTTCGGCGTATTTTGAAGATTAAGAGAAAATTAATATTTATGAGGGCATAAATAAATTAATTGAAGGATCTGAAAGATGTACGAAGTATGTTCAAAGGAAAATGTGAAGGTTTTGCTCACTTGTTTCTTTGATAACAATAATGTGATTCATCATGAGTTCCTGCCAAAAGAACGTACAGTTAATTAGAAATACTACAAGGAGGTTATGCAACGGGGTGAAGCAATACGGCTGAGACGATCAGAATTGTGGAAAAACAAATCGTGGATTCTGCATCACAATAATGCACCAGCTCACACATCAAAGCCTATTCGTGATTTTTTTGGCCAAAAACAAAACCATAATCATGCCTCAACCACCGTATTCATCAGATTTTGCTCCCTGCGACTTTTTCCTATTCCCAAAACTAAAAAAACCAATGAAAGAAAAGCGTTTTGATACAATTGATGAGATCAAGTCAGAATCGAAGAAAAAGCTGAGGGCCATACCGAAAAGCGCATTTCAGAAGTGCTTCGAGCACTGGGATAAATCGTTGGCACAAGTGTATAATATCCAAAGGGGATTACTTTGAAGGGGACAAAATAGATATTGATGAATAAATAAGTATTAAAAAAAAAAAAAAAAAAAATCGAGCACACCTCGTATCCGTCCTGCAGGTGAATATATTGAAAAGCAAAAATAATTTGGATTTTTTTATTTTCAGCTCTTATCCCCATGCCGTGAACATAAAAACGCTCCTTCGTATCCTAGAATTTGTGTACCCAATATTACCCAGAATATTAATAAGATCAAATTATTTTCCCAATATAATACCATACCCAATATAATACAATAGACAATACTTTTTTTTTAATTTTTTTTTTTGCTTATATCAGCTTTACTTTTCTCAAATGTCAACGACACCACAGTGATGCACGAAGAATAATGTTATACGAGTATAAATAAAGAAAAGAATTTGCAGAGAGAAAGCGAAAGAAAGGTTAAAAAACTGAGTCAAGGTAATCTTCAAATAATAATACATAGATATATGTGTAAATAAATAAAAAATCAAATATACAGAAAAGGAAACACAGACAACGACAGAGCATGACAAGCAAGCAAAGAATGTGCAAGTTTGTAAGTGAATGAACGAACTAACGGTGAACCAACAAGTGAGTCAAGGCAAGGCAAGGCAAGGAAGTCAAGGTTCAAGGACAAGGACAAGGATACGATAAGTGCCAAACACACACACAAACACACAGACACTTTTATACACGGATATAACATTAATATTATATTCATAAAAACAAAACAGAAGTAAACGCTGACACACTAGAGCAATAACAGCAGTCGGATAAATGTATATATATATATATATATGTATAGACAAAAAGGCAACAGCTGGAGCAGCAGCAACAACAAGAGCAACGGCAAACTTAAGAGTGTCGAGTGGCAGACAGAAACAAAACCGGCAAATAAAAGAAAAAATATATATATGAAAGCTCAAGGCGAAGAAGACTAATAGACGAAAAGACATATGTACATACATACGTATGTATATTAGATATAAATGTATTTAGTTTCATTCACTTAGCTGCACATATACATATAAAAGCATATATAAAGTAAGAAAAATATATATATGTATAAATTTTCACATTCAAACTATGAGGTAGAACTTGGAAAAACTATATAAATGAATGAATAAGTTGTGTAAAAGGAGAGCGCATGAGTTTGCTTGGCGTCTATAGAACAAGCGCACAGAAATCGCCAGCAGATAGCTAGAAAAATGGCGTGAAAATCCACGACAACAACGGCAATGTTAACGGCAATGGTAACGGCAAGGACGACGACGACGACGACGACACCACCAGAGACAGTGGCTGCCCACGGAGCCACACTCAAAGCAAGTAGCGAAGAATAAGAGTGTACGAGTATAGAAAAAAGTAATAATAATAATAATCATACATACATATATAACTATATGTTGAAAGGAAAGGAAAACACACTTGTTGGCAGTAATAAAAGTTTAAGTAGCAAAAACACGGACAGACAGACAGACAGACAGAGAGATATGCAGACGGTGGCTGGTTAGACAGCAAATTTGTAGTTGGTGTGTGAAGAGATTTTACATATATGCAGTGCCATAAATAAATATGTATAAAAAAATAGTTATAAAACAAAATAGTAAAAAAAAGGATAAATGTGTCGCGAACTACACAAGCTTGCTAAGAAGTATGACTACAGAAAAAGTAAAATAAAATAAAAAAAACTGTGTCAGATGTTGGCAGCTGCGAAAGAAAGCAGCCAACGTTGGCAGAAGAAAAGTCTGTGGTTGCAAGGATTACTACTAGCAATACATATATATATATAACAATACATATATACACACATATATATCTAGATATATATATATATATATATATATATATATATATATATATATATATATATATATTTAGCAAAGCAGCAGATGGTCTGCCATGCGTTGGTAGCCTTCAAACCAAACAAACTGCTTCAGCAGCCAAGTAGGCGAAGGTGGCGTAGTAGTTACAAGAAAGATGCTTGAAAGTTTCTACCAGCCACTATTTGTACGAATGAATGCCAGTCGATGTATGTATGTAATGGCGTTCGTAAGTGGAGCAAAGTTGTGTGCAGACAAGTATAAGTAAGTGGATTGTCGTTGCCGGCATTTCTAGAACTTGTGGTGAGAGCGAGGAGCTTGAGTTGCTCATGCGTTTAATTTAGTTTACTTTTATTTTATTCTCCTTTTCATTTTTCATTTTTTTTATATTTCATTTCATTTTATTTTACTTTTTAATTTCATTGCATTTTAGTTTTTTATTTACATTATTTTATTTTGCATTAGTGCATCATTTTCTTTTCTTTTCTCCGCCTTTCGCTCTCTTTTTGTAACGGCCATTTATTTTTAGCTGAAAGTAAAAGTTTTTTTCTCTATTAATTTATTTTATTCTCTTTTGTGATTATTCTATGTACATTTATTTCTTTGCTCTATTTAATAAACTTGGTTAGTCTAGCGAGTGTCTGGAAATTTGAAAAGTACTTATGTAGTGTTAGTAGTGGTGGCGGTACGAAATTGAGAAGAGTGTACCAAGATGGAGAATTATTGAATGAATTTAAGTTGAGTAAAGATTGCCCGTGGTGAAATTTTAATTCAATTGATGTTGGAATGTTTATAAAAAATTAAATATATTGTAAAGCATTTAATGTTTGAAGATTTTAAATTAATTGAAATTTAGAGAAACTTTCAAAAGTAAAGAAACAACAAATATTTATTAAAAGTAAATTTTTTTCAATAAATAAAAAATCGGGCGACTTTTTCTTTATTTTTTTCTGTAGATTTTATAGTTTTGAGAAAAAGTCCAAATTTTGGCGAATTTTTTTAAAGTTTTTTTTTATTAGAACCATACTTTAAATATATTAAATTTTCCTTTTTTATATTAAAAGGTTAAACAATTTTAGTTTTTTGCGCAAATTTCTTATATCATTAGTATTAATATTATGGTATTTAATGATTAAAGGAATTAATATTACTGGTCTTAAAACTTTGCGCTTATTAATAAATAAATAAGTCCATGTTTTTTTTAACATTAATTTCATTATTTTAAGGCGATTAAATTTTTGAATTTTATTCTCAACATTTTTTCAGGGCTTTTTGTTAATTTTTGAACATTTACATCATCAATTTGTGAATAAAATAATATTTATCCAAAAGTGTTAAATACGTGCATACTGCTGGTTGCTCTGGTCTTATAACACGACGGTAGTCAAGCAAGTCTTACTCTATGTAGCGCTGGTGGACCGAGTGGTGGACCGAGGACAGCAAAATCTCATACAGAATAGCATTAAAATATTACTCAACCTACCGCCAAACCAATTTTATTGAGCTAAAATTCACTGTGAGATAAGTGGCGTTAGATGAATTTTCTTCTAGAATCTTGGAACATAGCTCCGTAAGTAAGAGTCTGGTGGACAAAATAGGAATAGTTGAATACGATATAAGATTTGTAGCGTTTCTTAATGCGATGGGAACGGCAAAAGGGGTTCAGTGGCTTAAAGTAGTCATACGACCGCAAATGATTAAAAGGAACCTCCATCTGCATCCATCAGCACTGCAAAGGACCAACAGGTTTGTGTAAAGCATAGCAGCCAGTCAATATAACCTTACCTAATCTATACATATAAAATGCTTTACCGTGAATTGCGGACTGCGGATCTAAAAACAGTCTAAAGTTGAACAAAAGCACTTCGAGGATGCGTTCTTTCCTATTAGATTAAAAAAAAAAACGATTTTCCATCTTACACGAATGTGGCCAAACGTTATGCAACGATGCACAGTGTACGTCGTATTCGCCAATGAATTAAACATTATTTCCGAGATATATATAAAGTTTAGATTTTTGACGGAATGTGAACTAAAGGTCGATCTGTTCGAAAAAAAGGATATATGTATTTGGTGCGATTTTTGTTTTTAATTTAGTGCGAAGGTGGCTTTTTTTTTTGCTCAAATTAACATATAGAATACTTTTTTTTTTGCGGACTTGGAACCAATCTATTCAAAACAAATTGTATTTATAGTTCGATTTGCTGACACTTAGTATACGCATAAGAGCTTCGCGTCGCGCCAAATAGAACTAATTCTTCAGTGGCGCTGCCGCTCTAAAATCTAGTCATTTCGGTCAGATTATTACATGATACGGGGGCTGTATGATGAGTTAGTGACCTTTTGAATTTTCCACGCAGTCAATTGTTATCGATTAATAAACTACTAAAACAAATCTGCGCCATTTAGTATGTTTACAGCCATTCAAAGGAGATGAATTAGTGAATTTTTTTTTGAAATTTAAAAAAGTCAAATATCATCACCGGCATTAAGTAAAGGTTTGGTAAATTCTATGGGGACTCTGCATAATCAATTTCAATTGTTAAGCAGTGTTTTCTTGCTGTAGACATCTCAATTGAGCGAGCACATCACATTTTACATGAATATTTGGAGATGAAAAAACTATTCGCGCAATGGGTGTCGTGATTGTTCCCACACGACCATAAGCGCAACCGTGTAACCACTTCAAACGGGTTTTTGACGATTTTCAACCCCAATCCAAACCTCCTCCACACTCGTATTCTTTGTTTTAGATGAACTGAAGGGATGAAAGTATGACTGAAACAATTAATTTTACATACAATTCGATTATCTATAAACATACGAGAACAATTTTGAACAAATCATTCGCACGGTACTTTCAAACGCGGCCCTGGTGTTCATTCAAATCATGCTATTATTTCGAATGTATTCCCAAATATTTCTATATTCGGTTGGATGTGTTCTAAGCCCATCCTAGCTTAAACTTATAAACTTAAACTTGTACCCAAAGGTACACTATTTCTCATCAGAAGAATTTCCGGAAATGACTCAGACCACTATCTTTTAACTGCAAAGAGAAGCACCTGTCTCTGTGTAAAAGAGAACGCTCGTCAACAAACGCGATGAAGGTCGCCTCTCTGTAATCACAACATACATCCAATGTGTTTCCTGCTCTACTTAAGACTCCAACTCACTGAGATAGACTCAACAGCAACTCGGTATAAGAGAACTGTGAAAGGACATTACAAGGACTGTTGTTCCACAGTAGAGCAAAAACTGTTTATATCGCAACGCGCGTTGTGAGGAAAAGAAAACGAGAATTGAACAGGTAAGCGAGAAGCGTGTGCAGACTGTAAAAAAGAGCGACCGAAATGCGCGAGTATGAAGAGCTTGAAAAGATGGACGGCAGAAATAATGCGCGGAGTTTATATGAAAAAAAGCGGCGACTTACAGAAGGTTTCAACCGGAGTATACCCAAAAGGGTAATCTGGTGACATTCTAGAGCGTACTGGATGGAACTAACTCAACTATTATGTTATATGAAGAGCTTTGCAAGCCTATGACTTAACGGCTGAACTATTGGGTATGACTTCGGTGAAGTGTGCTCTGCCTAAAATTGGAATCTACAACTGCTGTTCCAATTATCGTTATATAAGTCTCGTCAATATCAAATAAGATCTTATCGAGCGTAATGTGAAAAAATAAAACCCACCATCCGCGAACTCATTTGATCTGTTCAGTATGGCTTCGGATCGTGCAAACCTTAGCAAATACTTGTCGCAGTTTAGGTACTTTATGAAGGTACTAAAGCTGTATGCAATTTTGCTTCCCTGTCTCATTGGGTTTTCATTTATCTATACATACATCATATGGATTGCAATCTTACAACTTATTTTTAGATTTCCTTCTTACCTTTTCATAAGAAAGTAGAGCTAATGGTCATATTCACACAATATGAATGTATTAAGGTAGATGATTTTGACAATTCCTAATTTTTTGTGGTTTTTAAGGTATGCTACCCAGATACATAACAATTAATACTTTCGAACTCACTGGGGATTTTGTATTTCAAAAGGTCAATTATACAACGAGTAAGAGATTTTCTCAGTTTGTGTGAATTGAGATTAAAAGTTATTAAATTGAAAAGCGTTCTTAGACTTTTTATTTTCCGTGTAAAAACCTATGAGATGCTTAAAAGATTATTAAAATTTAGATACAACTTTTAGGAATAATATTATTAACCTTCGAAGATATTCGCATTAAATGATTAATGGCTTCATATCGACTGTAAAAATGTCATAATAGGTTCAAAAATTAATTTTTTAAAGAAAAATTCAAAATAAATATATTTATTTGTATTATTTATGTTTATGTGAGTAAAGTATTCGAAATTCAGCGTAAAATTTTAAAGCACAAAAATAATTGAGCGACCTTGACCGCTTTCTATTCTAATTTCATACAATAACCTTGACCTTTACTAATTTTACCAGCTTTCCTGGTTGGCATACATTTTAAATATACCAAAAATATCCATATAAAATAAATGCATGTATATATGTATGTAAATTTGTCTGCTTTTACAAGTCAAATATTACCTTGCAAGGTTACAGCAGCTCATGAGAATTCTAAATATGTAATTACCAAGGCACATGCACACACACGAAAAAAACATGTACAATTTCTATATAGTAACCAGAAGTTAGAATAAAATTATATACCGGCATTTTATATAACAAAGGCAAAAGCAAACCAACGTAAACACACAAAATTTACAATAATATGTAATAAAATGCCGACAAAACAAAAGCAACAAGCAACGCACGCACATACAATATCATACGATACTGAGAAAATTTCGGAAAAGACAAGATATTTGCTACATTACATGCACACAGACACCCACCTGACCTTCGTCAGCATGCCACATTGACCTTGGGTGCAGCAATTATTAGACTAAATATCGTACTTATACTAAAATGGAGATGTATGTATGTATATACGAGCATGTGACGAGCAGGTTAGTGAACCTTAAACCTTAAAAAATAACAATATGCATTTAACCAGAAAAAAAAATTCGACACCCAAAAAAAAATAAAAAAAAACACTTTTTTGACCGCATTTAAGTAGCAATCAGCAGGTTAAAAACATTGTTGGACTTTTGTGACTTGACCTTTGTGAATATTTTTGCAAAATTTAAATTTGCATATTCACGATGAGTGTGTTTGTGCGTGTGTGTATGTATATACATTCAACACAACACTTGACCTTCATTAAATATATAAAATGCTGTCAAAAATGGGTGTTTTAAATAGCATTGCATACTTTCGGGCGCCCACAAGCTTATATAAATTTAATATATGTGCATACAAAAGCTTATTTTCATCTTCAATTTTCTGCTTTACGCACACAAATGCACACAGCTTCATCTTTTACTTCAATAGCACTTGCCGTACCTAAGCTATGAGAAGCTTCGTGTAGACAGTTTGTTGCATATTTTTGGGCGTAGACACGCAACCGACCACAGGCACACACAACACCAACACCACTACATGTATAGCAACATTTTGTGGTCTGCTTTTAAATTTTCTATGCTTTTCTTTTGTATTTTGTCATGTAGATATGTGCGTACGTGTGAAAGTAGTTGTTTTAAAAATTTTCAATGCATGTTTTAATGTTTTTCAACATATTCTACACCATACACGCACACATAAGTATATATGCAGAGAAGTGCTCACGAGACAATTTTCGTTATATAAAATATACATGTACTTATATATATATATATATGCATTTGAATTTAATATACTCGCTCATACAAGCCCACACACACCCCCGTGAAATTCGACACCCCAAAAGTCATGACAAACTCGTACCACACTGTTCGTTGGTCGTTTGGTGGTCAGTTGGCTAAACTTGACCTAGAAAAAAACTTTATCTATCTAACACGTGCCCACACACTTACTCACTCGTAAGCTCTCCACAAGCATGTAGATGTGTATATATATTTATATGCACGCACAGTTGCATGCACTTGTCCAGCCGCTGGCCAACCGACCAACCGACCACCATGCGTAGGAATGCATACATGCCGGTCGGTTTTAATGAAGTACCGTTTCACCTTCTAAAACTTTGTTTTCACATGTTTTGCATATCAACTAAAAACTTTTCGAAACTTTTTTGGTAGTTTAGTTTGGGAGGTCAGTGCACTCGAATACATACTAGGTACTGCATGTTGCAACTGAGTATCTGCGTTTTGGTATTTTATTACTTTTATATTTATTTATTTTACATTTTAAACTCTTTCACTCCTTTCATTTTCATTTAAACATACCTCCTTCACATTTAAGTATACTTACATACATATATGTGGATATACACTATTATAGAATTACAAGTCAGACGTTTTATTATCAAATTTGAAATATTTTCACTAATTTTGTAATTTGTGTATTTCTACAAGAGATTTCTTAATTAATTAACAAACCAGAATTGAGATTCAAACATTAAATTTTCTTAAAATTCAAACATATAAAAATATAGTGTTTTTTAATAAGAGTGATATGATTTCTTAAAAAAAAAACACACTAATTGTTGTTAAGAAAATTAAAATTTTTTTATTTAACGTGACCTTTTTTTCGATACAATTAAGTTCTGAATATAAAGTCATTCAAATGTCCTCGACGACTTCTTTTGCAGGAACGAATTCGATTAACTCAATTTTTGAGCACTTTTTCCACTAAATCAAGTCGTATGCCATGAATAGCTTATTCAATATTGACTTTTAAAGCTTGAAGAGAGTCTGGTTTATTGCTAAAGACCAATGACTTCAATTAACCCCCCAAGAAGTAGTCTAATGGTGTTAATTCACAACTTCTTGGATTCCATTCAATGTCAGAATTTCTTGAAATAATCGAATCTCCAAACCCTTCTCGCAATAATTTGGTTATTGCACCTGCTGTGTGACACGTAGCCCCGTCTTGTTGGAACCATATGATGTTAAGATCAACTTCTTCTAATTGTGGCCATAAAAATTGGTTATTATCGATCTACACCGCTCTCCATTAACAGTAACGCTGCTACCAGCTTCAATTTGAAAGAAGTACGGACCGATGATTCCACCAGACCAAAAACCACACGAAACTGTCAATTTAGGTGAATGGTTGTTCGTGAATAATTTGTGAATATTTTTCACACCAGAATCGACAGTTTTGTTTGTCTTATTGGCACTTGAACATTATGTAAAGAAAATGTTCGCTCGAAATTTTTAATAATTCGACAAATAGGGAGCACACGTGGACGATTATTACAACCATTAAATGGCAAAAGCGCACGAAAAGTTGCAATTGTAGAACGATTATTTTGATAAAATATTGAATGATTTGTAAACATTGTTCTTGCGTATATCTTGCAACACAATGAAAGAAAAAAAAATTACAAATAATGACAAGTTAAAAATGTCCAAAACGACACTTAGAAATCATATCATCCCTATTTGAAAGCCCTTGATATATGTACACAATAAACCAAAGGTCACAGTACAGATCCTCTACATTATTTAACTATACAGTGAATTCTTATAGCATTATGAATAATGCATTGTATATCTATGTATTACCAACCAATTCAAGAATCCAGCATTCAATCAATCAACTTACTTTTAACCCTTAAGTTAATAATATCTTAAAATTAAAGAAATAACTAAAAGCAAAAATTAATAAATTATTAAACCTTAGTAATCACGTTCTGAGACTAACGTAGCAATGAGTCATCCCCCTTTCATTACACCACTACTCAAAAACTTTTTCTCCAACAAGCTGTGGGACAAATTACAAGCTATACTCTTCACAATAAAAAAGATTTATCAAAATCGGTCTACGTGATAGCGGAATATATGGTATTGTATATAAAATCGAGGAATCATTTCCCCTTTCCTTCTACTCTAATTATCATTTTTTTTTCAATTACGAGCTATACACTTTCCAATGAACGACTATGCAGTAATGTACTGTGTGGGTAACGGAACATGTGTAATTATACATTGAAATCTAAGAATCATCCTCGTGTTCCTACCCCTTTGATTAACATTTTTTTCCAATTTCAAGCTTTATTCTTCCCAATAAAAAAATAATTATAAAAATCGTCCTACTCCTCTGGTTACCATTTTTTAAAGCTATATAAAAAGAGCCCAATAAAAAGAGAATTATCAAAACGGACTATGTGGTAATGTGATGTGCGG
Organism: Neoceratitis asiatica; assembly: GCA_030068015.2. Classification (NCBI taxonomy): domain Eukaryota; kingdom Metazoa; phylum Arthropoda; class Insecta; order Diptera; family Tephritidae; genus Neoceratitis; species Neoceratitis asiatica. Next base: position 61,244,859 of record CM061524.1, on the reverse strand, counting down.
GATTATACCTTGAAATCAATCCCCCTTTTCCTATCTGGGTAACATTTTTTTCCAGCTCTCTGTTGGACCTATTTCAAGCTAGACTCCTCCCAATAAAAGAGAATTACCAAAATCAAAATCGAACTACGTGGTAATGTCATATGTGGGATTGTGCGTTGAAGTCAATGAATCATCCCCCTTTTTCTACACCTCTGGATCAAACTTTTCGTGTGACCAACTTCAAACTATACCCCATCAAATACAAAAAAAAAAAAAAAATTCTAAGTTGGGTTTGTGGTAAAGGAATATGGTGGATTAAACGTAGAAATCAAATTATTTATTTGCCCGAATGTCGATTGGGATGGACCCCTTATCAAGCGATACTCTTACCAATAAATAAAACAATGGACACTAAGCTAGTTTAAAAAAAAAATTTGTTAAGCTAATAAGACAAAAGGAGTTTCAAGTTTTATTAAAAAGTGAGCTAAAAAGTTCAATTAAATTACCAAATTACTCTTTAATGCACTTGTTAGGCTCATTTTGGAATTTGGTTCAGTTGAGTGGAATCCACACTATCAATGATGTTGGATGAATCTGCGTATAATCCATGGTACTACGGAAATGCTTGGAGTTATATTATTACTTAAATTATTCAGAGATGTTATCAATTATCCATTTATACTTAGCGATCTTAACTTAAGCATCCCTTTAAGCCAGTCTAGATAATTTAGACACCTTTTTATTGTGTTCATGCAAAACAAACTTTGAAATATACGACCTTGGAGCTTTTGTAACGATTTAATACTCATTCGGTCGACATTGATTTTATCGGCTCGCTTTTCAGTATCAAAAAATCCTACTGAGCGTTGCCTTTTAGATATATATTTAAAGTAATTTTCTTCTTTTTCTTTACAGCTTCTTAATTGAGCTGATGAACAACTCCGTAGCTGTTCAGTGTAAAATGCAAGTGTAACCCCAACGTTCCGCGTTCAGGGCAGCTCGCAGCGACACTGATTTTCGATCACCGATTTGTTGAAATTTTTGTTTCAGCCGCGCCCCTTGGTCGGTTGACGGGTAAGTGGTTAACGCTAGGCATTCTGGCGGCTTTAACAGAAATTTACTTACTGCTGACTCTTTATCCAAACATTTTTTAGACTTAGTCGTATCCTGTGGCATGCCTGTAGTTAATTTTTGTATGTCTACGAAATTTTCTTTCAACATTCATCCAAGTCTTCTTGAACTTTTCATTGGGACTACCTACTGTGCTTTTGTTTAACCAAACGTCTTTCAGCTCCGATCACAATTTGATTTTTTGTTCGTTCGAACACTTAAATTAGCTATTAAAAGCGTAAGGTTTCTTACAACGCCCGGAAAAGAGGACCAACAGATGAATATTTCAAAGTTTATGGAATGCATGGAATACGGCTACCTTTTCTGTAGGGCTAGGTAAGAAGACCGTTTTCTGTTCAAGAATTATTGTAGTTATGCGTCTAGAGACCACTTAGTCTTCCGGCGTTTACTCTGATGAGAGATTTCAGGTTTGTTCCGAGGTGACCACATGTGCTTTCAGTATCAAATTTAATGCTATGGAAACTGATAAGCTTCCGATTAAATCAAATTCAGTTTGCCCAATATCCTTGTCTATTTGACGCATGTACTCAATCACTGTTTAACGATTCCATACTTTCCATCTAAGTGGAAAGTAGTAAATGTTACACCAATAGCCAAAAATCCAGGTGCTTCTTTGGTTTGTGAATTCAGGTCCATAAGTATATTATCAGGACTTTGGAAGGTGTTTGAGTTGCTAATCACACGCCAAATATCTGATTTCATCCATAAAAAATAAGCTCCTCTGGTCACTCATGCTGTTGTTAGTCAGGATTTTAATCCAGGCCATTTAACACTACTCTGTTTTCTTTTTTTTCTCTAAGGCTTTTGACTCTGTTCTATTGGTAAGTATTTTTTTTCTAAGGCTTTTGACTCTGTTCTATTGGTAAGTATTTTAGCTTTAGCGAAAAGTTGGTAATTATTGTTTCAACCTTGTGCATATGTCCTATGATAATCCTCAGGTACCCATCTTAGGCTGCCTATTAGTAGTAGTAGTTTCATAAACGACGTTTTTTATACATATTTAAATATTCTTATACCGATGATGCGCAGTTGCATGTCTCTAGTGAACTTGAATCGATTCAGCTGTTTGTCAACAGCTTAACCAGGACCTAAGCTCATTATTAGCATGGTCTAAAGAGGATTTACTTCGCCCCAATGCGCAGTAATAGGGTGTAATATCCCTTGGTGGGATAAAATGTTGGCTTCTGAGTTTCCTGATTGATTTATTCGAACCAATCGGCTTAAATTAGTTGACAAATCTAAGAGTTTGGGATTTGTCAGTAAATCCGGATTTTTTTTATGATGATCATGCCAATGAAGTTGAGTACAATATTTTTTACTGTACGGTGCCTTAGATTAACTTCATCGCATGTATCGGTATCCACTAAGAAAAAGTCAATTATCCTTATATCAAACTCTTTGAAATCAGTTATGGCGAAATAAACTCTCATAAATTAAACATTGCAGCTATTACAGCAGCCGCAGTCTTTCTGCATGCCGTCCTATGAGGTAGTGTTCCTTGATGATCCCAATCAACTTTGAAATGTTTGAAAATACTTGCTACAGTTGGCGTTTTGTTCACACCTTAACGCGGCCTATCGGTAAGAGTGTTCTTTATCCCGAAAGATTTGCGTGGCCGTACCATGCTCAGCAAGTTGGTCTGAACGAAAGATACTGTGCTCGGTTCAGGCATTCTTTGTAGAGCTCTAGTCAGTCTAGCAAAATTTAAGAGGTTATCGTAATTCAACCTAAAATTTCTATTGCTGACTGACTCGCTAAAGATGAACTAAAAAAATTATTGCGCGTTTCCTTTGTTAGTCAATCTACTTATGTTACAGACGTAACAGACGTCCCACTTTTGCAACGAGACCGAGTTCAGTACGTTCAGAACTGTCGACACGACTACATGTTTCGTGAACAGTTTCAATCCAGTCTCCCGTCAATTGCAAAATACGCGGTCATGCGTTTGGAAGGGAATACTCCGCATGAGATTTATAATTAGATGAAAACTGCCTATAGTGATAAAGCTATGAATCGTAGGTGTACAAGTGGTATCACGAGTTTAAAAACCTTCGTACAACTGTACATGATGAACAGAGTAGCGGAAGATCTCCAATTGTGACTGACGAAATGTCTGAAAAAATCGAAAATGCGGTTCGTGACGATCACAGGTCGGCTGTGATTTAATGTTCTGTGGTTCTGCGATATTTTCACAAATTTCCAGATTTCTATTACACGAAACAATCACAGAAACTCTCGAATAACGTAAATTATCCATGAAATGGACAAAACAACCCAAAACAACTGGCGGGAAACGAGTAAGAGAAAGGCATCAAGAAATTGATACCCTGCTGCATCACCTGCATAAGTATGCAAGGCGACAATTTGTCGAAGAAGAGCTTACATTATGTACTAAAGTATTATGTATTTTTTGTTTGGATGAAAATGTGTAAAACCTACAAAAAAAATCAATACACGTACTTCCTGGATATGCCTCATATATTATTACCGATTTTCTGTTTTAACAGGTCAGTTAAAAAGTCCCCGGCCTACCATAGCAGAACACATTTTTTTGCAAAATTAATATTTTTTTCAACATAGTTCCCTTCAAGGGTGATACAATGATTATATCGACCCTGCAACTTTTCGAGACCATTTTTGTAGTACGATTTGTACTTTGCTTCAAAATAAGCATCAGTTTCGGCGATCATCTCTTTACTCGACAAAAATTTCATGGATTTTTGCCATCGATTTCACTGACTTCTGACACTGTGACATTGCCTTGGTGAAATAGAACTTTCTTTTTCTTCAAATGCGAACGTTTTTCGTCGATTTCGTCCCTCAAACTGTCCTATAACGATATGTAATAGTCGCTGCTGATGGTCCTCCCTTTTGCAAGATAGTCAATGAAAATTATTCGCAGCAGATATTGCTTACACAGCATAACATTATGCTCCTTAACAAATCTAAGAGTTTGGGATTTGTCAGTAAATCCGGATTTTTTTTATGATGAGCATAGATGTTTAACTGTATACATAAGTGGTGGCACCATCAGGATGTTTCCCGTCACGGTCTGAAGGGCAATGTTCTGACAAGTCTGGAGCTTCTTCAACTGCGTCTCGCTAGTCCCCGGCGTCCAAATCGGTGCAGCATAGTTTACGAACGGCCGGCCAATTGCCTTGTACGTTGCCAGCAGTTTCTTTGTCTTTTCCCCAGGTGCTACCGGCTAGCGATATGACGATTTTGTTGCGGCTCTGTACTTTGCTGGCAATTGCAGTCGTATGCGGAGTGAACGAGTGTAGGCTATCAAATGTGACTCCCATTAACTTTGGGTTGTTCGTGGTCGGAATTTTTATGTCATCGACATTCACATTGAGTTCAAACCGGTACTCCTTCTCGTCCAGCTTGTGAAAAGGGTGGCAGAGTATTTCGCGGGTTGTAGATGTAAATGTCGTGCAGTGAAGTAGTTGGAAAGGTCGGCGAGATAGCAGTTTGTTCTCGAACAAAGGCTATCAATATCCTGGCCAGACGTCAAAATCGAACAGTCATCGGCGTATGAGATCAAAGAAATGTAGAAATTAAACAGCATCGGGGAGAGGACACCACCCTCCTCGTTGTTTTTGGTCAAAAGTGAGCTCGCGCTGCACCCACTTTGGACAGAGCTTTCTCATACCCAAATATTCTTGAATGATATGATGTACACGTTCAGTCGATATTTTTGGAAGGCCTGTTATTTCATTCAATTATAGGGCGTTTTTATAGAAGTATAGAACTTTAAGTTGCAATAAAACAACGAAGGATTATTCGATTGACATGAATTTTATTTATCCGAAAGATAATCTTGTGGCATTACATTTTAAATATGATTTCTGGCATATGACCGCCACGGCTGGCGCGGATGTTGTCCAATCTGGACGTCCAATTTTCGATGACTTTTTCCAACATTTGTGGCCGTATATCGGCAATAACACGGCGAATGTTGTCTTCCAAATGGTCAAGCGTTTGTGGCTTATCCGCATAGACCAATGACTTTACATAGCCCCTCAGAAAGTAGTCTAGCGGTGTTAAATCACAAGATCTTGGAGGCCAATTCACAGGTCCAAAACGTGAAATTAGGCGGTCACCAAACGTGTCTTTCAATAAATCTATTGTGGCACGAGCTGTGTGTCATGTTGCGCCGTCTTGTTGAAACCACATCTCCTGGACATCATGGTTATTCAATTCAGGAATGAAAAAGTTAGTAATCATGGCTCTATACCGATCGCCATTGACTGTAATGTTCTGGCCACCATCGTTTTTGAAAAAGTACGGACCAATGATTCCACCAGCCCATAAAGCGCACCAAACAGTCAGTTTTTCTGGATGTAACGGTGTTTCAACATACACTTGAGGATTACCTTCACTCCAAATGCGGCAGTTTTGTTTGTTGACGTAGCCATTCAACCAGAAGTGCGCTTCATCGCTAAACACGATTAAATGGACGTAGTGTGCGATACGTTTTCCGCACAGAACCATTATTTTCGAAATAAAATTGCACTATTTGCAAGCGTTGTTCAGGCGTAAGTCTATTCATGATGAATTGCCAAGCCAAACTGAGAATAAATCACTTGACAGCTGTTGAATCGGTCGCCATCTTGAAAAGTAATGCCAACTTAAAGTTCTATACCTCTATAAAAACACCCTTTACAATTTACGGTCATTCAAAATCGTTTTGTGGATTTTTTATGCTTATTTCGGCAACAAACTTGTTTGAGTGTCCATTGTGTTCAGCGTCTTCGGTGCTTATTTAACCATGTCTAAACTTACCATACTTATCCTTGATGATTGATTTTGCTGGGGCGGTGTCCGGAAACTCGTCATCAAGTCAAGTTTTTGCTTCAACTGTATTTTTTCTTTTCAAAAAGTAATATTTTATTAACACGCGAAATTCCTTTTCATCCTCTTTTTCGCAATAATAAAATTTGCTTCACTCAAAATGCTATAATTCACAAACTAATGATTCGACAGCTGTCAAATTTATGCACGCGTCTTTTGAAGGTTAGGGCCAACTAAAAATAATTAATTGATTAATTCTAGTAGCGCCATCTATGTGTCCAGCCGGGGACTTTTCAATTGACCTGTTAAGTGAATTGGTATTTGAAGTGCTCGAAAGGACTAAGCCATTAGCTAAGATATATTTTTAATATTTATACCGCTAGTTATAATGGGGATTAATATTATATTTGCTAAAAAAATATTCAGGAGTTATGTATAAGGCAGTATTGAATAATCAGCGAATGCTTGAAAGGAATGACTTTTTATTATGAAGTTTGTTGATTATATCAAAGAAATAACTTTTTTTGGTTCCCAGTATCCATACACGGAGTAATGCAGTAACACCATCGCACACATTCATTCCCATTATGCATTAAGCAAACGACACAATTGGATAGCGAGAACACCATTAAAGAACTCATAATTCTGTATCGGATGAAAGTATGGCATTCAAAATAGAAGAAAAATTAACAACAAGCACACTTTATTACATTTTTAAGCTCTTAATTACAATTTCAGATGAATGCATAAGAATATTTGTCGGCGGAGCAGAAAAAAAATGAGAGACACACAAGTTGAATTGGCCTTTGAAGTAAAAACACAACCACAGGAAAAAGAAAACAGGAAGCAAAGCGAAAAAATTCGAGTAATTATTATTACGAATGCATGCACTTATGCATGTGTATGTGCACGGTGCAGCAAAAAATAAATATAAATATTTGCAACAATGCAAATTTTAATTTAAAAGTACATATACAATGTACATTTCTCGCCAAAATAACATAAAAAAATAACAATAAATACACAAAAATAAAAAACGAAAGCGAAAAAAACAAGCTGAAATTATAAGCCAAAAGAGGCGGAGGCTAAAAAACAGCGAACGAATGGGAATGCGGAAAACGATGGCAGTAGAGACAGAACGGACAATCATAGCACATATAAAAATAACTGTACATATAAGCATACAACACTGTATGTACAATGCATTTATGTCTGTGGCTATGTAAAAAAAGCATGATATATATGACCGCATGTTAACAATTTCATTAACAACAAATGCAAAAAAAAAAAAAATTAAAATAAAATAAAATATTTCCAAGAAAATAAAATAAAACTTAAATAAAACATGGCTTCTCATAAAAAATTACCAAAAATGAACAAAAAGCGAGTTCAGAAGAGTCAACGAGTGAAAAAAAGAGGTGAAAATAAAAATGCAGTTCATATATGCAGTGGCAAAAAATAAATTAAAATAAAATAAGTATTGCATAAATGCAGCAAATTAATGCCAATGAAGTACAGTTGAGTCGCAATATACGCAATATGGGGTGGGTATCTGTCAGGAGTTGGGCCAATTGCATCAAATATACAGTAAATACATCATATATACATATATATATATATGTATATATATATTCATTTATGTGCATTTGTATATACGAATTACTGATTACGCGATACACTTCACGCATGCATATATAGCATAAATGCTCGTGGAGTAAAGGCCTTATAGCCAAAAAATAAAACAAGAATTTTTTTAAATATTAAAATGCGTACACAATATTGGCTGTGTCGTTTAAAAATAAAACTTAAAAAATGTAAAAAATATTTAAGTGATATAACAACGAATCGGGTGCCAATGAATGTTGCAGGTGGTGACGCCCAAAAATTGTATATTGCGAATATGTGTGACCCCTTTTATTGTCGGAGCTAACCAATCAGATAATTCATTAATAGCCAATAATAAGGAGTGAAAGGTATTTATATAGATATACATATATATCAGAATATATATAATGATCGTGCAACATTCAATCAAAGTGGTGGATTCGTTGGCCTTAAGCCTGGTCCCTCTCTGGGTTCGGTAAACTGATGTGATGTCAACATTTCCTAATTAATTATACATAAGAGTGAGCTTTTTAATGTTCGCGGAATGAGGCATACGGTATGGAAATAAAAAACTTAATTATTTTTCCTTTGCAATATATATACCTGCAAAACGGATATATTTTTCAGACCCTTCAACTAATTTATTTATATCCTCCTCTTGGAAACAGATAATAATCACCCTGGGCCAGGTATGTGCTGTAGGGTGGATGATTCAAAATATCGAAATCCACCATCTGCAGGGAAGCCAACGCAGCACGGCTTCTCACGTAAAAGCAGCACACCTTTCCTCAATTTTCGCCGCCTTTTCTCTTTAATGGCTTCTTTCAGTCGCTCTAATATTGAAAAGTAATATTCTCCAGTTATAGAAACATCTTTATATTTATGATTGATCAATAATATTCTTTTCGAGCACCTAAAGGCTGTTGCCTAGTTTCCCAGCTGGCCTTAAACTTGAACCCAGTAACAATTCGACTCAATAAACGATTGTTCTCTTCATTGCATAGTTCCAAAAGTGTACTTTATAACGGCACGATATTTTATTTTCTTTAATATTTCCTTTTCACTCCCGATTATCTCGTTTGGTTGTCGATAGCTCAAAGACTAATTGCCTAATAAAAACGAAACCTCACATTTATATTAATTATGAGCAGCTGAACACGTTACTCTCATTCCACTTGCTTTTGAATATTTTTATTTTTTAAAGTTAATTTTTTATATTTCGATGAATGCAGAATGATTTGAATAATGTGTTATGATTGCTATACGACAAATATTCGTTAATTCTTTTCTCTTTCGTTGTGTCGTTATATCAAAGATGTGTTGCTGCAATGGGTACATGTTAGTAAATATTTATGGGTTCAGCTATGTGTCTGGTTAAAAGCGTCGCGGCATAATCTTAATTTGTACAATTTTGCTTGCAAATTATTGTAAGTCTATTTAATTAATGATTTATGACGAATTTTTTTACATTTATTTAAGTTATTAGTTTTAAATGCCTCCTAGTACTAGTTTGTCTTCCCTGGAGCAAGAAATAACAATAAAAGTACATGAAAACTTTTCAAATATTTCCGATATTGCAACTAGGTTCGACCTGCATAGAAACTGTATTGCGAAATTTCCTTTCTTTGCCAACATTGATGACCAGTGCAAACGGTAAATTCGAAGTGGAGGATTCAATGAACAGTGAACAAATAGGACTGCAAGTAACCACGAATAGGAAAAGGAAGGCAACTACCTATATGCTGCATCTACACTTGAATGAATGCCAGTTTGTATGTTGACCTTTTGTAGAATGAGCTGATCGAATTTGATGGCAATGTTTACGGTGATAACTGGATTTAAGAACAGGATGACTTTTCAATACACACAGCACAAGTAACGAAAAAATTTCAAAAATTAAACTTAAAATTAAAATTAAAAAAAAAATTTAAATTAAAAATAAAATTAAAATTAAAATTATAGTTAAAAATTAAAATTAAAATTAAAATTAAAATTAAAATTAAAACTAAAATTAAAATTAAAACTAAGATTAAAATTAAAATTAAAACTTAAATTTAAATTAAAGTTAAAATATAAAAATAAAATTAAAATTAAAAAAAAAAAAAATTAAAATTCAAATTAAATTAAATAAATAAAATTAAAATTAAAGTTAAAAATTAAAATTAAAATTAAAGTTAGAAATTAAAATTAAAATTAAAATTAAATTTTTAATAAAATTAAAATTAAAATTAAAACCAAAGCGAAAAATAAAAATTAAGTAAATATTATATTAAAATTAAAAATGAAGCGAAAAATATATATATAAAAATTTAAATTAAATTTAAATATAATTAATATTAAAATTAAAATTAAATATAAAAGTAAAAATAAAATAAAAATGAAGAATTAATTAAAATTAAATGTAAAACTTAAAAATGTAAAAATGTATAAATTAAAAATTAAAATTAAAATTAGAACTTGAATAAGAAAGAGTAATAATTAAAATATAAGTAAATAAAATAAAATAAAAAAATTGAATTATATAATACTAAATTATATATAAAAAAAAGTTAATAAATATAAAACCAAAGTTAAATAATATGAAATAAAATTTAAAAAAAAAATTTATGTGAAATAATTTAAAGAAAATAAATTAAATAAAAAATTAAACAAAAAAAATTAATTAAATAAAAGCAAAGTTAAATAAAATAAAATAAATAAAATGATATAAAGTAAAATAATATGAAATAAAGTAAATTAAACAATAAAATAAAATAAAATATTTTATTTAATTTAATTAAAATAAAAATAATGAAAATCAAACAAAAAATAAAAATTATTAAAAAGAAATAGAACTAAAATGAAAGAATTCAAAAATAAAATATAATTATTTTAACGTTATTTTGCGTCGTTTCTTTATATTAACATATACATACACCTTTTAAAGAGCATGTTTTAAAAAATATTGCATTAACGCAAAAGCTTACACGTGTAAAATAAGTATGTAGACACAACTATTTTCCACATACTTCATACTACTCTAAGCTGTAAGTCAATGTACGGCCAGAGTGTATCGAAACGTACTCATAGTCAAGCAAACAAAGAAACTCGGAGGCAAATATATGTACAAATCAAATAAACACTTTTAAATATGTGCGTATATATATACATATTATACTTATAAATCTATACATATTCATTTAACAATTTTACAAACTAAAGTACATCTGATATTTATATATATTCATACAGAGGACTATATGTTTAGTAATATGTGTTATGTTACATATATATATATATATATATATATTTACATGTAATCATTCTCGAATAGGCAACCATTAAAGCCAGTGTCAAGCATTACTTAACGTACATATGTATAAGTATATCTATAGAGAAAAAGTTGCAATTACTTAACACAAACAAGTGGTTTCGAGAGTCTCTTTTAGTATCTAAACGCACACAGTCTACATGTGTATATGGATTTATGCGGTTTGAATGCATTTCATGCTTTATTTTTCTCCATTAAGGCAGCATTTGAAGGTCATTCAAATTCGGAACAAAATAATATTATATTAATAATAAATAAGAAATGAAAGCTTTTAGCAATGGTTACAGTTTTAAAATTATAAAAATTAAAAATGAAATATTGGAAAATATATAATGCAAAGAATAAATAATAAATATAAACTAAATTCCATATAATTTTATATATTTATTATATATTTACATATATCCAATTTTGTTTTTGTTTTTTATGGTCAAAAATTTAACAATGAAATACTTATTAATAAAAGTGCCTATCTGCTATTGCTCAGAGGTCAAAATAAAAGCAGTAATATGTTAAAAAAATTCTTTACCAACTGCTAGTAAAGACAATTTTGAAAACTATTAGATACATTACAGCATTCAATTTCTAGCTATTCCATATAAAGGAGAATAGTTGCATGCATAGGTACATAGAGTATATAGATTCGGTTACATATTCGCATTTACCGAAAATGGATTGGTGCTACATAATGAAGTCGCTAGGTAAACGTTGTTGCCATGTACAATAGCAGAATGGTTACCGTTATTTTTTTTTAATTTTGGCTACAGTGTGACTATGGCGTAAAAATGTAGCTATTTAATTAGCATAAAATGAGGCTCTGAAACAAAAGATCAAAAGCAAAGAAAAATATCTAACTAAAGACATTATTTTCACATTGCTTCAAAAAATTGGTTTTATGGAACAAAAACTAAATTTTTTTTATCGATATATATATGTTTTACCCAAAAACATTTAAAAAGAAAATTTTCAATTTTTTAATGACGTATGTGCATTTTTTTAAATTAAAGAAATATAAGAAAGCATTAAAATTCATATAAATATAAAACAAAACAAAAAAATGTTACATAGGAGTTACGTAAAAATTTTAAGATTTTCTTAGTTTTTGCAAATTTGAAATCAAAACTTATATTCGGATTTTTCAAGAAAATACTTATGTTTTACTTTTATTAATAATAATATGTATCAAATATTTATTTTCATTTAAATTTTTTTAATTATATATTTACTATTCTTTTATTTTCTTATTCCTCATTATTATTCTTCATTTTATTAGCATTTTTCATAAATTTTAATATTTTTTAAGTAAATTATGTTTGATATTTTAAATTTTTTAATCTATTTTTTTAATATTAATTTTAAAATTTTGACTTCTAATTTTGATTTTCTATTTTTTAATTTTTAATTATAATTTTTTTTATTTCATTTAATTAAATTTTTTTTTGTTAAATTTTAAACATTTTATTTTATTATTTATTTTTTTACTTTTTTATTTATTTTTTTCTTTTTTAATTTAATTAATTAAATTTTTATTATTTTTTTTAATTTCTTTCTTTTTTGTTAATTTTTTAAGTCTTTATTTATTTTTATTAACTTTTTAATATCTTTTTTAAAATCCTTCTAATATATTTTTTAATTATCTTTTTAATTTTTTGAAAACATCTTTTTAATTTTTTTTAGTTGTCTGTAAATTTTTTTTAAATTATCATATTTTATTTTTTTTTACATTTTTTTTAAGTCTTTTTTTAATTATTTAATTTTTTTTTTAATTTAAAAAAAATGTATTTTTTATTTATTTATTTTTTTAATAATTTTTTTTAAATTTTTTTTTTTAATTTTTTTAATTTTTTTAATTTTTTTTTTATTTTTTTATTTTTTTAATTTTTTTTGGTAAATTTTTTTTTCTTTCATTTTAATTTTTTTTTTACCTTTTTTGGATTTTTTTCTATTTTTATTTTGTTAAGTTTTTGTTCTTAAAATTTTTTTTAATAAATTTTTTTTCGAATTTTAAATTTTCTGTTCTTTAATTTTTTGTTTTATTTTATTTTTTTTTCTTTATTTTTCATTTTTTTTTCTTTTTTTTTCTTTATTTATTTTTTTTTTTACTTTTTTTTAATGATTTTTGGTTTATGTTATTTTTCATTTTAATTTTTTTCTTTTATATTTTTTTCTTTTTAATTTTTTTTTTAATTTTTCTATTTTTAATTTTTTTTACCGGTTTGTTTTTGATTTTAATTTGTTAATTCTTTGTCTATTAGCATTTTATTTGTATTTGTAATATTTTAAATATTGTTGTTTATTAATTTACCAATTTATTAATTCGTCAATTTATTTTTATTTGTAAATTCATAATTTTTTATTTTTTTTTTGCTTCATTAACTTTTTATTACTTCGTCAATTATTATTTCGTCAATTTATTTTTATTTGTAAATTCATAATTTTTTATTTTTTTTTTGCTTCATTAACTTTTTATTCTTTTATTTATTCGTAAATTTTTATTACTTATTAAGTTTTATATTAGTAATTTTAATTTCTGTTTAATTGTTATAATGTTTTTTTATTATATTTATTTTGTATTATTTTAATTTTCTTATTTTAATTGTTCATCATTTTTATTTTTTACTTTTTTTTAATTTATATTTTTTTATATTTTACATATTTAATTTTTTTATTTTTTATTATTTTAATTATTTATTGTTTTAATTTCTTATTATTTATTATTTTTATATCTTACTATTTATTCTTTTTTATAGGTTACTAGTTATTCTTTTAACTGATTTGTAATTTTTTTATACTACAAGAAAAAATAACATTATTTAATAAAGCTCTTGCATATTTCGTCACTATTTCCCACTGTGTACAAAAACTGGTCATCATAAATACATAGGCGTTATATTTACTTAAAATCTATGTACAAAATTGTGCCTACTTTCAGGCGCGCACGCACACATTTGTGCAATATGCGTGCAATACAACTACCATGCCGTTATTTTTTCTCTCTCCCCAAATGACAGCGCCTACTCACTCCCATAGTAGGGGAACAACAAAAAGCCATACTCATAATAAACGCATACACAGGACAGACATACATAAATACATTTACATTCACACACAAAACTGCATGTATATGAAATTCAACAGCAGAGCAGAGGCAAAAACAAATTGCGCAAGTGGGCAGTGGGAGCCATAGATGGCATATATGCATGCAATATAATAACAACAACAAACAAGTAGAATGAGTGCGAGTACATAGCGAGCAAGGCATGAGAGCAAAAGCTATGGCAACAAAAAATAACAACCAACAGTATATTACCATATAGCCTACGCATTGCGTGCATTTATGTAATGACACATACGCACATAACATATACGAGTACCTATGCATGTATGCTTGTTTTAACATAACGCACATTTGACCAGTTGTCGATGCTGGTTGCACAAATGTCTCATTCCTACATCAACATCGAGCATAGGCAGTACTATTTTACTGAACCTCACTAACTGCTCATACATACAAACATATGCATGGCTGCTGGGCGTAAATGCACGCACTTTTACGCAAATGCACTCACACATATTTATGTGTGCTGAAACTCCCTACCATACCCTCATAATGACTATAGTTATATGAGAATGTATGCGTGAAGCAACTACAGGCGCCTCGGTTGACTGGAGCGCCCACCTTGCGCCAATACTGGTATATCCGGACAGATGCCGCGTTTACCAAAAATTTTACTACAACAACTAATTGTACAAGAGTATTTAAATATGTATGTATGAGTGACATATATATACTGGTATATGTGACTGAGGCTTCCTAACATCAAAATGATGAGAAGAGAATTTCAGTGTGGGCAGCACGGGCAGCAGGCAGTAATCGAAACAATAGCATGGAATCTCAGCAGAAAACGCCGAAGATAAGATGAATATGGCAGTTTGTGTAAGTATATGTGTGACCAAATTACGTAGAAGAGGGTATAGCATGCGATCGAGTAAAAAGCTTAGAAAAATTGTTTGATTCGATTTTTAGGCAAAAGGTCGCTCGTTTCAGCCATTTATGCGTGCAGTTGTGGCATATTCGTACTGTATAAGAACTGTATATACATATATTTATACAGGGTTATTCATTTTGCGGTTGCATTTAAAAAAAAAAATTTATGAAATAAATTTTTTTATAATAAAGCTTGAACCTTAGCGTTATATGGGAAACACTACATCATTCAAATGACTGTATGGTGAATATTTGCAAGTCACGATCCGTTTGAAGTAATTTTCGGCGACTCTTTGGCACAAAGTGGACGGTATCTCATCAGTCATAACTTAACGAATGTGCTCAAGAGTTGAAGGTTTATCCGCATAAACGCGGCCTTTCGCGTAGCCCCACAAAAAAAAATCCAACATTGTAAACTCACACGATCTCGGTGGCCAATTGACATCACCAAGACGAGAGATTACCCGGCTGGGAAATAAAGCCAAATTCGCTCGTATTGCTGGAACCACATATTGTCCAAGTCAAGTTCTTCAATTGCAGGCCAAAAAAGTCGGTTATCATGCGATCATAACACTCCGAATTGGCAGTGACGGTCTCGCCGTTATCGATTTCTAAGAAGTTCCAATCACATCTCCGGAACAAACAGCGCACCACAGTAAGCTTTTTTGGGTGATTTGATTTCTCTTTAATTATTTAAGGATTATAGGAGCGATTTTTGTACCTTATTTAGGTTTCCACCGAGTGAGAAAAGTGCCTTGTCGCTGAATAATTTTTTTTTGGATAAATCGCGGTCCACTACCGTCGTTAATAGTAAATACGGTTAAAATATCAACGTTCTGGTGCAAAAATTCTAACTACCAGCACTTCACTTGCCAGCTAGTAGCTTTTCCAGCAGGGTTGTATTGCACATCGGTTATAAAAGCTATAAAACATACTTTTTCTAAGTGATGCATGCGTTTGCAATGTTAACTGAATGCCAGAATTGACAATGCTTGTGCAAATGACCCTAGTTATGGCCTCGTGTATTGATTTAGAATATATGAATGTATGCAGGTATTAGTAAATAGCAAATGGTGGATTTTTTATTCATGTATACATGTAGGCACTCTTATTATTAAACGTCACATGCCAATCATTTTGAATGGTTGTTCGTTCGCTGATTTCACAATTAGCATTGTGAAACATCCATATATATAATTAATTTTGAAAGAATTACACTTAATTATCACACTTAATACATTTTTTTGAGGCTTTTTGTGCAGTAATATGATTTCATATATCAAAAAAAAAATTATAATAATTTTTTATGATTTTTTATATTTATCATATTTTTATTTTACATAAAATTTTTTGGATACTTATTTTCTATTGATTAAATTTAAAAAACAAAAATAGCTTTTAATTTAAATATATACCCATGCATTTAAATTTATTATTTGTTTCAATGCTGTTATGAATATTTTTTACATTTTCTGGTTTATATAAATTTTTATTTCGGTCATATCACAGGGCACCAAAAATTACAAATGTTGCATACTATTAGGCTTAACACATAATATTTTTTTTAACTTTAGTAAATTAAAGCTTTTTTTTCACCTATCAGCCTCTTTATAATTTCTTTGAGTAAAAAAAATATTTTTTTTCATAATTTATTTCTTTAAGTTGAATACAAAATCGCTTGCCATTTAAAAAGACTCTTAAAATATTATTTTAAAAATTAATAATCGTAATAAGTGATATACGCTATAAAATAAATAATTTTTTTGTACCTAACAACCACAAAACATAAACAGAAATTAGTACTTGATGTTGTTGTCGTTAAATCTCCGCCTAATGCGACAGTTAACGACGGTGATTTTTGAATTCGCAAATTTTGCGGCTTAGTGTTATTGGTTTTGTTACTGTTGTCAATGTAGTGACGTAACAAAATTTTGTTAACAACAAACAATATTTCGAGTGTAGTGTACATCCACTAACAGTGCACACAAAAACACACAAAAACAGCCTCTGGTATACGATGTTTATACAAATACACATTGCACTCGTACATAACATTAAATATATGTATGTATCTACGTACGTACTGTATGACTGACATAAATTACAAGTTCTTAACTAACATACAAACAAATGCTTGCCACTACTCACACTGCCAACACAAGAAGCACATGCCACCGTAATCGCCCAACTACAAAATTTGTTAGTAGTTTTAGCAATCGTCTAACTAAGTGAAGTGAAGGGGGGAGTGAGCAAACGATTCGCGTACGCTCGCGTGTTCGTTTATTACCAATCGAACGTTCAAAATTCAATACTCCTGAAAATCCTTTGGCTTCGCTGTGTAATTCACTGCACTTGTTGTGGATGTTTTTGTTGTTGTTGTTCTGTCGTTGGCTTGTTACAGCTGTTCGAATAACTGTCCACCTTTCTCCCAACAATCACATTCAAAGGATGTTTTACCGTTAGTCACAGGCATACGTATATTCGAAGGTGGTGGCGGTGAAGGGAGTGTAAATGGCGAACGCTGCTAAAGTTTTTTGATCGCGTTTAGTTCTATAATAATTTTTTTTGTAGATATTTCATATGAATGCCACTTCCACCATCCCCAACGTATCGAAGGACAATAACAAAGTAACCGACAGGGATAGCGATGAATGTTCCGCGTTGCTCTTGCCGCTGGTAATGACGGTTTGTGATACAGTGTGATGATTTCTCTACCGTAATATTGAATAAAAGTAGCTTTTAAGGAGGAATTATTTTCCTATAACTCATAACTTTAAGCTGTTGTCCCTTAATAATGAAAAAGTTGCTATAGTTAAATAAAAAATTAATTATATTAAAAATATACAAACTATAAAATAATTTAAATTCTATATATATATATATATATTTATTTCACAAATATTGTTAATTTTAATTATTTTTATTTAATTATTTTTATATTTTTTTCTTATTTTTTTATATTTTCTTTTTTTCGTTTCTTTTTTTTTAATTTCTTCATAATTCATTTTTTTATTTATTTATTTTATTTTATTTCATTTTGTTTTTAATTTTTTTTTTTTATATTATATATATATATATATATTATATGTTATTATTATTATATAATATAAAAAAATCATTTTTTTCATTTCATTTCATTTTATTTTATTGTATTTCATTGTATTTTATTTAATTTTTTATTTTATTTTTTATTTCTTTTTATTTCCTTGTAATTTATTTAATTTAATTTTTTATTTTTTTATTTTTATTTTTTATTTCTATTTTTATTTTTTATTTTTTTGTTATATTATTTTATTTTTTTAATTTTATTTTAATTTATTTTTTTAAATTACCATTTTATTTTATTTTTTTATGTTATTTTATTTTATTTTTTTATGTTATTTTATTTTATTTCATTATATTGTATTTTATTTTATTTTATGTCATTTTCTTTTATTGTTTTACTTTATTTTATTTTATTTCATTTAATTTCATTTCATTTCATTTCATTTCATTTTATTTTATTTTATTTTATTTTATTTTATTTTATTTTATTTAATTTTTTAATTTTTTATTATTTTATTTTCTTTTATTTTATTTCATTTCATTTCATTTCATTTCATTTCATTTCATTTCATTTCATTTCATTTCATTTCATTTCATTTCATTTCATTTCATTTCATTTCATTTCATTTCATTTAATTGTATTTCATTGTATTTTATTTTATTTTTTTATGAGTTATTTTATTTTTTTATGTGTTATTTTATTTTTTAATTTTATTTTATTTTATTTTTCATTCATTTCATTTATATTTATTTATTGTATTGTGTGGCATTTTATTGTAATTTATTTTATTTTGATTTCATTATAGGTTTAATTTTACTTAACTTAATTTAGTTTTATTTAATATAATTGGGTGAAATTTTTTATTTTTATTTAATTTAGTTTAAGTTTCATTTTGTTTTTTACTTTATATTATTATTAATTTAACTTTATTATTAGCATTTTATTTAATTTTATTATTTTTTATTTAATTTTATTATGAGTTTTTTATTTAACTTCATTATTAATCTTTTATTTTTATTTTTATTATTGTTATTTATATTTTTTTTCTCTATTTTAATTACTTTTTTTTAAATCATTTGATTTTGTAATATAAATATAATTAATAATTTTTTATTTTGTATATTTTTTATTTTTATATACTTTTATACTTTTAATTTAATTTTTTAATTTTTTTATGGTTAACTTTTATTTTTTTTATTTGGTTTAATTTTATTTTTGGGTTTGTTTAATTTTTTTCCTTTAATTTAATATTTTTTAACTTAATTTTTTTTTACCCTAATTTGATTATTTTTTTTTATTATGAATATTTTTTTTATATTCTTCAGTTTTCAAGAGCATTTATCTCACTGTACGCTTTCAATACGGAAATCGTTCGATTTTGAACTCGCTCGTAGGCTGTCCGGCTAACTGGCAAGGGCTTGTGTATACCTTTCGTATACATGGTACAAATATACTATAATATCGCACACAACGCCGCCTGTAGTACTGCTACTGCTACTATATACTACCACCTTCAATATTTTGCTTGGCTTCGACAATTTTGCTATTCCTGCCATATCCTTACCGTCCAAGCTGCTGCATACTTTTGCGAATTACGTGCCCATGGTTATGGTTTCGATTCCTTACCTAGCATTCTTCGCCTCCAACCAACACTGAATTTTGTTTTCTATGCAAAAGCGCTCGACTCTTCACGTACGGTATATATGTACATATGTAGGTATATGTACATAACTGAGCATTAATACGTATGTTTGCCTTTGACGTTTGTGCTCTGCATTTGAGGTAGCATTTCCCCCAATTTTTCTTTTTTTTCAGTTTTTGATTTTGTTTGTTTGCCATTCGCTTTTGTCTATGTTTTTGTTGTTTTTGCTTTTACCTTATTGTTTCATATCTCGTATTCTACTTTGTTTCCGCCTAGCTCTTTTGTTTTGTGTCTATTTATTGGTCCCCATAGTGGTCGGTCGTCGTCATTCACCTCGTTACATCATGCTGTTTTCTTCAATTTCAGTTTCTATGTTTCGTGTTTGGTTTCGTTATTTGGAGCACATATTTTTTATGTATTTTTCAATACATTCTTGACTGTTGTTGTTACTGCACTTGAATATGAAAAAAATCGGATTTGAAAAAAAAATTAAAAAAATGAAGACTTAACAAGAAATGGTAGGCCTTGACTATTTTACTTTTATTTTTGGTGCTGTTGCTGCTTCGAGCTTTAAAGTGTTGGTACATCAATATAAACAGACTACTTCAAAATCGATACAGCCTTATTGATTGGGGTTATTTGCTAATTGCTTTCGTGCGATAGTATTAGGTTTAGTGGTTAGTGGGATTGCTTTCAAAACGTTTAGAAAAAATGTATATATGTAAAACCAAAGAACGTTTGAAATAAATTTTGTCAGGAAATGTAGAAAATTGTCCGTTATGAGAGCCCAAGTTATAGTTCTTGAGTAAGATGTTACTAGTAACCTAGATTTTCGGCAGGTAGAGACCAAGCCAACTGGTCCTATCAAAAGTAGGTTTTTGGATTAAAAATTTTCACTTTTAGAATAAATATTACGAGTACTTCCCGGTGAAATGTAACTGTCGCAAGGCTACTTTAGGTATTCAGGTATTTATACCGAAATTTCGCTTTAACAAGCCATGGGCTATTACTTCTACTACTTCCAAAAAAAGTAATGGGGAAAACATTGTGTCCCATGCGACATTATTGAAGGTTAAATTTAAAAAAATAAATTAATTGTTTATTGCGGCCTGTAATTGTTTGTGATTATAAGTAATTAGTTTTATTCAAGGGCCTATTTTGTTAGAATTTCTTGAATTGAATAATCTGTTATACAAAAAAAGAAAATTGGTAGAAGTGACAGCTGTTTCGGAGTTCACCACATCTCCTCATCAGACTTCTTTTGCCACGAATCGAACCGACGGATTCTGGCATCACAGGCGAGTGCTCTAACAACTGAGCCAACATCTGCCATGTAATCTGTTGTTGTATTATTATTTTTCTGTTAAAGAGAAATCCTTTTTAAGTGAAATATGTATGAGTTGAGTTTATTTGGCAGCTGATTGGTCACCAACGCACTTAGGCCTATAAATTCATTGTTATACCGTTGAGAGGTTCCCATCACCTTCTCAAGTGTGTGAATTATTTAGTGAACCTTACAATAGGTAAGAGATTGCTAATATTAGTTAAGGTTAATTCAGATTCAGTGGTTTTTAAGGCTGTTTAGTGAGAGAGATAGTGTTCAACAGACTCTTTTTTCTTCGTCCCTACAACTGCGTCAAAAATGCTGGAGAACCGGCCTAGAAGGATTGTGACAGTAAAATTGAGCAGAAATTCGGCATGTTGCGGCTGTGAAAATTCTTTCGGAATCTGCGTAAGAAATAACATTTTTGCGGATCCTATACTGCGACTCTTCCCAGGCTAAGCTGCGTTCGTTTAAAGTTTGTCCTACAGGTATAGAAGACTGATATTGAGGCGAGTTTTCTGGGCTTTCGATGGAATCGATGGTAGAGCTCTTGTATTAGGATAGCTGCAGACTACTGCACTCTTTCCAGTTTGTGGTATAGATCGATGATAACCAACTTTTTATGGCCACAATTGGAAGAAGTTGATCTTAACAACATCTGGTTCCAACTAGACTTGGCTACGTGTCACACAGCACGTGCAACAACCGAATTATTACGAGAAAGGTTTGGAGACCCGATTATTCCAAGAAATTGTGACATTGAATGGCCTCCAATAAGTTGTGAGTTAACACTATTAGACTACTTCTTGTGTGGTTATTTGAAGTCATTGGTCTTTAGCAATAAACCAGACCCTCTTCAAGCTTTAAAGTCAATATTGAAAAAACATTACGAAAGTAAAAAAAATCATTTTCAAATAAAGTAATTCATGTTTTATAGCAAATAAAAGTTATAGTAGGTGTACAAATATATATTCGCCGTTTTGAAAGAAATGGCTTAACATATATTAAAATTCCCATATGATAAACGACTTGAAAATTACGTTGCTTATTCAGAAAAAAACAGAATTAAATCATATTATTAACTTCGTATTTGTATCGTATATACATTTTTTTTTCTTTTGATCAAAAAATTTATAAACATACGCCAAATAAGATTAATTGGCGGGATCAGCTGGGTGTGGTGTATTACGAGTTGCTTAATTCAAGCAAAACAATTACTGGAGCCCTTTACCGAACCCAGATGATGACATTGAGCCAAGCTCTTATGAAAAACGTCTTCAGCATTACGCCAGGCAAGACAAAATAATTCTTCTTCCCGATTATACTCGTCCTCATCTAGCGGCTCAAGTGAAAAACTATTTAAAAACACTTGACTGGGGGCAGTACTATCCCACACGCTATATTCACCAGACATTGCGGTGTCCGACTATCATCTGTTTCAGTCACACATCCGGCAAATACTCTGTGCGGAACAGCTGTTCTCATCATATGAAGATACCAAAAATTGGTTTAATTCGTGAGTGGTCACTAAATATGAAGATCTCTTCAGATGTGGAATCAGTACGCTGCCTGATAAATAGGGAAAAGTAATTGCTAGTGATGGACAATAAGCGGAAACTTAATTTTCTTCTGTTATAAAATATTTTAAAAGCGAAATTTTACCATATTTAAACGTCGAGTTTTAAAACTGCTTAGCATCTACAGAAAACAAATTCATCAGTTTAAATATAAGATTATTTATACTACTATAGAATGTGCTGCAATAATAATTGAAATCTCGACATAAAAATCGAATTGGTTCATATAATTCAAAATTTGTTATACACGATTGTCAAAATAGTGGTCTGAACTGTCGTGATAATCGGATGGGGACATTAAAATTTATTTTCATTTGATAGAAATGAGCAGTAAATCGGTCCATTGAGAAGTTTGACTAAAAAAAATTATTCCTAACATTTCTCTACGGCTAGAAAGTGAGAGTAGATTTATAAGTTTTAAGCGACTAGTATGAGGAGAAAGATTTTGGCGGGAGTTTTAGTGCAAATGATGCATAGCGAACAAAAAAACTGTTTTTGAACGGACTCAATTTTATAAGAATGGACTTTATAAATAAGGTTCCACACAACCGAACCGTCCTCCAATATTGGTCTTACTAATGACGTAAAAAGAGTTTTCGTAATATAACGCTCTCTAAATTCTTTAGACCATCGCTTTACAAAGGCAAGGGCACCTTTAGCTTTCAATACATTGGTATTAATATGAAGATTGAAATTGAGTTTAGTATCCATTGTTACACCCAAATCAACAACGTACGTACTTGTTCTAGACTATGTTACTTAAAGTTGTTTATTGTGCAAGATGCTGATTGAAGACATTTACGTGTAAATAACATGGTTTTACATTTGTTAAGGTTAAGAGGCATACCATTGTTACTAAATTAATCAAATCAGTTTGTAAAAATAATTTTTCATTAATTGAGGTATATGATTGAAAAAGCTTTAACATCATCGGCATATAATAAAATCTTTGAAGATTTTATAACTGAAGACAAATCTTTAATAAATAACATGAACAGAATCGGTCCCACGTGGCTATCTGGCGGAACACCAGATGATACATCAATGTCAGAAAGAATTTCGTTAAATAATACCCTTTGAGTCTTGTTACAGAGATAGAAAGATATCCATTGGAGAAGACTCGGTTGAAATCCAAGATTTAGTTTTTTAACAAGTATTACATGATTTACTCTGTCGAATGTTTTACTAATGTCGGTATACAAGTATATATGTAACATCAGTATTCTTGTTTTCCCTAAATCCTTTTGAAACGTAAGTAACAAATTCCAGCAAATTAGTAAGAGTAGATTTCCCTTTGTAAAACCCATGCTGGGAACTGGAAATTATGGGAAATATGGAAAAGATTAATTGGGCAGTAATAATTGTCTCAAAAGGTTGAAGGAGGTCTATAATTTTCAATCGAAGACACTACCATTCTTATGCAACGGAATTTTATGTCGCGAATTAAGTGCCTGAATAATATAAGTTTTTTTTTACAGTTAGAATGCGCAGATTTGTCCTTTGCGACATAAAGGCATTACTTCTATACTGGAATAGTTTTTACTAATAACAGTTTTCTGAATCCTATCTTAACCTGACTTGATTTGCCAACCCCCCCCATCTCTTTGAGGTATACTTTATAAAAGGTAACTTTATGCGGTTGCAGTGACCCGATAATTTAATTATGATTATCTTATACTTCGGATGTGCTATACGTGAAGAGGAAGAGGTGAGAAAAGAAACAAAAATAATACGTGGTTAGTTCCAGTCACTACGACGCTACGCTTATATAATTGGTTGCTTCTGGGGAAAAAAGTAATAATTTTCTCACTGTTTCAGTGGATTGGCCAAGCAAACGCTTAAAAACCGTCTAATTTGTAAGTGAGTAAGTAGTAAAAAGTAGAGATGTCTATAAACAAATTGAAGCCTTTGTGGCTACAAGAAAATTTCCGCCTTACTTCCGGCCAACTACCGGCTAACTAAAAGTCATCGAAGATAGAAAAACAAGCATATATTGGTTGTATGTACGTATGTATGTGTGTAGTGGTGCTGTGCATAAGCGTGTTGTGTTTAAACGCATTTGGTTTTCAGAATTTTCATTTGCTTGTTTGTTACTCGACAAATATTAGCTGAGTGCGTATGCATGTATGTGTAGCTTCAAAGCTACTGCAGCTCGTATGTATGTATGTATGTAGTAAGCTTAGATAAAGTATAAACCGTTCGGTTGGTATAATGTTAAAAGAATTTTGTCTAAGTACAAAATACAACGAAAGTAGGTTTTCCTGCACACAAACACCCAATTATAGATGTACTTATATATATATATATATATGTGTGTGTGTGTGTGTATGTTTAAGCAAGAATATTACTTAGTTGGGAAATGTGGTTAATCGTTACAGATATGTACGTACATTGTCATCGGCATATTTGTATTGGAAGGAAGGAAAGAAGGAAAACGGGTTGTCAGTCGTCTATTGCGAAAAATAAAAACGCTTTCTGTGAAGACAGGAAACTCGGCAAATGCAAAAGCAAAAATCGAATTAACTGCAGCCAAAAGTGTACTCTCGTTAGAAACATGAGAAGACAATTGCGCCAAACGACAATAGCAAATGCAAACATAGTTGTATGCATGAATGATAGACTATGTATGTATGTATGTTTGTAAGTTTGTATGTACCTGCATGTGGTAGGCTCAATAAGGGCTGTGTTTAATGCTTAGTTGCTTGGTAGTTTTCTTGCTTGTCTTCGAGCAAAAATAAATTCGAACTATCAGCGAGACGATGACGACAACAGCGACGACGATGGGGACAAACAACATTGCAGTAACAATACAACAGCAACAAAGTAGGCACAGGAAAAAAAAAACAACGACAAGGACGGACTACGACCACTCGTAGGAGCGGAGCATCATCATCATGATAAGGATGCGCGCATTGCCATTCTAGCGCATATGACTAGATAAAGGTGGTATGGCGGCCACTTGAATGAGCTTTGCCTTGTATGCCTGCGTAGATTTGTTGTTGTGCCAGCTAAGTATGCCTTACACTGCCTTGCCTTGCTCGGCCTACGCGTCCCAGAATGTCTGGTTGACTTGAGCCTGCCATCTATTTAGCTGTTGCTCTTGTTGCTGCTGCTCTTGCTATTCCTCCTATTGCTTTTGCTAGTGGCATTACCGTTATATACGAGTCGCTCGCTTTGCTGCTCATGGTGGTAGGTCAACGATGCATAATGGTATCCAATTGGAAATTTGAACGCGTGTGAGTCCGCATTTGTGCGTCAATTGCGTGCGTGCGTGCGTACATTCATATAGAGCATTTTATGGCAAGGAAAAATTGTTTAGAAAAACATATGGACATAAACAAGACACGCACAGGGAAAGCAAGAGGATGCAGTGTAGGTTTTGTAGTGGCAATCGCAAATGAATAACCGCTGAGGAGGGAAGGAGTATTGTGGGTGGGTTGGAAGTAGAAATTTACACAATTGAAAAATGCACGCACAGGAAGATATCACAAGCAAGGGAATAAACGCACATTTTTATGTAGATGTATGTGTATGCACATGTTTGTATGCATGTGTGCATGCACGCAAATGCTCAAGAAGTACCAAACGGCAGAAATTACGGCAAATATCAATGCTTTGATGGCGAAAGAACCGAGATATAGCAACTAGCGTTAGTCAGTGAGGTTGCCACGTGGCGGAAAACTTTGGCAAACTTTTGAATAAATTAAAAATTATTTTGATATAAATACGAATTCACGGTGTTTCCGTTTTTAGAAGAAATCTCAGCATTTTATTCACTAGAATTATTTAAGAAAACGAATAAGATGCCATTCGCGCAATCAACAGCACGTGGAAAATTATTGCCTCCTGAGGAGAAAGGAAAAATTAAAGCTATTAGCGAATCTTAGCCTTCTACCAAAGAAATCGCCAAAAAACTGGAACAATTTCAGACCCTGATATTTAATTTCCCGTGATAAGAAACTTCGACGTGAGAAAGTCATTAGGTGGTATAAATAATGGTGTGGACTGTATTTTGCTCTAATGGGATTACAGAAATTCCTAGATTTCACAAAAAACAAAAAACCTGATCCACCCAATGTGATTTATTTGGAAATAATGGTGATAGAGAGAACACAAAAACTTACAGTGAGCGTACAGAAAAGTTTTTTAAAGAAGAACTCGGAACTCTCAACCGACCACCCATAGTTCAGACCCTAACATTACGGAAACCCTTTGGAACCGACTATAAAGAGTAGTTTTGAAGAAAGGCACCAATTTAACTCAGTTGAGGCCATTAACGAGACCTGAGTTGCAGAGACTCAAAAGAAACGAGGTAGTGATATCGATGAAAGCTTGAAAAATAAAAAATAGATATGTCAAATGCAGGAAAAAAATTATAATAACTTAAATGGAAAACTAAGCAAAATAAGCAGAATTAAAATTTTTTTTAAACACTTTACGGTTGAAATCCAAAAATTAAATAAAATTTAAAAAAAATTAATTTTCCAATAAAAATGTATAAGTTAAATGTTTCTATATTTAAAAAAATAAATTTTTTGTTTTGCTCTCAGAAATTAATATTTTTAAAACATGACTTTTTAGAATGCTTCAAAAAATCAGAAAAAACGAATAACTATTCATATATAAAATGTCCAAAGACTATCGTAACCTATGGGTGAATATACAAATTTTGTGTATTAGCAGCCTAAATGTAGGCAACGTTTTACTTGTCATATCGTTTACTCATAATAAATCATTGTCTACAATTAGGATGTAGTCGAACTAAATTATTTATTAAGTTTTTATGCTTAATAAATTGTAGAACCAATTTTAGAGTTTGGTGTTATATAACTATATTTATATATTTTTTTATGCATATTGGAGGAGTTAAGGTACTTTTATAAAATTCATAATGCTGAGAAGGTTAAAAATAAGGAAATGAAAACACTCTGGCAACTCCATTCACAAGCAAAGTTACTAAACGAATCTAATTGTACAGGATCCCTGCTACCTTCTGTTACGCTACGATAGGGAAATCCAAATGAACAGCTTTAGAAAATCAAGAACTTTGCAAATAAATAAAAAATTCTACGAACCAAACAGCTATCGTGGAAAATGCGTGCTATAAAATGGTTTTTAAATCCATTTTCAAACGCACACACACACACAGAGGATGAAATCATAAAAATAGAAATGATATATATATGTATGGCTATGTATGTATGCCAAGAACGAGTTTTTACTTTCACGCGATGGGTTTGAAAAGTTAGAAGGTGGCGATGTTGTTGCAGATGGTGGTGGTCATGCCATCAATATTCCGATACGGGATAGTTGCAACAGCAGCTTTATGATTTTTAAATTTAATATGAATGTGTAGACTACAAACAAAGGGGGTTGCAACCCTCAGGCAAATATGACGCATATCTGGACTGACAAATATACAGATTTACTTAGATGGTAGTGTACAGCGAGATATGCAAATAAGAAATTCTCGGTTGGGTTGTATATGTAGTACATACAAACATTTTCCCTTTCTCTAAGTAAAAGCGCTATGGAAATGGTGAAAACTTGACAAGGAAAAATTATTTAAAGTCAAATACATTTTTTTAAATGTGAAATAGTGCGTATACAAGCAACATATATATAACACAATGCGTTGGGTACAAATTAGCCAAGTGTAGGGGGTTGATTGTAAGTGGTCCGGCTCTTCGCCAAAGTAAAGTGGACGCTGTTGGCTAATAAAACTTTCAATGAACATTTTGTAAGTTTGGATGGCTGTAGGGAGCACAGTACAATAAGTCTGCAATATAGCGAATATGTTACATTATATTCAGTTCATCCTTTATTTTTACACGAGAAGAGTGCGTTAATAGAAACTAATCAGCTTTTGGTTTGAAAGTTGTGGTCAGTAGGATTAAATTTCATATTTTGATACATAAAAAATAAGTAACAGTATTCGTAAAATATTACTTATATAAAGTAAAAAAACTTTAATTTTAATTAATATGTAGTAACGTATGCTTTCATATTTGTAAGCTCTTCCAAATCTATTTTGGTATTGGATATGTTAATATTTTCTGCCTATTTTTCGTTAACTGCTTCTTGGTGGTTGCTTTCGGGTGTTATTTGTTGTTTGCATAGCACGCTTCAAATCTATCTACAAGTGCTCAATCGGTTTAGCATTCACGGATCGAGGAGTTCGTAAGTTTTTTTTTGGACGTTGTACAATATCGAAAGCCTTGTACGCTCATGTGCTTCGGGATGTTGGGCCACGTAATGACCTTAATGTCCGAATTTATTAGTGCTAAAATTTAAAGTATCCTTTAATACTTGAATATATTGCCGATTTTTTTTTAGTGATAATTTGTATGTTTCCGACACCGTTTGTACAATTTATTTGTCCTGTGCTTTTCGGCGTTCACTTTTCCACAATTTTTTTTTTGCCACAACCTGGAGCACATATGTTAAATTTAGCTTGATCAGTGAAAATTACTTTCGATCAAAATTCGATACCATGATTTACAAACGTTTTTATGTACTCCAAACGCTTTTCTCACATAAAGGAGTACTTATATGTACGTGGATTTCTTCCATAATTAGCAGATCTGCGCATAGTTTCATCGCTGACTGATATTCCGTCATACTCAGTAAAAATTCGATTAAAATCTGGAGCTGTATAACTTTGATTTTCATTAACTTTTATGATAATAAAAGCATTATCACGGCTTTCAAGTTTTGCGGGCCTTGCTGATTTCTGCATCATTTAATATCTTTTTCAACGTTTTTCATCCATTTCGCGAATTTAATATTTTTCTTTCTTCAATGTTTTTATTTCCATATTTTACAAAATTTTATGTGTTTCAATAACAAAGAGAAAACCACCGGATCCCATTAAATGTATATTCAATTGTTAACTTTGAATGTTAGCAATAATAACGGCAGATTTGTAAAGCCTCCTGTTTAAAGTAGTAATTTAAATCCATATTTCCGTTCAAAATAACTTTTTTTAAGTCACACTATTAATATTTCAATATTTTTAAGTAAAATATTTATATGAAATTATTTCCCAAAACACAAAATAATAAATAAATTCATTAGGCATTTTCTGTTTTCAACCCAATTTCCAATTTATTTAATGAACTGCTATTTTTTTGCTCGAAATCAAAATTCAGATCGTGTCCGTATGCGTTTTCCTTGAATATTTATTTTATCCTTTAAATTCACTCACCTGCACCATTTTCACTTGATTCTTAAACTCCAAACAGATAAATATATGTAATATTAATTAATATTAATTTTGTGTCGTCTTCGCACTTTCTCTACGAAATTCAACTTCTTAGCGCCTCCACTCTCTGTTTTGTTGTGGTCTATTTTACTAAAGCACGTGTTCTTATGTTTTGTTGTTATACTTGCACGTATTTATTTAATTGCTTAACATATAAAATGCACTTTTTTGTTTATCTCCTTCCTTTCTTTCTTTCTTAATGCACATAAACGCGCTCATATACATACATACATAAACCTTACGACAGTGAGCAACACGCGCTTCTTACAAGAATATTTAGAGATGTAGCTGAGAATGTCTGACCAGTTGTCACCTGTTCTAAGTTACTAACACAAGTTCATATATTAATTATTACTTAAACAATAGTATGAGTTAATATTAATTACTATTATTTTAAATTCTTTAGTCACCAGAAATTTACACTTTTGTACAATAATGGTTCTAAGTAAGAACCAAATCTTCCGCTATTTAATGAAAATTGCAACAACTCGTGCGCTCACGTCAAACACCGAATGAAGACAAAACAGAAACGGCAAAGAATTGCATTCATGACACACCACAGGGTTGTATGCTACCGGATGATGAAGAGCGCATGTGCGTGCAAAGTATTTGGGTGGTGTTTGTAAGAATGGTTAGTTGTAAATAACAAACGTAAAAAAAAATATTTTTTTTTGATTAAATACAATAACAAATGTATATAATTATTTTTAATGCATTTAATTGATATTTATTGGCATTCCGTAATATGCAGTTCTGTATATATAGCGAAGGCCGACTGGTGTGAGGTATGTAATATGAAAGTCAGGCAGGTAGTACAGGCCTATTCTGAAGGCAGTGAAGTGCAGATATTGTTATGTGAATTTTTGCTTTAAAAATTATATATTTTTTTAGCTATAATGCTGTTACATGCTTTCCTTTTTTCCTATATAAAACAGTACACTAATTAATAATTGTAGTGTTTCTCCTGCTATGATAAATTTGGTCCCTTTTATAATTTAAAGAAATATTATAAAATGAGATAAATTATTAATTTGACTTGTATAGTTTTAGAACAAAATTTATAATTTATAATATTTGAATAACCTAAGGTATGATTTATAAAGTTGAGCGCAGGAGAGGAAATATAATAATTACCGTGCATATTGGTTAAAGAGTTTTGGTAGCGATTGTCGAATTCATGGAAAATTTTTTTCTTAAAAATGTATAAACCATATGCTCCATTCACAATTTTCAAGATTTTCGGGTTTAAAAATAAAAAATCCAGTGAAATTCAATCAAACAAAAAGAATCTCTACTATCAAATGCAATGAATTCGTATCGTAACTTAACTTTATAAAACACGCTTTTAAATAACTGTAAACTTAATTTAAAAATTGTATGTTCTTCTCGTTGTTCATAATCTTGTCGTAGTTAATTTACAGCTGAAATTCGCATAGCATTTATTCTGTAACTCGTTTCGTAAACTTTGTACTTTTAGCGAACTAGCGAACACACCTGATAATTTACTCACAATTTATGTTATCGCTCTTTTGCAACCCTGTTTATAAACAGTTTGAGAGCTACTGTGATGTTTAATTTATCAGCTGTTTTGTAAACAATTTTTGTGACATATACAATTCTTTCAGAATATAATTTTATATACAAATATTTGTTATAGTTGCGCTGCGATTTTCAGATGAGAAATTGTAAATTATAATATCGTAGCGAAATGTCTGATAATGAATACGAGCGGTTCGAAATAACCGATTACGATTTGGACAATGAATTCAACCCCGGACGTCGAAGAAATCTGACAAAAAATCAGCAAATTTATGGTAAGAGTTTATTGAAGCTCTAGATAGTAACACAATATTTTTAATTTTATTTTACCTTTTGTTTTTAGGAATTTGGGCTGATGACAGTGATAATGATAGCGTCGAGGAGTCCAGCAACCGGCGAGGTCGTCGTGGCCGTGCCGGTCTAGGCGGCAGCGGTGGTAATAAGTCAAAAGATTACACTGCACCGGTTAGTTTTGTTGCTGGTGGCATACAGCAAGCGGGGAAAAAAGATAAAAAAGGCAAAGTCGATCAAGAAATAACCGATGAAGAAAGTGATGAAGCAGATGCACGTCCTTCCTTTGGACGCAAGCAGGTAACTGGTGATGATGGCGCAAGTAGTGACTCAGCGAGCAGCTCTGATGAAGAGCGTACGCAACAAAAACGTGCAGATATTGGCAGACAACAACGTAATAAAAATTCACAACATAAGAGTAACCCAAATGTTGGTGCTTGGGAGCAGCACACACGTGGTATTGGGGCAAAGCTATTACTACAGATGGGTTACAAACCTGGAAAAGGTTTGGGTAAAGACCTTCAGGGTATATCCCAGCCAGTGCAGGCAACCGTGCGTAAAGGTCGTGGTGCTATTGGTGCTTATGGACCCGAAGCGGCAGCCAGTGTGGGTGGTAAAGGAGTGAGTATTAAGATTATGGCTGATGTACTGACTCTTTTGAATAATTAAATTTATCTTTTATAGCCTGTAGTAAAGGAAGATGAGGACGTGCGTGAGGCGAAAGAGTTCAAGGAAAAGTTGAATAAATGGAAAAAGGGTGACACGAATCAAAGCAAAGGCAAGCGCTATTACTATCGTTCGGTGGAAGAAGTAATTGAGAAGGGTAAAAAAGGAAACTTCTTGTTGTCCGAAAAGATCAGGTTCGTATAACTAATAAAATTAAACTTATAACAAAAAAAAAAAAAAAAAATAATAATAAAAATAAAAAAATTAACATTAATTTCGCAGCAAAAAAATTGGCAATGTACCCGTTATTGACATGACAGGACCAGAAAAGCGTGTGCTTAGTGGTTATCATGCTTTAGGTCAGAGCAAAATCGTGGACGAAGATCTCTATGAGCTAGAGCAGGCTGTTGCAACTAGTAGCATTTCCACAAAGAAAGGTGCCACATTTGCACTGCCTGAATTGATGCATAATTTACAACTGATTGTAAATCTATGCGAACAGGATATTATTTCGTTAGATAAGACAGAGCGAGAAGCAACTGACCGTCAAGCAGCGCTGGAACATGAGCGCAAGAACTTGGAAGAAATTGTACACCATGAAAAAAATCATATTGACACTTTGGAGCAAGCACTAAAGTTGGTAGATGAATTGAATACAAGCAATGAAGTGACACTGCAACGTGCAGAGCAAATTTTTGTCACATTACAACAGGACTACGCGGCGGAATACAAAGAGTTTGCTCTCGGGGACTTAGCCGCCGGTATTATTGCACCTCTTGTCAAGATATCTTTGGAAAATTGGAAACCTCTCGAACAGCCGACACAACATGTTGAACTGATAAAGAAATGGCGTGGCATACTGGAAACAAATGTAGATGTACAAAATGAGTCACGCAACGTTTTCGATCCCTACTCGTCGCTTGTATGGGCTGGCGTTATACCGAGTTTTCGTTCATGCGCCGCTTCCTGGAATCCCAAGTTGCATCAACCTATGGCGGCATTGCTCGATTGCTGGGCGCCCCTCTTTCCCACATGGATATTGGACTCTGTACTCGAGCAGTTAGTTTTACCACAACTCAACAATGGCGTACGCGATTGGGATCCACTGACAGATACAGTGCCCATACACATATGGATATTACCATGGAACAACATACTCGGACATAAAATGGAGGAATTCATCTTTCCAACTATACGTGAAAAATTAGCTACAGCTTTACAGGCCTGGATGCCGCAAGACCGATCCGCACGCGCAATGCTTACACCGTGGAAGGGTGCATTTGATGATATCGAAATGCAGCGCTTCCTCTCCCAACACATTATACCAAAACTACAAATGGTCCTTAATGAATTCATTATAAATCCATTACAACAACAACTGGAATTGTGGAATCAAGTATGGGAATGGCATGAGATCGTTCCCACACAACAAATGGCACAACTGCTCGATAAGTATTTCTTTCCCAAATGGATGCAAGTGTTGGTGTTATGGCTCAATCAATCACCTGACTATGCAGAGATCTCTCGTTGGTACACCGGTTGGAAGAGTATGTTTACCGAGGATATATTGCTTGAGCCTACCGTCAAGGAGCATATGCGTCGTGCACTCGAAATGATGCATCGCGCTACAGATGTGCTTGCTTCTGCACCAGGATTGACGTCTATACCAACGCCCATATTAACAGCGACACCACCACCACCACCACCGCCACCCACAGCGCTAGATATACAAATGGGGGCTCCGGCGCAATTAGAATTCAAAGAGCTGGTTTCACAAAAATGCGCCGAACGAGGGATACTCTTTGCTCCAATGCCGGGACGTAGAGAGTTGGGCAAGCAGGTGGGCTAAATTTTGAAATTTATTTATGTTATTGAATTAATTTCATATTTGGAACGCAAAATAATCGGCAATATTTTTACAGGTTTACCGCGTCGGAAAACTTTACTGTTACATTGATCGTAATGTTTGTATGTTAAGCGATAGTAGCATGAAAAACTGGTTGCCCACTTCCGTGCAGCAGTTACTGGATCATGCCGCATCGGGTTAGTCATAAATTAAGACACTAAATTTAATTATAAAGTGTAATTTTTAATTCTCACTATACTAGTTTTAATATATTTCTTCTTTACTGAAGCAAAAGCAGAATAAGCAGGCATTTTATAATCATTAAAACTGAACTGAACCCACCACGGATTGTGGTCGCAACAATTATTATTCTTATAGTAGTTTTCCTCGGATGCGAGATCCCCCTTTTGATGACGACCCCCGCAAACGTCCGGTAACTTAATTGGGAAGGTGCCGCTGTCCAGCTGGTTGATGTCTAAAAGCTGACATCACCGCCGTCCAAGAAATGCGATGGACGTGACAAGGACGGAAGTAGGTGGGTCCTTGTGAAATCTATTGCAGCGGTCATTTAAAGGAGCGCAAATTTGCTGTTTGCGGTGGGAGAGAGACTCCGTCGCCGAGTCCTGGCATTTACCCCGGTGGATGAACGTCTAGCCACCATTCTCATCAAAGCGAAGTTCTTCAACATATCGTTAATTTGCGCCCATGCCTCGACGGAAGAGAAGGATGATGTGACTAAAGATGCTTTCTATGAGAGCCTAGAACGAACTTATGAGCGCAGCCCCCACCACGATGTCAAAATTGTGCTAGGCAATTTCAACGCCAGGGTGGGCAAAGAAGGTATTTTTGGCGCAACATTCGGAAAATTCAGCTTCCACGACGAAACATCCCCATGGTTGTCTGTAGTACCAGATTCCAACATACGAAAATGTATCAAGGTACATGGCTGTCACCAGATCGTAAAACACGCAATCAAATCATTTTTTGCAAGGCGTGTATCCAGTGTTCTAGACGTGCGTGCGTTCTGAGGGCCAAATATCGACTCGGATCATTACCTTGTAACAGCAAAATTACGCACCCGCACCCGCTTCTGTGCGGCGAAGGACACCCGTCAACAAACACAAGGAAGGTTTACCGTCGAAAAGCTGCAATCACAGCAGACAGCCAGCAGGGTTTCTACTCGGCTTGCACACTAAGGAGCTGCCGCTATGTCCGCTGCAGAGCTAAATAGACCAGGCAGAATTTTCGGCAAGAGTGTGCTATTGTTGGCGTATGCCGATGATATTGATATAATTGGTCATAACAACCGTACCTTAGGTTCTGCGTTCTCCAGATTAGACAAAGAAGCGAAGCGAATGGGTCTGGTAGTGAACAAGGGCAAGACGAAATATCTCCTGACATCAAATAAAGTCATCGCACTCGCGACTTAGCTCCCACGTCACTGTTGACAATCACAACTTCGAAGTCGCATAATTTCGTCTATCTGGGAACCAGTATTAACAACATTAACAATATCAGCATTGAAATTCAACGCGGAATCACTCTTGCCAACAAGTGCTACTTTGGACTGAGCAGGCAATTGAAAAGTAAAGTCCTTTCTCGTCGAACCGAAACCGAACTCTACAAGTCGCTAATCATTCCCATTCTGACATATGTGCAGAAGCCTGGACGATGTCTACATCCGAGGAGTCGGCTTTAGGAGTTTTCGAGAGAAAATTTTTATCAGAAGATTTATGGTCCTTTGCGCGTTGTCAACGGCGAATACCGCAGACGATGGAACCATGAGCTGTACGAGCTATACGACGATATTGACATAGTTCAGCGAATCAAGAGACAGCGACTACGCTGGCTAGTCCATGTCGTCCGAATGGATGAATGCGCTCCAGCTTTGAAAGTATTCGATGGAGTACCCGTTGCCTACGCCAAAGAAAAAGAAGAAGTTTTCCAGGGGTCATGCAAGGCAAATATTTCTATAAATATATAAGGTTGCTGCTGTTATAGCAGCCAGTTTAGCCCCGCCTATCAGCAGGCAAGACTAGTCCAAGTCAACTCTCACACAGCCGGTTGACCCTGACTTTGTCCGGCCAAAAGCTGGCCTTCCGGCATCCAAACCTCGTTTAGATCCGCAGGTCATCCTAGTCTGCAGCAGGGCTGGTATAGAAACCAACCGTGGTCCGACGGATTATTTCTGTTGTGTGTGCCAAAAACGACACCACCATTCGTTCATTAGGTTAGATGCAACATGTGGTTGGCGTCATTACACAGGCATTACGTGGCCCCATGTTGCCAGAACTCAGCTGCTGCGCCTCAAGCCTTCACGACAGTGCCTTCAACACAATTACCCACTTTGGGTAACAACCCCCAGACCTCCACGGCTTAACGGAGCTCCCTACACCATGACTCCCAACATCCAACGTGCGGCAACCACCTCAGCGGGTTACACAACAGCAACAAACAAGTTCCACGCATAACTCCCTCACCCCCTAATTTACGACTCAACCAAATTTAACTGCAACTACTCCAGGGAAAGATCGACGAGGTAGTTGGCATTATGAGTCGGGAGCACCTGCCAATAGCTGCGATCCAAGAGACAAAACTGAGCACAAGTTCAGATCTGAGCCCGGCAGGTGATAATATTATAAGAAAGGCTCAACAATTGCCACTAAAGTACAGAGCCACAATAAAATTATCAAATCGCTAGCCGACAGCACAAAGAAACGCTGTTGGCAACATACAAGGCAATTTGCCGGCCGGTCGTAAACTATGCTGCAAGCAACGCAATTGCAGCCGGCTAGCGATTTGAGGATTTTGTTGTCACTCAGTACTTTAATGGAAATATCAGTCGCATGTGGAGTGAAGGAGCTTGAAGTTATTTATTGTCGGAATTTTTATATCGTCGACATTGACATCAAGTTTGAACCGCTACTCCTTCCTTCGGCTGGTGAAAAAGGTGGCAGAATATTTCGCTGATTGTAGATGTCGGGCAGTGAAGAAGTGGGAATGGTCGGGGAGAGAATTGTTCCTTTTCGAACAAAGCTTTTCAATATCCTGGCCAGACGCCAACACCGAACAACCATCATCACGAAAGTCAAATCATTCCATGCTCAGCAAATCACTCTATTCCAATATCATCATCTAACTACTTTTATGGGTGGAGCAAGTATCAAGTGGAATTAAGACAATATATGCAACTCAAGTGGCACGAGCTCAAAGGCAATCGCATTTCAATCTATTTTGAAGAATATTAGAAGTCATACATGCTGTATTTCATCGTAAACCTAATATTTCTGATTCGATTTGCTTTCAAAAATTCACTTCAAATAATATCTTTCGTGACTCTAAAAAAAAAAAAAAAAAATTGGTCCAATATAAGATTGCTAATAATTCAAAATAATGGGATATGATACAATATGCTGGGTTTAAACTCCAATAACATCCGAAACTAACCGGCAGGCTTATGCTAAAAAATATTTTAAATAATTTTCTATAGCTCCCAGGGAGGTTTGGACCGGGTTAGACCACTCCTATGAGTACCTCCCGAACATTTTATTTTGAGCAATGCTTTAATTTTATTAAATTCTAATGAAATTTAGTCAAAACAAAAAAAAATCGACAAGATCACACCATTCTTTTGGGTTCCTCCCGAATACCTGCAAACATCGGAATATATAACGGTAACCGGTGACCCTCCACAAACCAATTGAAAGCCTAAGTTGACGGTAAAGAAGATGATATTGAATTCATGGTGGGATTGGCTGGGGATTGTCCCATAAGTGACCAGAATTGATCAATGAAAAATGTTGTATTTCATCATCGCCAGGCCACATACATCTTTGACAGTCTCATAAAAACTATAGAAAATTACCGAGCTTAGTTTGAAAGACTTGATTCACACTCCATCATCTGTTTCTGATTTAGTTCGGTTTACCGAAGAGTCGCTGAAAATCATTTTGTCTAGTCCTCGCCGATAAACTATGCAAGTTCTGCACTGATGGGATTATGAAGCTACCCGAAAAATGGCAAAAGGTCATAAATATTTAATATGGGTCAATATGTACTGATTTCCGACCAATTTTCTCCATTTATGGACTTTGCCTGACGAGGGGGATAACATTTTGAAAACAATTCTCTTAAAAAACAACGATTTTTGTATGACATCAATAGGCGTGGGATGTCTAACAACAACAATTTATCTTACTTTCGCATCTGTCGATGCTACCAAATTAAACATCACTATCGGCGCGTAAACTAGGTCACGGAGTTAAGGTTATCTGTTTCTTCCAATTAATATTACCGGCACTTGTATTACATTTGTTGTTGGAAACTTAATTATTGTAACATAGAATAACGTAGAACATATCTATGTAAAAATGACATATATTGAGTCATAAATATCGTATTTTGGAAATTCTTAAATTTTTTCAACATCTCAAAACAATGATGGAAAGATAAACTTGAAATGAACTGTTCATATCTTAAGAGAAGATAATAAGAGACATATTTTCAGAAGTCAAGTCATTTCTGAGTTGCATAAAATTTTTTTTGATTACAACATGCACATGAAGCGTCCTTGAAGACTCACTCGTTTAGACGATGTAGCACTATATAAAGATGTGTAAAAAGAAAAACTCCAAATAGTTTGCGATAGCAAAACTGCAAGCTAGTTTTGATTCTACAGTGAAACAATAAATAGTAAAAATGTCATTATCCTCACAAAGATCCTGCTCATACAAAGCGAGTGTAACTTTTTTCATTATCGCTCTGCAAGTAATTACTTACGCGAACGCAAAAATAATAAGTGACTGCTCTACGATCACATCGGCAACAGCGGAATATATACCGAATCCAAACTCGGCATGCAATTCGCGTTATCCTTTCATTTATTGTAATGTAGAGCTGTCAGCGTATTGTACGCAAGATGAATGCATGGAAGAGTATGAATGTGAGAGCGAAGAATTAACTAAAGCTGGCAGCGAGGATCAAATCACTTTATCGTCTACCACGAGCACAACGTCTCCAATTACACGACGAACAACAACACAAAAACCAACAACTTTGGCAAGAACTACAGTTTCACCAATTGTAACAACGAAACCAAGAATAACAACACCAATCCAAACAACTTCTGCACCACCAACAACTACTACTACTACTCGCAGTACAATTAAAGCTAACATTAATCCATTAACAATAGAAATACAAAATATTAGAAAACTATGCCGTATTGGCGGCACCGAAAGTTATCCTTATATGAGAAATTGCCGTTATTACTACCGTTGCACGAATGGTTATTTTCTCTTTCAAGAGTGTCCTTACTTAATGACCTTCGATGTGTATGATGGTTATTGTAAGCCTGCTAGAGAAGCGCGTTGCGCGAAACAAGCTAGGATTTTTTTCAGGCGTAAAAATAATAATAATAATAACAATAATAACAGTAATAATAATAACCTTAACAGAAATAATGGAAATGGGATTTAATCCTTTTTAAAATGTGAAATAAATATCAATAAATTTTATATATTAAAAACTATTTTTTTTTCTTTTTACTATTTTATTAGTACTATTTTCAAGTTGAAGTGGTGGTTAGTTTTTTTTCTTTGCTTGAAGATGGCCGCTTTCTTTGGAGGCTATTTTTCTAATTTTCATGTTATTTTATATTTCAATAATATATATTATTTAACTTATTTCGAATTTTATTCTTCACAATCATTATAAAGGGTAATCCAAGTAGAGGTAATTTTTACATTATCCCTTTTTTGACATATCATGGAAAGACTAACCCCTGAACAACGTTTACAAATCATTCAACTTCAATACGAAAATTCACGTTCTGTAAAGAATGTGTTTCGCGCGCTTCGCTTAACTTATGATCAACATAATCGGCCTACTGAACATACTATTCGCAGCACCATCACTCATATTGAGACCCATCATTAGTGGATAATATTCGACCGAATAGACTACGTCAAGCTCGCAACGAAGAAAATATAGCGGCCGTAGCTGAGAGTGTACACGAAGACAGTGGAGAGTCGATTCGGCGCCGTTCGCAGCAATTCGGACTGACGTATGGAACGATTTGGCGCATTTTACGTCAAGATCTTAAATTGAAAGCGTGCAAAATACAGCTTGTGCAAGATCTGAAGCCGCTCGAACTTTCCAAGCGATATCGCTTCGCTCTATGGGCTCTTGAAAAGTTCCAAGAAGATCCGACGCTTTCGAGCCTAATTTTGTTCAGCGACGAGGCCCATTTCGGGCTCACTGGGTATATAAACAAGCAAAATTTCCGCATTTGGGACGAAGAGCAACCTGAAGAGATTCAAGAACTGCCATTTCATCCAGAAAAAAACAACGGTTTGGTTTGTTGTGGTGGTCGGTGTAATCATCGGTCCATATTTCATCAAAAATGATGTTGGCGAGAACGTAACCGTCAATGGCGACCGTAATCGCGCCATTATAACCGACTATTTGATGCCTGAAATTGAAGCTCGTGATCTTCGCGACATTTGGTTTCAACAAAACGGCGCCACTTCCCAAACATCGCATCAATCAATGGATTTATTGAGAGCACACTTCGGTGAGCAGAGAATTTCGCGTTTTAATCCGGTTGATTTGCCACCAAGATCGTGTGATATCACACCGTTAGACTTTTTTCTGTGGAGATATGCAAAGCCTAAACTCTATGTGGACAATCCCGCTTCAATTCAGGCCTTGGAGCAAAACATCACGCGTGTCATTCGCCAGTTACCGGACGAAATGCTCGAACGAGTCATCGAAAATTGGACTCAACAGATGGACCATTTGAGACGTAACCGCGGCCAACATTTGAAAGAGATAATCTTAAAGAAATAATTGCCAAAGAATGTTCATTCGAATGATTTTAAATAAAATTATAATTCTTAAATGAAGTACGCGTACCATGGGACTTACGTACGTTTGCACAATATATAGGCTACTGTAAAACTATTATCTTACTTAAAAGTTCCATGTACCATACATACAAGAACATAAATCTGATATGTAGAATGTACTACCTGTTTTCTTTGAATAGCCTCAAGTATTTTAACAAAATATTAATTAGTCAGAACTAGTTTGTTATTCTATGAAATTCATTCATTATTCTCTTATCTACTCGTATATACTATAAACAGCTATGAACAGATATTTAGGGCACTCCATTAAGCGCTTCGTGAATTACTATTCACATTGGTAGCAAGGCTTAACTACTGAAGTAGTTAGTACTACTACTGGTAGTCAGAACCAATCAAACCGTTAGAGAGGCCAATCTCAAAGCAAGTGTGTCAATATTATCTGAAAACAATAATTTGGACTGAAAACTTATAACATACATTCCTGTATATGTACATATATGAAAACATAATTTCAATCATAATTCAATGACAGTAATACGTTATAGATTAACCACTTCAGATGATATTACTTGTAAATAATGTTATCGATTATGAAACAATTTCATGCGTATTGATTACATTTTTAGATTATATATTATGAACGTATGTCCGTTCTAAAGAAAAATTCATTACTCATTACTACAATTTCTATTGTTTTGTAGATAAGCCAAAAGATATTTGATTTTCAAGGTATTTATTATCGGCAATACTATGAACGGGATGAAACAACAGATTTTAAGTTCTAATAGTGTTTGGATAGTAAATATAAGTCACAATAGGTGGAACAGTCAAAACTAGTTCAATCAGATCTAAAGTGAATGCAACTCAATCACAATCGGGAAGACCACCGTTTGGTTTTTATTGTGTTTTTGAACTTTTTCTTGATTACCGGGCCACAGGGAAAATAGCATGATCGATTATTTGGTGAGATAAAATGAGGGGAAAACTGGAATTTCCTCTTTGACAAAACTTAGGTTGAAACACCTTAACATGCTTCTATTATCTCTGCTAAGGTATTGATTATTGTTATTAATGTTAATGCTGGTTCCAAGATAGACGAAATCGTCTATAACTTGAAAATTATGACAGTTATGCGGGCACGCTGACAGTATGATTGATATTAGAAGATATTTCGTCTTGTCCTCATTCATTACTAGACCGGTTTTTGAGGCCAATGATGTCACACATTGCATCATGATATTATCTTCTCCAGCATTAGGTTGAATAAGTCACCCGAAATAGAGCCATCACGTCTGAAGCCTTGTTTGGTACCGAACGGTTGGGTTGGGAGAGGTCCTGCCCAATTCTTAATGAGCTTCTTAATGAGATTTCGATGTTTCTTAGTGACAGTTTGCCGCATAAGTTTTGTGAAGATACCAAAATCAGACATAGCGGCGTAGAGTCAGCTGTTTTTCGTGCTGACGAGGGCAACATTAAAAGAGGTGGTGTATGTCTTTTTCTCACGGATATTTAACAGGTGGTGTAGTGAAATATTTTATGTTATTACCATTAAATTTAGTCTTCATTGCCTTTAGGCCTATGGTAAATCTGCAAAGCTTCGAACTTATACTGTATTGGTTCCTAATAGGCAAATTCGGCAACTTCATCTCTTCCAGGAATGGATGACCACAGCGAAGTATATGGAGTGGAATTTCAGACCATTAAGGGTCTTATTCCCGCAAAAGTATAATCGGTCTATGGGATATGTAGTTTATGATGCTTGGAAAGCTATTGAAGTACTCAATTAAAGGTTGATTTATGTATGTGTAAGTGCTG
The DNA here is from genome assembly GCA_030068015.2 of Neoceratitis asiatica. Lineage (NCBI taxonomy): Eukaryota > Metazoa > Arthropoda > Insecta > Diptera > Tephritidae > Neoceratitis > Neoceratitis asiatica. The sequence goes on along the minus strand of CM061524.1, from coordinate 61,202,173 downwards.
AATTGAGGATGTGCATGCGAGAATAGAAAGACATTTTCGATTGTTCAAGTATATTACTTGGCAAAATAATGATTAAAAGATTTGACTTGACAAAAACATAAAAGAGAATTCGTGGCGAGAACTGAGGTTGTTTTAAAAAAATTAATTTCAAAAACGTTTTGAGGATTTAATTTCTCATAGACTTGATTGAGCATATTGTTTCTGAAAACGCCTACTTTGAAGGCGATACAATAAATTTGAAGGATTAATAAATATCATGGTGTAATTTGTCATATTGGAAGTGTCGATCGCTCTAATATAATTCATTGGTAAAAACTAGGGAAATGGTACTAAAAGTACCCCTTTTCAAGAATTTCTTTATGAAAATCTACATAGACATCACTGCCATTTGGTTTTAATTAACATCGAGCGTTGTAACATTTTTTTATTAAATTGAAAAGCAGGAAAAAAAATTCGAAGAACAATAAGTTCCAGGTAAATGAATTTCAACTGCATTAGAAGTCCATGAGAACCTAATACCTACTTTTTAGGCTAGCTAATTAACAGCACATTCGTTTCTTTAATTATGGCATCATCAACCTCGATTCGGTGGTCTTTTATAACTATTGCTTTAACTTTTCGCACGTTAATGTGCTGGGGCGTCCAGGGCGTTCATTATCTTCAACGTCTCTTCATGGCATAGGAAACGCTCATATCACTCCGAAACTCTTCGTGCTTTGATTGTTTAAAAGCGGGCTCTCCAAGCCCGCGATATTTAAAAGTTGTTGATAGTTTTTGAACACACTTCGTACATATTTCGTTTTTGATTGCAATTTTCGAATGCGGTTTTAGCATCTAAAAACTGCCTAATGTTTCCTGTGCTTTGTGTCGTACGACGTGCACAAGTGCAGGTGTAAATTTTTTAAAGTACCACAAGAAGAAACGGCAAAAAGAAAATGGGAAAAGGATTGTGGAATAGAACTTTTGAAGATTTCGAAAGTTTGGGAGCCTCATTTTGATTCGAAAGACTTTTAAGTCGATATTGGAATATTTAATATATTTGTCGAATCTTTGCCCTCTTGGAATTAGCTGATTTTAATGAACTATTCTAAAATTTATACATCAACTCAAACAGAATCTGTTTCCCTCAACAGATGTGGCTTTTTTCTTTCGGCAATATTCCCCATGGAAGCATGTGTAGCAAATTTAGCACTCCTTTATGTTTCTCCGTAAAATGTGATTCGAGCTCACAACTGCTTTTTCATCGTACATCCTAAAACTCGTTCATGATCATACTTAGGAAAAACCCTTTTTGGCTATCCCATGTTTTAAATAATGGTAGATGACCCATTTATTCCATGATTTCGATATCAAAAGCGATGCCTTATTTTCGACTTTTCTAGAAGTTTAAGTGGCAATAGTCGAATATAGCTTTCTATGTATGTATGTTTCGGCATTTAAGAAGCCAAACGAACGAGACCTTTATTTAGCAATCCAGTGGTCGGACTCGAAGGGTTTGGGAAATAATCGAGGTTAATTACGAAAATCGTTATAATATACATATTGTAACCGCTGAAGAAATTTCCATATATTATTCATTCTATTTTAAAATAAAAATCTACTACTACTTTAAAAAACAATGCCGAAAAATGAATCTACTGATCACACCTTATATAGATTCTACTATGAATATATTGTGTTCTATTGACATACTTTCCTGGCAGAATGTTTGGATCTCGAGTAAGTTCACAGAATACGATTGCAAAATCTATATGACTCAAAAAAAATCGTGGCAGATCGAGGTTCATTTTCACCCGTCAAATCACAGCTTTGAGTTTTCGTGAGCATTCTATTAGAGATCTGAATAGATACAACACAATAGATACAATGTATGATTGCAGAATCTCTCCGAAAGATACTATGAAGAAACATGTAAGTCTTTGTTAGATGGTATATTGGTAATTGTTTAAGTAGATTAGCCCACTACATCAACCAGACCATAAGCAGACCTAACTAACCATTAGTTTTCACGATATTTCATATTGAAACTTGTAGTCTAAAAGAAACTTGAAGTCGTTAATGTTGCTCAATTCAGGCAAAGTTCGTCTAAGTCATCGAGATCATCTAACGGGATGTCCGGGATATGAGCTGTTTCGACTGGTTCCGATTAGAGGTAGCGGAGTGTCAGATGAGTATGAGGTTATAGTGGCCATACAAATATGTGGTTAGTGTCGTTGGGTATGTCGGGTAGACGCTGGATAGGGAGGAGTTGAGTATAATTTAGTATTATACTTTAATTTAATAAATTAAAACTTTTAGTTTATTTTTCTACTGCTCATTTCCAATGTTCAAATGTCCATAATAAGTATATGCAAAAAAAAAAACTTTTTTAAGGAGCTATTCACATATACATATATCTATGTGGTATGCGTTTCAATGTTCTTCCCACAAATGCAGGCAATTATAGTTTACACTAAGACGCCACCGAGCTGATGATGGAATTTTATGAGGAGACTTTTATTCTATGGCAGAGATACACTCGAAGAGCTTGACATTTCCCGCATAGATTTAAATTAATTTTAAATCAATCGACTTTTGACCTTCAAAATGGTAGTACGCACTGCTAATCACTATGCTATTGCGAGAAATTAATAATCAGAATTAACCAATGTGCCTTTCTTCTATGGAATTATATAGTTTTTGAACGGCAAACCAGTATGATTTTCATGAATGAGAAATTAATTAAATAATATTTTTATTGAAATATAGTACATATGTACATACATATGTATGTATGTACATATATCCATATATAAAATGACGTAAAAAATTTGAAAAACGACCACCGAAGTCAGGAGTCCACTTCAAGCAAAGAAAAACAGATATTTTCTGCGAAGCTAACAAAATAATAAATTCCAAAACCATTTCAAAGAAAATGCTACTAATAAAATAGCAAAAAGCATGCAAAACTTTTTTTATATAAAATTTATTGACACTTATTTCATTTCACATTTTAATAAGGATTAAATCCCATTTCCATTATTTCTGTTAAGGTTATTATTATTACTGTTATTATTGTTATTATTATTATTATTTTTACGCCTGAAAAAAATCCTAGCTTGTTTCGCGCAACGCGCTTCTCTAGCAGGCTTACAATAACCATCATACACATCGAAGGTCATTAAGTAAGGACACTCTTGAAAGAGAAAATAACCATTCGTGCAACGGTAGTAATAACGGCAATTTCTCATATAAGGATAACTTTCGGTGCCGCCAATACGGCATAGTTTTCTAATATTTTGTATTTCTATTGTTAATGGATTAATGTTAGCTTTAATTGTACTGCGAGTAGTAGTAGTAGTTGTTGGTGGTGCAGAAGTTGTTTGGATTGGTGTTGTTATTCTTGGTTTCGTTGTTACAATTGGTGAAACTGTAGTTCTTGTCAAAGTTGTTGGTTTTTGTGTTGTTGTTCGTCGTGTACTTGGAGACGTTGGGCTCGTGGTCTTTTTCACAGTAGACGATGAAGTGATTTGATCCTCGCTGCCAGCCTTAGTTAATTCTTCGCTCTCACATTCATACTCTTCCATGCATTCTTCTTGCGTACAATACGCTGACAGCTCTACATTACAATAAATGAAAGGATAACGCGAATTGCATGCCGAGTTTGGATTCGGTATATATTCCGCTGTTGCCGATGTAATCGTAGAGCAGTCACTTATTATTTTTGCGTTCGCGTAAGTAATTACTTGCAGAGCGATAATGAAAAAAGTTACACTCGCTTTGTATGAGCAGGATCTTTGTGAGGATAATGACATTTTTACTATTTCTTTTTTCACTGTAGAATCAAAACTAGCTTGCAGTTTTGCTATCGCAAACTATTTGGAGTTTTTCTTTTTACACATCTTTATATAGTCTAAACGAGTGAGTCTTCAAGGACGCTTGATGTGCTTGTTGTAATCAAAAAATTTTTTATGCAACTGAAAAATGATTTGACTTCTGAAAATATGTCTCTTATTATCTCCTCTTAAGATATGAACAGTTCATTGCAATTTTATCTTTCCATTATTGTTTTCATATGCATTTAATACATGTTTGAGAGGTTGAAAAAAATTTAAGAATTTCCAAAATACGATATTTATGACTCAATATACATATGTCATTTTTTCATAGATATGTTCTACGTTATTGTATGTTTTTACCATTATATGTTACAATAATTAGGTTTCCAACAACTAATGTAATAAAAATGCCAGTAATATTAATTGGAAAAACAGATAACCTAACCGTGACCTAATTCGCGCACCGATAGTGATGTTCAATTTGGTAGCATCGACTGATGCGAAAGTAGGACAAATTATTTTGTTGTACGCCCATGGTCTGTTGATGCTATAAAAAAAAAACTCCACAAATTGAAGAAAATTGGTCCAAAATCATTTCGTTTAAGCTAATTAAAAAATCTCCATTCTCTCTTTTAATCAAGTACATATTAACCCTTATTAAATATTTATGGCCTTTTGCCATTTTTCGGATAGCTTCATGGCGAAGGATTAGACCAAATGATATTCAGCGGCTCTTCGGTAAACCGAAATAAATCGCACTCAGATGATTCGGGAATCAAAGCTTTTAAACTACGCCCGGTAATTTTTTATAATTTTTATCAGATCGTCAAAGATGTATGTGGTCTGGCGATGATGAAATACAACGCTTTCTTCATTGATCAATTCTGGGACTAGTGTTTTTAGCAATTTATGTACTCCTTCAAAATAATAGGGGTTCTCAATGTCCCTAAAATAGGCATCTGTTTCTGTGGTTACCTCTTCATTCGACCCGAATATCTTACCGCACAGCCATTTTTTCAGGTTTGGTAACAGGAAATGAAGGGCTAAATCTGGAGAATCTGACAACTCATGAATTTTTGCAATGGTAGCTCACACGTGTTCCTCCGTGTATTAGTCTTATGAATAGCACTTTTTTCGTCAAATGCGGTCGTTCTGCTCCAAATCAATTTCGAATCTCGTGCGTGCCAACAAACTGTGGCAATGATATTGTTGTAAGACAGACCCACCTTGGCCTTCTTTGGTGCACGTTCACCTGGATAAATCTACTGTCTTGATTGTTATTAGGTTCCTGGTGTGGTGCGGTGGGTCCATGCTTCGCCTACTACAAAGAAACGGCGAAAAACTTCGTTTGAAGGGTTGCGCTTAAGGTCGTGTGCGGTTAAACGCTGCACTCATCGCGCGGATAACTTTTTCATGTCCAAATATTCATGTAAAATGTGATGCATTCGCTCAGTGGAAATACCTACAGCTTCAGTCACCTCACCCACTTTTATTTTCCGATCATCCCGTATCCTTCCATGGATTTTATCAATGATTTCTTGAGTAATGACCTGCTTTGAACGGGCTGAATATTCGGTTATTTTCGTTAAAATTCACGAGCTCGTTTGCTTTCAATGACTGTCAAACACAAACCAAATGGAAAGCAGTAGTGTATTCATAGTAACTGCGCTGCAAATTGCAAAACTCACTGAATTATCAAATCTTACATTTTTTTGAATCACTCAGAAATTGTGTCTCTAAGGAAAAAAGTATTTGGGCATTTTTGTCAAAATTATATTTATGATAAAACTTACCATTTGATGAAACATTAACGACAATCCTTGATGATACAATTTCTTATCAGATAGTACAGTTCGCTGCTACTCAACTCTTGTCACTAGTATTAATTATATAACGTATAATTCTAAAAAGGAAGAATGGAAGAAGCTATATGGGCTGAAACAAGATGGAAGAGTTGGTGGAGTTGCCTCATCAAACCCACCTTCAGGGCTCTCTTTCAGGTTACCCGCTCATTACAGTGTATTACAAGTTGAAATTTCAGTCATTATGTAGACAACAGATTACAATGAAATCGAACTCATGGGCAAGGATATATATACTTTCAGTGACAGTCAGATAGCGATTAAGTTGCTTGGCTTGCTTTCATTAAACCCACAAATTATGTTGAACTGCCTACAAGAAATTACCAAACAGAACAGGTTACCGCTCATGCAGTCATGTAATATACATATATAAATATTTGGTGCTTGTTACCGCTGAAGCGATTTTTGGCCGAGCTCCTCCTCCACTTTTTGGTTTTTCATCTTGATGTTTTTACTAACAAATTGAGGGACCTACAATTTATTCTAAGTCGCCTTCGAATGACCAATGGCATTTTATGAGGGCCTTTATTTCATGTCAGAAATAAACTCGGAGGGTTTGACATTCAATGTCAAGGGACGACCGCAATTAGAAAAATTTATTTTCTATAATTTTGGATGTTACTCGAACTGGATTCGAACCCAGGTCTTCCAAATTGTAATAAGCAATGTTAACCACTTGGCTATTGTGGCCGCAAAATATACTTTCTTAAAAAAGAGGATATATGGGGACCTTCACAAGACACGGTTTGAAAGGATGGTACGCAGGTAATATTTAGAAAATATTACAGAAGCTACAAGAACGATGAGAAGGAAGGAACGATTTGTTAATTTTATGAGACTGCGCTGCATTGGGTAGAGCTAGGCTTCGATATTTAATTCAGCGAATATCAAGGTATATTATTTAATAAAATTTATAAATGATGCGAAGTGGTTAGTTATGAAGCTTAGGGATAGGTTAAGCATTGTGGTATCACAATGAGCCTACTTTGGCCTAAGTGTATTGATGTTCCCAAATCGATGGCCTAACCTAACCGTTTTGCTGAAAAACACGATAGCTTCTTTATTATGTTCTCTGGTCTCGAGTAATTTTTTTTCCAGGTGCCAAATCAATGAAGACTTTTTATACCTCTCAGAACCATGAAATGGTATATTAACTTTGGTCCGAAGTAAGTAAGTACTAGACGGCGAAGAGCGGAGTTGATATAACTAGGCCCGTCTGTTTGAACGCAAACTAGTCCCTCGTTTTTGAGTTTTTTATATATATATATATACAAACATTTTTCCAAACCGGACAGATCACATAAACCCTATGCAACTGATTTGTTCAGTTTTGTGAGGTTTCGGGTAAAAAAACCTATTAACAAAGCTTTAAGAAAGAGAAATTTGGTATTCTACACACGTACAATAAAGTATATCCGCGGAGTAAGCACTTACGATTGACATACATACATGTATCATCTGTTCACTTTGTCAGGAAGATACGCGAATAACACCTTAGCTGAACTTTAAATTGCCTGGGGGTCGGCAGGTCACGGATAACCGGACAGCCTGTAGAAATAGTTGCAAAATAGAGGAATAATCAACCCCCGACGATAAGCTACAGGAGCTATACGAGCTAGCAGATCCGTTGAAGCTCCTGTCACTGTGGCGAATCGATACCGCCTCATAGAAATATGTGTTCCTCTCATCATGCATGGGCATGATCTGTTCACCATATTAGGTGCGGCTGTTTAAAAATCTGACTGGTGCACACCGTGACACAATGGAAGTCCCTCGAAATATTAACAACAATTTCAGTGTTGTCACGATAGCTATGGTGCTGTGAGGTTACTCTACTGAGGTGTCTATCAGTAACCAGCACCTTCGGATCCTGGCCATTAAGTGTACATTGGGCGTAGGATTATTAGCCTGCATTTCCCCGGGCGGGCGCTGGTCCGTCCGCATATTCCAGAACCGGTAAAGCGAAGGACAGGCCGCAGGGAACTGCGGTAGAGCAGTGTTCCTGTCTATTTTTGACCGCCCCTTGCATACCATACGCTGCCAAACAGACAAATAATGGAGAACAAAATTAAAAGTAAAACCACAACAAACAACTATAACAATATTTTACATATAGAGAGTAGCGGCACTGGAAGCCTAAGTGAATGTAATAGCAAGGTGCAAGAAACAAACATTTGCAAGAGGGCGCCACATGTGTTGAAACTGATCCTTTCAAGCGCGCTCCAAAACTGGGTAGGCCACCAATCAAAAACCTCGGTACTAAAAAATCAGTGAGTGCAGTATCATCCTCACCAGCGTTGTGCGATACCCCGCCCCTGACGAAGGCGATATAACCTCGTGGACAATGTATGTTTGAACTAGGAGATTTCTCGTGATACCAGCGAGTGCAGAAATGATGCAAAGAGCCTCGTGTCGAACGACCAAAACAAAGCAAAACCATCCATTAGTAAAAATCGTCAAAAAATATTTAAGAGAGAGAAATTTGGTGTATTGCTCACGTAAATTCAAATAGATATTGACATCGACAATCGAAATTGAATTTTACCTCTTACAATAAACGTGACATGTTCATGAAAGGTATAAAACTTTCGGGGAAGACAGCTTTTCTTTCCTGTTTTTCTCTTTTTTGTTTTTTCTTTCATACTAAATTTTTTGTTAACATATGCAAATTTCTATCCGCATTTGCATACAGTTTATTTCAACTGAGTTTATTTATTCAAATGTTTTAATCTTTTATAATTGTTTAACAAAAATGCTATAATGTTAATTCAATAAAGAAAAAACAAACAGTAAACGTAACCGTAACTACGATGTAGCCGCAAAGTACAAAAGGCAGGACAGTTAAGGGCAGCGGCGAAAACAAGGGAGAAAATGATAAAAAAAATCGACCATTCACTGTGTGAGCTGGAATTATTTATTTTCTGAGAAACCGTAATTTTTTCTATTTTCTTTTTCTATGCATACATATTTATATATTTCTTGAACAATTTTAATCTATTTTCCATCATAAAGCTAAGCCATAAAGCGAATCATTTCGAGTTTAGTTAGAAACACAAGAGCAGAGTTCACTTTGAATTTTAAGATTGAGAATAATCAAAAATACATATATAAGATTTAATTTGAGACACAGAAAATCGATATAAATATATTAGCTAAAGGGTGATCCACTGATTCCTACATAAAAAAAAACAGAAAATTCAAATTTAATGGGGAATGCTTATTATCATTCGAAAGAACATTCTTTGGCATTTATTTCAGATAGTCCATCCGTTGAGTCGAACTTTCGATGACTCTTTCGAGCATTTTCACTGGTTGCTGGCGAATGACACACGTGCTGTTGTGCTCCAAGGCCTGAATCGAAGCTGGATTGTCCGCATAGACTTTAGACTTTACATATCCCCACAGGAAAAAGTCCAACTGTGTGATATCACACGATCTTGGTGGCCAATCGACCGGCCCAAAAAGTGAAATTATCTGCTCACCGAAGTGTTCTCTCAATAAATACATTGATAGATGCGATGTGTGAGAAGTGGCGCCGTCTTGTTGAAACCAAATGTCGCGGAGATCACGAGCTTCAATTTCAGGCATAAAATAGTCGGTTATCATGGCGCGATAACGGTCGCCATTGATGTTCTCACCGGCATCATTTTTGAAGAAATATGAACCGATGATTCCACCGGCCCACAAACCAAACCAAACCGTTATTTTTTCTGGATGAAATGGCAGCTCTTGGATCTCTTTAGGTTGCTCTTCGCTGAACAAAATGCGGCTGGAAAACATCGGATCTTCTTGGAACTTTTCAAAAGCCCATACAGCGAAGCGATGTCGCTTGCGAAGTTCGAGTGGTCTCAGTTCTTGCACAAGATGTATTTTGTACGCTTTCAATTTAAGATCTCGATGTAAAATGCGCCAAGTTATTCCATACATCAGGTGCTGCGAACGGCGCCGAATCGACTCTCCACTGTCTTCGTGTACACTGTCAGCTACGGCAGCTATATTTTCTTCACTCCGTGCTGGTTGTGATCTATTCTGTCGAATTTTGTCCAATAATAAATGCTGGGCCTCAAGATGGGTGATGGTGTTGCGAATAATACGCTCAGTAAGCCGAGTATGTTGACAATAAGTTGAGCGAAGCGTGCGAAATACATTCTTTACAGAACGTGAATTTTCGTAATAAAGCTGAGTAATTTGTAAACGTTGTTCAGGCGCAGCTCTTTCCATGATGAAATGCCAAATAATACTAAACAAGAATAGTATGATAGCTTGACACGACTCACGCGTGATCTGTCAAAAAAAGACTATTGAAAAAAGTACCTCTACTTGAATCACCCTTTAGATCGAAATCTGAATTGCATAAAATTTCCTACTTCTTTTTGAGCGCATCAATAATTCTAATAATTTTCTGGCTCCAAAACGAGTCGGCATGATTTGTGAGATTGCTCGCTTGAGCATTAAAAAGTTCAGTTAAAAATCTTATTTCACATTTTTTTGGGGTTTTTATTTGAGACACCAAATGTATGTATTATACATATATTTGAAAAAATTATTTTAAATCACAATTTTATTAACTCTTTACATATCTCTCCAACACCTTGCTTCTACTTTCATTTTACATATGTAATCGATGGCATCGAAAACTCGGAAAAATCCACAATCTTGTATTTGAAAATAGCCATTATTGCAAGCATAATAATAACGGCAATTACCACGATAAGGTTCACGTAAAATTATACCAGGTTTACACTTTGCTCTAATCACTACTGAGATTGGAATAGTTACAGTTTGAGCTGTCGTTTCTGACGGATAATGAGCAGATGAAGCAGTTGTAGTAGATAATGACATAGTTGTTGACTCAGAAATAGTAATGGGAGTTGTTGCTCCCGTTGGCGGAGTTGGCGCAATTGACGACGGAGTCACCGTTGCTGGACTTTCAGCCCTCTCACATTCATACTCATCTAAGCATTCATTTACAGTACAGTAAGCCGATCCAACACCGTTACAGTAAATGGTTGGATATTGTGTTCGACATTTTGCCTCCGGATTCACTATGTATTCCCCCGCCTGTGTGCCGCAATATCTTATACGTCTCGATTGCACCAGAGTAAGTGAATATAGCGTGAGGAAGATATTGAAAATTATTTGTTTAGCGAAGAATTTTTGTAGAAAAAACATTTTTCTGTATGCACTTATAATTCGTACTTTTGTATCAACCGCGTGCGGCAACAGCCGCTTGTGAGATTTATTATGAACCGATTTCTTTAATTGGCTGTTGTCTTTCTTTTATACTTATATACTCGGATAATGCTACCAGCGAAAATCAATTAATTTTTTAGATAATGTTTAAATTCCTTAATCAAAGCTACAGTTTCTTGTTAATTAAATTGATTCTTATGGTTTATTCATACGAGGGCTACTATCGTGAGTTTGGATAGACGGTAACTGACATCGTTCTGCAATGTTTACAGTTATTTGGAAAATTTTTCTTAAATTTTAGTCAATCAAACTAACGGAGAATAAACACCCTTATCGATTCCATTTTTTTTATAAGGAAAACCAATATTCAATATTCTTCTTCTTATTCTTCATTATTGATGCCGTTCGATTATAGCCAATTATTTCCCTTTAGCTGTTTAGGTCTATTGAAAACACCGAGTTAGGCTAGGTTCTTCTTATTTTATCTGTTTCAAACGGTGTCCTCTCTCTCCTCTTTCAAACGATATGACTTATCCAGTCAGTTCTTTCACATCATATTTGAATAGGGCAGCCGGTAAGACATCGACTTTTAATGCTTTGTTGTTCTTCAGGCGGGTATATGAAACATTCTGTAATGGACTATCTATTTCATAATCATTCATTTTGGTTCGCCATCTTACGTAAAAAGCAGACTGGAGAAGTGCTTCCTTCGTAATTTTAAAATACTATCGACAGCGGTTACGAGATCACCCATTCGAATCCAATATGACTATGCTCTTGGCTTGAAAAATTATGTTAGTCGCGTCATCTCCTAATAGAAATTTTGAGCAATATACCGGTCTGCGTTTCAAGGTATTCCTACTCTCGCATTTCCTCCTCTCTCTTTATATGTTTGCTAATGACTTTCTCGTTGCGGGGTAGGCAGCCCCTTTCTCTCTCTACTAACGTTCCTCAATGTATTAGGTTTTCTTTCCACTTTATCGACAACCAATAGTTTCGTTGACGGCTAAGCATCATCTTATATAGGTGATAAGCATATATGAAAATAGTTATGGTCCTTGTCTCAATAATTTATTTTTATTTTTTACTGTTAACCTGCCTTTTCTGCCTTTTTCTATCTTCTCAGGCATTGACAGTGAGTTCTGGCGATACTTTTAAGCAGTAAAAATATTAAATAGTAAATCCATTCACAACACATCCACCTAATTGATTTTATTTAAATATAATCCAATTTTTTTTTAAGAAAATCATCTCCGATGAAGCTCACTTTCATCTGAGTGGTGCGGTAAATAAACAAAACTGTTGATTCTGGTGCGAAGAAAATCCACAAATTATTCATGAACAACCATTACATTCACCTAAATTGACAGTTTGGTGTGGTTTTTGGTCTGGTGGAATCTTCGAAATGAAGCTGATAGCACAGTTATTGTTAATGGAGAGTGGTATAGATCGATGATAACCAACTTTTTATGGCCACAATTGGAAGAAGTTGATCTTAACAACATCTGGTTCCAAGAAGACGGGGCTATGTGTAACGTTCAACAACCGAAATATTGCGGGAAAGGTTTGGAGATTCGATTATTGCAAGAAATTGTGACATTGAATGGCCTTCAACAAGTTGTGATTTAACACCATTAGACTACTTTTTGTGGGGTTAGTTGAAGTCATTGGTCTTTAGAAATAAACCGGACTCTCTTCAAGCTTTAAAAGTCAGTATTGAACGTGCTATTCATGACATACGACTTGATTTAGACGAAAAAGTGCTCAAAAAATGGGTTCATCGAATTAGTTCCTGCAAAAGAAGTCGTGGAGGCCATTTGAATGATGTGATATTCAGAATAGAATTGTATCGATTGTATTTCTCATCAAATAAAAAACATTTGAATTTCCTTAACAATTAGTGTGTTTTTTTTTAAAGAAATTTTATCACTCTTATTGGAAAACTCTATATAAGGCCGAACTTCGACCAACAGCGATAAAAGTGCTTCAAATTCACTCCTTACATAGTGAATGGCTAGACATAAACCTTATAAAGATTGAAAGAGTATGATATAAACTACAATTTTAAGTCGCTTATACAGAGAGATATGGAGAGAGCATACTCTCTCTCTTTCTCTATTGATCCAAAAGTTCAAGGTGATTTTATATACGGGGCATATCCAAGTGCACTGAATTTTTGACAAATTTTTCTCTAAACTAAAAAAATATGTGATATTTTAGTACATATTGTACGCTATTTTTCGACATAGTCGCTATTCCTGTCTAAGCAGGTGGTGAAACAGTTAACACATTGTTTTGATGCTTTTCTCGAAGTTGTTTCCCACCAACCCTATCTCGTTGACTGTTTTCGATATCCGAGGGTTTCTGTGATTGTGTTGGGTAGTACAGGTCTGAAATTTTGCGAAAACATCCCAAAACTTTCATCCACAGTCAATATCGATCGTCACAGAGCGCATTTTTAATTTTTTCTAGACAATTGAAGGTACTCCGCTCCACCGTTTATCATGTACAGTCATACGACCGTTTTTGAACGCGCGACACCACTTCCATGCTCTCTTATGATTCATAGATTTAATACCATATGCAGTTTTCTTTCTCATTATAATCTCAAATTTTCATATTTAGTATAAGTATTTTGAAATCTCCAGAAAATATATTTCAGTTCATGCAACTTCTACTATATAAAATAACAAGTTTGACCATAAAAAAATTAATTTATATGAAATCTGTCGATCAATTTTTACTTAGAAGTCCTTTTTTTTGATGAAGAAGGTATTAGGTTTGAAAAAAAAAAATTATTGAGAACTGGTCGAAATGCTTAAGAAAGTTAAACGATTCTTATAGAGAATTCGATTTCTGACTGTGTACATATTTTTTTTGCATATACCACACTTCTTTAGCAACCCTCTTATCAGCCATTAACCTTTAAGTGTCATTTTTGCCATGAATAGTGAAAAATTCCAAAAATGTTAGATAAATTAAACTACATTAGATAAAGAGCATGATTCAGCGGGCAACACAGCATGTCTGGCAAATGAAATCTCCCTTTGTGCAATGCCAAAGAAAAAAATATATAAAAATAATTCTCACAGATTGTTGCACACTATGACTGCTACTATTTAGACTACCTCAAATCAAGTTTATTTAAAGGTTAGAGCGGGAACTTATTCTACAACACATCCGGTGTATTTTGTGTTTGCGTTTAAGTTGTAATTGTCAAAAGCATGGCCTTTATAACTACACAAACTCTCTGATCCACTATTTTTTCTCATAGAGAACAATCCCATATTACATTTACAAATAAAAAAACTAATGAAATTCAGGCAAAGAAACATACTAAAAAATAGTTTTGACAATATTTGTGAAGAATTCATGATAAAAGTTGCATTCGGTGCCATAGTAATTCCACCTTGAGTTTCAAGTTCAATACTTACAAAAAAATTCAACATATTATGAAAAAAAAAAAATATATATATATATGTATATATATATATATATATATATATATATGTATATATTGTAACGGAAATCCCAAATACGAAGGAAAGGCAAAAGGAGTAGCAGTGTAAAGGAAATTCCCCGTCGTTAAGGATAAACGGAGCGCGGCTGCAGCTACCGCAGGCAAACGAATAATAAGCGCGTGAACAGAATCTTTGGGCCATCTTCAGGTATAAAAAAATCGGCAGCCGCTAACACAGGAAGAAACGAGTAGAAGACGCAGTGGAGTTAACATTGCTGTGAGCTGTGTGAAGCAAAGGATAATTGTGTACCATAATGAATTAAATGAAGTCATTGGATTAAGAGAATAAATCACTTGACAGCTGTTAAATCGGTCGCCATCTTGAAAAGTAATGCCAACTTAAAGATCTATACCTCTATAAAAAACACCCTTTATGAAAAAATATATAAATATCGTGTCTTTTTGTCTCAATTATTCAAACATGCTTTCCTACATTTTTGGCCAGTACAAAGCCTGAAATTGAAGAAAACCTGCAAAAGATTTTATAAAAAGTGCTTATTTTTCGTAATTTAAATTGCAAATTGTAGACGAAACCAAGTCGTGGTTACATAATTTTTTTTTTGCAAATATGAATATTTGGGACAAAGGGTCAGTGGTATAAGAAACTGTTTGAGGTTCGGGCAGCATAGGCAATGGAGAGAATAAAAAAATTACTTGTTGTTAATTTAAAAAAAAATTTTTTTCCATACTTACAAATGGCTAGAAGACATTTACCGCATTCAGAGGAAGCACCTATCCACTTATTGGCCTACCCTTGAACCATCAACTGAAGAAACTTATCGTAGATTTAGCATATACAGAGCCTAAACCTTTTACACAGGTAGAATTAATCGATTTAGTAGGGGATCTTGATATACCCAAAGAATCTGCGGAGGAGCATTTGTGTAGATCTAAAGATGGTGGACTTTGGTTTTGGTCTGTCGAGAGAGGACTTTATTTTTTAACTGTGTACTTGGACTGTGTACAAAGTAGCACTTGTTGGCAAGAGTGATTCTGTGTTGGATTTAAAGGCTGACATTGTTGGTGTTGTTAATGCTGATAAAGACTCTCTTTGTCTGAAACCTCGTTTGGTATCGAACGGCGCGGAGAGGTCCTTCCCAATTCTGACTGCGCTTCTGGTATTATCCAGGGTCAGTTTACAAAGCCGTATAAGTTTTGTGGGGATATCAAATTCAGACATAGCGGCGTAGAGGCAGTTCCTTATCGTGCTGTCGAAGACAGCTTTAAAAGCGATGAAAAGGTGGTGTGTATCGATTCTTTTCCCTCGTGTCTTCTCCAAGATTTGGCGCATAGTGAATATCTGGTCAACGGTGGATTTTCCAGGTCTAAAGCCACACTGATAAGTTTCGATCAGTTTGTTGACGGTGGGCTTTAGTCTTTCACACAATACTCTAGATAGGACTTTATTTGCGATATTAAGGTGACTTATCCCACGATAATTGGCGCAGACCGTGGGGTCTCCCTTTTTTGGATTGACCATATTCTGCAAAGAAGCTGATGCATGCTCCTTGTCAGTTCTTTGCCGCCGTTTTTGAATAATTCTGCCGGTAAGCCATTGGCTCCCGCCGCATTGTTATTTTTTAAGCGGGCAATCGCTATTCGAACTTCTTCATAGTTGTGTGATGACACTTCTATACCATCGTCATCGATTGGGCTTTCGGGGTCGTCATCTCCGGGGTTTTCACTTTCACTGTCATTGAGCAGGTTGGAGAAGTGTTTCCTCCATACACTAAGTATACCCTGGACATCTGTCACCAGATTATCTCCATGGTCCCTACACGAGTTTGCAACAGTCCTGAAACCTTCTGTAAGTCGCCGCATCTTCTTATAGAATTTTTGAGCATTACCCTTGTCTGCCAGCTTCACAAGATGTTCGTACTCACGCATTTCGGCCTCTTTCCTTTTTTCGTCTGCAAATGCGTCTCGCTTTCCTCTTCAGCTCTCGGTATCTATCCCACCCCATACGGGTTGTAGTCGATCGCAAAGTTGCGAGGTAGGCAGTCTGCTTTCTCTCCACTGCAGTTCGACATTCCTCATCATACCAGCTGTTTTTCTGGTATTGTTGAAAACCAATTGGTTCCGAAGCAGCGGTACGCAAGGAATTTGCTAGTTCGTTCCACAGCTCCCTTATATCGAGTCGCTCATGAGTGCTTTCAGAGAGCAGGTGTGCAAGCCGAGTAGAAAACCTGCTGGCTGTCTGCTGTGATTGCAGCTTTTCGACGTCAAACCTTCCTTGCGTTTGTTGACGGGCGTTCTTTGCCACACAGAGGCGGGTGCGTATTTTTGCTGCTACAAGATAATGAGCCGAGTCGATATTTGGCCCTCAGAACGTACACACGTCTAGAAAACTGGATAGATGTCTTCCGTCTACCACATCATGATCGATTTGGTTGCGTGTTTTACGATCTGGTGACAGCCATGTAGCTTGATGAATTTTCGTATGCTGGAATCTGGTAC
The DNA here is from genome assembly GCA_030068015.2 of Neoceratitis asiatica. Lineage (NCBI taxonomy): Eukaryota > Metazoa > Arthropoda > Insecta > Diptera > Tephritidae > Neoceratitis > Neoceratitis asiatica. The sequence goes on along the minus strand of CM061524.1, from coordinate 61,185,323 downwards.
TACAGACAATCATATTTCGGGTCCCGGTAAAGTCAATCAGCCTTAGTACGTTTGGGGATGTTTTGTCGTGGAGGCTGAATTTTCCGATTGTTGCGCCAAAAATACCTTCTTTGCCCGCCCTGGCGTTGAAATCGCCTAGCACAATTTTGACATCTTGGCGCGGGCAGCGCTCATAAATTCGTTCTAGGCTCTCATAGAAAGCATCTTTGGTCACATCATCCTTCTCTTCTGTCGGTGCGTGGGCGCAAATTAACGATATGTTGAACTTCGCTTGCGGCTAGATGTTTATCCACCGGGGTAAATGCCAGGACTCGGCGACGGAATCTCTCTTCCACCACAAACCCAACACAAAATTTGCGCTCCTTTAAATGGCTGCTGTAATAGATTTCACAAGGCCCCACCTTCATCCGTCCTTGTCTCGTCCATCGCATTCTTTAGACGGCGGTGATGTCAACCCTTAACCTTACGAGGACATCAACCAGCTGGGCAGCGGCACCTTCCCAATTAAGGGACCGGAAATTCCAGGTGCATGCCCTTAAATCGTGATCCTTTAAACGTTTGCGGCGGTCGTCATCAAAGGGGGGATCTTTCATCCCAAGCATTAATTTTTCATTGGAATATAGTTCTTATAGTCTTTGATAGAAATTTAACTGTTTAGATTGGAAAAGTTCAATATTTACATTTTGTTTAAAAAAAAATTTCTTAAGTCAAATAAAAACAGTTTTCAAGTACTAATTGTTTCAGCTTAATTGAATGTGTGTGAACACAAAAATCTGAAATGCGGTTTAAAGCTTAGTTGTCTCGCCTAATTGATATGTTGAAATTGTTCTAAAGATAGAATTTCATTTATAACAGCTCATCTATCTCCATTATTTGCAGCTGAGACAAGTGCCAGTTAAATGAGTATACTTATGCATGTAATAATACTCGTATTATGTACACCGTACGCACGAATATAAATAAAACATAACATACTCTACATATAAAATATTTTTAAATTAAACACTAACAATGTATTATTTTTAGTACACTGTATAAAATATTTAGTAATTATCCCAATGTTTCGTTTGTGCAGTTAATATGATATTGCGGGCTAGAAATCCAATTGGGAGTGTGATAGCGTTCATAAATTACATACAATGCATGCATTACATTACATGCATTTGTACACACGTGACGTCAAATAATATTTTTGTTTGGTTTTTTCCTTCTGTAATTCACTACAAATTTACTTATTAATTGTTAGCGCTCAAATATTTAATTTGATATTTGAGTTAATACTCTTATCACTAAATTTTTTTTCAATTGTCTCTTTTCTCTTTATCATTCAAGCCATAAACTTCTAGCTGTTTTCATTCCAAAACAGTAGTTGTAGATAACAATATTGTTATTATCTTTAAATGTAAATCTTATCAAAAATTGTAAACTTTTCGACTATTTGTACATGATAAATTCTATACTTAGTTTCTTACTCTTACCTTCAATTATATGTGCACGTCAAAGTGATCGGCAAATCGGGAAGAAAAAATAATTGTTAACAATTCATATAATTTTCTTTATCATTTCATTTTCTTTATCTTAATATAATTTTATTTAACACAGCAGGAAATTGAAATAGAAATATTTGTCTTCTAATGAAATATCGGTTTTCCAGTAGGGAAAGCATTTTAATTTTCAACTTATTTGACAAGATGACGGTCGCAGTAGCAGAGCTAGCAGTGCGTGCTTGCATCGGAGGGCCATAGCACTACCTAGGCTTATTGCTGGCCGCTACAAAAGATGAATGTTTTTTTTAACGAAAGGGAGCCTTTAGTTGCACGAGCAGTGTGGTTTGGTGCATTGTCTTGTTGGAAAGTCCAAGAATCACCATAAAGATTACCAGCAAACTAGATCAGCACTTCATACCTTAATATTCGTTCTGGTGGGTACGAAATACAGCAGAGAATTCCGATGATATCCAAAGGCTGCCCAAATTATCACTGAACCTCCACCATGATTTCGCTTATAGCGAGTTTGGCAAGACTGCTGTATATCACGCCAGTTATTAAGGCAGCCATTAGGACAGTTCAAAAAAATTCTTTCTCAACAGAAAAAATAATCATTTTGCACCCATCTGTCCAAAAATTTAATTTTTCAACATAGGTCAGACGTGCTCGTATATGTCGATTTTGCAGCTTGAGTACAGGCTCCTGAGACTCATATTTAGTCAATTTATTTTGCGTCAAGATTTGGTGGACTCTTCTTGATACACCTACATTTAAATGTGCCTTGACATGCTCTTCTGCATTGCTAGTCGCTGAACTTCACGTCTACATCTGTGATCGATTTTAGTCGGTCTTCAACTGCACTTAATTGTAACATAACTTTCGAGGTTTCCAATTTAAACATTTTATGTTAAAGATGAACAGAATTCTTTTACTTGCCGATATTGTGACAAAAATTATCATTGTTTCTTATTAAAAGCAAGCTCGTAACACAACAAGAAGTGTTGCAAAATATAATCTGGGTCACATGCAGTGTATCTGGTGATACCATGAACGTATCATTGTCTCTTTGAGGCTCCCTAAATAGGCAACCAATTAAGCTTAACCTAACCTATTTAATATTTGATACTCATTAGCTAGTACATCTAGTTATTCTGTATGATTTAAAAAATCACGGACTCTATAAATGATATGAAATGAGCCTATTAAAGGGACAGCAAAGGTGTTCATTCCAGAAATAGAGACAAAAATTCAAAATTTTTTTATTCAATATTGCTTTACGTTGGTAAAGAAGTGTTTTATGTATGAAAGTTAAGGTCAATTGACCAACCATAGTAAAGCACATTTTTTATTCAACATAGTTCCATTCAAGGGTGAAACACTGATTATAGCGACTCTCCAAGTTTTCGATACCATTTTTGTAGTACGATTTGTCCTTTGCTTCAAGCTAGACCTAAGTTTCGGTGATTTTCATTCGACGAAAATTACTTCCCAGCGAGCGTTCTTTCGAAATCTGAGAACAGGAAATATTCGTTGGGGCCAGATCTGGAGAATACGGTGGATGAAGAAGCAATTCGAAGGCCTGTTTATGGGATTTTTACCATCAGTTTCACTGACTCAAGGTGCAATGTCTTAGTGAAACAGCACTTTCTTTTTCTTCATATCCGGCCGTTTGTCGGCGATTTCGTCCTCCAAACGGTCAAATATTGCAACGTAATAATTGTTGTTGATGGTCGTTCCTTTTTCAAGGTAGCCCATGAAAATTATTCCATGCACATCCCAAAATACAGACTCCATAACCTTGCCTGCCGACTATTGCGTTTTTCCACGCTTTGGAGCGGATTCATAGTGTACAGTCCACTCCACACTTAAAAAATAAATATTTTCTCAACGCGAAACTCCGTTATCCATTTTTTCACAATAAAAGAAGTTGCTTCACTCAAAATAATATAATTCACAAACTAATGATCCGAGCTGTCAAATTTATACACGCGTCTATTGAAGGTTAAGGCTAACTAAAAATGATTAATTAATGAATTCTAGAATCTATGTGTGAGGCCTTGACCTTATATGTTGTCATTATGATATCAAAAGAAGAATTTCTCAACTATGAGAAATTTCCGTTCAAAGTTTGTTCACTGTTGACCAAATACATAGATCGAAATATTTGCATAGATATGTGACAAAGGATGAAACATGGATCCGATTTGGCGGATTATCAGCCAGATTGGGCTCCCAGCGACTACTGGCTATTTGACAGAATCACAGAAAAATCAGCGTACGCCAAATCATAAAAATCTCAACTAAAAATTTTTTTAAATCCTCTCTATCCCATAAACCAGTTCATAGATTACATCTCTAATAGCTGAACACAAAATCTTTTAAATCATAGCCTTAAACTGAAAAAATAACATTTCTCAGTTATTAATTAACGTTTGAATCTGGACAGATTTTTTTGTATTAACTTCTATCTTTCAGTCACTTAGCCATTTTTTAACCACATTAAGATGTTCTTGTAGGTGAAGTGAGGCTTTTTCTGCAGTTAAAACTTGTTGCAGTAAAAGCTGTATCATCGGCTTAGGTTGCTACCTCTATACCATTGCTAATCGGCAGGTCAGCTGTAAATATTGTACATTAAGGGGATCTAAAACATTACCTTGAGGAACTCCAGCTTCAACTCTGAATATTCACCTTTTTCATTGACATAGGATTTACGGTCATTTAGAAAAGACTTTAGAAGTAAATAGTAAGGAGCTAGAAGTTGTTTTATTTTATTTTGTAAAGTAACCCTGCATGCCATACTTTAAAGAATGTCTGCTTAACGTCTAAAAAGACTGCTGCGCAGTACTGTTTACATTCGAAAGCGCTCATAATAATAATAACAATTTCAATTGTTCGGGTAATATAGAACATAAACATGAAATTTCATCAAAATCGGTCAAGCCGTTTAGAAAGAGTTGAATGACAAACACACGCGCAGAAGATTTTATATATGCATATGCATGTATATTTTTTATAGATTTTGAATACGAAAACCTCAAATTCACCTGCAGTGCCAAAAATACGATAATGCATTTATATTTTCAGCCAGCTGATAAGTTATCAAAAAAAATATATATAAATATAAACCTGAACATGTTGATTTTAAGATTAGACTTATTTTGGAGACATAGTATTAAATGATTTAAAAAAATTTAAGAGTTACTCTCCATATAAAATGCATGGAAGCTAGATTAGGTAAGAAGCTAAATTTTTTTTTAAAGGACTTATGTCACTTTTTCGCAATTTTTAATGACTCCTGCATTTTATTGCTGTGATGATTTTCTAATAGAGAATCATTTGAATATTTGAGATGTGAAGGTATTTCAAACATAGGAGAAATGTGATATTTATTTTCATCCGTCGCTCTCTACAGCTATAATCTTCTTAATATAGCTTCGTATCTCCGCAGAGGGGATCGTATTTAAAACACTAAGTGATGACTGTCTCTCTCCTCCTTTCTCCTTATGGATTGAATAGAACATATTCAGGTTCCAATCGTCAGCTATGCCTTACTCATAACACTACTCGCGTTATGTTCGATCAGAGCGTTGCAATATAGGCAGTTCATTTTGCTATTATTGCACGATATTCCTAATTGTTCCAGCTCTTCTTAGAATATTGTCTAAAACCAATTTTCTTTTGGTGGAGATACGTAAGAAGTTTAAAAAGATTGTGGTGAGAAGTTCGTGCAAAGAATTGAAGGTTAGCACCTCGCAGCAGAGTCTCTCTCCCACCCCCAAAACAAAACCAAATTTACACTATTTTATATGCCAACCTTAATAAATGTGACAAGGACCTAGACGGCGGTGATGTCAGCTTTATATTTCGGTGAGGGTACCATCTCCATTAAGATACTAGACATTCCAGGTGCACACAGAACTTAGTACAATCGCATTAATCGTCGTCAAAATTAGATGTTCAAATTCGTTATCCGGATGTTCTGTCTTTTTCGGTGGACTAGCTTTTTACACCTTAAACACATCCTATCTATATGAGGGCGTAATAATTATGACACATTTATTTAGATAGCGAGCCGCTTGCATCAAGATCGACGTCCGGTCGCAACGCCACTTTAAGTGAACATATACATCTATTAGACTTCAAAGAAACCTCAAACCGAGTATGACCGAGTGACTTCACACGAGTTGGTTAACGTATCTAGCGCAAGAGGGCACCCAGAAACAAGACCACACTTATACTTATAAGTTAAATATTCGGCAATACCCTACTGACTACTGATAATTTGACGATTGCCCGGTACCGTTGAGAAGAGTATTTAATGTACGAGGGTAAGCCATTGACTTTATGAATAAAATATATGTTTTTCGGCAATTAAGAGCTTTATTTCTAAGCACAGCAAGTAGTCCAACGTTTCTTAAATTTTTGTATTCCTTCCAATAATAGGTTTTTTCAAATCAATCAAAATAAGCGTTTGTTTCTGCGCTAATCATTTCATTCGACTCGAATGTCTTACCGCCCAGTCATTTCTCCAGATTTGGAAACAATAAATATGCCAGATAGGGTAGTAGTTCGTTGCCCAATTAATGAATTTTTGCCATGATGACTACACAAGTCTACACCCGTGCATTGTCCTGATGGAACAACACTTTTTTTCGCCAAATGCTGTCCTTTCTGCTTCAAATCAATATTGAACCTGTCTAAAAGCTCTAAATAATATTTGCTGGAGATCATTTTGTCATTTTAAAGGTAATCGATGTGGATGACCACTCGTACATCACAAAAACTGTGGCCATGATTTTGTTGATCGACAGACCCACCTTGGCCTTCTTCGGTTCACGTTAACCCGAAGAAACTCACTGCCTTAACTGTTGTTAGGTCGATAGTATGTTGTAGTGAATTAATGTTTTGTATACTTATTCTTCTTCTTCTTCTTTGGCGTAGGCACCGCTTACGCGATTATAGCCTCGTCAACAATAGCGCGCCACTCGTTTCTTCTTTTTGCTGTTTGGCGCCAGTTAGAAATACCAAGTGATACCAGGTCGCTCTCCACGTGATCTTTCCAAAGGAGTGGAGGTCTTCCTCTTCCTCTGCTTCCGCCAGCGGGTACTCCATGGAATACTTTCAAAGCTGGAGTGCTTTCATCCATACGGATGACATGAACTAGCCAGCGTAGCCGCTGTCTCTTTATTCGCTGAACTATGTCAATGTCGTCGTATAGCTCGTACAACTCATCGTTCCATCGTCTGCGGTATTCTCCGTTACCAACGCGCAAAGGACCAGAAATCTTCCGCAAAACTTTTCTCTCGAAAACTCCTAAAGCCGACTCATCGGATGTAGACATCGTCCAGGCTTCTGCACCATATGTTAGAACGGGAATGGTGAGCGACTTGTAGAGTTTGGTTTTGGTTCGTCGAGAGAGGACTTTACTTTTCAATTGCCTACTCAGTCCAAAGTAGCACCTGTTGGCAAGTGTGATTCTGCGTTGGATTTCAAGGCTGACATTGTTGGTGTTGTTAATGCTGGTTCCAAGATAGACGAAATTATCTACGACTTCGAAGTTGTGACTGTCAACAGTGACGTGGATGCCAAGTCGTGAGTGCGATGACTGTTTATTTGACGACAGGAGATATTTCGTCTTGCCCTCGTTCACTACCACTACTAATCTGGAGAAGGCAGAGCTTGCGGTGCGATTTTTATGACCAATTATATCAATATCATCGGCATACGCCAACAATTTCACACTCTTGTAGAATATTGCACCTGATCTGTTCAGATCTGCAGCTCGTTTCGTCTACGGTAACGAAATGACGCAAGAATTCGTTTGGATTGCGGTTAAACATCGCCAAACAGTCGTTTGAAGTGGTTGCAGGGTTGCACGTATCGTCGTGAGTGGGCAATCCTTTGCTCGGATAGCATTTTCATGTCAAATAATTCTTGTAAAATGTGATGTACTCGTTCAGTTGAGATGACTACAGTCCCAGACACCTCATGCACTCGGATATCTCCTGTATCCGATTGTCCAATATCATTCCGTGTAATTTTTCGACGATTTCTGACCTCTTTAGGGCGTCACTTGTATTGGTACGACCATATTTTCATTAAAAATCACGAGGTCGTTTATTTTTAATGGCGCAGCCAAAATTTTACAGTAGTCTATTAATCGATAACGAAATGTGTTGTATTTACAGTAACTGCGCGGCAAATTCAAAAAGCCACTGACTTATCAATTACCCCTGTATCAAGTATGAATATTTGCAGGTAAATCTAACAAATGTATTTTTTCGAAATAATACTGAGTATTTTAAGATCAAGGTAGATTGAAATATATTGACCTTGGCGTACTTTTAATAATTCAACGTGGGAGAAATTTTTTGCAAGTACCGAAGTAAATAATAATAATAAATGAAGAAATCTCTCAAATAAGCTTCATTATCACACGAGGAAAGTGTGAGCGCTAAGGGATGACCCCTCAGGAATATCGTTCTCATATTCAGCAAAAAAAAAAAAAAAAAAAAAAATCATAAATAAATGTGACGATTATTTTTTATTCTTACGCTAGCATTGTGGGCGATATGTTAGTTTGTATGTTAAATACATACAAATTAATTCCGATATACATAAGATTTTAACATAACAACAAATATATTGGATTACTTATATAAACTTAGTAATATGCATGTACATATCTATGTACAATTAAGTATAATATAGTGTTTTTGAGCATTATTTTGGCTTTTTATTGTGATAATTTTTTCACTTCTACAGCGTAGCATTTAAAAATGCGATAATTTTTTTTGTTCCTTTGATTATCACACATGAGTATGAGTACTTTATTTATATTCTACTTCCGATTGCACGAATAATTATGGACGATCTCGTATGTATGTATGTATAGCGTATCTGTTACATAGTCAGCAGTACTTAGATATTTTACTGGACATATGCACGTACATATGTATGTATTTAAGTATTTGCGCTGCACTACACAATGTTGACATGGCGATCCTACACGGCATGTTTGCAGTACAAGCGCGCGAGTTGCAGTGAAATGTTCGATCGGTACGCGGCAAAGAAAGTAATTTAAATAAGCATTCATATATACATATATGTAAATTAATATACATGCGAAAGAAAGATAAAGTTTTAAGAAAAATTTTATACAGTGTAAGAGTGCTCATATGTAAGGAACTACTGCAAAGCGCATGTTTTGTGAAATTATTGTGCCTTTAAAAAAATATACAACGGATTAATTAAAAAAAAATATTTTTAAAATAAAATAAATCATTTTTTTATGAGTGAATGTTAATATACACATTAAGTATTTTATTCAAAGAAAAACGAATACCGTCCACTAGATGACATCTCAAGTGGAAGAGGAGAAGGTACATATGTACATATCAAATACATATTGAGAATATCTTTCACAAAACATATATATATAATATAAACAGAAAATTTTTAAGAAAACTTGGCGGTTTATTATTTTAAATCAATAATTAATTCAATATCAAATTCCATGCAGTTTCGCAGGATAGAGGATATAAAAATAGTGTTCTAAAAGCGTTATAGTAATAAAGTTTTCCAGTACCAAAGTGTTTCAAAATAGTACTTAAATTAAAATTATTATATATTTTAAAAATTATTACATAAATTATTATATATTTTAATTTTTGGTTTTTAAAAAAATTATAAAAAACAACAAGCTTTTAAAAATAAAAAATTGCAGTATATAGCATCGAAAGCTTATATGTACATTTTCCTGAAGGCAAATTATTTAATATCTCAATTAGACCGAGAAACAAGTAGTTCAAACTAATTAAAATCATTTTTATTATTTTTTTTTTCTGCGATATCTCGTGTTTCAAAGTGATATTTTCTAAAGCAACATTTAATAATGATTTATGTAACTGGAAAAAATAAAAGTGAAAATTTTCAAATATTTAAAAAAAAATTAAATGTTAAAAAAATCAAAAAAAAAAAAAATAAAACAGAAAAAAATTAAATACTAAAAAAATTAAAAAAATAAAGAAAAAACAGAAAAAAAATTAAATACAAAAAAAAAATTAAAAAAAAAATTAAAAGAGCTCAAAAATTTGTTAAAAGTTTGTTAACAGAATTTTTAAACCTCCGGGCCGGCAAAACTTTTTAAAATACTTTAAAGTTTTAGTAAATAAGTAAAGAAAATGTAAAGCAATCTAAAAAAAAAAATAATTTTTGGTGTTCCGAATTCCGATTGAAATTAATTTAACATCGGTTTGAATTTTCGACTCGGTATCAAAAAAGTGTTCGGGAGTCCTGTTCAAATTGAAAAATACACCAGAAACTAAATCCGATTTGAACTGATATCGAACTGCTACGGGCTTACTTTTTATATCTGAAACAGTAGAATGTTTGTTTTTGAAAAATCTGACAAAAACATAATAGTTTTTGGTTTGTGGCTGTAGTTTCTATTGAAATTAGAAAAGAAAAGTATCAAATTTTATATACATATAATATAATTATTTTTTAACTTTTCCAAATTATCATTATGAACTTAGAAATTTACCGTGTGCTTGGCCGTATTTCAAACATTTTCGAAAATGTGAATCATGTGAATGTGTGAACCAACTGCAGACTGTTTTATCAAAATATTTATACGTTCGTATTTCCGTCCATAATTAATCCCTACTTAAGTTACAGTGTAAAAGGATGGACTGACATGGCTAAATCGTATATTCTCGTCATTCCATGCGGTGTCTTTAGTTCAGTTTGTAAATATTTTTAATTTTATAACAATTTTATCTGTATGAGCTAAATGCTCTGAGACTCAATAAATAAATATATATCTATATCTATTATTTTATGCCGTTATACAACTGTTAGCTACTAAACTGAGATGCGTAAGCAACCAATTCCCCTGGCATGAACATGATTATATACAGTTTGTGTCCCATAAATTCTAGGAATATCGCACATTAAGCAGAATTCGAGTGTGTTTGCTCCCCAATGAAAAGGAATACCGTTAAGTTGCTTACATTTTCTAGCTGTAATAGATCAATTGGAAAGCCCTCGACCTGACTCATAGATAATCTACTATAAATAATCAATTAACGATTTTTAGTTAGCCCTAACCTTCAAAAGACGCGTCTATAAATTTGAAAGCTCGGATCATTAGTTTGTGAATTATAGCATTTTCAGTAAAGCAACTTTTGTTATTGTGAAGAAATGGATAAAAAGGAATTTTGCGGGTTGATAAAATATTGCTTTTTTAAGGAAAAAAATACAATTGAAGCAAAAACTTGGATTGATGACGAGTTTTTGGACACTGCCCCAGGAAGATCAGCCTTCAAGATTGCTATGGTAAGTTTAGACGTAGTGAAATGAGCATCGAAGACGGTGAACGTCTTCGTGGACGTCTAAAAGAGCTTGTTACCGGTGAAAACATCAAAAAAATCCACAAAATGATTTTGAATGACCGTTAATTAAGATTGAATGAAATATCAGGCACTCTAAAGATATCAACTGAATGTGTACATCATTATCATTCACGAATATTTGAGTATATGAAAGCTCTGTGCAAAGTGGGTGCTGCGCGAACTCACTTTTGACCAAAAACTACGACGAGTTGATGATTCGGAGCAATGTTTGGATATGTTCAAGCGTAATAAACCCAAATTTTTGCATCAATATGTGACAACTGATGAAATATGGCTCCATTATTTCACTCCGAAGTCCAATCGACAGTCATCCGGGTGGGCTGCACACTATGAATCCGCTCGAAAGCGTGGAAAAACGCAACAGTCGGCAGGCAAAATTACAGCGTCTGATTTTGGCATGCGCGTGGAATAATTTTCATGGACTACCTTGAAAAAAGGAGGATCATTAACAGCGACTATTACATAGCGTTATTGGATCATTTGAAGGACAAAATCTCTGAAAAACGGCCGCATTTGAAGAAAAAGAAAGTGCTGATTCACCAAGATTCGAACTTTTTCTGCATCCACCGTATTATCCAGATCTGGCCCTCCTATTTCCTGTTCTCAGATCTCAAAATACTGCTCGCTGTGAAAAATTTTCGTCGAATGAAGAGATGATCGCCGACCCTGAGACCTATTTTGAAGCAAAGCGCAAATCTTACTACAAAAATTTTATCGAAAAGTTGGAGGGTCGGTATATTAAGCTAACTATGTGGAATAAAAGAAAAATTAATTTTTCCAAAAAAAAAGGTGTTGACCTGTTATGTTATATGTATTATTAAATAAAAATCCTCAAAATTTCCCCGATAAATTGAAATATGGTGCACTAAATTCGTGGAATTTTTTTTTCTATGAAATTAGAATACAGGATTATATTATTTAAATCGTATTTAATTCAGTGCAGCCCTGAGTAATTGAGAATAAGGTCGAATAGTTGCTAAAAATAATTTTTTGTTTTTAATTTTATAGTAAGAAAATTATAAAACGCCTGGAAATTTGCCTTGTTGAAAATGTATTTTTTTATTTCATTATAATATTGGAATTTCACTATAAAAAACTTTATATGTCTTCCGATTAAAATTTACTTTCGAAAATAAATTGAATAAATATATATATATACGTTTAACAACTTCATACTTCCCTTAAAACTTAACCTAAGTTCAGAATTAAGCAAAATTAGATAATCCGTTGTTTCAATTATTAAATTATGTAGATGTTTAGTAAAAAACTTTCATTAATACAACGATAATATAATAAACTACAGAATATTTGCTGTTCGCAAACCACAAAAAAAGCTATATAGAGAATAATAAATTCTATTTTTAAAAAAGCCAAACAAAGAAAAATCGTATTTCATTAATGAATTATTTATTACAAATGCAAAAATAAATACCTAATAAATTTTTGTCAAAAAATACTCATACATCAAAAGTATAGCCTAATATAAATTCTAATATCTTATCGATGCAGTTTTATGCATGCAATAATTTGTATTAATTTGATACTACACAATGTTCATCACACCGATACAACCACACATCACCAGAAAAACAACAACATCACGAAAATGTCACTAATCCAACATACAACTTTTCATGGCGTCGCAACATACCACATCACATCACATCATGTCCCATCATATGACATAACATAACATTACATTAACACGTGACATCACATCGCATCATCACATTACGGCGCAGTAACAGCTTCCACATACATTAATTATCGGCGTCGCTGCTCACACGCATTCTCTTATTCTCTTGCTCTTAAAAGTATTTTATTTCAATGACAACCAATATTTGTTATTTTGCGTGCAGATAAAAAGTTACAATTTCTACATATTTACTAAATACTCCTTGGTATAAAACATTTTTGTTTTTACCATCGGCCATGAAAATAAAAAGGTTATCAGGTTTGCCAACTCTACACCACACAATTCCACAGATTGACCCTGACCTTTACTGATAGTGATTGCAAACGATAGTCGAACAGGGAATTATAGTCGCTTGAATTGAAAGGGAGTATCGGACAGAATGATAGAGATTCGAGGTCCGTCCAGAACTGGTCCTCTGTAATTTTAACTGCAAGTTGCGTGCCATTGCAGAGTTTCAGCTGATTAATATTACAAAGCATTATAATGGGCACACCGATTTTCCAATTTAATATGTGCGGTGGGACTCGTGTTAAGTCCAACGAATTCAAAAATTCTGTTGGACAGTTGACTGCCTCATCCGCTTCCACAGCGGTGTCTATTGATTTTTATGTGACGGATTCGCTTTCAATGTTAAACTGTTCGCTCACTCAGCCAACCATGCATGATCCATGTTGTCGGGTAATGTAATCCGTACTGAAATCCTATCTATTGATATTTTGCTATTCCCCATTTCCAGCAAGTGGTGTGAAAATACATCTGCCGATGGATAATTTTGCAGTAGACACGCATTTTGGTGGTTAATTGCAGGATTTGTACATGTCGCTATAGCGATGAGTATTTTAGGCAACCATTGATCTCGTCCGCTGGTGTTGATCGATGTAATGACAGACAATGTTTTCCTAAAATTTCATGTCAGCAATATTAATGCTATGACAAATGGTTCATTGCTGTCATGTAGATCTTGTAATGACCGATCTAGAGCCTCAAGTGACTTTTGTGTGCTAATGAGCGTTTATCCCATACAACAAGTTTGCATTGGCATTATACTTGTCCCTTTCAGAATGCTTTGGAAATATTACATACAACAAGTTTGCATTGGCATTATACTTGTCCCTTTCAGAATGCTTTGGAAATATTACAAATCGGAGTCTCAATGGATTGCAAGTTTAATGACAACTTCAGAACGGAATGGGCAGTCTTTCATTTTTGAATAAATATGGAACGATTATTCCACCGGCCCACAAACCACACCAAACGGTTTTTTTTGGATGAAATTTCTTTAATCTCTTCAAGCTGCTATTCGTCCCAAATGCGGCAATTTTGCTTGTTTACATACCCATTGAATCAGAAATGGGCCTCGTCGTTGAACAAAATTAGGCTCGAAAACGTCGGATCTTCTTGGAACTTTTCAAGAGCCGGTGAGCGAAGCAATATCGCTGGGGAAGGTCAAGTGGCTTCAGTTCTTGCACAAGCTGCATTTTGTGCGCTTTAAATTTAAGATCTCGACGTAAAATGCGCCAAGTCGTTCCATACGTCAGACCGAGTTGCTGAGAACGGCGCCGAATCAACTCGCCACGGTCTTCGTGTACACTTTCAGCTATGGCCGTTATATTTTCTTTGGGTGATTGAGTGATTGAACAACAAGCAGTGGGCCGCAATTTTCCCAACAAAATTTTCTTCAGCGAGATGGCACATTTCTCACTCGGTAGTTACGTCAGTAAGTAAAATTGTCGCATATGAGGCTCCGAGAATTCTCAAATCATTGAAGAAAGGCCATTACACCACAAAAAAAACTTAATGTCTAGCGCGCTCTTTGGTCCGGAGGTGTGATTAGATCTTACTTCTTTGAAAACGATAACGGCGAGACTGTCATTGTCAATTCGGAGGGTTATGACCGTATGATAACTGATTTTTTTTGGCCTGAAATTGACGAACGCGGCTTGGATAATATGTGATCCAACAAGATTGTGTCATATGCCACATATCACAATATGTAATATGTAATATCTCTGGTCACCGAGATCGTGCGATTTGACATCGTTTGACATTTTTTGTGGGGCTACGCAAAAGACCGTGTTTCTGCGGATAGACATTTAACTTTTGAGTACTTGAAAACTAAAATTCGTCCACATTGTTAAGGATTTATTGTTGTATCATGCTCCAAGGCAACTATACACATCACACACCACCTCAAAGCCAATATTTGAATATTATTAAATATGCCTGAGAGTTTTTGAGTGTAAAATTACAAAAAATTAGATATCCAGGTAAGAATGTCTTATTGAAGCTTGAGACAGTATTACTCCCTCAGAATTTTTTGACAAATTTAGTAGCTTCGATGCCACGACGGCTTCAAGCTGTTATTGATGCGAACGGTGGATCAACTAATTACTAAAAAGATCATGTTACCTGATATTAACCAAAGTTTTTGCGCTAAAATAAGTTATGTATGTACTGTATGTAGACTTTTGGCAATGTTGGATTTACGTTTTTTGTCATAACTTTACTATTTTATATAAATAGTATCATTAAATTTTCCAATAAATCTTTTGGACTTGCAATTCAACGAAAACAGGTGTTGTATATAGATTTTATCCGCCACTGTAAGTTGTATGGGGCTTGTTGGTTTCAATTTTTTCCTGATTCTTATCAATTTTTTTTTATGAAACCTCCAGCGGGAACATGCACATACAGTCGGATCTTTTTCCGTCTATAATGAATTCAAGTTTTATTGTCATTCACAAGTTTCATTTTCACAAGTAAAAAAATAAAAATTAAACAAAGTAATTACTGAGTAATTCTATGAAATTTATAGATATGTACGAGTATATAAAGGGTGTTTTTTATAGAGGTACAGAACTTTAAGTTGGCATTACTTTTCAAGATGGCGACCGATTTAACAGCTGTCAAGTGATTTATTTTCAGTTTGGTTTGGCAATTCATCATGAATAGACTCACGCCTGAACAACGCTTGCAAATAGTGCAATTTTATTTCGAAAATAATGGTTCTGTGCGAAAAACGTATCGCGCACTACGTCCATTTTATCGTCGACAAAATGAAGCGCACTTCTGGTTGAATGGCTACGTCAACAAACAAAATTGCCGCATTTGGAGTGAAGGTAATCCTCAAGTGTATGTTACATTCAATGGTGATCGGTATAGAGCCATGATTACTAACTTTTTCATTCCTGAATTGAATAACCATGATGTCGTGCCACAATAGATTTATTGAAAGACACGTTTGGTGACCGCCTAATTCACGTTCTGGACCTGTGAATTGGCCTCCAAGATCTTGTGATTTAACACCGCTAGACTACTTTCTGTGGGGCTATGTAAAGTCATTGATCTATGCGGATAAGCCACAAACGCTTGACCATTTGGAAGACAACATTCGCCGTGTTATTGCCGATATACGGCCACAAATGTTGGAAAAGTCATCGAAAATTGGACGTCCAGATTGGACTACATCCGCGCCAGCCGCGGCGGTCATATGCCAGAAATCATATTTAAAATGTAATGCCACAAGATTATCTTTCGGATAAATAAAATTCATGTCAATCGAATAATCCATCGTTGTTTTATTGCAACTTAAAGTTCTATAGCTCTATAAAAAACACCCGTTATTTATTTAATAGAAGAATTGATATATTTACATGTGAGTATATCAACATATGTTACATAGATGTGTGTGGCAAGTACATATGTAAATAAATTAATTATCGTACTAGGAAATAAATGCTACTGAGTCAATCACTGTTATGATTGTGAATAAATACATATGTATGTACGTACATGGATATTAAGCAATTGCTCATGGATAGAGAACTCAACGGTTGTGCGCGCTTATCTTTCGAGTACTTCGCAAGCGCAAAGCCTAAGTTGACGAAATTATCAAAACAATTTCTCATGAAAAATGGCATTAGTACATATTTTAAGTTTCTTCTTTTTTTGACTGTCCAAAAAAAAAAAACTGCAGTTGATAAGAAGTAATTTTATGACAACGCAAGGATTTATTGCTTTTGAAACATAGTTTTTGTTGAAATTTTTAGTTGATAATTTGATAGTAATGATGCTATTTCTTTGGCTTTAGTCTCCTTCCGACATATTGCAGTATTCATAAAATTTTATCTACTAGGACACCAATATTTAATGCCTTAAATTTACAATAAACGCATAGCGTATTCTGCAAGGAACATAACGGAATATAAGAGCTTAAAAGAATTGCGAAGGAAATACTGTTCTCTATACTGATGCTGAGTTTGAATTCTCAATGTTACAATCAACTTGATCGACAATCAACATTTCGCCGCGTATTTTCTTAGAACCACTATCGCTTGAAGATCGCTGAAGACATGCTAGAATGAAAGAAATATGTGTGTGCTTGCGTTGGTATACACCAGAGCTCCAAATTTTGCTCGAACATTTTCGAGTTGTGCGAGCATTACTCGAAAAATTTTCGAGTCGAGTACGAGCATTTCGAGTATTTTCACACACACTTAGACTTTTTTCTCAAAACTTTTTTTTATATTTAAAATTTATTTATGCAAAATGTGAAAATCATTGAAACGCCAAATGAAATTTTGGCAAACAAAATTAAAATTTTATTGTTCTGCTGAGCAGTTGAGCAATGGGCGAGTATCGAGCGAGCATCGAGCTGCTCGCAATGTTCGACACACGGGTATCTGGAACTCTAGTATACACACAAGGTAGGATATGATGCCGTATCATCTTGAGACCCAGCATTCCTTATTGGATAATATTTGACCGAATAGACCACGCACACAGTGAAGCCGTAGCTGAGAGTGTATACGAAGACCGTGGAGAGTCGATTCGGTGCTGTCCGCAGCAACTCGGACTGACGTATGGAACGACTTGGCGCATATTACGTCGATACCTTAAATTGAAAGCGTACAAAATACAGCTTGTGTAAGAACTGAAGCCGCTTGACCCTCTCAAGCAAAATCGCTTCGCTCTATAGGCTCTTGAAAAGTTCCAAGGAGATCCGACGTTTTCGATCCAAATTTTGTTCAGCGATGAGGCCCGTTTCTGGCTCAATGGTATGTAAACAAGCAAAATTTTCACATTTGGGACGAAGAGCAACCTGAAGAGATTCAATAGCTGCCATTTCATCCAGAAAAAACAACGGTTTGGTGTGGTTTGTGGGCCGGTGGAATCATCGGTCCATTTTTCTTCAAAAATGTTGCCGGTGAGAACGTAACCTGAAATTGAAGCTCGTGATCTCCGCGACATTTGGTTTCAACAAGACGGTGCCACTTCCCACATATCGAATCAATCAATGAATTTATTGAGAGAACACTTCGACGAGCAGATATCGAAAACCACCTGTGACGTAGCCACGGCCAACATTTGAAAGAGATAATCTTCAAAGATAAATACCAAAGAATGTTATTTCGAATGATGATAAACATTCTTCATTCTTATGTATGAGTGATAGGATTTTGATAATTCTTTTTTTTACTGGAAAGAGCATAGCTTGAAATTGATCCCATTGACTGTTCGAAAGAAAGTTTTAACCAAAGGCTTGGAAAAGGGGGAATGGTTAATTGTGCTCAATTTCGATTTCGATAGCTCTTTTCGGTTTGGATAGGGCATACTTTGAAGTTGGTTCCACTGAAAGTTGGAAAAAATAATTTAACCAGAAGGATGGACATAATTTGTCCTTTAACAGATTTTAACAGATGGGACTCGAACCATAGTCCAAAATAAAAATGAAAAGTAAAAACAAAAAACTGATTAGAAATGAAGTATGTTGCATGTTGTAAATGAAAATTTTTGGAAAAAAAATTTAAAATTTATTGTATGTCCCGATATAATGCTATAGTCTTTAGTCTTCCGCTTTTGATGATTTTCAGTACCAGTATGCAGTTCATTATATGTGTGTCTAATACCAAATTTTGATGGATTTTTGGCATAAAATTTCAAATCTGAATAATAGGTCGTAATATAGTGCGATCCGGACGGTTCCGACAAATAATCGTTTGAAGGTAGAGGTACATCTTACATCTTGATGATCTCACTGACGTTGATTATGGGGATTGAGACAATGCCAGTTTGAATAACCTGAATAAAGCTATTATATCGGTGTATGGTAGATATAAGTTATATTCCTACGATTTCTATGACTTTCAGAACCAATATGCACTTCATTATGTATGTGTAGTATACCAAATTTCATAGTGGTCCGATATGGCCGGTTCCGATAAATGATAGTTTAACGTATAGGTGTATTTTACTACCAATTTTGGTTGAAATATCTCAAAAATTGAAGGACTAGTTTGCTTTCAAACAGACAGGCCGACTGAGAGACAAACAGAAAAATAGACGGACAGACGAACATTACTATATCAACTCTGCTCTTGATTTTGATACGATTAGTATAAACTTCGGTGGGTCTATCTTTCTCCTTCTGGTACTTACATACTTCCGACGAAGGGTATAAAAAAAATATACAAAGAGCTCAGACTATTCGGAAAAGCTCGAGTTGGTGATTTTGAGTTTTCGAATATAAAGCATCAAACAAGTACTCTTTGCTCATATGCTCTGGGCTGCTTGAAAAAGTTTGAATGAAATTTAGACTTTTAGCTTGAATCGCAGCTAAATACTTTGCTATATTTTAAATTATATAATTTTTTAAATAAATTTTAAATTTTATTACACTCCATAATAATACTTTTTTTAAATTCTTTTTTCAACATTTCAGTCACATATGATTCGTGCCAATAAATCCACCCACTATGTGAAATCTTGTGGCAAAATGTTAAAACGTGATTTTCCCATACTAATACTTTCGCTCTTCATACTCTGTGGTTTCTTTGCATTTATGCAACATGCGTTTAGTGCCAGTGTTGCCATAGAAGAAGAAGTCTTATCAAAAGAAAGCCTACAGAGTGTAGAACAAAATACCGTTGCTCCGGTTGCGGAAGTCTTTTTTGGCGATGAACTATTCGAAAAAGAATTACAAAGTCGTAAATTAATCGAACCGAAGGATAGTCGTGAGTTGAAAGTGTTTACCGAAGCAACAGTCAAAATAAAAAATGAAACACCGTTGGGACAACGTTTGAAAAAATTGCTGAAATGTAATGATCGTCCTTTGAAATTGGAGAAGATACAATATGGTACTTATTGGCTGTTACGTAATTACATACGTGGTGCGATTAGTAAGTCGATAGGCTGTGCTGACACTGTTACATTGACAACGAATGGCGATTACACATTCTTCGATAGTTTGCCATTCTTAGCAGAGCGGTAAGTAAGTTTCATAGCATTTAATTTTGTTTGAGGCTTTAATAAAGAAATGTAATTAATATTATTGAAAACCAAATTAGTGAACAATGTGATCATCTAAGCATATCTCTTTAAGTGCGACATGGTGAGATTGAATTTTTTGAGAATAGCGCTTTGGAAGACATAACAAAATGTTTCAGAGAGGCTGTCATATCATGACTTCAAAATGAGCTCAATATTCCTCATTGACCGTTCTCTAAAATTCTAAGTGTATTCGGAACTAGCATATTTAGAATTTCGAATTCTTGATGTACTCGCAATAGAAGTACGTATATGTAAAAAAAAAATACTGAGGATATACCTTCCGCAGACAGCTTACCAAATGTGTACCATTCGGAATTTGATTTTACGTTAAAGCTCTGACTCTATGAGAGTTAGAATATCCTCTAAAATATATATTCTTATTACCGAAAAGAGTTGTCATAGAACCCGCCTGTATTTAAGCAGGTGCCCTACTTAACAGAAATAATCGTTCCCTCGAAACTGGACTTTATTAATTGCAACCAACTTTAGACTTTATTAATTCAGAAAAAAAAAATATTTTTATCATCGGATGAGGTATTCAGCAGCTCCTTGATCTATCGGGGATCCTAAATACTAAATTAAAGATACAAGTTTAAGTTGTTAAATTTCACATACCCAGTGGAGGGGAGACTGCTACTCAATGACGGCTCATTTAATAAAGGAGAATAGTTACTCGGCTTCTCGGTTTGGTAAGTAGTGAGAATGGTATGACTAAAAAAGAGAGGAAAGCCGACTCTGTGAGAAATGGAGGGAAGTTTAGTAGAGAATAGAGGCGACGGTAGGAAGAGGAGATGTGGAAAGTGTCGACACTATTTCGAAACTGCAAGACTAATAGGGAACAGAGACGGTAGAAAGAATGAAATGAGGAAAGTTACACTGAGATATAGATGACCTAAGAATATTTGAAAAAAATATAATTGGCACTAACTTCAAAACATCTTACTACTGCCTCTTAACCACTTGCTCACTTTTCTGCATCCTCGTTGAACTTTACTTTAAATTACCATTCACTAACTTACGATGTCAAACGAAGGGAGAAATAAGTAGACTATGAACAGTAAGGACATTAAGAAAATTAAAGTAAGCCCGTCTCGAATCTGCAAGACTTCTTTAGAACAGAAGGGACGGTGTGTTCCGAAATTGTAAAGCAGGATGGACGACAGGAATGGTCGAAGCTACAACGCTAATAGAAAACATGAAGGGCGGTAGTCTCGGTATTGAAGCTACAAAGGTAACAGGGAATAGAAAATAATAACAAAAATAGGAAAGCTGACTCGGATATAAGATTAATAAAAAGCAGAGGAGGTGAGGGATATGGAGATTGAAAGTCTTTGACTCGAATTTATGAGGCTAACAAAGTACAGAGATGACCAATGAAACATATAAAGAACTCTAATTATCACTAGCCACGTCACAATTATCTATATGCTACGAAGTGTTAGCTTGATGTTGGGCAGGGAATACTTAGTACAAAGTATCACTGCGTCTTATGGTGTTGGTTCAGTCAAAAATATATTGTCAGTCAGAAATATGTTAAGTTACTAAGAGATGAATAATATTTTCCTTTTCTCAAATCCTCTAATGCCCAAAAATGCAGATTCTCTGAGCATTTTTTCAATTGATATTAATTGCTGATGTTGATGATGACCGTTCACGGTGAACACGAAAATGGATTTGCGCACTGTCCTTCATAAAATAATGCTTTAGGTGAGCAGTTCCATATTTGTTTTTTGTTATGCACTTTCCGCTACGTCACATGGTGTTGTAGGTTAAATTCATATGGATCCGTCTAAAAATAGTAGCAGAATTTAACTCTAGTAATAACAAAGGGTGAGCCATTTCAAAGTTCCCTAGTTTTTAAAAAAAAAAAAAAAAACAAAAAAAAAAAAAACACAGAATATTCAAATTTATTGAAGAATGTTCATTATCATTCGAAAGAATATTCTTTGGTATTTATTTTTTGAAGATTATCTCTTTCAAATGTTGGCCGTGGCTACGTCTCAGATGATCCATCCGTTGAGTCCAATTTTCGATGATTCGTTCAAGCATTCCGACTGGTAACTGACGAATAACACGAGTGACGCTTTGCTCCAAGGCCTGAATCAAAGCAGGATTGTCCGCATAGTCTAACATTGTGATATCACACGATCTTGGTGGCCAATCGACCATCCAAAAACGTGAAATTATCTGCTTATCGAAGTGTTCTCTAAATAAATCCATTAATAGATGTGTGGGAAGTGGCGCCGTTTTGTTGAAACCAAACGTCGCGGAAATCACGAGCTTCAATTTCAAGTATCAAATAGTCGGTTATCATAACGCGATAGCGGTCGCCATTCACGGTTACGTTCTCACCGGCATCATTTTTGAAGAAATATGGACCGATGATTGAACCGGCCCACAAGCCACACCAAACCCTTGTTTTTTCTGGATGCCATTATATCCTGTTGAATGTCTTCTGGTTGCTCTTTATCCTAAATGCGGCAATTTTGCTTATTTACATGCCCATTGAGCCAGAAATGGGCGACATCGCTGAACAAAAATTGGCTCGAAAACGTCGGATCTTCTTGGAGCTTTTCAAGAGCCCATAGAGAGAAGTGATGTCACTTGGGAATGTCGAGCGGTTTCAGTTCTTGCACAGGCTGCATTTTGTACGCTTTAAATTTAAGATCTCGATGTAAAATGCGCCAAGTCCTTCCATACGTCAGTCCGAGTTGCTGCGAACGGCGCCGAATCGACTCTCCACGGTCTTTCTTCACTGCGTGCTGGACGTGGTCTAACAACATGACAGCTTGACACAACTCCCACAGGATCTGTCAAAAAAAGGGTATTGAAAAAAGTACCTCTACTTGGATCACCCTTTAATAGCGGCCGCAATACCCGAGTGGTTAGCATTGTGTACGACAATACAATGTGTGCAGGTCAGGTTCGAGCAACATTCAAAATTATAGAAAATTCATTTTTCTTATTGCGGTCGCCCCTTGTCAGGGAATGTCAAGCCCTCCGAGTGTATTACTGACATGGAATAAAAAGCTCTTCATAAAAATCTTTCGGCAGTTCGGAGGCTGCTTAGAATAAACTTTAGGTCCCTACATTTGTTGGTAAAAACATCAAGACGCAAAACCACAAATTGGAGGAGGAGATCGGCCGAAAATCGATTCAGCGGTTACAACGTGCCAAATATATATATAATAATAATTTTATTCTTATTAGAATAAAATATATTAATTTTCTTTTATATTCCACAGCTGGTTAGCGCCCATTAGCTTTGCCCTCTTTGCGCCGGGTCATGATTTCGAGCCCACGTTAAATTCCATACAATTTGTGCGTAATTGTTTGCGTGAAAGTAAATATATACGGGATTATGTGACATTTCACATTTACTTCCCTGCAACGGATATGCCTGAATATGTACCGATAACCGAAGAGGAGGCTATAACCTGGCCATACGACTGTGATGCGCAACCACCTTACGTGGATGTGGATAGGAGTACTATGTACAAGACGGAGCACAATATGACTTATCCCATAAATGTTGGAAGAAATATTGCACGGAAATCGGCGAATACCTATTTTATATTTGCCTCAGATATTGAACTATATCCAACACCAGAGTTGCCACGACTTTTTCTAGAACTTGTCGAACGGAACCGGAGTGTGTACTTAGACAACAAGGAGCTACGGTAAGTAAATATACTTATGGAGAAGCTGAACTCATTAGTGAATTAAATATTTTTTGTTTTCCTTTCAGTGTCTTTACCTTACCCGTTTTCGAAGTAACTAAGGACAGTCAAGTTCCTGAGAGTAAAACAGAACTTGATGAGATGTTACATAAACATAAAGCCATACCATTTCATTCGAAAATCTGTAAAAATTGCCATTTGGTGCCAAAACACAACGAATGGGTTAATTCTACGGACACAAAAGAGCTGAGTTTGTTTTCGGTAACAAAACGGGAGCACAAGTTCCGTTACTGGGAACCGTTCTACTTTAGCGATAATCAAGAGCCCATGTTTGATGAACGTGTCACGTGGGAAGGCCAATCGAATAAGCGTATACAGGTGAGTACATTAAGTTTTGTGAAATTAAATTTCTGGAAAAATTGCGATTCAATATTTAGAAAAAATAATTGGCGCTTTTTAACAGTTTAAGCTCCTAGCTCCTACTCAAATTTGAAATGCATGTTACGTCTTGATGTTGTTTTTTAACAACAGTTGATTCTAAGTCAGCTCAGAACTGCTCAAAGGCTCTCTTAATGAGATTTTTATATTATGTTAGTAATACACATGGAGGAGTTGACATTCCTTGGTCAGATGTTTGTTTGACCAGAGTTCGAACCCATAATATTTCGTCTCATTGCATGCATTGTCTCTGTGGTTTCCATGTCCATAAGTTTACTGCACTCTCTCTTTATTTAAAGTGCGATTCAAGTTCCATTTATCAATTTTGTTAATATCAATTCATATCCTCACGGAAAGAGCAATATTTTGAGAAGTGCCCTTAATTTATTAATGCGTCACTGAAGTTGCTGGGACTTGGTGGTATTGTACTAGCTCCGCTTTAAAAATCTGCTCACGTTTCGGACATATGATTAACTTCCATGCACGTGAACTGTAAAAAATTGAGATACGTACTCAATGCTTGTAGGAAAAGTGACTATCTCTGGTGCTTTTAGAAGGGAGTTAAGAGCAATTATTTTAGCCTTCTTTCTGTTGAAAACGTTGGATATACCTAACCTATAGGTCAACATGCCTTAAAGGAAGATTGGTTATTCATAATATAGTAACGTACATTAAAGCAGACTCCAGATGCAAAGAGTGAGTTGTATGGTAAAGCTTTTAGAAACTTGTTTAATGCTTCAGATCTTCAACTAAATGAGAGAATTTTCTGTTGGGAACCTAAAATTGTGGCCAATACTTCAAGCTTTCTGAATTGCCAAATTTGACAATATTCGCGAAGCCTTGATGACGGATCTTGCTTTTAAAGATTTTAGATTAACTAAAAAGAGGCAAGATTTATGAGATGGAACTGGATCATCAACATTAAGAACCAAACAATACTTTTCATATAGTTTTTATGAGGTGACTTCGAGATGGAAACAGCATATTTCAAACTGAAAGCGGTGTATAATAATTTGAGAGTATACCGGACGAGATACGATGACCTGGTAGACAATTTATTCAGTTCTCCCGAGTTGTTGGCCACGCAGAAGAGCGCGAACTACTCAAACTACCGAAACCCAGCGCAATGGTTATGCAAGGAATGTAAACAGGTTGTTATGGAGAAGGCGAAAGCTTCCAAATCCATCGGCCCAACGGCATTGGAATGCTGATGTTAAAAAAACTGGGTCCAGTCGGAGTAGAATTTTGAACCAAGGTCCCCAACCGTCAGATTATTGGAACAAAACTGGATATATAGAAAGAGGGTAGAGTAGTTCCACTACTGAAGCCGGTAGAACCAGACAATAAAAGTTAATCAAATTGACTGATATCTATTGCCTTCCCAATAGCAAAAGCACCTTAAGCTTTGCTGTTTCAGTCTTCCGTAATATGCATAGCATCAATACCGTTAGTTACCACTGTACCTGTCAAAAGCTTTTAATACAGTCAACCACTCAGTGCTATTATCACATACCGGGAACTCTTCATTATCTGGTAGTTTCACAGGGTGGCTAATTGATCTCACATCCCTTTGACTGCTCCTAGTTGCCCCAATTAGGATGCTTAAATGAAATCATCTCTGCACTCTGACTGCTCAGCTTTTGCGTGCACGTTACCACTCAGTCGTTCAGTTATTATTTCTTTTCTTTACTTATAAACTAGTACCTTTACGATTTTAATGTTCCTACATGACCACTTATTGGAAAAAATCTCTTATATGTTGAAAAATGTTTGCTTCACCCAACAACTAACATTTTCTAGAGACGCTGAGCTACCTTCGAAACAGTTTTCTGTTGGGATATAAACTTCGGGTTCGAGCCCAGCTTCGAGCAAAATCTAAAATTATAGAAAATGAATTTTTCTAATTGCGTTCGGCCCTCGGCAGGGAATGTCAAGCCCTCCGAGTGTAATTCTGACATGTAAAAAAGCTCCTCATAAAAATCCATCGGCCGTTCGGAGGCTGCTTAGAATAAACTGTAGGTCCCTCCATTTGTTGGTAAAAACATCAAGACGCAAAAGCCACAAATTGGAGGAGGAGCTCGGCTGAAAATCGCTTCAGCGGTTACAAAGCGCCAAATATATATATATAAACTTCTCCAACATGTTTTGAAATCTTAGGTTTCACCAAATTTGATATATACATTTCCTGAATTTAAAGGATACTGTCTTATTTATTTCTATTTTCAAATGAAATTCCCAACCAAGATGCTCATTTTCTATAAATTTTAATTTTATCACTTTTTTTTTTAAAAAAAATTGTTTCAGGGTTATGCGATGTGTCTGCTGAAATACGATTATTTTGTAATGCATCCGGCCTTCTTAGTGCATACACCAGGCATAAAATTCTTTGATAAAAATGCCACACGCCTCAGCTATGTGCCAGCTATGAATAAGCTTATTAAAACTGTTATACAACCTGAATATAATATTTTATTTGGAAAGAATAAGAAATGCTCCACGTGATATTTATATATATACATACACAGACAAATATACATGTATGTATATACGAGTATATAAATTGAGGCAATTCTAATAAGATTTTATTCACTAAGTTAAAATATTATAGTTAAAGAGATGATGATGAAAGATTTTCACTTTTATATGTAAAAATAATTATGATTAGTTAAAAAAACATAGAAATAAGAATACAATAAATTAGTGTACATAAAATAATAAAAAAAAAGAAAAAAAAACTACTCTAAAATAACACGCTGCTTGTGCGTTTTCTTATACTATTAAACTTCATTGAAACTAAAAATTATAGAGCATATCTTAATAAAATGAATTTTTATAGGGTTATCCAAGTAAAAGGTTTTTTTTTTAAGAAGTCACGCGTTCGTCATGTTATATTTGTTCAGTATTGCTTGGCATTTCATCATTTACAGACTTACGCCTGAACGACGTTTACAAATCATTCAACTTTATTACGAAAATTCACGTTCTGTAAAGAATCTTTTTCGCGCGCTTCGCTCAACTTATGGTCAACATAATCAGCCGTACTATTCGCAACACCAACACCCATCTTGAGACCCAGCTTTTATTACTGGATAATATTCGACTGAATAGGCCACGTCCAGCATGCAGTGAAGAAAATATAGCGGTCGTAGCTGAGAGTGTACACGAAGACCGTGGAGAGTCGATTCGGCGCCGTCGGCAGCAACTCGGATTGACGTATGGAATGATTTAGCGCATTTTACGTCGAGATCTTAAATTGAAAGTGTACAAAATACAGCAATGAGCTCTTAAAAATTCGAAGAAGATCCGACGTTTTCGGGCCAAATTTTATTCAGCGATGAGGCCCATTCCTGACTCAATGGGTATGTAAACAATCAAAATTGCCGCACTTGGAACGAAGAAATTCAATAGCTGCAATTTCATCCAGGAAAAAAAAAACGGTTTGGTGTGGAATCATCGATCCATATTTCTTCAAAAATAATGCTGGTGAGAACGTAACCGTCAACGGCGACCGTTATCGCGCCTTAATAACCGACTATTTTATGTCTGAAATTGAAACTCATGATCTCCACAACATTTAGTTTCAACAAGACGGTGTCACTTCCCACACATCGCATCAATCAATAGACTTATTGGAAGAACACTTCGGTGAGAAGTTGACTATACGTTTTGGGTCCGTCGATTGACCACCAATGTCGTGTGATATGACACCATTAGACTGTGTTCTGTGGGGATATTTAAAGTCTAAAGCCTATGCGGACAATCCCGTTTCGAGTCAGTGCTTGGAGCAAAACATCACACGTGTCATTCGCCAGTTAATAGTCGAACTGCTCGAAGAAGTCATGGAAAATTTGATTCAACGGATGGACCATCTGAGATTTAGCCACCGCCAACATTTGAAAGACATAACCTTCAAAAAAAAAAAAAAAAGCCAAAGAGTGTTCATTCGAATGATATTAAACATTCCCCATTAAATTAGAATTTTCTGTGTTTTGCTCTTTAAAAAAGTAGGGAATCTCGCAATGGATCATCCGTTAAAAGAGATAATTGACATCAGCCTAAATCGAGGGAATCTATACAAAAATAAGTCTGTCAATATTCTTGATATCATTTTCGTTGAAAATACAACTAAAGCACTAGTTAAGCACCGCAAGAAAACCGTGCCATCGAGATCTGTATGTTCGTAATCAAGACATAAGCGTGGTAAATCTAAGAGTTTCGCCTTGGAATTAATTCGGCGCAACCAAGTTGCAGTTAGAAAGAAGACAATCATTACAACGGATAATTAATGACGACTTAAACAATTTTCTATACTAATATTAAATAACAAGCCAGTTATGCCCTCTAGATTTGCCTATTGGCCTGGAGTTTTGCAAAAAATGATTGAAATGACTGAAGAAGACAACAATTGCCTGTTTCTATCTGCCTTATATGGCGTAAACAAGTCCAAAAGTAATCCATGAGAACGAGTCAGTGTGTGGCGCAAAGTTTCATCAAGATGCATTGTTGGGCCATACTTCTTTGAATAAAACGGTGTAACAATAACTGTCAACACGGTTATTTATAGATGTTGAAGAATATTTTTTTAACCATAACTGTACCATAGACGTCTTCTTTCAATCAAACCAAAGAAAATTTTAAAAGAAATTAGTATCCCAGAAACTTTCCATTGACTCCTAAGTTCATCTGATCTTACTGCACCAGAATTCTTTATGGGGTTATGTCAAGCAAGAAGTACACAAAACGAAACCAAGAAATTTGACATGCGGATCAGTTCAATAAAACGATAATAGAGGCAGTCCAGACTTTAATTCTTCAGGCTGCAATGAATAATTTTCTAATTTTATTTATTTACTCAATTCATCATTTAAAGAGAACATTTTACCATCTGTATGGAAAGAATATTTTATTATACCTCATAAAAATTTAAGCAGATCTTTGCTATTAAATTACCGAGTTATGGCTAAGCTCCCTGCAGTTCCTAAATTATTTGAATCACTTATCACTGACCATTTCACTCATTCAAACCCATCATTTATACCGCATTCTCAACACGGATTTGTTAAAGGAAAATCTACAACCCACAATGTATTTGTCAATACGTTCAATACATTGAGGTAATATACGAGGTGTGCTCCCTCGGATATAAAACACTTGAGTCAAGGTTTTTTCCAACCTTCGAAGCACTTCTGATATACGCATTTTAGTATGGCCATTAGCACTTTCTTCGATCCTAACTTGATCTCATCAATTGTGGCAAAAAGCTTTCCTTTCATTGGTTTCTTTAATTTTGGGAATAGGAAAAAGTATCAGGAAACCAAATCTATTGAATATGGTGGTTGAGTTACGGTTTTGTTTTTTGCCAAAAAATCACCAAAAAGCATTAATGTGTGAGCTGGTGCAATATCGTGATGTAGAATCCACGATTTGTTTTTCCACAATTCCGATCGCTTGAGTCGTATTGCTTCACGCAAACGTTGCATAACTTCCTTGTAGTATTCCCTATTAACTATACGACCTTTTGGCAGGAACTCAAAGAGCAATGTTTAAAAATTCAATTTCAGATTTCGCTAATGTTTCTTCAGAGATAAATTCCTCAAAAATTTCAATGTTGCGAAAACTTTTCAAATCTTATTCTTCGACAAATGTCCTACTACAAGCAGATATAAAAAGCATGGTTGAATAGTGTAAAATAAATCGGACACCCCTGAATCTTAAAAAATCTAAAGTTATATGTTTATCTCAAAGAGCCATACATACAACTATTGACACAATAGATAACTACAATTTGGACCTTTGGATTGAACTTCGAACTGTACATTGGCGGGACAGTTAACAAAGCCAAAGGCATCTTGGCTTTTGTAAAACGGTGAAAGGAAGAGAAAAATCTTCTTTTTATCTTAAGAAATTTTCATTGGGACTTTTCCGCTTATGCTGCTCGCCTGAAAGTAATTATTATTCCAACTCCTTTAATCGCATAGAAATGCTTGGTGTTTTTTCATGGTTAAAATAGTAACAGTCTCAATTGCTAGTCGCTTATTCTCTCTGAAATCGAATTTAATATTCTTTTCAGAGGTTCCAGATATTCTTTTTCACCTGTTTCTGAAAACTTGTAAAACGAATTTTCATGATTCTTTGTATTGTTTGGGTATTGATTTCAACTCTCCTTCCAGTACATTTGACATATTTGACTCGTTTTTCATATTAAAATAACATTTTTCTCCACTCTGAAATAGTTATTAATAATATTTTATATTTGAATGAATGGAATCTGAAAATTTTTAGTTCTAAACGCTAAACAAAGCCTCGGTATTAATGAAAAATTAAAAAGGCTCCTTAAGTCATGCGCAAGGCGCCTCTGGGGCGGATGCACTTGAAATTGGTAAACCATTGGAAATAATAAAGCGAATTTTCTAAGTAAATTTCTATAATTTACGCATTTAAATGGGGGAAATATATAAATGATATATATATGTGAAACTAAAACTTTCATATCTTCGCTTCGACTTTCGGCGCCATATAGTTACGCCAAGAGAAATCAGGTCCTTTCACCCTAAAATAGGAGGGGAAAGTTGAGGCAATTGTAGGGTAAGGTCATGAGTCGTGGAGGGAGAATTTTAGTTTTTAATTGTTTAATCAGCCCAAAAAACCACCTGTTGACAAGATTTATGCTTGTTTTTCCAGTTGGTGATTAGTGTCGACGCTGTCTCGCTTTTCCCGCTTTGTCCAATTTCTTTGAAAAATTATACTGTTCGCTTCGCAGCTTAATATGTATTTTATATTTATTCATTACTTGATATGTTAACAAAATCTCAATTGAATTCCTTTCATATATGCGAACATCATTCTGTTGTAATTGACACACAAAAACATTAGATAGTCTCCTGTAAAACAACAGCTCTAATCATTTTAAATTTAAAAACTATTTTCATGACATCAGTGAGAGACCTGCTCTATAAAGAGTTAATTATGGAAAAAATTATTTTCGATTTTCAGGAAAGTTTAAATTATGCGAACATCTAATTTTTGTAAATAATACTTAAAAAATTCGTATTGTAATTTATTTCATAACATATGAACGTGGTGATAACTGGTCAAATAATATTTGATTAATGTCGCCGAATCATGACATTCCTTTCTCTTCCAACCATTATTTCCGACCATTGCCAATTACCAAATTCAGCATTTAAATCATTCTGTTGAGATTCATATGTCTTGCGGGTATGAGGCTGTACTTTAATTTGTCGCTGTTTTCGTTTATTAATTTGCATATTATGTAAAAGTGGTGCATTGTTACTACCATAATTTGCTGGCAAAACAGCGATCACTGGTACGCGATCGGTTTGTCGCATTTTCTGCGCATCAATTTCACCGCTACGTGGTGTGACCAGCACACGTACATTTTGCACAACATCATAACCTTGTTGTTGTTGTTGTTGCTGTTGTGTATAATTAGGCGGCTGTAGCGGATGAAAAGGATCTTCGCCATAGAGTTTGCGATAGCGTTCGCTGTGTATGAGTTCAATGATTTGAAAGAGTGCAACGCTCGCAGCCCAATTGTAGGCGAGGTATACTTGATAGTAATGAAAAAAGAGATAAATAGAGTTTTAGTTAACTTTGCAAATAATACTTATAAGTAAATATAAAATTATCTAACTTCACTTACATATTATAAAACCACCGAGTAGGGTGACAGCGATCAGTAGTCCCAAACTGAGTTTCTTTTTTAGAATAATCATAAGAATGATGTGCGTGGCAAAGCATATAGTTACCCGTAAGAACTCACCAATGATGAAGGGCAGTATTAGCCATTTATTGAGCTGAAAAGAGAGTGATAAATCAAAGGGGTTCGTTGAAGGTAGGAAGTATTTTTAACCCACCTTTAAAGCACCAAAAATTGCTAGTCCGCACCAAATCATATGAAATACCATACAGGTAACCATGAAAGCTATATAACCCTGCACATCTGTGTGGGTATAAATATATTTAAATTTGAAATCATTAAAATATTCTCTCTGTATTGTTTTAATAAAGACACAACTTCTAATTTTCATTTCTTTCGTCGCCTAAAGATAACGACAGAGCGACCTCCAATGCAGATTAAGAGAAATATATCCTAGTGTGCTACGCAGCGTTAGATAGATATTCTGGTTAAGCCAGGAGAGATAAACTCATCTTTCATTCCTAAGCTGGCGTTAAGCTCAATTAACGTTCTAAGAGTAGGAGGACGAAAACCATGTGAGGACTTCCATTTAAGTCGGAGTGGTAAACGATTCTTTCGGGTTTAAGCAGCTCACAAATTCCGGTCCTAGATAAAGTATCCTCTGTGTAGCCTCCAAAAATATATGTGGAGGCGAGATAAAGCTAGAAGGCGAACTCCCGCGGTGGTGCGTAGTGTTAGGGGCCCACCACGTGAAAATTCTACGGACTGAAAAATTAAAAAATGCATTGGAATGCAATCACAGTAGTAGATTTTTCTACGGCTTGCACAGCTGCTCTCTAAGAAAACCTATCAGCATCCTGATTTGGGGAAACTGTGGAAAGGCATCTCAGGCTCCACAATTGGATTTTGGGAAGAATAAAGACCTGGTACGATGAGGTTTGCAGTGCTGCAGTGGAGAGAAAGCGGTGGAGAGCTGTTGAGGAAAGCGATACGTATTTGCAGACGAAAAAATAAAGAGGCCGCAATGCGTGAATGTAAAGAACTTAACCGACTCTAACCAATATTTGTACTGCTAAACAATTCTATGAAAATATGCGACAACATACAAAAGGTTTCAATACTGAAGCACACACATATAGGAATCAAGAGGGTAAGCTGGTCACTGATGACCTTGGCTTACTGAGTTTACGGAGGAGATACTTCTCCAACCGGAGGAATAGCAGTGAAAGTGTGACATCCAGAGATGGTGAACCCGAATCCCCAATTGAAGACGATGGAATGAACATTACTAAATAGGATTTTGATGAAGTATGAAGTTTAAACTACAAATGGCTTACCAGCCGAGCTATACAAATACGGCAGCGAAGAACTCACAAGGTGCATGCATCAGCTTCTTGGCAGAATACAGTCGGATGAATGCACGGTCGACGAATGTAACCACGTTGCCGTCTACCTAATTCATAAAAATGGCGACCCCCTGATCTAAGCCAATTATTGTGGGTTAAGAGTCCTCAGTATCGCTCAATATTGAGCGTATTAAGGGAGAGATGAAAGCCGACCGTCAACGAGCTGATTGGTCCTTATCAGTGTGGCTTTAGACCGGGAAAATCTATCAGATATTCAGCATGAGTTGAATCGATACGCACTAATTTTTCATCGATTTTAAAGCCGCCTAGTGTAAAAAGGAGAACTTGGTATCACTGAAGAACATATATGGCCTGTAAACTAACGCTGTACAATACCACAAGAGCAGTCAGAACCTCTCCGAGGCTTTTAGGCTTTTAAGAAAAGCAACTCTTCCGCTGAATCATTGTCATATCTGTACTGTAGTTATACTAAGGCAAAAGAAAGCAACCTGAACACATATGCTTTGAAATTATTAAATAGTCTGTAAATATTTAACACTTACGATTCTCAATCCAATTTAAACATTTTACTACGGCTATATTCTTTCCATATTGTTCATCATTTTTAAAGAGCTTGATTATTGGATCAAGAAATTCCATGCCCATAGAAAGTAACAAAACGGTTGGTATAAATACTTGGAACTGCGGTAAGAAAATATATACATAAACAAACCGTAAATATGTAGATAAAATAATTATTCAATTGTATTTGTGCTTTACTCACAAAACCTAAAACGGCCACAACAATCATGCCCAAACGCACAGAACAATAAAATAAATATGTTTCCATCCATAGCATGGCGAAATATTGAAATATTTTTTGTTGAAGAACAATTTATTTTATTAAATAAAACAGATATATTTTCTTCTACACATTTTAAATATATTATTCTTTTGTATAATTTTTAATTATTTTCCGTTCAATTGTTTTTTTTTTGCTAATCCTTCACAGTTATTTGACTATCACGCGGGTCTAACGCTGTTTAACTAAATAACGCATATTCAACAAGCTCGCAATATGTTCTCTTTTTACTGTTTAATTGACAGAATGAATTACCGTAAGTTCATAATATATGTCGCTTATGTGAGATAATGATCTTTTGGTATTCGCTTGGCCATTGAGAAGGACATGAAAAATTCATTTGACCGTACAATATTTGTATATATGTGATTTTAGGCTTATGTAGAAGAGCGCTGTTTTTTTTGTAAATAAAAATGCATACTATAGCATTTTTTATATACTATTTTTATATAATTTTTCCATTGACACTTCAAACTACTTTCGGCTTTTGGTTTTGTGAATAAAAGGATTTACACATTATATACATATGTTTGTTTATACTTAAACTACAGTAAAATGAACTAGTTAAAAACTACATCGATACTAGTGTGCCCAACTAGTTAGCCAGCAGTAACAGGTGAAGTGAAGAGCACCAGGTCTATCATAGTAAAATCATTTTTTTGCCAAAATCAATTTTTTTTCAACATAGTTCCCCTCAAAATAAGCCTCAGTTTCGGCGATCACCTTTTCATTCGAGGAAAATTTCTTCCCAGCGAGCATTTTTTGAGATCTGAGAACTGGAAATAGTCGCGCACTACGTCCATTTAATCGTGTTTAGCGATGAAGCGCACTTCTGGTTGAATGGCTACATCAACAAACAAAACTGCCGCATTTGGAGTGAAGGTAATCCTCAAGTGTATGTTGAAACACCGTTACATCCAGAAAAACTGACTGTTTGGTGCGCTTTATGGGCTGGTGGAATCATTGGTCCGTACTTTTTCAAAAACGATGGTGGCCAGAACGTTACAGTCAATGGTGATCGGTATAGAGCCATGATTACTAACTTTTTCATTCCTGAATTGAATAACCATGATGTCCAGGAGATGTGGTTTCAACAAGACGGCGCAACATGTCACACAGCTCGTGCCACAATAGATTTATTGAAAGACGCGTTTGGTGACCGCCCAATTTCACGTTTTGGACCTATGAATTGGCCTCCAAGATCTTGTGATTTAACACCGCTAGACTACTTTCTGTGGGGCTATGTAAAGTCATTGGTCTATGCGGATAAGCCACAAACGCTTGGCCATTTGGAAGACAACATTCGCCGTGTTATTGCCGATATACGGCCACAAATGTTGGAAAAAGTCATCGAAAATTGGACGTCCAGATTGGACTACATCTGCGCCAGCCTTGGCGGTCATATGCCAGAAATCATATTTAAAATGTAATGCCACAAGATCATCTTTCGGATAAATAAAATTCATGTCAATCGAATAATCCATCGTTGTTTTATTGCAACTTAAAGTTCTATACCTCTATAAAAAACACCCTTTACTTGTATATGTAAAATAATCAATTGTGGTTACTCCCAGGTGAATGACAGTCCAAAACTTTCCTCACTTGTGTGAACTTCTCACATGGCTCTATCTTCCGAATCCGAATGTCATTGCTATGTATAATACCTATATAAGTATACTACCGGTATCCTGGTGTGTATCACTACACCAAAATAAATATTGTACAAAGTGAAAAAGTTTCTTTTTTTGCATATTAACGTTTTAATCATGTGTCCTATTTTAAAGGTTTTTTTTTATTTCTTAAGGAAAATTACACATTTTTACGAAAATTTCGATCAAGTTTCCTCGAACGACATTTTAGCTCGCTAATCTCGTTTTTGAATTTCGGTCGCTAATTAAATTTTTCAAACATGTGACACAAATAATCGGTAGAAATGTTTCACTGATAAACTTCATGAGTAATCTGCATTAAATTTTTAAAATATGTGACATAACTCTTCAAAAACTTCTCTCCCTATTTATAAATCTTTTAAATTAAAATTTTCAGACAGGTGGAAACTCTTTTAAAAATATTTTCGCCTTGAAACTTTCTTAAATATCTTCAACTTGATGCCCATATTATACAATTTATTATCCTTTAGAAACTATTTTGCAGTTTAAGTCTTCAAAATTCTCTCTAGTTTAATACCCTCAATATTAAATTTCATTTAAACACTAATTTAAATTTATTTAAATTTTCAATCAGGTGGCAGTTGTTCTCAAAAAACTCTCAATTTTTAATTTAGCGACTCCATACTCCATTTTTGATTACTTGCAATTATAAATATCAAGCAAATTGCCCGCAGAGACACCGAATTGAATAAACTTGGCGATTTATTGCTTGACACATATTGCCTGCCATCATCTGCCATCTTTTCAATTTGACAGCTTAATCATCATTTGGACAAAACCTTGCTGGTGGTAACTTCATTGATATTTTTTAATTAAACGAATATGAAATGATTAAGTGAATGAAAGCTGTCCCTGTATTTTTTCTTTCTCTTCAGGTAGTTCTTTTATCATTTTTAAATGTTGAAGAGCTTGGTTGACGTAATTTTTCAAATATTTATATTGAGAAATCAAAGTGCCACACATAAAAAAGGTAAGCTATTGGTAGTTGTTAAGCAATCGTTCATTGCCCGTGGAGATGTGGGGTAAGCTTTAGAAATCCGTTTATTCCGATACCAATATAGTAAAATATTTTTTTTATAAAATTTCTGAACAAGTGGCAAAACTGCTCAAACATATTTTTTTTAAATTATTTGTTTAATTTCTTCAGTTTGATCCCCATTTGAAACATTTCATTTATATTATTACACTTTTTAAATTTACAATTCAGAACAGGTGGTAGCTCTGTGAATTGTAAATCTAAATCATTATCAAGCACACTTAAACATAAACAAACCTTTCATCAATTTCTGTTCAGGTATTTAGCTGAAACTCATGCCTTCCGTATCATCATTGGGTCGTCACATCATGGTACTAGTATGTTATAATCCTCTAGCAGGTCACTAAAAATTCTCCTCTATAAAATCGTTGCCTACCCTAGAATCACTTTTTTGTTACTTCAGGGTGTTGTTCCAGCTTCTAATAATGAGACTTATTTCTCTCAACCTGTTCTATGATCTCTTTTTAATTTTTCTACTTTTCCTACTGTGCATGACAACTGAAATAGTGTTGCCAATTGTTAGTGCTCCAACTATGTTTTCAAGTCTCACCAGCGAGTGCATTTGACGAATGGATTTTCCAA
Organism: Neoceratitis asiatica; assembly: GCA_030068015.2. Lineage (NCBI taxonomy): Eukaryota > Metazoa > Arthropoda > Insecta > Diptera > Tephritidae > Neoceratitis > Neoceratitis asiatica. Next base: position 61,148,121 of record CM061524.1, on the reverse strand, counting down.
TCGTATACAAATATTTCCGGAAGTATTCGTTACCGCACAGCAGCTGTGTAATATAATAGCCTGCTTCTCCGAATTTCCTACTTGTTCATACCCTGACCCCTGCTATAGGTCTGGCTGTCCGTCGGCACCTATTTCTTTTCTGAGTCGGTCCTCGACTTTTTTCGGTTTCAGTTTTTTTCCTGCTATCTGCAAGATGGCCGAAATACCCTGTATAATTTGGTTGCATTCGGTGAAGCCGTTCTCGTGTTATAAGGTAACAACGAAAACGTGAACTTACTTTTATATTTAAGAAGATATGTGTATGTGTATGTGTTGCAGTGCATCTAACTTTGCTATAATTATAAGAAAGCTTAGTAATGTAGGCATAAAAGCTTGAATAAGCTTGTGGTAGTGTTTGAACTTCACTGTGAGTAATCTATCGGATACAGTTTGAAAGGCTTTGTATGTTCATTTTTAATTTAATAATTTTTAATTTGCATTACAAAAACCGTTTGATTTAAATGTCTTAAGTTAGTCGACAGGGAAAGTTCTTAAATAACAATAAACATTATTGAAAATCCCAGAGACTAAACAAGTAAGTTTTTGCAATTTTTTTATATATTCCTCCAAAAATGTTCAAAATTCCCAGAGATTATAGGAAAATAGCGGGAAATATAGTATGAGCATAACAAGAAATCGTTATGAAACCAGCACGCAGTGTTAGTTATTTAGTTCAATGTGGAGTTTGAAGAAGTGAACCAGAAATAGCTAGAGTCGTCAGTAATCATCGGTAGAATTTCGGTGTAAAAGTTACAAACTCGGAAAGGTAAAGAAGAGTTATGCTCTCTCTCCACATGCTTTTAATTCCTCGAAACTTTTTCCATCTATGGACCCTAAACTGAACTCCACACATCACATTGGTGTGTTAGTCAACAAAGCGAAAGGCATCTTGACTTTTGTAAAACGTTGATCAAGGGAGTTTAATGATCCTTATGTTACAAAAGCTCTGTATGTAACATTAGTGAGACCCATTCTTGAATACGGCTCGGTGATTTGGAACCCTAGGTATCAAATCTACTCTGACAAGTCAGAGTCTATTCAAAAACAATTTCTCCTATTTGCCTTAAGAAATTTGCATTGGGACTCTCAATACAATCTTCCCTCTTTACTAGTCGTCTGAAACTTATCAATCTCTCTACTCTCGCCAGTCGTCGGGAAATGCTTGGTGCAATTTTCATTGTTAAAATAAATAACACGCTCAATTTGTAGCCCCCTTATTCTCTCTGAAATCAAATTTAATATTCTGTTTAGTATGTCTAGACAATTTTGCCCCTTGTTTCTGAAAACTTTCCTAAACCTTTGTATTGTTTTTGTCTTGACTTCAACTCTCATTAAAGGCACATTTGACATATCTGACTTGTTTTTTCCTATTAAGAAAACTATTTTGTCGACTCTCAACTAATCGTTATATAACATTTTATATTTGAAATAATTAATAAGTAATTAATTAATTAATTAAATTAAAATCATCAGAGGCAGTCTGCATTGCTGATGATTTGTTGGCTTTGACGTCTGGATGAGAAATTTATCATCTTTGTTTGAAGATGAACGGCAACATTTCCGAAACTTCCCACTTCTTCTATGCCAAGCATTTGAGATTCGCACCCATAGAATAGAAGTTCCAGCTATGATGACAAAAAAACGTTTGCCAACATTCCAAAGTTGCTAGTTGTAATATTCATTCCACATCTTCCATTATTTTATATCGCTTACGACCGCGATTATCACTAAGGTACGAAGCTACACCAAACATGTTCAGTCACTAGCTGTTACTCCCGAGGTAAAGATAAAAAACATTTCTGGCATCTTATAAAACAATCGCACAGTTGGTCATAGATCACGCTGCATCAATCTCAAGACCGAAGAAAAGCTAGACACAGATGAAGAAACAACACATCTTATAAAACACCGCCGTAGAAGCCGTGCAATGCTTTGCTATTTAAGGGTTCAGCTTTACTAATACTTGCCAGAAGCAGAGTTGCTTCCGCATGCCAGGCATGCCATGAAGGAAGTAAATACTTTACCGTAGGACTCAATGTGACATTTTGCCGACAGATGTAGAACCGAGTTCATAGAAATTAACACGTTCCTTAGCTCCCATTCCGCGAATAGCATTATTGGAACCCGACCACCACCTTTTGCAGGCGAAGAGCTAAGCTGATCTGTGCGACCCTTGTAATACTGGTGCAACTAAGGTCTGAATATCATTGAGACTCTAGCCAAATATGTACATATACTCTAACCCCTTCTTTACATGTTCCCTTAAACCAAATTATCTAAAACATTTTCTCCCTTATTCTGAGGCCGTAACTTATATGACGTGGATCAGCTTTTCCTGCACCTAAGCAAAGCTCTAAGAAACGTTGAGGAGAATGGGTCAAGTTTGTGCCATTACTTTGTTGTTAATAAGAATAGAATTGTAATGCTTTGCCTCATCACTTATTCTACAGACTGAACTTTTCGCAAGAAATACTTGTCTATTTTCAAAAAAAAAAAAAAAAAAATTGGTTTTGGAAAATTAATGGTAGCCTCCAGCGTGATAAGGATGATAAGATGGAAAATATTCGATTTACAAAATCTGGCATTCAAACTCGATGAACCTTTCCGTGAAAAAATAAACTTCCACTCTATTTGTAAGTGTGCAAATATGTCACCGAAGACTTGACTAAAATCGTCAATACTGAAATTATTTTATTGTGATATGAATGCCTTCTAAGACTCTTTCGGATAAGTCATGAATTGTTCCATTATTGTATATAATAAAATAAGCATGATATATATATCTCCTTTCACCCAAACTTCATAATTTTTAATTGATTTGTTCACTGGTTTACTCTGAGGAGAGTCTTACATCGCTGATGCTCGTCTATAGTGTTGCCAGGTAAATTATCGCTGCAACCATAGCCCTGTGTTACTAAATATCTTGTTGGGGCACTAGTTTGAAGAACAGCAGTTCTTTTAGCAAATTGAAGTATGCATGTTTGGCTCTTTGTTCTTTGCGGATTAAAGATCCATCAGCATATCTCCACTAAGTATGATCAAACTCTGCCAACATATTACGTGTCTCTATACATTCCATGCATTTAGTGTCATCAACCATCCCTAACTTGAAGACATCGGACGCCAACAGGCAATAATGTACCATCAATAGTTCCACGAGCAGCCTGTGGTACGACCTCTTTGTCGCCTGTAAGCACTTAAGCTACGCGCATATGCTTCGCATATAATTTTGGCGTTCCCAGAATGTCTCTTGTTTAGCTTTCACTCGCCTGAGAGGGGCTGGTAAGTCCATGATTAAATCCTGCACTGAAAATACTCCATTTTTAGCCAATTCATTGGCTTTTTAGTTGTGCTTTTCATAATTTTTTACATGTTGCTTTTGCTAAATCTTCAACGCATCACTTTTCAATTAATAGTACCCACTTTTCCCTAACAAACCGACAACAGCGTCCGAGTACCATCGTTAAATTATGCCTCACCATCGACCATCATTTGAGTTTATGCACTGAAGCGTGTTGCGATTGAAGAAGAAATTCGCGGAGCGAATGCATATTGGCGTAGGTCATTGATGTTAACAGTTATTTGCTATTGAAACATGATTTTCATGTATGTATGCGCATAAATCTGAGAGTAAGTACGACTTGTGCGAAGGATACTCGAACGGTCAATAGGTGTTGAATCACTGGCTGAGGATGTGTACGCGCTGTTCCGCATTGTATTGCTTACTTACAGCCGCTTGTTTTGGGTACAATGCTCCTGCACGTTTTCGTATAATGTGAGTACGAAGGGTTAAGTTTTGAATGCTTTAAATCATGTGATTTCCTTTTTAATATATCTGAATACCCAACAGGTGCGGAGCCTCCAGGTAAAGCTGAAAGGGAAGAAGCTTCAGTGAAGTAACAGTGGAAAGTCATATGTGCTAATCAGGCAACAAACCTGCTATTAGCCTCCGTCGGTAGATCAGTTTACTCCGTTAAACAAAGGTTTCGGAGTGGAATTTCAAGTCAGCCATTACTGTTGGTTCAAATATCTAACAGAGTAATTGGCTTCACTTGGTGTAGTTGCGGATGAAGCTTGTGTCGCCTAAAATCTCGTAACCCGAGCCGCTTGTTATAGTTTCTCTAAACCCTTTTTGGTCAATGTGTTAGTTATCACCTGCTTCCTCTTAGGAATAAAACAGGTTAGGTTACGTAGAAATGGCACGTAAGACACGTCCATTGTGATTCCACAAAAATAAAAATTTCCGACCATTCTTCGTTTAGTGTATCGCGAGTACATCACACTTTACATGAATATTTGGCCATGAAAAAGCTATTAGTGGGATGGTTGCCGGGATTGCTTATACGCGACCATAAGCGCAACCGTGTATTGACTTCGAAGGAATGTTTGGCGATATTCAAAAAAAAAAAAATTTGGCATCATTTACCGTAGACGAAGCATGGATACACCACATCCAACGCGAACGAGCAGCAATAAAGGCCAAGGTGGGTCTGTCGGCCAATAAGATCATGCCCACAGCTTTTTGGGATGAACGAGTTGCCATTCATATCGATTACCTTGATAGGTATAAAGCAATCACCGCCGAATATTATTCAAAGTTTTTGGACAGACTCGATATTGACTTGAAGTAGAAATGATCGCCTTACGGCGTGAATGTTTACAACGTTCAGACAGAACTCCCAGTATGTGCGACAGTTTTGATCTTAGGAAGGAAAGAAGCTTTCCTAAATATTTACAGCAATCTCCCATGTGAACATGCTCTCGCTGAGTTTGCATAAGGCCCACCTGTCCAGAATCAGTCTACATGTTGGCAGCACAACCATTTGCGGTTTGCTTGTTATTGAGAAGTTTTTAGAACTCATACGTGCAAGCATCGCAGTTCTTAGAAGTTCAGCTGTGACAATCCAAATCACTTTAATTTTGTAGACAGTTATCGTGTTAGCAAGTATTCTTTGACTGTTTCGGAGCTCACTATAATAAGCTAACCAAGACCCAGCACTAAAATCCGTAAATCTGGTTTAACATATTGTGTTACGAATATATCCCTTCACACTTTTCGGACGTAACAAGAACAACTTCAATAAGAACTTGCGAGTATTTTCAGACAACGTATCAGTCCACCCTAGAAAAATTCCAAAAAATTTTAAATCAAAAACTACTTTCAATAGCTGCTACCTACAAAATGTATGTAAAGGGTGATACATTTCTTATCTACTTAAAAAAAAACACAGAAAATTCAAATTTAATTGGGAATGTTTATTATCATTCGAAAGAACATTCTTCGGCATTTATTTTTTGAAGATTATCTCTTTCAAATGTTGGCCGTGGCTACGTCTCAGATGATCCATCTGTTGGGTCCAATTTTCGATGCCTCGTTCAAGCATTTCGACTGGTAACTGACGAATAACACGAGTGTCGTTTTGCTCCAAGGACTGAATCGAAACGGGACTGTCCGCATAGACTTTAGACTATGTATATCCCCAGAGGAAACAGTATAACGGTGTGATATCATACGATTTTGGTGGCCAATCAATCGGCCAAAAACGTGAAATTATCTGCTTAGCGAAGTATTAGTTCGATAAATCCATTGATTGATGCGATGTGTGGCGCCGTCTTGTTGAAACCAAATGTCGCTGATATCAACAGCTTCAATTTCAGGCATCAAATGTCAGTTATATTAGCGCCATAACGATCGCCATTTTGACGGTTACGTTCTCACCGGCACCATTTTTGAAGAAATATGGACCGATGATTCCGCCGGCCTACAAGCCACACCACACCGTGGTTTTTCTAGATGAAATGGCAACTCTTGAATCTCTTCAGGTTGCTCTTCGTCCCGAATGCGGCAATTTTCCTTGTTTACTTACCCATTTAGCCAGAAATAGGCCTCATCGCTGAACAAAATTTGGATCGAAAACGTCGGATCTTCTTGGAACTTTTCAAGAGCTCATGGAGCAAAGCGATGCCACTTGGGAAGGTCGAGCGACTTCAGTTCTTGTGCAAGCTGTACTTTGTACGCTTTTAATTTAAGATCTCGACGTAAAATGCGCCAAGTCGTTCCATACGTCAGTCTGCGTTGCTGCGGATGGCACTGAATCGACTCTCCACTTTCTTAGTATACACTCTCAGCTACGCCCGCTATATTTTCTTCACTGTGTGCTGTACGTGGTCTATTCGGCCGAATATTATCCATTAATGAATACTGGATCTCAAGATGAGTGATGGTGTTGCGAATCGTACGCTCAGTATTCCGATTATGTTGACCATAAATTGAGATAAGCGCGCAAAACACATTCTTTACAGAACGTGAATTTTCGTAATAAAGTTGAATAATTTGTAAACGTTGCGTAAGTCTTCCCATGATTACATGCCAAACAATACTGAATAAAAGACCATGACAGCTTGACACAACTCATGCGTGATCTGTTAAAAAAAAGACTATTGAAAAAAGTACCTCTACTTGGATCACCTTTTACATGTGTTATTTTTTCGATCAGCTTGCTTCATAAGTGTCACATGTAGGTGGCATTATCTTCCACTTGATACCTTGAATACCATATTCGCATACACATATACGTACGGGTGTGTAATTCACAAAGAAGGGCAAAACTGCATGTAAATACTTAGTACTTAATGTAATACTGGTAATCTACTTTTCTGCTCTTCTTACTCATACATGCCTACGAGACATTGTTTACCATAAAAAAAAAAGAAATATGCGACGTCATTTTCTCATTTTCTCTCACACGTTAACTACGTGCTAGTGATTATCGCGTACGCCACACGCTCAACGTCGGCATGCCGACATACTTTTAGGCGTTGTCAACACTGTTGATACTGACATTTTTTCACTTCCTGATCTGTCGGTTTTTGCCTTAAGCTTAGCGCATGTCGTACGTGTGGGCATTTATGCTAAGTATTTAAGTCTACAAAAGTGGTTATGAATAGTTGGTTTCGGTTGTGTGGCGTGGTGGACATAAAAGTGGATATTACTCTCATTTTAAAAAGTATGTGAGGTTTTGAGTTAAGTACTATACTTGAGATTAATATTGAAATGATGTGAGAAGCATAAGTGCTGTAAGGTGTAGGGAGATAGGGCAAACAATATTAATTTTTTCTATGTAGTAAGATAATGATTGGTGTACGTTGGATTTTTTTAGGACACACTAGCATATTACAATTCGGAAAGTCTTCCGAAAAAGAAGAAGTCAAATCATCGGTTCGAGCAAGAAAACAAGTTACTGAAATTATTTCGGTGAAAGAAATGTTTCGGTTTTTATTCCACTTGCTAAGCAATATGATTCGGTCTCAGAAAAGCAACAAATCTCTAAGCTCATTATATAAACAATTTAGGAGTCTTCGGTTTTTCAAGCTTTTAACAAAATTATACCACAAAAGTAATTGAAGAAATGATGACTGAATTTTTTGCCACTTCTATCCCAAGCAGCACAGACCTTTTCTGTGCATATTTTCCACAAAGAAAATGAATATAACGATGGTTTCGACACTTTGCTGTAATAGCATTGAAATGGCCTAATGTCCAATGCAAGATATCTTCTCAAGAAACCCACCTATAGAGCTCTCTTTCCGGCTACCCGTTTATTGTAGCCGAAATTTCGGCTATTATTCAACCAAATTCCTATAGAAGAATATATTTAAATGCTTGGTCCGCTTACAACAAAATTAAAAGTTTGGGTGTACTATCACCAATCTCCACAGCAGATGGCCAAACAGAACAGATTGCCTCTGGCTTGATTTCCTGATCGCTGATAGAGAGAAATTGTAAGGCAGACGAATTTGCTTGGTAAGGCATGACTAAAAAAAAAAAGTTACGAGAAACTTACTGAGACCTTAGATGCCACTGCCTGACAGCTTCTCTTTTAAGAAGTTATTAGAATAATAAGTAAGAATCGATTTCTCACCATTTATGCGGCTTTCATGCCTTGGGCGCAGCTAGGCTTAGATAACTAGGAGCGACCTTCCTTGATTGTTAATCTAAGCCAGTAGACGTCAAAGAGAGCTGTTTGATAAGTCAATGACTTTTTAAATTTTCCGCGTAGTTACTATAAATACAACATTGCTCTCGTCTACTGTTATCGACTACTGTAAAATTTTGAGCAAGCTATTTGTGTTTGACAGTCAATGAAAGCTGACGACCTCGTGAATTTTAATGCAAATGAAAAAAAGAAAGAATTTTTACCACAAGCCCAAATGTGTAACCACTTTGCGCCGCTTCGTTACCACTGGCGAAACATGGCGCTACCCCACCAGAGATCGAAGAACCATCAAGACAGTGGGTTTCTCCAGGTGAACGTGCAGCAAAGAAGGCCAAGGTGGATCTGTCTGCCACCAAGATCATGGCCACAGGTTTTTGGGGATGCTCGAGGTGCCATTCACATCGATTACCTTAAAAAGGGTAAACCGATCACCGTCGATTATTTTTCAGAGCTTTTAGACAGAATCGATATTGATTTGAAGCAGAAACGACCGAATTTGACAGAAAAAAAGCTGTTCCATGAGTTCAATGCAGAGGTGCACACTTGTTTAGCCAACATGACAAAAATTCATAAATTGGGCTACGAAGTGTTACCTCATACAGCATATTCTCTAGACTTAACCCCTGGGACTATTTATTGCTTCCAAACCTGAAGAAATGGCTGAGCAATAATTGATTCAAGTCGAATGACAGAAACAAATTCTTATTTTGAGGGCCTTGAAATACTTACTTATATTATACAAAAATTACAAAAAATGATGGAATGGGAATCACTGCTTAATAAATTTATAAAAAAATCGAATTCCACAGTGATAAAAAATGATTGTGTCAGATTGAGTGATATGATTTCTTAAAAACAAAAAAACACAGTAATTGTTAAGAAAATTCAAATGTTTTTTATTTAGTGTGAAGTACAATCGATACAATTAAGTTCTGAATATAACGTAATTCAAATAGCCTCCACGACTTATTTTGCAGGAACTAATTCGATAAACCAAATTTTTGAGCACTTGTTCCACTAAATCAAGTCGAGCACGTTTAATATTAACTTTTAAAGCTTGAAGAGAGTCTGGATTAATGCAAGATTTTAAAATTTTCTCTAAAACCATTGCTTGAGGCACCATTTGAAGCCGTTGAAAACTCTGAGGCAGTTAATGGTGTGATTTTCACTGTGTCCTCCGAGAAAGTTTGTTTTTTGTCTCCCTAAATGCTGTCGCGCATACCGTCTCATTATACGTTTAGTTCGAGTTATTATGTAACTTTTTATTTTCCCACATATACTTTATACTTTAACTCATTTGCCAAGAACTTTTATTAAGCTAGCTAATGACACTGCTTTGTCGAAGCATTTGCTGAGGTAGTACTCAAAGCGCCTGATTTACCCAGTAAACATGTACGTTGTACCTGTACCATAGGTTCAAGGCATTTTTTTCTTTAGTGCCATCCACCACTACCACACTTTTGTAAAGCCAATACAGTATTTGATTTTTTAGCACACATTCTGTGAAATACTTTACCTTTTACCTTTCCTGAACATGAAATGATATATTAATTTTTATCCAAAATATGTAAGAACGAGTAAAAAAAATAGAGCTTATCCACTTAGTGGTTTTGAAAGCACAGGGTTGTATTTTGATATCTGTCAAATTTAACTGTCAAACCAAACATGCTTACAGCCGCACAACGCCTAAAAAATTTTTGAAGGCTACTACAAAAATGGTGATTCACATTTCGTGATTTAAGAGGAGATTATGGTGCACAAAATTGTCCGACTACTCAAGCCATTGGCAAAATTAAAAAAAATTTAAGAAGCTAGATTGGTTACAAATATCGTAAGCGCTGTGTATCATCGTTTTGCCCGTTCCAGCTCAAATCTCGCTACTGTAAGTGAAAGTGTGGCCAAATGCCCGAATGTGTATATTTCTTGACATTCAAGACATGGGACTCTCCTACGGCCATTAGGGCGTATTTTGCTCTAAAACTTACACATACGTCCATATAAAGAGCTGGACACAACAACTAAAGCCAGCTGACTATTCAAATGCCGTAGTTACGTCGATTGGGTGCTTGAACAACAAATAGTGGACCTCAATATTTTAACCAAATTTTCTTCGGCGAAGAGGCACATTTCTCACTCAGCGGATAAATAAATGGTCGAAATTGTCATATTTCAGGCTCTGAAAATCCTCAAATAATTGAAAAGAGGCTATTACACCAAAAAAAGGAACAGGAAACTAATTGTCTGGTGCGCTCTATGGTGCGAAGGTGTGATTGAACCTTATTTCTTTGAAAACGACTCAATTAGGAGCATTATGGTCGTACGATAATTGACTTGTTTTGACCTGCAATAGAAGAACTCAACTTGGACAATATGTGGATCCAACAAGATGGTGCCACATATCACAAAACACAAGCGAATATGGCTTTATTGCGAGAGAAATTTCCCGGCCGCATAATCTCTCGTTTTGGCAATGTCAATTGGTCGATCGTGCGATATGATACCGTTGGACTTTTTTTGTGGGCATTTAAAACCTTAAAATTATGGCTGAGATGCCGCCAAATATGTACCATAAAGCGATCGAAAATTACATCGAATGAATCGAAATTTGCAAAACATCACGCTGCGGTCGTTTGAAAGATGTAGTGTTTCACAAACATCCGCTGTAGCGATTTGTGTGGTTTTGCGTCATGCTGTTTTTAACAAAAAATTTAGAGACCTACAGTTTATTCTAAGCCGCCTGGGACCGGCCGAAAGATTTTTATGAGGAGCTTTCTTTCATGCCAGAAATACATTCGGAGGGCTAGATATTCTGTGCCGAGGGGCGACCGCAATTAGAAAAAGTAATTTTCTGTAATTTTGGATGTTGTTAGAATCTGGACTCGAGCCCAGGCCTTTTTTCTTAAAAAAAAAAACACACACACACATACACACTAATTGTTAAGGGAATTTAAATGTTTTTTTATTTAATGTGAAGTACAATCGATACAATTAAGTTCTGAATATAACATCTTCCAAATTGCTTCCCCGACATCTTTTGCAGGAACGAATTCGATGAACCCAATTTTTGGGCACTTTTTCCACTAAATCAAGTTGTATGTCATGAATAGCACGTTCACTATTGACTTTTAAAGCTTGAAGAGAGTCTGGTTTATTGCTAAAGATCAATGACTTGAAATAACCCCATAAGAAGTACTCTAATGGTGTTAAATCACAACTTCTTGGAGGCCATTCAATGTCACAATTTCTCCAAACCTTTCTCGCAATAATTCGGTTGTTGCACGTGCTGTGTGACACGTAGCCCCCGTAGAACCAGATGTTGCTAAGATCAACTTCTTCCTATTGTGGCCATAAAAAGTTGGTTATCATCGATCTATACCACTCTCCATTGACAGCAACGGTGCTACCAGCTTCATTTCGAAAGAAGTACGGACCGATGATTCCACCAGAACGAAAACCACATCAAACTATCAATTTAAAGTAATGATTGTTCATGAATAATTTATGGATTTTCTTCGCACCAGAATACACAGTTTTGTTTATTTACAGTACCACTCAGGTGAAAGTGAACCTCATCAGAAAAGATGATTTTCTTAAAAAAATCGTGGTATCTTATGGATGCAAGCCCAAATCCTTCTCAAAATCCGCCTGGTTGTGGTTTGAGACAGTCTGAATTCTTGAGAACGCCTAGGAGTAGACAAATTGCGGTAGTCAGCAACACTTGTCTGAACGGCATCAATATTTTCATTACTTCGACCTGTTCTTTGTTTTATTAGCACTTGAACATTATGTAAAGAAAATGTAAGCTCGAAAATTCCAACAATTAGACGAATAGCGAGCACAAGTGGACGATTATTATGACCATAAAATGGCAAAAGCGCACGAGAAGTTGCAATTGCAGAACGATTATTTTGATAATATAATAATACTGAATAATTTGTAAACGTTGTTCTTGCGTAGTATATCTTGCTTTATGAAATTGTAAACACTACTGAATATATTGAAAAAAAAAAGACAGATCATGACATATTAAAAGTGGCCACAGCGACACTAAGAAATCATATCATCCCTTTTGGAAAAGTCTTTATTTCCCATATAATCGCTTTGTTCTGATATGAGGTTCTGGGTCAAGAATCTAGGAGTGTGGTATTTGATATTCTACAGACGTGAATTCCAGTTTATATTGACACTGAAAATTATCGAAATAAATCGAAATTTATAATAAGAAATAAATGTGATATGAATGTGAAAGGTGTAAAGACTTCGCCAAAGCCAAAGAAAGCACCTCCTTATTTTTGTTATTGTTTATAAAAATCACAAGATTATTGCATTATCATTACTATTAATTTATGTATGTATTTTATAATGTTAAGGACATATACAGGTTTAAAGTTAATAAAAAAATACATATTTGATACTACTTAAATCACTATATTCAATACACTCCAACAGTGAAAGGCACCCCCAAACCAAGTGTTACTGTAACAACACATACACATATATGTACATGCTGTATGAGCAACATATCAATGATAGCCAGCCAACCGAAGCTCGCATTGTCTCGCATTTGCCAAGCCAGCTTAGCCAAATTAGCCAGCTTGCAGCCGAATGACCATCTAGTTAGTTGACGCTTTTTTGCTTGCCGCTTACTACGCGTGAGACACTATATCGTTGGCAAATGATGTTCGGTGCGGTGTAGTAGTGTTGCATTCTTATTAATCGGCTGCAGTTTCACATAGTCCTGATGATGATGCGACAGTTGTGTGTTGGTTAGCAATGGAAGTGAAGTATTTGAAGTCTAGAGGAAGATGAAGAAAAAGTAGAACAAAAAAATGAGAGGAAGATGAACGGAAATGGCATAAAAGCCAGATAAGAAAACTAGGCGAAAGTAGAGAAGAAAAGATCATCAATTTTCAGAAAATTGTCCAAAATTGGTAATTCTAGTTAGATTGCTGCCTGCGTTCTTTTGATGCTCTTTCTTCTCTTCGCATATATGTTAGTTCACATACATACATACATAGTTTTTTGTGTATTTTACCTTAGATTTGTCACGCGCCGCCTGCGCCGCCATCAGCAATGGTGTTTGTTGTTGCTGTTGCTGCTGCTGCTGCTGTTGGTGTTGTGCCTGCAACGGTGTATGTTGTTGTGATTGTGGCTGCAATTGTTGACTATGCGGCTGTAACATCAAATGTTGTTGCAACTGTTGATGCTGTTGTTGTTGTTGCAGCAATTGTTGTTGACGTTGTAGTGTGACTGCCTCCAAGCTATTAACATGCTCCAGTTCACGCTGCTTGGCAACGTAATCATCGAAGTATGAGTGTTTGATGAGCTTTTCGCAGGACCAACGCTTGGACGGATCCTTGTCCAAACATTTCTGAAAGGCAAGCGAAAACAATTGTTGGTTAACAAAGTTTACTTTTTCCTACTCTCCTTCGAATAATGTTTCACTTTTCCTTGTTTCTTTTCAATTTCATTTGCTGCATTTGTCTTTCGTAAGTTTTGTAAGGGAATTTATGTACATATACATACAGACATACTATAAATTTATACATTTATATTTACTTGCCTTGAGAAAGTCAATGGTGAGCGGATTTTGTAGTGATTTGGCTGGCATTTTGTCTTCGAGTGGTTCGAGCGTTGGTGGCACTGGCAAGGTGATGCCCTGAAAGTAAAAGAGATGTTTTATTTTTAATATGTTATTGTTCAAAAAAATATACAATTCTCGTTATCATAAAAATCACTATGTTATTTCTTATATAAAATTCCATGTTCACCGTTCACCTTAACGGTATAATTGAAAACAAATTTTTGTTTAAAACTACTTTGCCATTAAAAGCTTTGAAGAGGGGATTTTCATTTCCGAAATGAAAAGCAATACAACTTATTTTCTATTAAATGCATTAATTAATTTTGGGCTTTTACTTATTCCAAAACTATGTTTATTGAATATATACCTTTCCCTAATGTTTTTTGAATCTTGTATAGTTTATTACGATGAATTTTGTAAATTCAAAATTAAGCTTTTCTTTGAGCGTGGGTGCAATTCGTTTATATATTATGTTAAGGGGAACAGTGACTGCATACTGAAATGGCGACGATCCGTGATGATACTCGTGTGACTAGCCTGACTAAGGTTCTGCTTGAAGAAAGTTACTGAAAAGATTATTTCTCACGAGAGGGTAGAGGAATAAATTAAGGGAACTGCAGATTTATTTATAAGCTTAAAGACCTAAAGAAAAACGTTCTGACTATCGATGGAACTATAAGCTTCAGTTTAAATAAGTATTTTAATTAAATCCGCAGAAGTAAAAATTCTTCCAAGTTGACTTTACAAATATTTACAACGTAAATATACTAACGGCTACTAAAGATCAAGATCCCCAAATCACTCATAATTTCCATTCTACTATGTGCTACAGAAGCGGAAGAGGATGAGAATAACTTCATATTTAAATGCAAACGATTTAAATATTCTTCTCTGCCTTGCTGAGATTCTCGAAAGTTTAACAGCTGTTTGAATAGGGTTCATTAAAAGCTCATGTCCTTAATGTAAGAGTGATAAGAGGAAGACATTTGCTTGTCTACAAAATATTAAACTAGTACGCATACGTATATAAAAGGTGATCAATTTCGAGGTTCCCTACTTCTTTAAAGAAAAAACACAGGAAAATTCAAATTTAATGGTGAATGTTATGATTCGAAATAACATTCCTTGGCATTTATTTTTTGAAGATTATTTTTTTCAAGTGTTGGCCGCCACTACTTCTCAGCTGGTTTATCCATGAGTCCAATTTTCGATGACTCGTTCGAGCATTTCGACTAGTAACTGGCATCGAAGCGAGATTGTCCGCATAGACTTTAGACTTTACATATACCCACAGGATAAAGTCTAACGGTGTGATATCATACGATCTTGGTAGCCAATCGACCGGCCCAAAACGTTAAATTATCTGCTCACCAAAGTGTTCTCTCAATAAATCCATTTATTAATGCGACGTGTGGGAAGTAGCGCCATCTTGTTGAATCCAAATGTCGCGAAGATCACGAGATTCAATTTCGGTCATCAAATAGTCGGTTATCATAACGGTGACATTTACGGTTACGTTCTCACCGGCATCAGTTTTGAAGAAATATGAACCGATGATTCCACCAGCCCACAAACCACACCAAACCGTGTTTTTTTCTGGATGAAATTACAGCTCTTGAATCTCTTTATGCTGCTCTTCGTCCGAAATGTGGCAATTTTGCTTGTTTACATACGCAGTGAATCAGAAATGGGCCTTAACGCTGTACAAAATTTAGCTCGAAAACGTCGGATCTTCTTGGAACTTTTCAAGAGCTCATAGAGCAAAGCGATGCCGCTTGGGAAGGTCGAGCGGTTTCAGTTCTTACACAAGGTGTATTTTGTACGCTTTTAATTTAAAATATCGACAAGTCGTTCCATACGTCCGTCCAAGTTGCTACAAACGGCAGCGAGTCGACTGTCCACGGTCTTCGTGTACACTCTCAGCTGCGGCCGCTATATTTTCTTCACTTCGTGCTGGACGTTATCTATTCGGTCGAATGTTATTTAATAATGAATGTTGGGTCTCAAGATGGGTGATGGTGTTGCCAATAGTACGCACAGGAGGCCGATTATGTTGACCATAAGTTGGGAGAAGCTCGCGAAACACATTCTTAACAGAACGTCAACATTGTTCATGCGTAAGTCCTTCTATGATGAAATGCCAAACAATGCTGAACAAAAATAACATGAAAACTTGACATGACTCACGCGTGATTTGTCAAAAAAATGCTATTAAAAAGTATCTCTACTTAGGTCACCCTTTATTATACACAGAAATAAGCTTTCTTACTCAATAAACTGACTAAATATCAAAATTTGACGTATTCTAAAAACAGCAGTATTGCGAGGCTAAAGGGTCATGTTTGTGTGATGTTCATTAAAAAGACCAAGTTCACGAAGCATGTTCGACAAGCAGTTTACCAGCACAGCATAAAGAGGATATTGCAAAGAAAGCTTAGTTTTCGTTGTCTTATATTTTAGAGTAAAAAGAATAAAACAAGTCTTACGGACATCGATATGGAAGTTATTATCAACCCCCAAACAGTAAAAAAATTACTGAATAATTTTGTAATGTCTTAGCCGCATGATACCGGAAGATCGGAAAATTAAAGTGAATGATATGGCGGAGTCTATAATCATCTCAACTGAGCAAGCACATCACATTTTACATTAAAATTTGGATATGAAAAAGTTAATCGCGCGATGGGTGCCACGATTGTTCACGCAGGACTATGAGCGCAATCCAACATGTGTACCCTTAACCACTTCAAAGAATTGTTTTGCGATGTTTAACCGCAATACAAACAAATTTTTGAGCAGTTTTGCTACGGCAGATGAAACATGGAGCCACCATATCACATAAGAGACCAAAGAGTAATCAGGGTTTCTACGGCTGAACGTGCGCCAAAGGAGGTCAAGGTGAGTCTCTCGGCCAACTAGGTCATGGCCTCAGATTATTTTTTTTTGATGTGCACGAGGTCCTATTCACATCGATTGCCTTGAAAATAATAAAAAAATCTCCGGCGTATATTATTCAGAGGTTTTGGACAGGTTCGACCTTGATTTGAAGCAGAAACGAGAGCATCTGGCGAAAAAAAGTTTTGTTCCATCAGAATAAGAGACGGGTGCACACGTGTGTAGTTAGCATGGCAAAAACTCATAAATCGGGTTACGAACTGCTATCCAGCGGTTTCTTATTTATGAATCAATAGGCATCATGAGCAGAAAACTACAATGGAAAGCATAAAAATAATACTGGAAAACCTTCAACACACTCATGGTGAAACAGATATACATTTTTATGAAGGTTCTGTCCAAGATTAATGCTAACTCCAACAAAAACCAGTTGAGCTAAATCTTACAGTAAAAATAGATATTTTGGGAACGTCAAATTACCAGTGTGATCTGAAACTGAATTAAACCGAAATCTAGAACAAATAGGTAAACATCAGATATCATTTGTCGAAAAAAATGTGGAACCTACATTTATTGTCCCAACCATTCTAAAAATTTTCCCGACTAGATTGCATTTTACCCGCCAAATTACCGATGGCTAAATGAATCTTATCTCCCCTGCTATGCATCAACGAAGTCTGTCCCAACATGTGTACTTAGGGTCAATTATGTGAATCTAAATGACTTTTTTATGAGACTCTTTGACGGCAAATATTACTATCGAACAATCTCTCATGATACTAATATATTTAGTATAAGAAAAAATCCTTCGACACAGCGCTACATCACGTAGTTGAGCATACTGAGAAAAGACTTGACATCAAAAGATACATAGTCAGTATTTTCCTATACTCCGCGAAGTAGGCGAACTTCAAGAGAGTTTCGATAGTTCGCATAATTAAGAAGATGATAGGATCCTTAGTGTGGTATCCAAATGATTTTAGACGCTCAGCACATTTTTCCCACGCAATAGTTATTACTACCCCTCTCTATCTCTCTTTCTCTCTTAATGGGTTCCCCTGTTATAAATAAACTTCCTTTCCACACTTCATCTACTCACCTTAAAATATTCATTTTGTGAGAAAATCTGTATATGCCGCTGCAGCAGGTCACCTAATGTTTTGCGTATCAAATATAGTTGATCCACATCACTGCGACCAGGCCACAACGCCTCACCACGCACCAACTCCGCAAAGAGGCAACCAATTGCCCATACATCCACTGCGGTGCCATACTGTGTATCGCCAACGAGCAGCTCAGGCGCACGATACCAGCGAGTGGCAACATAGTCTGTGTAATTCTCGCCAGGACCTGCATCGGAGGTGTCACAGGTAAATAAAAGAAAGCAAAGAGAGAAAAATGAGTTTGCAAAATAATGAAAATAAAGTGTAATAGCGGGAGATATGCATATAGTTAGAGATGAGAAATCTTTGTAAAATGAAAATGTAAAACAGCTAAAGATAACAACAGGAGGAAAAGCAATATTCCCTGAACAACAGTGATGCTTTTTTTTTGCATATTCCTTTTGTTCAGTATTTTTGCATTGCTTTCTTTGGCTAATTTACACCATTTTCAACGCTAGTAAGCGTATAGTTTCTTTCATCTTTAACGCCAACATCCCACACAACGTTTTTAATATTTCATTTTACTCACTCAACATGCGCGCAAACCCGAAATCGCACAGCTTCACTTGCCCCTGCGCTGTCAACAGTATATTCTCCGGTTTGATGTCACGATGCAGACAGCCCTGCTTGTGGCAATAAGCCACCCCTTGTAGTGTCTGGTAGACAATCTGTTTGGTTAAATGCTCCGGACAGCCTTGCGGATGTCGCTCCAATTCGTGCAACACTGTCAACTCACAAAATTCAAATACCAAATGCAAACGACGTTTACGCCGGAACACCTCTAGTAGTGAGACCAGATTTGGATGTTTCAGATTCTGAAGCGAAAAATAGAAAAAAAAAACTTGCATTAAAGTGTAAATAACCGAAATTTGTAGAAAAAATTAAAAGATTTGAAATCGTTGATTTGCAAAACATGTGACACACTTCGATGATGAATGTGTCCACGTGACTACAATTGCTTGACTGGACTTAAAAATGTGTGTGTATGTATTAATCTTTGTTCGTTTCTGCTTGTATCAGTATGGCCTAACTGTTGCAGCAGCTGCCTTTTGATTTTCGTAGAAAATTTACTTTTTAAATTTTCATGTAATATTTGAAGTTTTATTTGAAGAATTATGGTTAAATTTAGACAAAGTAAATGTATACTTTAAGCATTTAAGCCATAGTTTTCTTTTTTCGGCACTCTGACCTCTTATGAAAAAAATTATCCAGGATTCAATAATATTAAGACGAAAGGTGAAGAAGATTAGATATTTTCTAATTTGGAAAATTGTAATTGCAAGATGAACCAGATTTTTATTTAGTTTTAAATGCAAATGAATATTTTCTTTTAAATTCTAAATTCGGGAAGTGAAATAATTCTATGCGGATGGCGCCCCTCGTATCGAGAGAAGGATAATCGTTGGGTTTATTATAATAATGCATTCTTCAATGATTTTTTTACTCAAAACCTCATATCTGAATGAATTGGTTGTACGAGGGCTTTATGACATATTCCGATTTCGATGATTTTCAGTATCAATAAGTATTACATTTTTTGTATGTAAAGGGTGATCCAAGTAGGAGTACTTTTTTGACAGATCATGTGTGAGTCGTGTCAAGCAGCCATATTTTGTTTTTCAGTATTGTTTGGCATTTAATCAGGGAAAGACTTACATCTGAATAACGTTTACAAATCATTTAACTTTATTACGAAAATTCACGATCTGTAAAGAATGTGTTTCGCGCGCTTCGCTCATCTTATGGTCAACATAATCGGCCTACTGAGCGTACTTTTCGTAACACCATCATCCATCTTGAGACCCAGCATTCACTATTAGATAATATTCGACCGAAAATACCACGTCTAGCGAAATTATGTTCAGAGTTGGGGCCCATTTCAGACTCAATGGGTATGTAAACAAGCAAAAATTCTAGAGTAACCTGAATAGATTCAAGAGCTGTCATTTCTTCCAGAAAAAAAAAACAGTTTGGTGTTGTTTGTTGGCCGTTGGAATCATCGGTCTATACTTCTTAAAAAATAATGCCGGTGAGAACGTAACCATCAATGGCGACCGTTACCGCGCAATGATAACCGAATGTTTGATCCCTGAAATTGAAGCTCGTGATCTCCGCGACATTTGGTTTCAACAAGACGGCGCCACTTCCCAGACATCGCATCAAACAATGGATTTATTGAGAGAACACTTCGATGAACAGATAATTTCACATTTTGGGCCGCTCGTTTGGCCACCAAGATCGTGTGATATCACACCGTTAGACTTTATCCTATGAAGATATGTAAAATCTAAAGTCTATGCGGACAATCTCGCTTCGATTTAGGTCCTGGATTAAACATCATGCGTGTCATTCGCCAGTTACCATCTGAAATGCTCAAGGGAGTCATCGAAAATTGGACTCACGGATGTACCATCTGAGACGTAGCTGCGGTCAACATTTTAAAGAGATAATTTATAGAAAATATTATACCAAAGAATGTTCTTTGGAATGATAAAAAACATTTCCTACTGACTTTGACTTTTCCATGTTTTTTTTTTAAAAAGGTAGGGAACTTCGAAATGGATCACCCATTAGAATATCTATTTTCATGTTCTTTGGTTATTTCTGATCCAAAATCACATATCTGCTCAAATCGGTTGTGTGGGAGCTATTCGAGGTAGCGAACTGATCTGGCTGGTTCC
This sequence comes from Neoceratitis asiatica, assembly GCA_030068015.2. Lineage (NCBI taxonomy): Eukaryota > Metazoa > Arthropoda > Insecta > Diptera > Tephritidae > Neoceratitis > Neoceratitis asiatica. The sequence continues at coordinate 61,127,762 of CM061524.1, read as the reverse complement.
GACAAATGAAGAATACATTACAAAAATACACCCGAACTGTAAGCCCTTTTAAAATTTTTCAAAAACTGAGAGATTAATCTGCGTTCAAACACACAGACATACAGGCGGAGAGACAGCTAGACAAGCAGACAGAGAAACATACAGACAGACATGGCTAAATCATTGTTTCATTAATTGAAATGCCATTTAATTATAAAGAATTCTACCTCTTTGCTTTCCTGGACATAGAGAGATCAGACGTGGCAGAGTAATTGCTTACGTTCCAAAAAAGCTTTATGCGTTTTGTTGCAGGGGTAAAAGATTAGAACTGAGGTCAAAAACTTGTCGCTACATTTCCTCTTCAGCGGCAATAGGAATTCTTCTTTATGGCACGTCAAACGAATAGATAACATATTCATAACAGGATATGCAGAATGACTGGGCGTTCCTTACAGAAGATTCTGCTGGAATTATATTATGATGAGGCTGATATTTGTATGTAAAATGAATAATTGTGTCAAAGTGAAGGCAAATTCACAATAAGCAGACAATAATACATAAGCAAAATCGCTATGTATTTTGTTTCTGTGATAGAAGGATGGAAATATCAGACACCGAATTCTGTATTCCCGTATATTTTGTAATCGTGCGCTCGAAATGTCAAAACCTAAGCTGGCCCAATGTTACCGTTATTGCCGCTATATTGCTTATGTATATTGTCGGCAGGGAATTTCAAGCCCTCCGAGTGTATTTCTGACATGAAATAAAACCTCCTTTTAAGAATCCATCGGCCGTTCGAAAACGGCTTAGAATAAACTGTGGACACTTCTAAAGGGTGTTTTTTTTATAGAGGTATAGAACTTTAAGTTGGCATTACTCTTCAAGATGACGACCGATTTAACAGCTGTCAAGTAATTTATTCTCAGTTTGGTTTGGCAATTCATCATGAATAGACTCACGCCTGAACAACGCTTGCAAATAGTGCAATTTTATTTCGAAAATAATGGTTCTGTGCGGAAAACGTATTGCACACTACGTCCATTTTTTGTTTGTTTAGAGATGAAGCGCACTCCTGGTTGAATGGCTACGTCAACAAACAAAACTGCCGCATTTGGAGTGAAGGTAATCCTCAAGTGTATGTTGAAACACCGTTACATCCAGAAAAACTGACTGTTTGGTGCGCTTTATGGGCTGGTGGAATCATTGGTCCGTACATTTTCAAAAACGATGGTGGCCAGAACGTTAGGGTCAATGGTGATCGGTATAGTATTCCTGAATTGAATAACCATGATGTCCAGGAGATGTGGTTTCAACAAGACGGCGCAACATGTCACACAGCTCGTGCCACAATAGATTTATTGAAAGACACGTTTGGTGACCGCCTAATTTCACGTTTTGGACCTGTGAATTGGCCTCCAAGATCTTGTGATTTAACACCGCTAGACTACTTTCTGTGGGGCTATGTAAAGTCATTGGTCTATGCGGATAAGCCACAAACGCTTGACCATTTGGAAGACAACATTCGCCGTGTTATTGCCGATATACGGCCACAAATGTTGGAAAAAGTCATCGAAGATTGGACGTCCAGATTGGACTACATCCGCGCCAGCCGTGGCGGTCATATGCCAGAAATCATATTTAAAATGTAATGCCACAAGATTATCTTTCGGATAAATAAAATTCATGTCAATCGAATAATCCATCGTAGTTTTATTGCAACTTAAGGTTCTATACCTCTATAAAAAACACCCTTTATTTGTTGGTAAAACATAAAGACGGAAAACCACTATTTGGAGAAAAAGCTCGGTCGAAAAATCGCTTCAGCAGTTATAAAGCGCCAAATATATACATAATTTGTGAGTGCAAGGATGCACCACAAACGTATGACTTGGGTTGAATTATTTACTTATATATAATAGCACTTTATAACGGTTGTATTCATTTTAGCCTTTCTCAGCCTCAAATTTTACAAGTGTTCTGCGCTCTTGACAGCTGGTATATTTTTATGAGAAACTCTTTATTGCTGTCGGAAAATGCGACACTCTGTGCCGCGTGATGGCTAAATTTAGAATTTTTTTTAATATTGGACGTTATCATGGCCTTCGAATCAATATACAAGGATGCGTTCGCGGAATGGGAGATAAGGCATGGACATAAAAAAAAACTTTCCTTTACCTGCAAGACGGACACATTTTTCAGCTATTTCAATAATTTTTTTTATACCCTCATAAAAAAATGTTACCTTGACATTTATATCCCTCAGCATTTTTTAAATTATTTTAGTATTTATGGCACCGAAGCTAGAAAGAATAAAGAACTTCTGACAGAAATCGGTCACATAAAAATTTCGTAAAATTACGAACTGTTTGTAAAGAAGTTCACTGCTGTGAAGTTCTGCGTCACCCAATCTCTGAAGGAGTGTACTTAGCGAAAATGCTGCATGGTTTATTGAATTATTTTTTGCACTCTTTAGTATTTCCCTTTTTGATGGTGGAAGTTGTAAAAGAGTTTACATTTTGTAATTTTTATTTTCCTATTTTATTTGTATTAGTACCAAAAGAATGGATTAGAGGAGTATTTGGGAACTATAAAGGCGTGCTGCTTTTCCGCAAGTCTAAGTGTGCTCATATTTTCAACGGGTTCTCTGATTTGCCTCTGTACTATAGATTTCGCACTTACTTTTAACAGTCGAATTTCACGTAAAGCAATCTTCCTTATAGCTGGGTCATCCTCCGACTCTACAAAGCGCTTAACTGCTACTAAGGCACCAGTTTCGCGATCACGACATTTATACACCACACCATATGAACCTGCAAAGAAAAATGTAATTTAGTATATATTTATTTTATACTTTATGTAATACTTTCAAGAAATTGTCATACCTTCACCAAGCCTACTTAATTTTTCATAGCGGTCCATTTTGCTACTACCCTGAGGCCTGTAAATAGAAAAAATTTGTGATGATTAAAATATTTTTTATATGAATTGTAATTTTTTAAGGCTTCATATTTTATGTATTCTGAGTGCAAGAGTATAATATTTTTAACAAGATTATTTTTTTTCTAATTTGCCTAATCTCTCTCTGAAGCAAATGTCAAGCCCTCCGAGTGTATGACATGAATTAAAAGCTCCTAATAAAATAAAAACCCATCGCACGGCTGGCTGAGGTGGCTTAGAATTATCTTTTGGATACATTTAGAAACATTAAGACGTCCATTATAGACTGGAGGACGACGCTTGGCCGAAAATCGCTTCAGTGGGTTTAAAAGCTCCAGTTATATATGGATATATGCAGCCGTTCCATATTAAACGTATCAAAAATTGTGATTTTCTACGCGATTTTCTTCGATTGGCGATTTTTAGTTAGCTCTTACTTTCAAAAGACGCGTATATAAATTTGACAGCTGTGGGATCATTAGCTTGTGAATTAAAGAATTTTGAGTGAAGAAACTTTTGTTATTGTGAAAAAATGGATAAAATGAATTTCACTTGTTGATAAAATATTGCTTTTTGAAGGGGAAAACTAGGCTTGATGACAAGTTTCCGGACACTGCCCCTGGAAAATCAGCCATCAAGGATTGGTATGGCAAGTTTAGACTTGGTGAAATGAGCACCGAAGTCAGTGAACGCAGTGAACACTCAAAAGAGGTTGTTACCGACGAAAAATAACAAAAATTCACAAAATAGTTTTGAATGACCGTAAATTGAAATTAAATGAAATAGAGGACACTCTAAATATATCAAGTGAACGTGTACTTCATATCATTGACGAATATTTTGGTATGATAAAGCTCTGCTCAAAGTGGGTGACGAGCGAACTCACTTTTGAAAAAAAATAAACAACGATGGGTTGATGTTTCGGAGCAGTATTTGAAGATGTTCAAGTGTAATATGACCGAGTTTTGAGTCTATATGTGACAATGGAGGAATCATAGCTCCATCGTTTAACACCGAAGTCAAATCGACAGTCACTCGAGTGGACACAATGAAACCGCTTCAAAGCATAGAAAAACGTAACAATCGGCTGGCAAGGTCATGTGGTCTTTATTTTGGGATGCGCATGGAATAATTTTCATTGAATACCTTGAAAAAGGAAGGACAATCAGCATAGAACAAAGCGTTATTGGACCGTTTGTAGGATTTCGAGCGTGTCCGAAAAATGACCGCATTTGAATAAAAAGAAAGTAATTTTTCTCAAAGGCAATGCAGACACGGTGCAGTGAAATTGATGGCAAAAATCTATGAATGGGGTACCGAATTGCTCCTGCATCCACCGTATTCTCTAAATCTGGCCTATAACGACTATTTCCTGTTCTCAGTTCTCACATTTACTTCTGTTGTGTTTAACTCAAAGTGAGTGCGAAAGAAGATTTAAGGAAACTCTGGTATATGATTTTTTATATTTTTCAATACTTAATCCATTCAACAATACTTATTTTTTTGACTTTTTAAAACACCATCTTGGAAATATATTAATATCAAGACAACTTGTTTATTTTTTCGTTAAGTATCGGTTGCTTAAAAAAATATAGGGAATATGAAACGTATATTTTGAATAAGGGAAAATAAGTAATTTGAAAAAAAAACTGTTTGTAAGCAATTTTTTAAATCTATTGCAACATATAAGAGCTCAATGCATTAGTTGTCTTCCGATGCGAACTTTCCTGGTTTACTACAAAGAACCAAGAAGAGGCGAAAGGATCCACCTTGTGGGAACGCAAGAAGCAGTGGGATGAATTTAGAAAGAAAATTACAGCTCACTCAAATAATTAACTTTAACTACGTTTTCAGTTTTTCATAAAATATAAAAAAGGTGATAAATAATTTGTATTTTGATAAGTTAATATTTTTTAAAGTGTGTTTGTTTTAAAATAAGTAAATTTATTTTGAATAATTATAAGGTGAAAATATATGATAATTATACTTAAAAATAAATAAAAGTTTTGGTCCCAATTAATATAAATTTTTCTTGGTGGGACTACGATGTGTCATATTTAAGGGCTTATTTGATATAACGTAACTTTTGTTCAAATAAGTTAAAACATTTGTAATAGAGACGAGATGTGGAAATTACGGCCCTTAACCGGAAGTAATTAAAAGTAAAGAACGTGGTCATATTGGGTTCACAAAATTGAAAGAATTCAATATTTTTCTCACAAAATTTAATTTAAAATTTAGTTAATAACATCGTTTCGACTATACATGACGCAACCCCTTTAACAAATGCTATTCGATACTCAAGAGTAGCAAATATATTTCTTTGCTGTTCCACGGCCATTAACTATCCGAAAATGTTATAAATATATGAGCGGCGTGGAACAAAATGTGGACAAGTATCGAATAAGTATAAGAAGAAAGAAATGGTGAGCCAGTATACGAGGGTTTTAATATATATTGCAGGATTAGAGGTCAAAGCCAGGTATTAATCTTCAAAAATTGCTTAATTATTTTTAAAAATTTCCCTAATTAAGATCTATATAATTTTTCATGCGTTTGTGACAATTGTCGAAGCACTTTCGACACTCTGATTGAGGTATATCCAAACCATGCATTCTAAATGCATCAACCGTCCCTTCAGGTGTCGAAAATCGTTGAACTCTCAGTTAGTTTTTTACGTACGGAAATGAAAAGAAGTCATTTGATGCCAAGTCAGGACTAAACAGTGAATGACTCATCAATTCGATATTTTTAGTGCTAAAAAATGCAGTTGTTTCCGAGTGAGTCTTCGGTTGTAACAAACAAATGGTTATGTCCCACGCAGAATTTACTGTTTTGGAACTATTGCGACTTACCTAGCATTTATAAAAAAAGCAAACTTTTTCTTGGAAGTACTTCGAGCTCGAACAACTTTTGCTGGTTTCGACTAATCTTGAAATACCCATACACTCGACTGCTTACTTTCGGGCTCATACATGTAAACTCACGATCTATCACCTGTCACGTTAATTCGAAGCATAAGTATTGTATTTTGTTAACATTTCTCTCGGCCAATCAACACGAGCCTTTTTTAAGCGACCGACATATTGTGTGGGATCCAATATGAATGAATGTTTTTTATAATCCAATGTTATAAACATTGAATAAATGCTGGCCCTATATATGCCCATAGTTGTCTCAGTCTCACGATAAGTCACATGATAGTCTTACAATATCAGTTTGCGCACAACATCAATAGCTTCCGGAACATCAACTGTTTTTGATCGAATTTCAAGAAATTCATCTTGGAGTGATCTACAACCTCGATGAATTCACCATTCCATAGATAAACACTGATCTTGGAGAGAAATTCATCGCCAAAAATTGAATTAAGTTCATCGATGCATTGCTGTTGAGTTAATGTATAACACCAAAAATGTCAAACTTTACAATAAAGTTGTCAGTTACCAGACTGAAACACTAACCTAGTATTTACGCGGCTAGTTGATGTTTCAGTACAAAATAGCTGACAGCTACATAGATCAGTCCAGCCAGAAATACCTCAGCTTGAGTTTCGGAGACAAATTGAAAAAAATCTAGTATCTTAAAAGCCTATACTCCAAAGAAAATATTCCGATTTTTCCAATATTTTATTGGCAAGTTTAGTTGTCCGTATGGAAAATAATAAGATCGAATCATTGATTATTGCACAAAGTATAATTGATTTCGATATGAGAAAACAAAATTACCTCAAACTTATGTTTGGTGCACGTAGGAAATTAGAGCGGCGTGTTGGAACTTCCTTGCGTGGCAGCATTTTACAAGGACACATTAAGTGATTTTATATATATGTTTTTATTTTTATAAAAAGGAATTATGATTTTTTATGTGTGCACCAGCCAATTATATTAAGTGATTGATGGAATTAAGTTTTAGCGTGAATAAAAGTTAAAAAATGCCAGGCGATTTTGTGTATATACAGCAGGATTTTTTTATTTTTTTATTTTTCATGCATATATAGCGATGATTTCGATGAATGTAGCACATGAGTTGATGATTTGGGCAAAAAGTAGTCTGCAATTTTTTGTTCCAGAAAAAATTATGTATGAATTAAAATATTAAAATATAGAAGCATTCAAAAAAAGAAAAAAAAAAAAGAAGTGCACGAAAAATGAGTGGGAAAGAAGATGATTTTTACGATATTTTTTCGAACTTGCATTGAGCATAAAGTGTTTATTGCATTAATTTTTTTTGCTATTTTATTTGACACAAATTTTATTATAAGCAACTTACTCAAATGAATTTCTATTAATACTTTAGCTTACAAATTAATACATATTCGCTTACATATATAAATATGCAAAGCCCTTTTTTCACATATAACTGTTTACTAAAACAACGGTTAAAAATGTAATTTAGGCTTTCTTCTTAGTGAACACAAACAGCTGTGTGCAGAAAATCGATAATTTATATATATTTTTTCAATATGCGCTAGGAAAATCATCATGAATCACACATATATATGTATATGCATGACTTTTCGACATTTCAATGTCGTTAATGTCAACGTTCTTTTTTTGTTTCGAAAGGTGAATGAACTGCCTACACTGCGCTAAAGGGACACATAAATGTGGAGACGGCATTGCCGCAGTGGTCAATAATAATTAAATTCTCTTTAATTCACTACTCTTTCTCGGCCACAAGTCACACATTCAATCCAATCAATTGCCTTATACTACAATTGAGTTTATTGCGCGACCGTTAAAATTTTTTCGTTCTTCTAGAAAGCACTGAAATGGTATACTCCGTAACACCACACTACCATACAGCTGTTCTTCGTGATTTATACTGTTGCTACCTTTGCGCCTGCATGTATGCTACGCCCTTAGCACGGCTATACTAGCTGCTGCCTATAGATATATGTATATTTCAACCCATTCTGAAAATATTATTATAAAATATAGTATGTATGTGTGTATGGTGTTATTAATGCTATTTATTCTATATATGTCTATATATATATTATAATAGCTTTGCTTTTACTTTGTTTTGTTTGTTGCTGCATTCGACAGCGACACCGTATCATAGCAATCGTTGCTGTGATCGCTTAAACCACAACAAATCGTTACGCTAAGCGAACGTGATGGTGTAGTAAACCTCATTTGGGTGGTTTATAAGTTGGTGACTTTGTATTTATTTATGTATGTATTTGTGTTTGTTGCACTTTTGGAAGGCGTATTTACGTGGAATTATGTTAAATATTACGCTGAAATGCGCAGCATTTGTGCCACAAACTGGTTTTGTTGGTATTCAATATTTATTTTCCAACTAAATAAGTCGAACTTGTCAATTAGTGGTGCATTTTCAATGACATAATTGCAGGAAAACTTTATTAAGTTATACATATGGACAGAAATTTTTTCTTTACTCTTTCTTGTATGTGTCTGAAAATTTATGAAATCAAATTTTTTATTATTAAATTAAATTGAATTAATAAATCAGTCTTTTCAGTATACTTCATCTAAAATACACTAAAACTTTTATAAAAATTTACAACCCTTTCTTTTTCTTAACGTAAATCCAGCATTACTCAACCCGCCCAACCGATGTATGGGGGTGCTTGATGGATAAATGTAAAATCCAACAGACGGGTGACCGAAAAACATCAACATACAGCTCGGACTGTCCTGAACCAGAATCAGATACAGATTTTTTGGTTTAAAGTTAAGCTTGTTAAGCAAGAATGGACTATTGATAATATCTTTTATCAACATAGTTAAAAATAAAGCTCCAAGGATCTCTCGTCGACTTTGGAGTGTTGGCAGAATAATAAGCCTTAGTCGGCTTTTATTCGCATCTCTATGTAAATTCCTTAACGCGAAAAATACAAATTGGTTTTGTACATATTCTAATTTATCCCTATGCATTTGATAGTTGGATTCCATAGAATGGAACCATATTTCAAAATGTACCTAACGAGTGAGGCGTAGAGTAATTTGGTAAAATGTGGTTCATTGAACTTCTTGGTCTACCATTTAATGAAATCCAGGACACTTTTAGCCTTATTAGTACAAGAATTTATATGATTTCTACAATCTAGCTTAGGGGCCATGACATTTAGGGTCCTTAGGGTCCTCAACATTGTTATTTTGAAAAAGATGTACATAGGATTGCAAACATTTTCTACAGAAGGACATCTATTTACACTTGGATAAGTTCAGCAACTCACAGTTCACACCACCTTAACAATTATATAGGACAATATTTAAAAACCTCGGCATCATCTTAATATATAAGTATTTTCCAATGAAGACCCATATTTGGAAGATCATTGTTGAATATAAAAAATAGTAAGAAACCGTGGTTACTGTCTTGAAGTATACCAGATGTTTCTGATATTTAAAAATTACAATTTGCCTTCAATAATTCAAATTCAATACTAGCGCGAAGTTAGTATTCTTTCTCCGGGAGTATATTTGGGAAATACGATGAAATAAGATACATTGGGGAAGAGGTCATATGCAGAAGTTAAAGCAAGGGAGGAAAGTTTTTGACTGCCACCCTCCTGGAAAGGTGAAGACATGTATACAGTGTTCTAGACGTGCGTATGCTCCGAGGAAAAATATCGACTCGGCTCGCCCGGTAACAAACACAAGGAGAATTCGACGCCTTAAGCTGCAATTACAGAGAGAGAGGAGTCCAAAATGCGTGAGTATGAAGAGCTTGAGAATTTGGCCGACAAGGGTACTCCTATAAAATTCTATGAAAAGATGCGATGACTTACAGAAGCTTTCAAGGCTGGAGCATACTCATACAGGGGCCAATGAGGTAATCTGGTCACTGACGACCAGGGCATACTGAGTATAAGGAGAGAACACTTCCTCCTGCTGAATGGCAGTGAAGTGAAGAACCAGGAGATTGCGAACCAGAAAACCCCAATCGATGACGATGGTATAGACATTCCATCGTAATATTACTAACTTTATGGGTTACAACTTATGAATTCTTTTCTTGATAAATTCTAAAATCTAAATTCTAAATCACTTCGAGAATAAGACAGGACGATGTGAAAAAATATGTCTTCTATGAGCGCCTAGAATGCACTTCTGAGCGTTGTTCTTGCAGCGAAGTGAAAACTGTACTTGGATATCTCAAGGACAGGGGTTGTAAAGAAGGTATCTTCGGCGCAAAAGTCGGAAAATTCTGCCACCGTGATGAAATATCCCACTTTGCCGAGCCGAACTATGATGATGTGTAGTACTAGATTCCAGCACACGCAAATTTATCAAGCTAATTTATCAAGCTAAATGGCTCTCTACATGCCGCCTCTACGGAAGCAATTGGTATTCAATATTTTCAGAAAAAGAGCTGATACAATGAGGAATGTCGAGCTGCAGTGTAGAGAGAACAAACTTGCAGGAGCTTGGACGATGTCAACACCCGCAGAGTCGGTTGTAAAAGTTCTCAAGAGAAAAACTTTGCATTTGATTTATGGTATTTTGAGCGTCGGCAACGACGAATACTGCAGACGGTGAAAAAATGAGCGATAAGAACTATACGACGACCTTGTCATAGTTCAGCGAATCAAGAGTCGGCAAGCTCGGTCATGTCATCCGAATAAATGAAAGCACTCCAGCTTTGAAATTATTCGACGGAGTACCCGCTGGTGGAAGCAGAGGTAGAGGAAAACATTTACACTGAATCATGTGGAAAGCGACCTTATTTTTTGATTTCGTTACTTAAGATAAAAATTTTAATTTGTAATAAAGAGATTTTATAAAGCTGATAACCGGAGAATAAATACAATGACAAAATCAAGGAATATTCATTGGCTTTTAAAAATGCACAAAGTTTCTGTTCCACCCCTTTTTCGCGCAAACCCCATTCAAAAAATCTCTATTTTCAAGATTTTCGCGTTTACAAATAGAAACTAAAATCCAATTCAATCAAACAAAATATAAATTGAAAAATAATTTTGACAATCTGTAATCAATTAATTCAATTGAAGCTCCATCAAGGACCAGTGATAACTGAAGGTATGGCGAATTTGATCGAGGTCATAGATCACTCCCAGGCGAATTTTGTGAAGATCGTCCAAGAACAGTTGTTGTTCCGGAAACACGATTTGTTTTTCCACAATTCCGATCGTTTGAGTCGTATTGCTTCGCGCAAACGTTGCACAACTTCCTTGTAGTATTCCTTATTAACTGTACGATCTTTTAGCAGAAACTAATGATGTATTACACTATTGTAATCAAAGAAAACAGTGAGCAAAACCTTCACCTTTTCCTTTGAACATACCTCGTATCAAGGTGAGCCGGATCTAACAAAAGTTGTTCGCGCACGAAGCACTTCCAAGCAAATAGTTTTTTTTGTTGGAAAAACCGGATTTTTTTTGCAGCAGTTCTACTAGAAAAACCCAGAACAGTAAATTCTGAATGATATATGACCAGCTTTTGCCAGCTTATTTTTAAGAAATTAGGAAAACCAACGTACTTAAAAAATGAACTGAGAGGTCAACGTTTTTCGACACCTGAAAAAGCGGTTCATGTGGTCAAAACGCAAGTTTTGGATTTACCTTAATCAGAGTGACAAAACTGTGAGCTCTCATACGTCGACTGAAGCAATTGCAATTTTGAGGACTCAAGACATCGGTTTGATGAATCATCCACGATATAGTTCTGACTGGGTACCAAATAACTTCTTTTTATTTCCGTACTTAAAAAATGAACTGAGAGGTCAACGTTTTTCGACACCTGAATAGGCGGTTGATGTGGTCAAAACGCAACTTTTGGATTTACCTTAATCAGAGTGACAAACATGTTTCGACAATTGGTTCGAATTCACGAAAAAGTGTACAGAACTTAATGGAGAATATTTTGAAAAACAATAAAGCAATTTTCGATGATTAATATTTCTTTTTGATATTTAGTCTCGAAATATATAATGCAACCCTCGCATAACGCTTGGTTAATGTGGTATCCGTAATGGTTTACATGATTTTTGTGAGCGTGATTTCCGAATAGCTGGGTTTAAGCTCTTAAAACTTAAAAACAAAATTTTGAAATTTCTATATCAAAAACAAGAAGGAAAGAATGCTTATTTTCAAATAACTTTCTTAGAAATCTATATTTTTACTTTAACTAAATCAAAGAGAAAATATATACCCAAACAAAATTATAGCGATCGTATCAAAATGACGAGCTAAGTTTATTTAGCCAGATACGTCTGTCCATCCGTCCGTGCGTCTGCTTGAACGCGAACTAGTCGCTCAGTTTTTGAGATATTTCAACGCAACCTGGCACGAAGATGTGTTTTTATATTCCTACAATCATTTGTTGGAACCATCTAGATCGAACCACAATAATATAAGTATATAGCCCCTATTCAACCGTAATCGCATTTAAAACTTTGAAATAAATTTGATATGTTCACAAAAGTCATAAAAATTTCGACATTATCACATTTTCTTAATTTTTGTACTAACGAAAACAGATCCTAAATGTATAATTTAGTCCTCAAATTATTGAACTCAGAGGAAGTATTCAAGCACTTAAAATTGGATTGTTATTTTTGGGTTAAGCGTTATAAATTTCTAAAAAGTTCTTATTCATGATTTAAATACACTGAATGGTTTTACAAAAACAAAAAATCTTTCTAAATTTCAATACTAGCGTAATACCGATTACACAACCTTTTCTTTTTACACTGGCGAGCTTGCGTCATTTGCCAAATGCAGTAAAAAAAATTCGAAAAATTTTAATTATACACAATAGTGTAGTACTTGTGTAGCAAAACCACAAAAATTAATACAAATCCGATTAATGCAAACAAGATCGGAGCGATAAGTTGCAACTCAAACGCGCGTTAAACGGCAACTGGATATATCAGCTGCTTCATTACCTCATTATATTACGGCATTGAATTAAAAACTCAAAAGGGCACGCATGATGATGTATACATAAATAGGTGCCTCGTAGAAGCACATACATATGTACCCATATATAAAGACATTTACGCAAATCACGCGCTGTTTTAATGGTTTAAAAATAGCAAAATGCTTACCGACGCAGCGAAAATAGTTTCGAGAGCTCAAACATTGTATATTCTTGCGTTTCTGTAGTTTTTTTCTTATTATTTTGTAAGAAAATTATGTACAAAGTATGTTATTAAACGACTTTGCCTACGTAAATTGCACTAAAAATAGTAACTTTACTTGTCTTAGCACAGAAACAAGTTTTCGTGAAGAAATTCTGTGACGTCAGCATTAAAGAAAGTTTTTAAATATGAGCGTTTTTACGCATCTATCCTTTTATGATTATAAATAGAATATATATTTTCTTTAATTTCTCGACCGACCGACCGACAGGCAATGCGACCAAATAAACGACCGATCAACTCAAGACGACTACACGGAATGTCCGTCCTTTCGCCAAAGTCCAAGTGTTGTATTGACGTCGTTTGTGGCGCTGCATAAACCAACACAACAAATGGAACACAAACATGCATGCAGTTGTATTGTTTTTTATATACTTTTATTGTTATTCTATGTTAAATGGTATGAGCGTAATGTGGATACAAAGCGTGGTGGTAAGTAGTGGGGCCGCAAGTGGCGCTTGGCAAGTGTAGTTGAGAATAGTATGTTTAATGTGATGTTGTGGTGTCGGTGCTGTGCATGTTTACACACTTACAAATACATATTTGTACTTTCGTGTGCTCATATGTATATGTGTATATATGTTGTGTGGGTTCGTTTATTGTGGTGACGGTATGCCACAACAGCAGGCAATTGTTGAATTTCAATTAGTACAAGTTACACATACGCCATGTGTAGTATCATCTTGTGGATAGCTGAGTTGGTTGCGAATTTCAAACGCACATATGCACACATGCACACATGTAGTTGGAGAGTACTTGCAAATACACAAGCGTGCAGTTTGGCTTATTGGCATAGTATTTAAGGCGATTTAACAACGCTTTTGCAATTTTGAAAATTCTTGTAGTACGTTTATCGCGCCTCGACCGTTGTGGTTGCCAACTCAAGAGAGCCTGTCTTAAGGTATTGTAATTAAGTAAAACTTGTGCGTTTGCTTTGTGTGTCTCACTTCAAACACACATACTCATTTGGCAATACACTTAATTATCAGTAAATTACGAGTTTTGCTAAATTACAACTTCTATGCGTGAGAAAATGCGTACAAAATTACTTGGCTGCACGCATGTGAATATTTAATGTACAGCGTAGGGTATTACGCAGCGAATTAGTGTGTACCTGAAAGTCGATTGGTAATCGGTTTGAAATACCTATTCATCAGAGGAGGACATTTACGTTTCCTTTTTTTAATAAGATATTAGAAATCATGGCAGAACTTTAAGATAAATTTGGACCTTTTTTAATTCCAAAACACTGAATTCGAAAATGGTATTCTCATTTGGACACATTTGAACTGTCTTTTGTCAAAAATGTGGTTTTGAGTTAAAAATTTGCATTTTTTTACTTACTTTACTTTATTATAATCTTTTTTTAACTTTAACTTAACTATTTTTATTCCTTTTATCAACATAAAATAGTATACAGACTTTGGTACGAAGTAATTAAATGCCGGAAGAGGAACCGATAGATCCATCAAACCACAAGGACGACCTGTGTTGATTTAGGCATGATTTAGTCTGTCTGTATGTCTGTTCCCTCAGTTTTTGGGATATCTTAGAAAAACTTGGTATGCATATGTATGTATTTGTCTCTCTAAAAATGCCAAAAAAATAGGTTTACAAAACTGGGAAAATATATTTTACTTTCTCCTACTGATTGGGCCACTATATATGGTAAAAAACTCGTTGAAAATTATTTAAAATAAAGAAAAATATATATTTTTCCCTTTCGCCAATTGCTGTGCGTTTCGTGGTCACCGCGACCTTGGCATTTACCCCTATGAATGAACGCCTCGGCAGAAACCGCATCACTGCGAAGTTCTTCAAAATGTCACTGATTTGAGTCCACTTTAGAGAGGTACGGAAAGGAAGGACGATGTGACCAAAGATGCTTTCTATGTGCGCTGCCCCCGCCACGATGTCAAAATTTGCTAAGCAATTTTAACACACCAGGAAGGGTAAAGAAGATATATTTGGCGCAACAAACGAGCTGAAGCTGATTGATTTTGCCGGGGCCCGAAATATAGTTGTCAGTAATACTGGATTCCAACACATTAAAATTTCTTAAGCTAGGTGGAAAAATGCGCCACGAAATCGATTATGTTGATGCATGACATGTACCCAGCGCTTTACACATATGTGCGCACCTACTGAGGACTTGACGTCGCACCTACTGAGGACTTGACGTCGCACCTACTGAGGACTTGTCGCAGTGAAGATTCGCACCCGACTCTGTGCAAAAAGAACTCTCGTTAGCAAACCCAAGAAAGGTTCGACGTACAAAAGCTGCAATTACAACAGACAGCTGTGCATTTTTCTATTCGACTTGCATATCTGCTGTATAAGAGCAATCATCAGCTTCTCGATACAGGGGAACTGTAGAATGAGCTTAAGAAACTGGCCGATAAGAGTAATGCTGGAAAATTCTATTAAAAGACGAAAAGAAAAAGAAAAAAGGTTTCAAACCCGGGGCATGCCCAATTAAAAACCAAAAAGATAATATGATCACCGATGTCCACGGCATAATGAGTTTATGAACGAAACACTATTCCAACCTCCCGAATGGCAGTAAAAGTTCGATGGTAAACCATAATCCAAATATTTGTTACAAAGTCCTATCGAATCTTCTATAAGGATGTACAGCTGCTGACTTACGCCAATTATATTGATACCATTGGCCTCATTGCTATTGATATAGCTCGAATAAAACTGAGCCACCAGCATCTGGCGAGTTTATTGAAAATGTACCAGTATAAGCTATACAAACCATCCAAATATAAAATACATTTTTAAGATATGAAAAAAATAATTATATATGTAATGGTATGGATTTCGTACATATTGTAACGTTTTTCTTAGCTACCCTCAATGATTTCTTAAATCCTTCGAATCCGATTACTGGATTTGCTAAATAAAACTCCCAAGATCTGTTCCTTTGACCTCTTAATAGTTAGGAATTCACTCAACGTGTATTTAGTCCTCAATAATTACAATTCTTCACTATATACAATGGCTTATTTTACAATTCTTTTATATAATACAATTATTTTCCGCTTCACACAGTTTATCCGTTTCGAAAACACACAGCTCACAGCGATGTTAACGCCACTGCGTTTTCTACTCGTCTCTTCTGTGATAGCGGCTGCCGCTCTTTTTATACCTGAAGATGACCCCAACATTCTGTTCTCGTGCTCAAGAATAGGCAGATTATTCGTTTGCCAGCGATAGCTGCAGCCGCACCGTTTATTCTTAACGACGGTCCAAATATTCTGTTCATACGCTAACTCATCATACTGCCGCTTCTTTTGCTTGTCCTTTTTATTTGGAAATCTCGTTACAATATGTATTTAAAATAAAATTTTTTATATTAAAATTTTTTTTATATTTTAAGTTTTAATAGATTTTTTTTTACTGAAAAAAAAAATGTTTTTATATGTCAGCTTTTCAGTGAATATTCGAGTTTTTTTTAAAAAAATTTTTTTAATAATAAGATACCTCATTTAAATTGTGTTTAATCTTCAAATCCTTGTTACTCGACATAAAGAAATAATTGTGGATATATAGCTAGCAAAGCTATACTAACTCAGAGGGGAATTTATTGAAAATCAATATTTTTCCTTTCCCTTAAAAAGGTTTTAGTAAAAAAATGTACCTTGTGAACGAGTATGGTCCGACCAAAGTTATTAATTATTTCTTAAATAATTTTAATATAACAAAAATATGCTGGAAAAACGTTCAGACGTTCGGCACAAACAGGAGGAAATCGGCCTAAAGTCGCTTCAGTGGTTTCAATGTTTCAATTTCAATGTTTCGGTTTCAATATAGATGTATATATATATATATATATATATATATATATATATATATATTTAAAAGATAAAAGCTTATAATAATCGCTCTACAAGGTAATTTATTGCCAAGAAAACCATTTCAGGATATACAATTCTGAATTAGAAAATTACTGCGCTTGTGGTGACTTACTCAGGAAATGATAAAATGGTGCAGAAATTTGTTGGAGGGGCCTTAAAAGGCTTCGGAAACAACATACTGATGTAAAGGGTGATCCAAGTGGAGGTACTTTTTTCAATAGCCTTTTCTTTTGACAGATCACGGGTGAGTTGTGTCACGCTGTTATGTTATTTTTGTTCAGTATTGTTTCGCGTTTTATCATGGAAAGACTTACTCATGAAAAACGTTTACAAATCATTTAACTTTATTGCGAAAATTCTTGTTCTGTAAAGAATGTGTTTCGCGTGCTTCGCTCAACTTATGGTCAACATAATAATATGAAGCTCGTGATCTCCGCGACATTTGGTTTCAACAAGACGTCACCACTTCCCCCACATCGCATCAATCAATGGATTTATTGAGAACACACTTCGGTGAGCAGATAATTTCACGCTTTGGGCTGGTCGATTGGCCACCAAGATCGTGTGATATCACACCGTTAGACTTTTTCCTGTGGGGATGGGGATATATATGTAAAGTCTAAAGTATATGCAGACAATCTCGCTTCGATTCAGGTCTAGAGAATAACATCACGCTCGTCATTCGCCAGTTACCAGTAGATATGCTCGAACGAGTTCATCGAAAATTTGACTCAACGGATGGACCATCTGAGAGGTAGCCGCGGCCAATATTTGAGAAAGATAATCTTCAAGAAATAAATGCCAAAGAATGTTCTATCGAATGGCAATAAACATTTTCGATTAAATTTGAATTTTCTGTGTTTTTTTTCTTTTAAAAAGTGGGGAACCTCGATATGGATCCCCTGTTATAAATATATATATCTTTGTAACAAAATCTAGGTAAAGATACACGCAAATTAAATGCAAGTGTAGTTGTATTTATGTACTTTTCCTTTACCATCAACCGCAAATCAGTTTGTAATTATTTGCTTTGTGGCCGACGGTGTTTTACATTTATAGTACTTTAGTATGCGGTTACACTTAATATTCAATCACATACACAAGTACATAATAACACGTAAGTATGCCCTGCTGTGAAAATTATTCCAGGTTACTTTGTTTTGACCGGTTTGAGTTGTTAATATGGTCACCACAGACGAAATCTGGGGTTGAAATCTCGATTGTTAGTTTTTACGAATTATTTCTATTTAGTAGAATTCTACTTCACAACTAGTAGCTTTTCCTGTAGGCATATACGATTATATATATTACTCCTTGTATATTTGTTCAGCCTTATCTAATGACACGTGGTCGGCTCTTGACCTTTGTCCATGTGGGGGTTGCTTTCATTCTAACATATAATTTTCATGCCGTAGTAATAAGTAGTTGTTGTTATTGTGTTGCAAGACACTCAGTCACTTAAGAATTCTCTTTAGCGTCGTCATTAATATTCTACCTTTGAACAGCACTCACATCTAATTGTAATATTTATTATAGTTTAGTTATAGGGAAATATTCAACACTTCGCCTTTGCAGGATTTTAGGCGTTAGTGTATGCATTATTGGCTGCACGGGGCGCTTTGTGCTTTGTTTTTTTATTTCGTTGTTATTCTTATTGAGTACAAGTGAATTTTTTGTTTAAGTTTTTTTATCCAAATTTCTTTAAATGCCCTCTAAGCACGATTGAGGCAAACTAAATTTGCATAACCACTATTTTCAAGCATATAATTTGTTTTCCTTTTATTTTAGTTCATTTTCACTTTTAAGCTATATTTTACACATTATTATTTAGTTTTTCTTTTCTATTTTCTTACATGTAAGTTCTTGCAAAATCTTTAACGCCACCAAAATACGGTTGAAATACTAGCGCATAGCCATTACTTCAAGTATTTCTTTTCTACTAGGTACTTACTCGTTTAATGGTGTGGTAAGTGGTTTGCCTAATTAGCATTTCGTGGTGGGGAAACTAGTTTCGTTTTAATGTAAATGTGGTGGGTTGCAAATTGAAATATTCCCCCATGGGAGTATAAAGAAAGGTTCATTGCACTGTATTGCTACCTTGCTGGTTCCAGTACTTTTGTAAGTTTTTTTTGCAGAGTGTGAACAAATCACTGGAAACAGATAACTGGAAATAATTGGAAATTTTCGTATAATTTTGGGTGGAAAGGTAAATTTTCACTAAAAATTGCCAGGGGACATATTGGGCGATATTTTAGCCATAACTTGCCGAATGTTGATTCCCACTTGCTCAAGAGTTCAAGGTTTATCCGCATAAACACGGCCTTTAGCTTAGCCCCACAAAGGGAAGTCCAAGGGTCGTATTGTGTGGCATGTGGCACCATCTTTTTGGATCCACATATTATCTTAGTCATGTTCTTCAATTACAGGACAAAAAAATTCAGTTACCATAAGACTAACATATAACGCATATAACTCGCCTTTATCTTTTTCAAAGATGTAAGTTCCAATCATATCTCTGGACCTAAGAGCGCACCAGACAGTAAGCTTTTTTTGGATGTAAGAGAAAAGAGAAAGAAAGTGAAGAAAGTGAAGAGAGACCTCCAATTATTTGAGGATACTCGTAGCCTCAAATGCGAAAATTTTGCTTATTTATCTATCTATTAAGTGAGAAATGTGCCTCGTCGCTGAAGAAAGTTTTGTTGGAAAAATCGTGTTCAAATTCTTGTTGCGAATGGTCAGCTGGCTTCAGTCGTTGTGTGAGCTATACTTTATACGGATGTCCAAGTGCAAAACGTCATAATGTGCCGTAAGAAAGTTACAGATCTTGACAACGTCGAAAAATAGGCACATTTGGGTCTTCGGTTACACTTTCATTTATAGGCCTTACAATATCTGTAACCAATCCTATCTATTAAAATATCTTTAAAATTTTTCCAATTGCATGAGTAATTGGACGATTATATACACCATAATCACTTCTTAAATCTCGAAGCCTGGCCACATTTGAATCACCATTTTTGTAGAAGGTTTAAGCAATTTTAACCCGTTGTCCGGTTTTTAGGCAATCCATTTTCATACATGCTTCAATTTTAATAAAACAAAACTGATTTGACAGTTAAATAAAGCCCTGCACTCTCAAAGCCACTTAATATATAACCCTATCTATATATATTTGGTTCTTTGTAACCGCTGAAGCGATTGTTGGCCGAGTTCCTCCTCCACTTTGCGGTTTTGCCTCTTAATGTTATTACTAACAAATGCAGGAACATACAGTTGATTCCAGGCCACCTCCAAACTTCCGATGGATTTGTATGACGAGCTTTTATTTCATGTCAGAAACGCACTCGAAGGGCTTTATATTTCCTGCCGAGGCAATTAGAAAAACTAGTTTTCTGTAATTTTGGACGTTGGTGGAATCTAGGCGCGAACTCTGGCCTTCCGCAATGCTAACCACTCGACTATTACTTCAGCCTTAATAGCTTTGTATTTTATGCATTACCTCAGAATCTTTCAATCAACATAATTTATCGTTTCTGTCCGAACGATCTGGGCATAATTTGGTCTGAAAATATAACATTTTCTCATCGTTCATTTGTATTTATATGTGAACAAAAGTCGAGCTAGTTTATGCCTGGGCGAAAGAACATACTTCACAAATTTTCTTCGTAGGTGAAACGCAACCTATGTATCATGGTCATCAATAATCACTTTCAAACTATGGAGTTCATTTTATTACTAATTTTCTACTTTCCCTGAATCACTTCTGCTAAATATTTATTTTAGTTATTACTTCTATAAATTTTTTATAGCAGATCTTTTCATTTGCCTAGAATTTTAATTTTTCTTCAACAACTAAACGTCTTGAAATTTTTTATGATATGAAAATTTTTATTTGAAAAATGAAAGTCAAGTTCTTCAACAAATCACTGTTTTTAATCTACGCTCTGACAGAAGAGAAGGACTATGTAACCAAAGATTCCTTTTGTGGGCGCCACAAGCGTCTTTGAGAGCGTTGCTCTAGCTAGGAAGTCAAAAATGCGTATGGGGATTTTAACACCAAAGTGGGCAAACTTTTGCATTTTAGTTAGGAAAATTTATCGTCCATAATGAAACATACCAAAATGGGTTGAGGCTCGTCGACCTCGCTGGAGTGCGAAATATGGTTTTTTGTAGTACTAGATTTCAGAACAAAAAAATTAATCAAGTTAATTGGCTTCCTGCGGATTGAAAAGCTCGCAATTTGATCGGCCATGTTGTGATAGACGGATAACATGCCTCCAGGGTTCTAGAGGTGCGTACCCTCCGGGGATCTAATGTCGACTCGCTTCTTGCAACAGACAGTCGAACGATTTTTTATTCGATTTGCAACGTTACGATTGACTGACTGCAACGCATGCTAAGTGAGATATATACCGAAAGTTGAATAAACAAAGTAAAACGAGCAGCGGAGGTAATACTCGAAAACTCTATGAAAAAATGCGTAAATGTATATAAAGTGACAAAACCGAACGATGTTCAGGCAGTATGCCCGTCGGCTGAAACCTTGGTATATTCGGGGGATCCCACAATCTGTGGCAATTATAGTGGAAATAAGCTAAATTAATATCGTTATATATTACAGTCTAATCCAGAAAACTGTGAGAACCTCAGCATGAAGAGAGAGGAAAAGATGTACCAAACTGTTTGAACCAATATATGAGAAGCATGAGAGTAATGCCTAAGATATTATTAAATTTGCTTTTGGGTTTTAGTTCTGTGGGCTCCTGTATTACTGTATTACCCATAAAAAAAGGAAAAACTATTTAACAAAATTCAAGTCCAAACTATGTATTCGAATTAACCTCAAATGTAATGATTATTCGTAAGAGAAGGTAAATGTGAAGGTGAAGATTTTTTTTCTCAGTTAAAATGCAGTTGAGACATATGAAGAATAATAGTAAAGCAGAGAAGACAAAGTAAAATACGCCATAAGGCAAAATTAAATGAAACACGCACGGTACACACATACACATATGATATATATTTTACTATATGTAAATAGTTATGCACACATATTGATATATTTATATACATTTCAGCAAATGAAGCAGTTTAATATTTAAAATTATTATAGGCCAACACAACACTTATCATACATGCCACGTATAATAAGTGTTGTTATTTGGGTATTTATGTATGCATTTAGTTTCGTTTATTGGGCTACAGTGAGTGTTTGTATGTTAAAACTGGAGAAGCGCGAAATGACAGCCGAGCACTTAGCCTATTTTAATGGTCTTGCACATGCAATGCGAGCTCATTTCAGACATACATAAATACATACTTAAACACGTTGTAATTCATATGCGTACATAACGAAAAACTGTTGCATATTTCAAGGCGAATTCACTTATTATGTACATGTGTCTGTGCCATTTGCAAAACAACAAACAGCCAAGGTTAAAGCAATAAACCTCAGACACAATAACAGATAAATGATTTCTGTGCGCATTTTCAAGTGCGATATTTTAGAGGATAAATGTTGGTGAAAAACTCTTTGGGGGTTGATTAATGACAAGGTCGTTGCGTAGGTCACTAAGTGGGGAGATGTTGGCAGCGTGGAATGTTGAATAAAAGGAATACTATTGGTATATAGTATTTATGCATATACCAGTATGCTCAGTAGAATTTATGCGGCGCAAATGCGAATAAAATATGGTTTATTTGCTATTTTCATTATCACACATTTTGCGACGCAATTTTCTTAGTTTGTAATTTTAGCATTGGAAAAAAATTATTTGTTTCATATAAAAGTATTAAATTGTGATATAAGTAGAGGTACTTTTTTCAATAGTTTATTTTGACAGACCACGCGTGTGTCATGTTTTTTTGTTTAGTATTGTTTGGCATTTCAAATCAGTTCAGTTTACAAATCATTCAACTTTATTACGAAAATTCACGTTCTGTAAAGAATGTGTTTCGCGCGCTTCGCTCAACTTATGGTCAACATAATCGGCCAACTGAGCATACTATTGGAAACATCATCACCCATCTTCAGAACCACCTTTCATTATTGGATAATATTCGACCGACTAGACCACGTCCAGCACGCAGTGAAGAAAATAGCTGAAGGTGTACACGAAGACTGTGTAGAGTCGATTTGGTGCCGTTCGCAGAAACTCGGACTGGCATATGGAAAGACTTGGCGCATTTTACGCCGATATTTTAAATTAAAAGCGAACAAAATAAATCCTGCGCAAGAACTGAAACCGCTCGACCTTCTCAAGCCACATCGCTTCGCTCTATGGGCTCTTGAAATGTTCCAAGAAAATCTGACAGCACAGCTGGCTCAATGGGTATGTAAACATGCAAAATTGCCACATTCAGGACGAAGAGAAACCTGAAGAGATTCAAGCGCTGCTATTTCTTTTAAAAAAACAACGGTTTGGTGTGATTTGTGGGTCGGTAGAATCAGCGGTCCATATTTCTTCGAAAATGATGACAGTGGAAACTGATTCCATGATTAGCGTCGACTATTTGATGCCGGATCTCCGTGAAATTTGGTTTCAATTAGACTGTGCTTTTTCCTTTAAAAGGTTAAGAAGTGGATCACCCGTTTGTATGTACTAAATGTTAATTCAAGTAAAAATTAATGTTAAGAATGATATTTATTAAAAAAAATAAAACTTTTAGTATCTCTAGAGATATGACTTTGGTTTAAGGTTAGGTTAAGTAAAGTTAGGTCAAAGTGGCTGATCTCAATAGGATACAATATAAAAAAATATGAAACCTCGGTTGTGACACCATGAAAATGCCAGTGCCCTGAACGCACTCTTCTTCAGTGGATCGTTAAGTGCATATCAAAAATCTCCAAATGCGCTTACTCTGAATATTTGTGAATTATTCGAGTTGAAAAAAATATGCGATTCGTGAATTTTACGCCTTAGCCTCGCAAACGCAGGAATGTTTATGGGATAGTGCTTTAATTATTCCATCTCTTATACCAGAAAGCTGTAATGATTTTTGTCCGAGCTTCTCTTCCAATCTATTTTGATGTTAAAAAAAAAAAAAAAATTTAAAATCAAGTGATATGTAGTTAATTCTAACCCAAAACTGTATGGGCATCAAATTTTTATGCAGAGCTTTTTATTTCATGTCGGAAATACACTTTGAGGACTTGAAATTCCTTCCCGAAGGTTGAACAAAATTAAAAAAAGAAATTCTCTATAATTTTAGATGTTGTTCGAACTAAGACCTCGAACCCTGGCCTTACCAATTGTAGTACGCAGTATTAACCACTCGCCTGTTGCGGTCACCAACACGATGGCGCGGATTCGTTAAAATGCCAAACTGAATAGTGTCAACTCTCGCAGGCAAAACCCAGTAAGAACGCCCATTATTTGTAAATGTTTCGATTTCGAAGGAAAGGCCTTTTTGTCCTCTACTCACCGTATGCCACCTCCGCGTATGGAAAGCATTCACTGAGTTAGGCCCACCTGTCCAAAAGTATACTAAAGGGTTTTCCAATAGAGATTATATGTATAAGTGTGGTTTTGGCCATTTTTAATATGTCATGATCTGTAATTTTCTTTCAATGTATTCAGTAATGTTTACAATTTCATCATGGCGAGAACAACGTTTACAAATTATTCCATATTATTATCAAAATAATTGGAACAACTTGAAAACGATAACGATTTTTTAAAGAAAATTATCTTCTCCGATGCGAAGAAAATCCACAAGTTATTCATGAACAACCATTACATTCACCTAAAGAAGTCACTTTGATATGGTTTTTGGTCTGGTAGAATCATCGGTCCGTACTTTTTCGAAATGAAGCTGGTAGCACCGTTATTGTGAATGGAGAGCGGTATAGATCGATGATAACCAACTTTTTATGGCTCCAATTGGAAGAAGTGGATCTTAAAAACATCTGGTTCCAACCAGACGGGGCTACGTGTCACATAGCACGTGCCACAACCGAAATATTGCGAGAAAGGTTTGGAGATTCGATTATTTTCAAGAAATTGTGACATTGAATGGCCTCCAAGAAGTTGTGATTTGACACCATTAGACTACTTCTTGTGGGGTTATTTAAAGTCATTGGCCTTGATATTGAACGTGCTATTCATGACATTAGACTTGATTTAGTGGAAAAAGTGCTCAAAAATTGGGTTCATTGAATTCGTTCCTGCAAAGGAAGTCGTGGAGACCGTTTGAATGGTGTTATATTCACAACTTAAATGAAAAACATTAGAATTTTCTTAACAATTAGTGTTTTTTTTTTAAAGAAATCATATCGCTCTTATTTGAAAACCCTATATATGCTGACAGAGCAGCACCTATTTGCGGAAAGTCTGACAATAACCGAGAAATCCAATCTTATCTGCGCGATAGTTCCCAGATATTTCTTCGCGACGGCAGCCGTATACATTTTTTTAAGGAAATAAGTCAACGGAACCGACAGCGATGTTAAGCATTATTTCACAAATTTGTAGTTCACCATAAGTTAACCAAGGTTTGCGATAGCCGCTAGGTCAACTGTGTAAATCTTTTTGTACAAACCACACGCCAAAACAGCAACTTTAACCTAATAAATACAGCAATGATTTGTAAGCCTGGATACCAACACTAAAAAAAGTTCCTATAAAGCTGCGAGTTTCCCATGAAGAAGTTTAATATTTCATTTATAAACCGGTTTTGTACTGTAGTTCTCCCGTTAAGATATTATGTTAGAATATGAGCTGAAGTCGAGCTCCGCCGCTTAGTAACTCTTTCTCTTCAGTGCATTACTTTAGAAGAAAGGTCACACCTTTTGCCGATAGCAACCCCGACAAGACAATTTTTTTCTCTACTAGAAGATTTGCGGCGAACGTCTCTTATTGAGGGAAGAAACGATTCTGGAAGTTTATATTTTCTAGTGTATTATTGGAGTTATTGGAATTTACGACAAGTTAATTTCTGCTCGCCTAACTTGTTACCACATTCATGAAGTCATAAAGAGTATCTAAAAAAAAGTTTTTGAATACGAAAAAATTACATTTTTTCAAGTGTAAAAATGTGAGTACCAACCATGACGGGTGGATGTGAATATATGTACATTTTCGAGCAAGTGGGGATTTTTTTTACTATAACTCACCTAGAAGGTGTAACCCTTATCAGTTGAAAAATATAGACAATAAGCCTCGGACCATGGAGGCTGCAAACGATTTAAAGTCGTACACCAGGAATGTACGATCCTTCAATTAAGAAGGTGCCACTGCATAGCTGCTTAATATTTTTGTAAAAATTAAAGCTGACTTTTCAGTCATACTAAAAGTATGTAGAACAAATAAGCTATTGCCTTCTGAAATTTACAGCAAAGGAAATTTACAAAAAAGGATGCATTTATTAGCGTCTAGAATACACCTATCAGCGCTGACACCGACACAATGTTAAAATTATAGAACGTCCAGATTCTGACATAGAAAAATTTATCGAGCTACTTAGCTGTCAGCGGGTCGAAAATCGGTTATTTTATAATATAGTAGAAGATATCGACGCGGATAACTACCTTTTCGCAGCGAAGATACACACGAGCTTCTGTGCAGCAAAAAGCACTCCTCAACTTTCACAAGGTACGCTCACGTCAGAAAGCTTTAATATATATATATATATATTTGGTAACCACTGAAGCGATTATTGGCCGAGGTTTTATTCAAATTTGTGATTTTTACTAACAAATGGAGAGACCTACAGTTTATCCTAAGCTGCCTCTGAACGTCCGAAGGATTTTTACGAGGAGCTTTTTTATTTCATGTCCGAATGGTAAAAAAAAACTTGGCCGGCGCTAAAGGCGCCTTGGCTTTTGTAAAACGGTGGTAAAAAGAGTTTAACGATCCTTGTGTTAGTAAAGCTTTGTTTACAACATTCGTAAGACCTATGCTGGAATACGGTTCGGTAATGGGGAACTCAAGGTATCAAATCTATTCTGATAAGATGGAGGCTATTCAAAAACAATCATTCCTATTTGCTTTAAGAAATTTGCATTGGGAATGTCAGTAAAATCTTCCTCTTTATATTAGTCGTCTGAAACTTACCAATCTCTGGAATTTTGAATTTCACGAGCCTTTTCATTGATTTGAATTAGAACACATTCGACATACCTGACTCCCTTCTTTATATTAAGAAAACTATTTTGTCGACTCTTAACTAATCATTCAAAAATATTTTATATTTGAATTAAGTTATTCTTAAAAATCTGCTAATGAATATTTGTTCTGTAGCTGAACTTTTTAAGTTCTCGACACTAAACAAACCCTTGCACATCGTGACTTGGCATTCATGAAAAACAAAACAAGTAACGTACGTCATGCGGACTGCGCCCCACGTGAGAGGTGGGTAAACCATTGGAAATAATAATAATAATATGACTGAAAACAGTGGGCTGAATAGGGAAGCACTTACAACAATATCGGCCTCGAAATACAACGCAGAATCTCTCTTAACAAAAAGTACTAATTTGTATTGTGTAGGTAATTGAAAAGTAAAATCTTTGTATTATTTTCAGGTGAACCTTATACGAGGTATGTTCAAAGGAATAGGTGAAGGTTTTCCTCACTTTGATTACATTTGGTGTGGTGCATCATTAGTTCCTGCTAAAAGGTCATACATTTAATAAGGAATACTATAAGGAAGTAATGCCACGTTTGCGTGAAGCAATACGGCTCAAACGATCGGAACTGTGGAATAACAAATCGTGGATCCTGCATCACGATAATGCACCATATCACACATCAATGCTTCTTCCTGATTTTTTGGCCAAAACAAAACCCTATTCATACCTCAATCACCGTATTTACCAGATTAGGCTCCGTGCGACTTTTTCCTATTACCAAAACTAAAGAAACCAATGAAAGGAAAGCGTTTCGCCACAATTGATGATATCAAGTCAGAATCGAAGATAGAGCTGATGGCCATACCGAAAAGCTAATTCCAGAAGTGCCTCGAGGATTGGAAAAAGCGTTGGCACAAGTGTATTATATCCGAGGAGAATTACTAAATGTAGATATAAAAATATCTAAATGCACCTTTTTCTTTGGACACACCTCGTATACGTCGTAAGGAGCATACAGAAAAGGATCTGGCGTCACTTGCTGTTTCCGATTGCCTATTAGTAAAATCGCATTTCACTACCATCAATATCAGCACACCTTATTAATGTAAAACTGTGTCGTTTCTATGCAAAAACCCTACAAAAATTTCCACAAGTAAAATATAGGCGACCTTGAAAGTAGAATTTCTGCTTGCAAAAGTTTAAAATAGCTTTTGTGTAATTAAAGTTTTGTGTCTTATTAACGTACATATACATACATACATTCATACATAAGTAAGAGCGTGTATTTGTAGTTAAATGCACAAAAGATTTCTTTGAAAAAGTTTTCATTACAGTTTATCGCTTCGGCTTGTTTGTTATTTCACCTGATTTTTTTCAGCACAGTTTTTTGCTAAACTTTTGACCTTTAAGGAAACTTAAAAAATTGCGTGTTCACAATGTATAAATACTTTTGGTATTGTACTGTTGTTTGTTTATTTTTGCAACTGCTGCTTAATGTCAATTATACTATCATGCCGGCATACATATGGAGACGTAGCCATATAATTTTCTGTTAATAACAATTTATATTTCATTGCATACCCATGGGCGCCGCGAAAATGCACTTTTTGCAGAAAACGCGATAGCAACGATTGTTGTGGCCACATACTCACAACCGACGAAATACTTTAACTCGCGTGGAGACTGGTTTAATAAGTCATTCTTTAGGGTTGCAAAAAAAAGTTTACTTTATGTCAATTTTCCAATTTTGCGTTTATTTTATGATTATTTTGACTATGCTCTGCATTTAAATGCTTTTAATGTTTTATTTTCGGAAATCACTAAGCGCCATTTTTATGCCACCAAATTAAAATAAATCGAAATTTACTACTTTTGCGTTGGTGTTTTTTTTTCGAGTGCAATCCGCCTTGGCACTGGCTGACAGACTAACAACTGCCATTAGTAGTGTTACAAGGCGGTGCGGCTTGGACATAGACACAGTTCTTGTGCTTGCTCACAGTGATTGCTGTTGTTATTGGGATTTCTGTGTCATTGTCGATGCATTGTTGTCACAGCTGTCAATACATTACATTTATATACCATTTCTCGCTCCATTTCGCGACTGACCACCTTGTGCCACATGGTCAACTATTACGATGACTGGAAGGTTAGCTAATACATTGTATGCCACCATATACTACCTGTGTTTTGTGCATGTGTGCATTATTTCATATTATTCATTGATGTTGAAGAAAAGTAAATGCGTTGCTTACAACAATAAAACATTGTAATTGATTTTTTTTTTTTTGATTACCTTAAGTACATTTGAAAAATTTATATGATCAATCATTACAGACGTGCGACCTACAGTGTTTCAACACGAAAGTGTAAATTAACGGCTTATATATTGATGTGCGCTTTGTAGACTGTTTGTTTTATTGACGTTCACTTCGAAAAACAGCGAACGTAGTGAGAATGTAGAAGTGAATAAATGAATATGTTAGGGTGGGCTAAAATTAGCTTCACATTTTTTGACCTTTTTTTTGGAAATTGGTATTCTCAGTCTTCAAAATGTTGTAAGAACTTAATTTAATGAAAAAAGTTAAAAAATACGTGGAAGCTGATTTAACAATCTATTTGTAACATGAAATGATTATTTTTATGTCATAATACACTGGGAAAAAGAGAAATTGAAAATAAACATCAAAATTAAAAGCTATAACTTGGTGAGTACTTTCTAGAGTTACCTAGCATCTAGATTTCCTCAGTTGGATTCAGAAAAAATGTTACATTTTGTTAACCCACCTTAATGTGTTTTAAATCGTAGAAAGTTAAAAGTTTTAGAAATTTTAACTGAATTTATTCTGCAGTTTATCATTTACGGTGGCGAGCAATACTGGTCGGATGTTCGCCAAAATTCAAAAATTTATTTTGACCAAATACCTTTCCATTTCAAAACATTATTTATTCGCGGCCGCGATAGCTGAGTGGCTAGGACTTGGTATTGACATTTGGAGCTCGAGACCAGGTTCGACCAACATTCAGAATTATAGAAAACTCCTTCTTCACATTGCAGTGGCCCTTCGGCAGGGAATGTCAAGCCCTAAGAGTATATTTCTGACATGAAATAAAAGCCCCTCATACAAAGCCATCGGCCGCTTGGAGGGGGCTCAGAATAGACTGTAGATTCCTCCATTTGCTGGTAAAAACACCAAGACACAAAACCACGCAGTGAAGAAAATATAGCGGCCGTAGCTGAGATTGTACACGAAGACAGCGGAGAGTCGATTCGGTACCGTTCGCAGCAACTCGGCCTGACGTATAGAACGACTTGGGTCATTTTACGTCGAGATCTTAAGTTGAAAGCGTACGAAGTACAGCTTGTGCAAAAACTGAAGCCGCTCGACCTTCCCAAGCGACATCGCTTTGCTCTATAGGCTCTTGAAAAGTTTCAAGAAGATCCGACGTTTTCGAGCCAATTTTTTTTCAGCGATGAGGCCCATTTCTGGGTATGTAAACAAGTAAAATTGCCACATTTAGGACGAAGAACAACATGAAGAGATTAAATAGCAGCCATTCTATGCAGAAAAAATAACGGTTTGGTGTGATTTGTGGGCCGGTGGAATTATCGATCCATATTTCTGCAAAAATGATTCCGGCGAGAAAGTAACCGTCAATTGCGACCGTTATTGCGAAATGATAACATACTATTTGATGCCTGAAATTGAACCTCGTGATCTCCGCGAATTTTGGCATGAAGTAATGGCTTTATTGCGAAAATACTTCGGTGAGCAGATAATTTCATGTTTTTGGCCGTCCGATTGGCCACCAAAATCGTGTGGTATCACACCATTGGACTCTTTCTTGTGGGGATATGTAAAGTCTGAAGTCTAGTCGGGCAATCGTGTTTCGATTCAGGCCTTGGAGCAAAACATCGCGCTTGAAATTCGCCAGTTACCAGTCGAAAAGGTGGAACGAGTCATCGAAAATTGGATTCAAGGGATGGTCCATCTGAGACGTAGCCGCGGCTAACATTTGAAAGAGATAATCTTCAAAAAATAAATGCCAAGGGATGTTTTTTCGAATGATAATAAACATTCGCATTAAATTTGAATTTTCTGTGTTTTTTTCTTAAAAAAATAGGGATATTTTTGGATGCCAATAATGTGACTTGACATCAGAAAATTAAAGATTGACCTTTGTTTCATCAGATCATGTACCCGGTTTCATTCCTAAACAGATAAATTTTTGCGTTTTCGGCAGTACTGGATTCGAGCTGGAATATTTTTCTTGGGCAGCGCAGATGGGACTAATCAAATTTTTTTCAATACTATATCTGGCTATCGACCGCCTAGATGGCTTGCTAATGTCTTGAGTAGCTTTTAATATAGAGCTTTTGGAAATTTATCGATTCATATAAGGAGCTTCATTGTCATACAATATTCTTAGTCGATAACCATGGTTGCCCGAAGACGCCAACTTTTTCCTTTTCCATACTGAAATGACTGTTATCTTATTAACACCGGTAATTATTGTAAATTTTTCTTTTTGTTTTTATACTTTTCATGTACATGAAATGGTATATTAACTTTGGTCCGAAGTGTGAAAGTACTAGAAGGAGGAGAGATAAACCAACAGAAATTTATACTGATCGTATCGATGTGACGTGCTGAATTGATTTAGTCAAGTCCGTCTGCCCGTCTGTCCATCTGTCTATTTGAATACAAACCAGTCCCTCAATTTTTGAGATCGTAGGTAGCTGCACCTATACGTTTAAACAATAATTTTTTGGAACCGACCAAATCGTACCACTAATTTTGGGTCATAAATCCATTAAAAAGTGCCTAATAACGTGAAGTTTGAAATACTAGACATACATCGGATGACTATTTATAACTTCCTTTCACCGATTTGTTCCGATGCGAAATTTTGGTCAACAATTCACCATCATTTAGGAGCGTGAATTTCAGTATCCTATAAGAATAAAATGAAAAACGTTGGTGCTGAATATCATTGAAATCGGACTACTATATCATATAGCCCCAATACAGCCATTTTGTTCAGATATGAGGTTTTTCTTCCATAACGCGCCAAAAATTCATCTAAGGACGTGAAATTTGGTATTAAAGACATAATTTCATGTTTATATAGACACTGAAAATCAACGAAAGCGAATTTTGCAATTTGCAATCAATTTGATCTGTTCATGATACCCTTCAAAGACTTGGCATGACCGAAAATAGCCATTCATTCTTTTTGTCACATTTTCAGAAAACTCATTGATACGATTTTTCAAAATCTGTGAAATTTTCTTCATTTTTTTTTCAATTAAATTCTGACATCAAAGGCTATAGTTAAATTGAAAATACTTAAAAATCCCAAACTAGAAAAAGCAGAAGTGGATTACTAATTTTGTGGTTGAATATTGGAAATACTTTCAGAGTTGGAAATATTACATATATATATATATATATATATATATATATATATATATATATATATATATATATATATATATATATATATATATATATATATATAACTTGTTAAATACTATTTCTTTTATCGAAGCGATAACCAAAGAAATACCAAGGACAAGTGAACTTCAATTTCTCTTCTTCGTCTTAAAAAATGTATGCACTCACTTGAATCACTTTATTAATTCTACAGTACCATATCTAAAATAAGGTCATTATGGTTATCCAACTTTACTTTAGTTCGTTATTAAAAAAAAGTTATAGTCAATATAAACATTTTAACCTATTTCATTGTTTTCGTTTTCCCACAGAAAGAAAAGAGTATTTGTATAATTCAATATTGATTACTGTCTCTAGTGATGAACTTTTTATTTGTTTGTCTCGTTTAGAGAGTTATTTCGACAATGTTGCACGTGTTGTTTTGAGTGGTTATAAATATTAATGTACAAATTTGATCTACAGTGTTTATTAAACGTTACTAAATAAATATAATTATTATAGCACAATACAATGTACTATTACAGTTATTTATAAAAGAATTCTCAAATTATTTATTAGAAGAGTGACTGATGAATGAGTTAAAAGAAATTAAATGTATACAAAATTAGTTGTAATTGATCCAATTTGTCTTCTCTTTCTTCAATATTAATATAAGTGATTTGAATAATAACAAATTAAATATATTCAATAATCAATAACTTGTGAAGCTTTAAAAAGCTTCGTATGGAATTAAGATGAATGAAAGAGAGAAAGCACACTTAAAAGCATTAAAAATGGAGGAAACATTTTTTTGCCCTCGCTTGGGCTCGAGAACATTTGGAATAGTTCTACATCATACGCAAAGGGAACCTTCGAGAATAGCAAGAAAGAAGTGCTGCCGAAAATATATGGCTCTTAAATACTTTTTTGACGATTTCAATTTAAAATCTCATATCCGAAAAACGTTTATAGTGGAAGCGGGGTTGAGTTTAGTATATAATATAGCCTTCTGATGGCAATGACTTTCATTCTCCATATTTATTAGAACTTACGTGTGTAGAATACCAAAGTTCATGTTTTCAGATGCTTCTTTGGCGGATTAATGACCAAAAATCCGAGATCTGTAAAATCGGTCATAAATATTTTTAAGTGATTCGATCTGGCCGGTTTCGACAGTATCAAAATACATATGCATACGGAGATTGTTTGAAAAACTGAATGACCAATTTTAGTTCAAGTAGACGGACATACAGAGATGAAGAAATCAACTAATCCCATCGTTCTGATCCGAACGGTATACATCTTGGTGGCTCTTCTCCTTCAAGTACTTCGGATCAAAGTTAATACACCATTTTATATGCATCAATGGTATAAAAAGCATATAAGCTATGAGTAAGAGGTTGGACACTTCCTACGTTTTTGTCCGTGCTTATCTAGCAGGCGCCTTAAACAGCTAGTGCTTCGATGTTCAGCAATATGATTAGAAGAGTTAAAAAAGCATCAATTTCGGCGATTAAATATAGAATCGTGTAAATATTTTCAAATTAGTTTCGTATAGTGGACTCAAGGGTGAATTTTCAATATTTTTAAAATTGTTCTCAAATTCTCTTCTGAACTCCAAACGAAGTAAAGCTGATTGAATCTATGTAGTACAAGGTTTAGTGCCAACAATTGAAAAATAAATTTGGAAATCTACAAGCTTCAATCGAGCAGTTTATACCTCAGCCACAAATAAGAAATCAACTAAATTTGGCTGTGGTCAAACATTAAAAATTTTTTGTGGAAGATATTTTCGTTGGATATTAATTGAAAAATTGATGGAAAAAAACTGAGCAAAATCGAAGAGTAACTCATTTGGTGCTACCGGGATAAGGAATTGTCTGGGTTATATGTATATTGTAGGGATGCCGACTTTCAAAATCCGGACAATGCATAAAACAGACATTATTAAAAGATGCAAGGAAGACACAATCCGACATACCAAAAAACCGAACGCACAAAATACCGATAATACAATAGCCAGAAAATCCTTACAATATAAAAACCTGGCAACTCCTTATACCGTCAGCTCCGAATGAGTTCTTTTTCGTTTTTATTCAGATTTTTCCATCAATTTAATGAAAAAATTAAATAACTCTTTTTTATAATTGTACATGATAAACACATAGATCATTTGCAGACCACTGCGTTATATTAGTGCATAGTCTGTTTTAAGTTTTACGATTCCGATACATCCTTTGGTTGTGAACTATTTTTAGTTTGTCGAATTTTATTATACAATAGCGTTGACAAAGTAGTGACGTTTGGCTTACTTCAATGCATTATTCTGTACATTTTTGTGGAAGACCTTGAGTGGAGATTAATCTCTGTTGTTGTTGTAGCCGCTAGCCAACCCCACCTAGGGTTAGGTGGGTCCAGTCTTAGTTATCGAGGTCATCTAACGGGTGGCCCAGGATGGGTGCTGTTTCGGACCGGAGGGTAAGGAGTGTTAGATGTGTCGTGCAAGGATTTTATGCATGCGGGACATGTGTTGGGTATGTCTGAGTCGAGTTTGAATAAGTAGGAGTTCAGCTTGCTACAGTATCCAGATCTTAATTTTGCCAGGGTTACGCGGGTCTCTCGAGGCAGCTTGAGTTCTTGTTCTGATAAGGGTGGTGATTGGATTCCGAGAACATCATTCATAGGAAGAGAGTTCACAAAGGTGTTAACGAACTCTCGGTAAATGATGTTTAAAGCCTATCGGTGCGCCGTCCTGTCTAGCGGTTCTGTCTGTATTGCTGTGTGGAGTTGCGTTAGTCAAGTACTGCCTTCCTGATGTGCCTATGTGGTGGTGGAGATACTTCTTACACAGCATAATATTATGCTTCTTAACTGACAGCATAGATGTTTCATTGTGTAAGAGATGCTCCGGCGCCATCAGGAGGTTTTCTGTCATGGTCCGAAGTGCGGTATTCTGACATGCTTGTAACTTTTTCAATTGCGTTTCGCTAGCCTCCGGCGTCCAAATCGGAGCAGCATAGTTTACAACCGGCCGACCAATTGCACTGCTTTTTGCCAACCCCAAGTGCTACTGGCTAGCGATTTGAGGATTTTGTTACGGCTCTGTACTGAGTGAAGAGTACAGACTGTCAAATGTGACTCTCAGTAACTTGGGATTGTTAATAGTCAGAATTGCAACATAGGATAGCCGTTTACTTTCGAACAAAGGTTGTCCATATCGAACAGTCATCGGCGTATGAGATCAAAGAGACGCCTTTTGGCGGTAGAGGGAGCCTCGAAATATAAAAATTAAACAGCATAGGGAACAGGACAGCTCCATGCGGAATCCCCTGTTTAATTTTTCGTAGCTTTGACATTTGGCCTTGAAAGTGAACCGATGATTGTCGATCACTCAGGTAATTTATGGTCCACCTCTTCAACCTTGGCGGTAATGAGGAGTCTTCAATGTCCGATAAAAGCACTGCGTGATTGATCGCGACGAAAGCTTTCGACAGGTCCAGTGTTACTCGTGAGCAGGGCCGATTTTGGTAGCTGATCGTAGCTCAGCATAGATTGTGTATGAAAAACGGGAGTAGCACGACCTCTATTGTCTTCAAAGGAGAGATATCGGCCAGTAGGACTCTCCTTCCTACGTATGTTTTAGTAGCGGGACCACTCTTCCCAGTTTCCACTCGTCGAGTATAATTAGAATCGTCAAAGACAAATTGAGATTCTTGGTGGAGTAATCTGCTCCCGCTGGACACAAATGTTTTAGCATCAGCATGCTTATTCCATTGGGGCCGATGGATTTGGAGGCTTTCGCTTTCTCGATAACCCCCTGAACTTCTTCCTTTGAGAAACTAAGCATCGTACTGTTTTTTTTTAGTTGGCGCAGACGGCGAGTCACTTGTCTTTTCGTTATGTCAACCGAAAGGTTCAGTGTAAATAGCCAGCTAAAATAGCTCGCGCACCTCTTCGGGTCCGACGAGGCGTGATCACAAAATAAGATTTCCAGCCGATCATCACGAATCGTCGGATTAGGCAGTGATTTGACTGTGCCCCAGAGCTTGATTACCCCAGAGGAGAGATTGCAGGACTTTAAGTGCTCTTCGGGCCACAGGTCGTGATGCGCATTAAAGTCGCCAAAAACCAAATAGTTTTCGCCTTTGAGTAGCACATCTATATCAGGATCATATCCAACTGGGTAACAACTAACTAGAGAAATGGATGCATTAAATATTTCGACATTGACATCGCCTGACCGGATAGCTATGTCCTGAAATTTGAGCGTAGTATCCCTGCGGTCGATGTCGCCGTCGATAAGATGATACTGCACGGTATAAAATGAACGCCAAGCTATCATCATGATCTCGCCCGCGATCCTTTCTTATTAAGTTATAGCCAGCCCGGCTCAGATGATTTGACCGGGCGCTCAGTTTCGTTACTTGGATCGTGGCTATTGGCAGGTGCTCCCAGATTATAAAGTCGACTGTTTCGTCGATATTCTCCTGGAGTTCCTTGTAGTTAAATTGAAAGAGTCGGCAATGTCTCGCAGAAATGTTCGTAACACAGGGGGTGAGGAAGTGATGCATAAATCTTGGTTGTTGCTGCCGCGGTTGCCGCGCGTTGGCGGTGGTTGGCGGCTGCGTAGCATGTACAGGCGTGGACAGACTTCTACAGCATAAGGCAACAAATGTGTAGCTCCACTCGCGAGTGGTGAGCAGGCCAGAGCACGACCGAAAGCCAGTGCAAGAATTACATTTGACTTACGTCACCTTTAGACGTACTATGGTCGGACACACGAAAAAGACTGTGGGGGAAGATGGAGCTGGATGGGAGTTGGGGTGGGAGAGGTGAAGAGAGTTGGAGAGTGTTGTAATTTTCATGAAGACACTGCCGTGAAGGGTAGGTGTGTAGGTGGGCGCTGGCAGCATGGAGCCACGTAACGCGTGTTCTACTCCCTGTGAGTCTTAAGGCCTGGACAGGTCTTAAGATGACTCCAACCATTGCACAGGTTGCATCTAAGTTAGATGAAATAATGATGGAGTCGTCCTTGGCACACGCAGCATAAATAATCCGTCGGACCGGGGTTGGTTTCGATGCCAGCTTTGATAAGAAGGATTTGGAGCAACCCTGCTATGGGACTAAGATTATCTGAGGACCTAAACGGGGTGACAGCCCTTGGCCGGATAAAATTCGGTACGCAGACCGGCTGTCGTGAGAGTCGGGAAATTAATCTCTGACTAGTTCTGGTAATAACTGACCCTCTTAAATATGAAAAAAAAACTATTGTAAGCACATATATACAATACATTTAGGTCAATAATAAAATAATAAAGTTAAATATTTTAAATTATCAGCAACGCTCCTTACAATACTAATTATAACATCTAAAGTCAAAAAAATAAGAAAGACCCACAGCAACGTGTCGTTAGCATTGCTTGTAAAGGGTGTTTTTTTATAGAGGTATAGAACTTTAAGTTGGCATTACTTTTCAAGATGGCGACCGATTTAAAAGCTGTCAAGTGATTTATTCTCAGTTTGGTTTGACAATTCATCATGAATAGTGGAATTACGAGATTACCGTTGTTCCCGATTTTCATAAGCGAATTTTGTTTGGCGATGAAGCGCACTTCTGGTTGAATGGCTACGTCAACAAACAAAACTGCCGCATTTGGAGTGAAGGTAATCCTCAAGTGTATGTTGAAACACCGTGACATCCAGAAAAACTGACTGTTTGGTGCGCTTTATGGGCTGGTGGAATCATTGGTCCATACTTTTTCGAAAACGATGGCGGCCAGAGCGTTACAGTCAATGGTGATCGATATAGAGCCATGATTACTAACTTTTTCATTCCTGAATTGAATAACCATGTCCAGGAGATGTGGTTTCAACAAGACGGCGCAACATGTCACACAGCTCGTGCCACAATAGATTTATTTAAAGACACGTTTGGTGACCGCCTAATTTCACATTTTGGACCTGTGAATTGGCCTCCAAGATCTTGTGATTTAACACCGCTAGACTACTTCCTGTGGGGCTATGTAAAGTCATTGGTCTATGCGGATAAGCCACAAACGCTTGACCATTTGGAAGACAACATTCGCCGTGTTATTGCCGATATACGGTATACCACAAATGTTGGAAAAAGTCATCGAAAATTGGACGTCCATATTGGACTACATCCGCGTCAGCCGTGGCGGTCATATGCCAGAAATCATATTTAAAATGTAATGCCACAAGATTATCTTTCGGATAAATAAAATTCATGTCAATCGAATTATCCATCGTTGTTTTATTGCAACTTAAAGTTCTATACCTCTATAAAAAACACCCTTTATATACATTTATGTCACTTTTAACTGTTGAAACGATTTTTTTTCGTGCCCCTCCTTTGATTTGTGGTGAGCGCAGAAATGGGCGTATAGTTTATCTAATCCACGACTGCGGAACCAAATAATTTAAAAATTCTTTTTTGAAAATAAGAACACACTTTGTAATTTTATAAAGAAATCTCATGGCATCACCCCTAATGATCGTTTAAAAATTTTTATTCGCAGCAAAAATTTTAATTTTTGCTACCGAAAAAATATTTCATGTTGCAATCCATTCTTGGTTAGTTTGTTAATACCTATACAATTCATTTCTACGTATCTTTTTGCATAATTATTGTTATAGTCTGTCTGGATTTTTGTCGGACTCTTTTCTACTGGACAATGCCGTTTCAGGATTGTGTAGTGCAACAATAGTTTTTTAATTGCTCATTAACTTTTCGATATAATTATGAGTTTCGTGAATTTAAAAGCATGCTACGCTTAAAAAATCAATTCCAAAATTTGTTTTATTGATTTTTATATGAGTTAATGTTTTATTTTTATATTTAGCGAAATATTAATCGAATAAACTATAAACTGCGTACTTTTTCATTTCGAGAACGAAAATTTAGAAATAATTTCAAACCAAAAAAAAAAAAAAGGATTTAATAGTGGCATCACTAATCGTAAAATGGCAAAAAATTATTACTAAGAATGTAACCTCGATTTTTTGAGGAATCTCATTAACAGATACACAAAACTCTTAATCTCATTTCCAGAAGTTACAATTTTCCACTAAAACATATTCAACATTTTGATAAATCGATATAAGCTTACTTTTGGATGAATAAATTAAACATGATCTAAAAATTGCAGCATCGACGTATCCTTTTTGTACCAGAATTTCCTGATATAAAGATCTCGGTATCCTTCCGAGGTATTTGACCATTTATATCATCCTGTGGCTTTTTGGAAATCGTTAGTGATTTTAATGAGAAATCATAAAATAGCATTTCAGAAATTTGGTTGGAGTTGATACTAAAATAAGTTAAAAATAATTTCATTAATTAAAAAAAGAACCAAGGAAAAAATAACCTGGGTAAATGTCTAGTCTTTTGTTAGGTATCTCCTTTGATTCTTATGCGTATTATTTATTAATCATAAGAAATAAAATAGTTAATTCAATATATTTTTTCCTGAGATACCCCGAAATCATTTCTCGAGCGTACAATTGAAACTTATTGAAAATATTGTAATACATAACAACCAATTTGTATGTGAATCGTTCACGTATATGTTATGATGAAAGTAATACTCATTCCCCTAAGCCTAGAAACACTTTAATGAAATTAAAATATACACTTTATTGCACCTTTTCCAGCCAACTTTCTGAGCGTTTTAATTGAATTTGCGTTGTTAAATCCTTCAGCGCCTCAGTGTGGTATAAATTTTATTTTCACTACACAAACCTCTCATTGGCTTGTGTACACTTTTCAGTTGAAAATTTCGTACTGCATTTTCATTTACGTTCAACCGCGATTGCCACCATAAAAGTGTCAACAAATATGTGCATAAGTGTGCAAATATGGAAAATTACGACAGTCAAAACGCTCAAACAAACAAATATGAGGGCGTGAGTGTGTGTGATTGTAAACGTCCGCGCGCGCACATTTGATAAATTGCATTTGGACACTGAACGTTGGACGTTTGGGAAATATAAGTGAAATTATATAAAAAATGAGGATATTGAATGGAAAATGACAATAATGCCAATTGTGTTGCAATAATAAGCCACACAACACACACGTACACATACACGCACACAAATGGATGAGGATAATGATGAATGTGATTTTGGTGTCATAAGTGATATACGAATACAAATGTAAAAAGTGTGTTTGTATATGTGCGTATGGAAGTATGTTGGCTCGATGCAACGACTTGCATTGAACAGTACATGCCTCCAAAAGAGGGTCATGGATTTGAATGCTGTGCAAAATCACATACCAAATTTTAGAAAATTATTTAAAAAGTTAATTTTCTAATTGCATTCGCCCCTCGGCAAGTAATATCAATCCCACGAGTATATTTATGATATGAAATAAGAAGCTCTTTATAAAAGTCCATCAGTCGTTCGTTGGTCACTTGAAAAAACCTGTAGGTCGTTCAATTTGTGTTGTTATGGAATAAAATGTCAACACATCCAAATATCTTCCGACTCGAGATGCGCTCAGCCGGGCATCGTTCTTTAAGAAATTAATATTAGATAAAAGAGCCTTATCTGTTATCAAGAAGATCTTCTGATAGCTAGGGAATGTAATATTTTTCATGTCAAAGGAATAATGACGGTGGTGTTGAATTCGCCTATCTTTTGATATCTTCGACACTCCATAACATTAGATGATTTTGCGCTCGGTAGAAACCAATCGTAAGCTTTTATTTTTATCAAGCCAAAACTATTTTTTTAACTGAGGTGAAAAATATGTTCTCAATTGGACAAAATATAGTAGTTCAGCTACGCGAAAGCATATTCCGGAAGTCAGCTATAGTTACCAAAGTATTTATCAGGACTTTTAGCAGATTTCCATAAACCTTTGGATACATATAGACCAAGCAATCAAAGCAATGCCATTTTTATTTGGGAGCCGTAGCTGAGCAGTGATAGGATTCGGGATATATATATTGGCAAGCGTTAATACAGATAGAAGTAGAGACAATTTGCTCAATATAATTCAATTTGAAATTTGTTCTTTATCTATTTCTATTCATTTTATGTACATGAAATGGTATATCAACTTGTAGTCTTTACTTTGGTCCGAAGTATGTAAGTACCAGAAGCAAAAGAGATAGACCGATCGTATCAGAATCACGAGCTGAGTTAATTTAGCCATGTCCGTCTGTCCATTTGTCTATTTGAACGCAAACTAGTCCCTCAATTTTTGAGATATTTCAACCAAAATTGGCGGGAAGATGCATCTATACGTTTAAACGATTATTTGTCGAGACCGGCCAGATTGGATCACTTAGCATTTATACGACCGATTTTTCAGCCACACATAATGAATTGCGCGTTGATTCTGAAAATCTTCTGAAAGTCAGAGCGTGCAATTTAGTATTCTACATTCTACGTTGAACTTTATGTTGACACTGAAAATTATCTACATCAAATTTTGTAAATGTTTATGAAAGGTATAAAGGCTTCAGGATAGTAAAAGACGGTCATTCCTTCTTGTTTTTAATTAAGGCCGAAGTGCAGGAGTATTGTGATGAACACTTTTTCTAGAGAGTCACTTTTCGAAATAGTTCTATATTTAGACCACATCTTCTCTAACTATATTCTGAATGGGGGCATTCTACCAGTAGAATCTTTTGTAATGTAAAAACTGAGTAAAAATCCCTCTTCTAATCTGCCGTGAAGTATGGTTACACTATTAATATATGGTTTTTAATTTCACCTTATCTTGGCTTGATAGGCTAAGGTTTCCGTATTCCACTCTTAACAAGGAATGTTTAAATAATTTTGATATTGTCATTTTTTCACATAACACTGGTCAACAGTAATTTGGTGTGAAGAATCTGTAATTTTTTTTAGTTTGAGAACCTGTACTAACTACTCTAATAGCATTAATATTTATTTTTTATGTTTTTTAAAACTAAGATTTTCAGTAAACTGATCAAGGTAAATGTGGAGATGTTGCACATCCAAAGTTCTTATAATTGTTCGGCATGTTGTTAAACATTTCAGAGTAGTTATTTGACTTGTGATATTAGAGGTAATTTTTTAGAAACAAGTTGCTCCAAATGGAATCTTCTCGTTGCATTACCCATTTTAATCTCATTCCTTCACAAATTGTCGTATTGAACAATATGGTACGGTCTCTTGTAACTAAATGTGGCTTTAATACTGCTGTTTACCCACTACCAACATCTCACGTAACATACATTCCCTTTTTGTTCACATGTTTAGCACGACATAAAAAAACATGTTTGTTATCCTAATAGAAAGTTATGTTATATATATTTGGGGCTTTGTAATCGCTGAAGCGGTTTTTGGCCGAAGTATTTCTCCAATTTTGTGTCTTAATGTTGTACCAACAAATGGAGGGACCTACAGTTTACTCTAAGCCGCCTCCGCACGGTAAATGGATTTTTATGAGGGATTTTATTTCATAACATAAATACTCATACAGGGCTTGTCATTTTCTGCCGAGGAGCGCCCGCAATTATAAAAATTAATTTTCTATAATTTTGGATGTTGCTCGAACCCTGTCCTCCCGAATGGTAGTACGCAATGCTTACCACTCGGCTATTGCGGCCGTTAACTTTTTTTAGAACTACAGAACTCTATAGGCTTTAGGGTAGTTGAAGATTACCTAATAATTCTATTGATTTTCTTGGGTCAAAGTCTTTGCGTCTGTATGCATTACTTCTTCGATAATCGCTAGACACTTAATTAAAGTTTTTCTCAAATGATAATTCATGGGTAGAACAAAAGTGTGGTTGGAACAGGTACTTCTTCTGAATGTTATACAAGTCTTTTATTTGATTTTTAGTCTGAAGGAATAATTTTTTTTTACATTAACTCTACAAAAATCGACACAACAGAAGCAATAGTCATTGAAGCGAGTTTTTGTTCTCTCCATTGCATAGGTACCCCAAACCTTATTAGGCTTCTTTGACACCTGACCCACTGGGTGAAGTATTCATATCATGTCGTGACAACAGTTTGATGAAATCTGCTATAGGTTTCCTTAACTTTTTGACTATGTATTATCCACAAACGTAATAAGACACATTTGGATCATTGGAACAACTTCTTTGCGATGAAGACATGATATCAAAATCGATGTATTTGTGGAAAGGTACTAATAAGACTCGAAACCGTGCTAGTTACAGCAATTTAAAAAAAGAGAGTTGCCACAAAACAGCACGTGTGAAAAAAACCCCTAGCTAGATCTCGGCAGCAAAAATTTTTTCACATGTTGAGATGTGTAATCCGCTTCAAAACTGAGTTCCTAAAGGTTCATGAATTCGGTTGAGAACCACAAAGGAAACTATATAACAAAAAGAATAAATCTTAAAGACAGCGCTTAGGAAGAATAACTAGCAAATTTTAAACTTATTTGTTGTTTTTGACGATTTTGCTTATGGTACAGAAAACACTAAATATAAATGAATTTGCAAAAACTTTTTATATATTTTTTGTTACCTAGTATTACTCACCTCCCGCCGAAGCGCTAAAGGCACACCTATGAAGGGCAAACGTAACATCAAAACAAACCATTGATCGAAAATTAGCAATAGTCAGAACTGCCATGACACCAAAACTGATAGTGAAAGGGTGCGGTAGTACTTGTCTGCTAAACTGATTTGTTATTCAACTGACATTAATTAGTTCAAAACAAGAAAGAAGGGAGTCTTCGGTCATGCCGAAGGCTTTATACCTTTCACGTTCAAATTGTGAAACTCAAATTCGATGAATTTAAAGTTTTAATATTTATTTCAATTTACGTCTGTAAAGTAGCGAATTCTTAAATGCATTTGGGGGGATTTCTGCCGCAGGACCTCATTTCTAAACATATCGGTTATAAGAGGGCTATATGATATTGTAACGGGTTTTGTTGCTACCTCTATGATTTCCCAATCCTTCGAGTTCGATTGCTAAATAAAACTCCCAAGACTTGTTCGTTTCGCCTCTTAACCGTCAGGAATTAACTCAACGTTTATTAAGTCTTTGATAATTACAATTCTTTACTATAGCCAATGGCTTATTTTACAATTCTTTATGATACACAATTATTATCTGCTTCACTCAGCTTATCCGGTTCTGAAACACACACAGCTCACA
Source organism: Neoceratitis asiatica (assembly GCA_030068015.2). Classification (NCBI taxonomy): domain Eukaryota; kingdom Metazoa; phylum Arthropoda; class Insecta; order Diptera; family Tephritidae; genus Neoceratitis; species Neoceratitis asiatica. The sequence continues at coordinate 61,083,198 of CM061524.1, read as the reverse complement.
GCAATGTTTACTCCACTGAGTTGTCTACTCGTCTCCTTTGTGATAGCGGCTGCCACTCTTTTTATACCTGTAGATGACCCAAATATTCTGTTCACGCGCTTAAGGATAGGCTGACTATTCGTTTGCCTGCGGCAGCTGCAACTGCTCCGTTTATCCTTAACGGCGTGGAATTTTCTTTACACTGTCTACCCTTTTGTTTGTCCTTGGTAAGGGTAATTTGCATCTTACTGCCGCTTCTTTATTTTCCGTCCTTTTCGGGGAATTGCCTTTACACTGCTACTCATTCAATCTGTTCTTCGTATTTGGGATTTCCGTCACAATATATTCATTTGATTTTCATGATTTTCAGTACTAATGTGCATTCTTTACTTATGTATATACATATGTATAAACAAGACCGAATTTCACGCTCTTAGATACTGTTTTGACGGATCTATTTCACAAAGTTTTAAATCTGCAAAATCGGTCGAATATATGCTATACTTATTCTATCCGGCCGGTTCCGACAATTGTACGTATAAATGTACCAATACATTTGCCTGCCCAATTTATTATCTCGAAAACTGAGAGACTAGTTTGTCTTCAAGCTGACGGACAGACGAACATGGCTGTTTCAACCAATATATACCATAAATGATACAAAGAAGATACTAGACGTAACCACGTTTAGAACTCCGCAAGCGAAACGGTAGCCTAACAGTTTTTTTGCCTAGCTAAAGTGAGAAGGCGAACTCCCCCTGCCATATAAATATTTTATTAAAAAAAAAAAAAAAAACAGAAATAAGTGATCCCACTTCTAATGAAGACCCCTGCAAACATTTTATAGATCACGTTTCTAGTGTATTCACCTGTCAAAAGATGTTATACACAGATGGTTGTTGTGATTAAATGTTTACACCACCGCATTAAAAGAAGTGTAATGGAAGGAAGAAGGATGAAAGGAGATTATGTTTGAGAAATTTGCTACAGTAGCTATATAAAACAGAACAAGTTTGATGTCGGCATTCAATCCGGCAGCTGAGCGTCTAGCCGCATCAAAGCGAAGCTGGGCATCTATAGAATTGAGGCTGAAAACACTTCCATATAACCTGTATATTTCTGTCAAGAGTCAGGTATATTCTAATCGGAAGTCTGATTGAATTTCAATAAATATTATTTCAACGAACAAGTCAGAATAGAAAAATGTTATCTTAAAAAGTATATACTCTATTTAATATGAACAATTCTCTAATCTTAAACCTAGCCAATCTGTTTCTCTCATGCACAAAAATGTCAACACAAAATTCTACAAATTCCAATAATCAACCAAACCAAATGCATGTGATAATGATACGATAACAACTACAAATGAGTAAATGCCATTTAATATTAAATTGCATTTGGCAATGCTTTGTGGTTAATTTAAATAACCAAAATCTGTAAAGCAGAGATAGAGAGAGAGAGGGAGAGAGGGCGCCAATTTTATTTATTTGTTTTTGGGAACAATGACACGGAATTGCACAACTCGAACAAAGCAGCAACATGCCATAGTGCGCAGAGCACCCAGCAACCGCCAATAAACGTCAACAACCGCGACCAATGAACACCAACAATAAAATAACCAATACACAAACAAAGTAATTGTAATTTAACAAGCCAATTTCTCACATTCGATTTTTGCACGCTTGCATGAGTTCCAATATATATGAGAATTTATGTGTGTGTGTATGAAAGTGTTTTTAAAAGTTTTCACTCTCAATATATCGCAAGCACAAATATATACACATGCATGCAAATAAATAAATGAATATATAGAGAAATTACTTATATATGCTTTGAAGTCAACTAGTTAAAAACTACTTGGAAACTAGTATCTCAAAGCCAGCTCAGTTAGATAGTCAGTTGGGTTTTATCCATACCTTCCACTGATATTTTTCTCATGGCAATGTTTAGCGAATCAAAGATTAAAGATTTCTGCCATAAATATAAAGGGTTTTAGTGCTTTCCAAAGTTTAGAGAAGTATTTTACCAAACCAAACATATTTTGTTTTAGTTAAAAGCCAGGCATTTATGAAAACGAAGCGTTTAACAGCCGGAAAATGCATAAAAATTGTTGAAATCTACTACAAAAATGGCGATTCAAACGTGGCCGTGACGCTTCGTGCTTTAAGAAGAGATTATGGTGCACATAATCGTCCAACTACTCATGCAATTGGTAAAATTTGAAATTAATTTGAAGAGATTGGTTCGGTTATAGATATTGTAACGCTTGCGTATCATCGTTTTGCACCTTTCTGCTCAAATATCGTCGCCGAAAGTGTAGCTAAGACTTTCTTACGGCACATTATGTCATATTTCGCACTTGGACTTATACTGCACCCATATAAAGACCAGCTCACACAACAACTGACCATTCACATCGATGTAGTTACGTCAATTGGGTGCATGAACAACAAGCAGCGAACCACGATTTTTCCTACTAAACTTTCTTCAGCTACGAGGAACATTTCTTACTCGATGGAAACGTAAATAAGCAAAATTGTCGCTTTTAAGGCGCTGAGAATCCTAAAATGAAGAGAAGCCATTACAATCAAAAAATTTTAGTGTCTGGTGCGCTCTTAGTCCGGAGACTGTCATTGTCAATTCGGAACATTATGATCGTATGATAACCAAATTTTTTTGGTCTGCAATTGAAGTAAATGACTTGTTCCAACAAGATGATGCCACATACCATACAACACTAGCGAATATGGCCTTATTGCGAGAAAATTTTCCCGGCCGTGTAGTCTCTCGTCTTGGCGATATCAATTACCCAGAGAAATGTGCACTTTGACACCGTTGGATTTTTTTGTGGAGCTACGCAAAAACCGAGTTTATGGGGATAACTCTTGAGGACTTGCACATTCTTCAAGTCATGTCTGAGATACCGCAAAATATGTGAAAAAACGTGGTCGAAAATTACTCCAAACGGATCGAAGTATATTTTTAAGCTGATAATTTGTTTTTTTTCTTCATTCTAGTGCAATTTCAACAATTTACCGTTAAGGTGCCACAGCTGTAGCAATTTTTACGCAATTTTTATTTCACGCAGTTGCCTGCATTTTGCTGTCAAAAAATTAAATTTCGAAGTGTGAACATTCTGCAACTAATTTCTGCAATTTAAATTCACATAATTTCAGAAATAAAAATTGAAGTATGTGATGCACTCACTGTCTGCAATTTGATGGATAAAATTAAATTTTCAATTGCTTGTGCTGTACTAACAATTTTTATTACTCTTAAATTGCTGCTCTACTTGAGTATCATCAGAGAATATTTAATTTCCCAAAATGGCTATTCAATCTAATTTCCAAAATTAAAATTTAATTGCAATGAAATTTTTTATGCTACGTGTGAATGCCCTTGAAATTAAATTTTGAAATGAATTGCTACGTCTGATGACACCTTTAAACTAGTAGCATTTCTAACCAGTTTGATATTCCACTATAGGGTTATTAAGCTTTCACCCAACAACAATACAACTTTTTAAGGTTATAAAAATGAACTGTACTATTTGAAAAAAAAAAATATCGTTTCAACAAAAATCGCCAAGTTTCAAACCGGATTGCTTACGAAGAGGAAATGCCGCAAACAGTTGAAACCACAACAAAGAACTTGCTTTCATTCCGATGGCAACACCAAAACCAACGGCATGAGCAAAGAGCATACACAGCAATCAATGTGGAGAAGTCCTCTGTAATCAACTGCCAGCAATGAATTGGCCAAAAATGGTTTGAGCTTGACAGGTCGCATGTTGTGATGTCCATCATAAAAGTCAAAAACAGGTATTGTATTTGTTTTAAAAGTTACTGGTTTTTATATAAAAAATGTTTTTTATAATTCAAAAAAAAAAAAATCATATTATATTTCAATTAGTTTACTTACGAAAGGATTGCACTAAACATATGTTTCACACATAGTAGAGAGTGTGACCAAATTTAATGCAAATTAGCTATTTTCTGATGTAAAGTGGAAGAAAAAAATCACTCGCAAACGTGTAAGTCTATAGTTAGGTACGATTGCAGTCAATCAGCAAATCCGAGAAAAGATTTCAGAGCTGCTGGTGAACCATAAACTTATGAAGCAATCGTATATAGCTTTATACGACTTCATCTCAGCTTCACTTTCAGTAGTATATGATTGAATGGCATGCGAATTATTCATTAGTTGATGTGGAATAAATTTGCTTAATTTTTATTTATTTTTTTATTCGAAGTATATATTCAACATGCATGAACGAGCTAGTAAAGAGGTTTCCAATAGGGATGGTCTGATTTTTAAGTATCGTTTTGGCCATTTTTAATATTTCATGATCTGTATTTTCTTTTTTATTGTATTCAGTAATGTTTACAACTTCATCCATGGACCAACACAAACGTCGCGAACTTGCTGATTTTGTCTTGGACCAACTTGAAAATGATAATATGTTTTTTTAAGAAAATCATCTTCTCCGATAAGAATCACTTTCATCTGTGTGGTGCGGCAAATGAACAAAACATTCACCTAAATTGACAGTTTGGAGTGGTTTTTGGTCTGGTGGAACCATCGGTCCGTACTTCTTTCGAAATGAAACTGGTAGCATCGTTACTGTCAATGGAGAGCGGTATAGATCGATGATAACCAACTTTTTATGGCCACAATTAGAAGAAATTCATCTTAACAACATCTGGTTCCAACAAGACGGGGCTACGTGTCAGACAGCATGTGCAACAACCGAATGATTGCGAGAAAGGTTTGGAGATTAGATTATTTCAAGAAATTGTGACATTGAATGGCCTCCAAGAAGTTGTGATTTAACACCAGTAGAGTACTTCTTGTGAAGTTATTTGAAGTCAATGGTCTTTAGCAATGAACCAGACTCTCTTCAAGATTTAAAAGTCAATACTGAACATGCTATTCATGACATTCGACTTAATATAGTGTAAAAAGTGCTCAAAAATTGGGTTCATCGAATTCGTTCCTGCAAAAGATGTCGTGGAAGCCATTTGGATGATGTTATATTCAGAATAGAACCCTATATGTAACTAGTATGAAGTTGATGCTAAGTCGGATGACTGACTCAACTAAAATACCAGCCGCTAGTATATTAAAAAATATGGAAGATGAACTTGTTAGTACAAATATCATAACTTGCAGCGTTGTAGTTGGCAACAAGTATTTTCCTCGCAGAATTATTTCTGCCAAAATTGGATATAAGAGTTCTTGCCATACTATTTCTAGATTTACCACAGAATACGGTCTTACTAGCATTATTATTGATTCAAGCTCCAGGATTCAGATGTTCCAGGATTATAAAAATTATTCTCCCCAAAAGCTTAATTGTTAGAGTGAAAGTGGTGGGGAATTTTAAAGTAAAGTTTACTTTTCTTAATTAGTAGGTTCCACTAACGCGATTGCAGACAAATGAACAATAGTTTCCATTGTGATTGACTTACTGAATCGGGGAGATCTTTTCCGAACCTGTCGGAGCTTTCGGTGTTGCTTAATGTCAGGTTATTCATTCTTATAAGTTTTGCGGGGATTCAGACTTAGCGCCATAGATGCATCTTCTCTTCGTGCTTTCGAAGGCTTTTTTTGAAATAGAAGATAATTTGGTGAATATCCGGTTAATAACATATTACAGTAAGGTATGAACCAAGCTGTTAAGGACCAATCAGTGCGATGATGGTGAGCGTAGTCCTTCACCCAGTACACTCGATAGTACCTTATATGTAATTTGGAGGAGGCTGATTCCACATTAATTGGGATTGATTAAAGGATTATCCGTCTTAGGGATTGCACAGAATCATATTTGAATAGCACATCCTATTAACTTTCCACCATATTGTTGCTTTTAAGATGGGCAGTTGCTATTTGGTCTTCAGCATAGTTAATGGAATGGCTTTTTCATCGTCAGTGATTGAGGAAACGTGGTCACCATCTCATGTGTTTAGTATAAATACTGTATTCTGCAGTATACATGAGTATGCGTTGCTTTTGAATGCTTCTGTAGATACCTCATTTGGCCAGCTTCTCAAGCTCTGTATACTTTTAAATTCAGCCTCTTTCTTTTCTATCTGCAAATTCGTGTCGCTACCTCCTCCGATTCCCATTGCGCTTTGCAGTCGATAGCAACGTTGTGAGGTAGACAGTCCTTGCTTTTTCCACTATGACATAACAATCCTCAACAAATCAACTCTTATTTTGACGTTTTTGTGAACCAGTAGTTCGTTTCTCCTTTCAGGCATTATAAATGGGTCCGTTTTAGGAGCCTATTCAGTTAAACTGATAAAGTTGATTTCAATCTTTTACGCAGTACGCTATATGAGGTGGTCTTCCGATTTATACAAATTGGACAATCACACTCTGGTTCCAATCATCAAGAATGTTTTTTTAAACGTACAATTATTGCCTTATATATATCAGTGTTGCAATCTGGTGACTAACAACTTTAACGTAAAGTTTAACATTTTTGATGTTACACGTACTCTTAAAGTTTGACATACGAGCGTTATTTGTCTTGTTTACATATATCAGTATTGGGGAAAAAATGGAAATAAACCAAGAACATTTTCGCGTGATTTTTTTTTTACACTTTTCTACGTGGATTACCTCAGCAACAGTGCATCACTGAATTTTAATAAATTTTTCCAATGAATCTCCATCAATGACTAGTGCATATCAATGGTATGGTGAATTTAATCGAGGTAGTATATCACTCCAAGATAAATTTCCTGAAGGTCATCCAAAAACAATTGTTGTTCCGGAACCTTTGATGCTTTGCGCAAGCTGATATTGACTCACAGAGAGATTGAGATAAGTATAGGTAATAGTGGGACCAGCATACATACAATAATTCATGCACATTTTATTGTAAAAAAAATTCTTCCAATTTGGCTCCCACGCAATTTGTCAGTCACTCGTGTCATTTGGTCGAGAGAAATGTTAAAACAAATACGATAACGATGCTTCGAAACACGTCTATGATAAGGTGAAAGATGATGAATGGAGGATTACGTGTATGAGCCCGAAAGTAAACAGCAGTCGACTGTATGGTTATATCAAGATGAGTCGAATCCAGCAAAAATTGTTCGCGAACGAAGCACTTGTCTGTTCTTTTTTTTGAGCAAAAATGAATATGTCGCAAACGTACCACAAGAAAAATGCAAAACAATAAATTGTGAGTTGTACACTACCATTTGTTTGACAGTTGTCTTCAAGAAATCAGGAAGCCATCCGCCGAAGAAGGACTACTCTTCACCAGCACAATAGGAGCTCTCTTACATCAATTGAAACATCGTCTTGATGAGTTATCCACCATATAATCCTGATTTTGTACCGAATAATTCTTCTGTATGTAGTAAATAAACTGAATGACCAGCGTTCTTCAACACATAAACAAGCGGTTAATGCCTTCAGACTGAATGTTTTGAAGATATCTAAATCGGTGTGGCAAAAGTGCCTTTACAGTTGGTTCCAACGCAAGAAAAAGTAAAAAGGTGTTGAAAGAGAATACTTTGCAAAAACAATGAAACGGTTCTCGATGATTAATATTTGTTTTTGTTCAATAATCCAAAAATATACAAGGCAACCCGGATCCTCGTACTAGTTAATTATACATATTACCAATAGTTGTTTCATAAAATGAATGCCAAATTAACCAGACTGAATCAGTGTTGTCTCTCTAAACTAAATATGATTTAAGTATTAGATATATTTACTCTTTGCAACCTACAAAAGTCTGTGCCCTGTTCAGAGCTTTGAATTAATCTAAGAATCTTTTGTCTGGCTGTTACTACTACGAATATATCAGGAATTTTATGTATTTTCGTAAAGAGAATAAATTCCATCTACCACGCTTAAAAAGCTCTCCGTTCGGTTCTTCTTAGTAGCGAATTCGCTATAAGATTGCAGATCATGAGAGAAAGAGAGGCAGAGGAATGGGGAACATCAGTTTTTTAATACTTTTAACCTGAAAAAATGCTTAAGTCTCTCCCAAGCAATTATATAATTTAGCCCACTATGAAACTTTCAACCCTAAATCTTTGAAAACAGATTCTAAGTGAAGCGCTGAAGCTTTTTGTTATTTTTGAAATGGATGTTGGATGTTGGATTTCAAATTATAATTTTCCAAGGTATAATTTTTCGCTATAAAAAGGAGGGAATGAGAGTCAAAAATCAAGCATTATTTCTGGCACGCATTGAGATCAAGGTTTAAAAAATTGTTAAATACTATTTTTTTTAATCTTAAGCTCTACTTTTGGGGGAAGATATTTGTGAACTTCATTTAAAAAATATTATTATAAATATATTTCCTCATACTTACCTACGGGGCAGTAGTGGCAGGTGATTACCAAACAACCACAGGCGCTTCTCACCGAACCATGTGTCCATAGAATTTGAGCTCGATAAGCTGCTTAGGAAAATCGCTGGTAAACGCTGTTTTCACTCCAAATTAATGGCAGTAATCCGATTTAAAAGTATTACCGGAATTTTATAAAAAATTAAATTTGAAATTTTAAAATTTCTCATTTGTTTATACTCAAAAACTTTCACTTTCCAACACTGTGCGCCGACATGACAATTAATGTAACAATAACAATTTGTGTTGTTGTCAAGCATTTTAAACTTTCGCCATTTCCACACACACAAATATGCATATATATGCACAGAAATGTCAAAAATTTTGAAACGAAATGCATTGTTGCCAACTGCAGCTAAGGTAAACGAACACAGCAAAAAAATACCGTTTTAAAATGTTTATGTAAATTTATTATAATTTGAATTTAAATTTTCCATTTCAAGCACATTTTCGTTTTCTCAGTTTTTCAGCGCGAGTAAAAAATTATTCTCTAATTTCATTCCTCTACAATATTTTCAAAAAGCGTTCTAAAGGAAATGCGCACTGCACACGGTCTGTTGACGCCGCAAGTGTTGGTGCGGTTGGCTGCTTGTTGAGCGGCGCCTGGCAGCGCGTTTAACAGCAGAAAAGCAAAAGTTTGTTTATTTCGCCAAAGCACAGTACCCCGCTGTTTTGAATCGTAAGCACATGGTGGTGCATACGAAGGGGTGCGTGTGCGGTAATAACAATAGACAAAACCGCTGTTGCTGGGGGCAACACGACATTTAGTCGCGCGGCCTCACATGAAAGTATTTTTTTGTGGGTTTTGGGAAAAGTTTCTGCCTGATGTTGTTGTTGAGAGGTTTCATGTCTAGAAAGCAAGCAAAATTATATATTTTCTCCTCGTCCTTTATGCAAGGATAAATACAAATTTTTCCCATTGAACAATGTCGTTTGTAAACTACAGAAATACATAAGTAACTAATTATGAAATACATATATATGAGTTGAGTTAATAGTATCGATGATATCACCAAAGATAAACAAAATAAATTAACGATTTTTTTGTTACTTCAAGTACAAGGCTTCAAGAACCTCTTTCCTAGATTCTTAATTGTTGCTAATCAGATAACGAAAGAATAAGACGCGGAAGTGAAAAGTGGAGTGTCAACAACTGGCCTTCTTCACGGATTATATGATTTTGTGTAGTGATGAATAATTGAAAGCCTTATCCAGCGATGTTCTTGTAGAACTGGAAACTATTTGTCGTTCAATTCCTTCAGATTATTTATCAGACATCAGTTGAAAAATTCCCTTGGCTTTTAATAAGCCATCTTATTAGAGACAGAGAGGAATTATTGAAAATATGTTAGGTTACGGCGACTACATGAAAGCACGTCAGCTTAGCCTAGGCCAGAGTTAGGCTCGTGTAATGTGACAATTATCTTACCACTAGGCTGCGCTATCAACGCGCTTTGCTTCTTAAATGATATTACGTCAGTTTTACAAGTATTTCTTCAATAATGCCAGTATTGGAATTTCGAAAGCTTACATTACCCAGAATAGGACAGATGCATAACTTTTCAGTCCCATCAGCATTATCTGACAGTGGCCATCTACCTTGAAGACTATTTTTGAACAGTAAATATCGCATTATCATCTTTTATCCCATATCGGTCTGATATTCACAGGTACTATTTGCTTGATTCCACCTTATCGCGGCGGTTTATAAGTGAAGCGCTTGAGTAGATGTTTAAAGAGGTATTCTAGTCTAGAATTTTGAAAAATGTATTTTTTTGGCATATTTTTAAAGTTTAACTATTTAAAATTATGTCTATATGAAAATTTTTCAAAATTTAAATTACTTCCGGAGCTACATTTGGTTTGCTGACGCGGCATCCAAGACTTCTCGGCCTTTACGCAGAACTTTAAACTGAGGTTTCTCGAAACTGTCTTTTTCAGAACGATATCCAAGATTTCTCAAGTTCTACCTGACCGATTTCCTTGAAATTTTTGGAGAGTAATTCCCTAGATTAATAATCCCTATTTTTAGATTTCTAGAATGGTTGCAATATCGGGTATGGTCACGTTCTCACGACCCCCTATTTAATAAGATGTTTACTCGTGGAATAAATTTTTTTTCATTTTCTTGTATTTTTCTCATGTTAGTAAATAACTTATAAAAAGATGGATAATAATAATATTTATTGTTTTCTTTTTACAGAGCTTCAAAGATTACCTAAAATTCATCCCTCTAGACTAGAATATTCTCTTAATAAGGGAGAGATAGTCTATTCTGTGGGCAATTCAGAATTATTTTAGGATCTATTGTGAGATGGACAAACGCTTTTAAACTTGTCTGACTGTCGTCGAAGGCAAGAGAGACTGACAGTTTCGAGGGAGAGTTTCGTGAGAAGAGAACACCACCTAATTTAATCTCGAGGTTTAATCCGTCTGTGTATATTCCATTCTTTCTTCACAATAACTACCTGGTCTTACCATTGATATATTGATCCAGCAACAAATTGTGGTTCTTAAGCTTTATATTTTGTCCATGGACGTTTTACATGTACAAAAAATTGTCGAGACATTTCCGTAGTATCCGTCATTTTATTTTTGTTCAGTATTATTTAGCATTTCATCATTGAAAGACTTACGTCTGAACAACGTTTACTAATTATTCAACTTTATTACGAAAATTCACGTTTTGTAAAGAATGGGTTTCGCTCGCTTCGCTCAACGCTCTTCGGTCAACATAATCGGCCTACTGAGCATATTTTTCGCAACACAACACAACAAGCATTCATTATAGGATAATATTCAACCGAATAGAGAACGTCCAGTACGCAGTGAAGAAAATATAGCGGCCGTAGCTGAGAGTGTAAACGAAGACCGTGGAGAGTCGATTCGGCGCCGCTCGCAGCAACTCGGACTGACGTATGGAACGACTTGGCGCATTTTACGTCGAGATCTTAAATTGAAAGCGTACAAAATAGCACTTGTGCAAGAACTGAAGCCACTCGACCTTCCCAAGCGACATCACTTCGGTCTATAGGCTCTTGAAAAGTTCCAAGAAAGATCCGACGTTTTCAAACCAAATTTTGGTCAGCGATGAGGCCCATTTCCTGCTCAATGGATATGTAAACAAGCGAAATATCCGCATTTGGGATGAAGAGCAATCTGAAGAGATTCAAGAGTTGTCATTTCATTTAGAAAAAACAATGGTTTGGTGTGGTTTGTGGGCCGGTGGAATCATTGGTCCATATTTCTTCAAAAATGATGCCGGTGAGAACGTAACCGTCAATGGCGGCTTTTATCGCGCCTTAATAACCGACTATTTGATGCCTGAAATTGAAGCTCCTGATCCCCGCAACATTTGGTTACAGCAAGACGGCGTCACTTCCTCTTCCATACTCTTCTACCGAGCTTGAAAGTGTCTACTAGAGCGAAATGATATTACTTCTGGAAATCTGCCTCATTGTTGTGTCACTATCTAATTTATATGAAGGTATAAGATAAGCTTATAACACTTGATGAATATTGGAACGAGTTCCCATCGTCCTTTGTCAAATTTGGTTTGGAGAAAAACCGGTTTCGGTCGATCAACGACACTGAAGATGGCAGAACGCCGAAACCGGTTTGTCTCAAAACAAAATTTGACAAGGGACGACGGGAACTCGTTCCAATATTCATCAACTTTTCACCCTGTCGGAGAATCAACTGAACAAAACCAATCTTATAACACTTATTGTTCCATCAACAGAATTTTCTTCTAGAATTTCAATCCAAATGCTCTTTGATAACTAGTCAAGAAGATAATATTTTCATCCGACGTAAGCCACATTTCTAGTGCTATCCTCGGTGGATTTTTAAAAGAGACGGTAAAAAGTTTAAAAATGTTTGCCGAATTGCCGTCCATCACATTGTTCTGAGCCTTGACAATTCATTTAGCAAGTTCCTCTTTCTATCCAATACTATATTTTCGTTATCCCTTAGAAATTAATTTTCGACACTCGATATTGCCTTTCACGAGATAGAAAAGTTGGATAAGGGTAAGGTAAGTACCTATAAGAATGGATCCAAATTAGATAAATGACTGGGAGGTGGTGTCTTTTCAGCAAGATAACCGAATCGTTTTCCGACTACCAGATCACTGCAATTTTTCGGAATTAAAGAAAGCATTCTACTTGTGAAAATGAGAGCGCATACAATAAGAAATATATTCATTTACAAAGATTTGAAATCTATTAGGATCTCATCAAAGGTAGTGAATTAATGTCTTGAACTATTAGTGAACTATAAGTGAGCCTTGGAGCAAAACATTAGGCGTATCATTCGCCGGTTACCAATCGAAATGTTCGAACGAGTCATCGAAAATTGGGCTCAACGGATTGACCATCTGAGACGTAGCAGCGGCCAACATTTGAAAGAGATAATATTCATAAAATAAGTACCAGAAGGAGTTCCATATTAGGCCCTAAATTTTTGAGATATTTCCACCAAACTTGGTGTATTTTTTATATTTATACGATCATTTGTCGCAACCTTATAATAAATTTGTTAGAAAATTAGGTTTCGCGTCAAAAACCTATCACAGAAGGGGTGAAATGTCTAAAAAAAAATTGAGACTACTCAAAAAAAAAAAAAAAAAATCAGCAGAGAGTACAAATCAATATAAGAGTAGCGCTTAACAGCCTTTATGTGATTTTAAAAACATACGTGAACAGTCTAGTTTATTATTGTCATTGTGAAAATTGCCGCTGATGCCCAAAATATCCAATTTTCCTCCTTCATCCATAATTTTAACCTTTTTTTTCTCAAGAGATCTTAAATAAAGCTCTATTTAGAAGTAAATATTTTAAAGTCTCAACTTAATTATGTTATTCAAGGCGTATTTTGAGGGCTTTAATAATGTCGGATATGAATTGGAGTATTTTAATAATTATTGGTCGATAATATATTTAAATCTATTTCAAAGCAATTTAAAAAAATGCTGACTTCAGTGAAAAAAAAATTTTTTTTGGACTTACTATAAGCTTGAGTTATTTGTTTACAACAAAGTTTTGTAAATGATTTTAGGGCTTATTTCAAACTCATTGTTGCTCAAGTTGTTGCTACAGTATTGCCAACTATAGTATTTTTCTTTAGCAAATACCCATCAATTTTTTAAAAATAAAAATAACGGAAATGCTAAGATACTCGTATATTCTATACTGATTTCTAACTGATTTCTTAAAATAAAACCTAAAAATAAAAAAAAGATAAAATAAAAAAAGAAGTGTAGTATGTGTAGTATTCACAAAATAAAAATGCAAAAATAAAATTTATTTTTACATTGTATCCTCAGCAAGCATACCTCACTCACGGTATTTGCTTCCTAGTTTACAGCTTTTGCATCATTACTGCATTGTCTTTGGGCTGCCTTGCATTCACACCTGTGAACTCTCGCATCTCACTTAAACCTTTTGTTTCTCATTTTAGTTTTTCTATGTTTTCGGCGTTACTTTGTTTTTGCCAGGATTAACACCTGTTCTCGGCCACACGCTCTGCTTGAAAACTTTTTTTTACACATGCACGCGTTTGTATGAGGATATGTTTATAGAAATGTGTGTATGTGCATGAGCATTTGAAGTGGTACATACAGCATACATATTTATGTTTGTGCTTGGCAAGGTGTTCTTTTCATTTTATGAAATTTTCTTTTTTTTTCATTTGTATTCTTTGTTTACAGCACTGTTTTACCCAACTGTCTGTCCCACTGTTGTTATGAATTTGTTAACAAATTTATTTGGACGAGAGAATAAGCGCTCACGTACGTACTGAATCCCCATGTTTATGCATATGCAAATGTGTTGGGTTTCTCACGCTTTAAGTGCGACCCTGTGAGGAGTTTGTGTCCATAAGTCTATGCTTTAAGTTTTTGAAATTAATACTTCAATTTTTTTTTAACTGTACATCCATTTTCGTAAATTTTAAAGCTACTTTCGATATCACAAAAATGGGGTTTCTCACGCCGCTATGTCAGAATTCGTTATCACCGTAAAGCTGATAAATTAACTTACGCTGGATAATACCAGAAGCGCAATTTAATTGGAAAGGTCCTCCTACCGTATGGTACCACAAGGTTTAAGACAGGGTGATTCTTTATTGTAAGCCTTCTTCCCAGTGATATTGACATGATAGGCCTCAAAAACAAAGGTGTTTGATCTGCTCTCTCCAGGCTAAAAAAAATTTGTAGATAATTTCGCCTACTAGTATCAACATCAACAAAAATATCAGCCTGGAGATCTAACACTCAACAAATTTTACAAAAATGAAAGTCTTTTTTCTGCGAACAAGGAACAAACAAACTCTATAAATTGCTCAACATTCCCGTAGTTCTATGAAATATTTCGACGAGATTGCACCAGAGGGGAGGGATGTTAGATGAGTGAGTCTTAGTGGGTATGCAAAAAGCTGGTTAGTGTCATGCGGGAACCCATTGCTACATGCCATATGTTAAGTATATCGAAATCAAATTTGGATAGAGAGAAGTTGGATATACTACTTAATCCAGATCTGAGTTACGCGGGTATTACTCGGGTCTTGCGTGCCATTAACGGAAAGAGAGTTTGCAAAAGTCTTGGCGGACTCTCTGTGAATGACGTTAGTGACCAGTCATAATTCGCTCCGTGGTCCTTTTAAGCGGTGCTGGATGGAGTCAAGTACTTCACACCTTATGTGCCTAGTTGGCGGTTTAGCTTGCAAAAGATATTTATATTCCATTAGATATTGTTTCTATAGGATAAAATTATACTCGTTGACTTATATCAGGAAGTTTTCCGTCGATGTCCTCAAGGCGATGTCCAAATCCGAGTGACATAATTAATAACTGACCGATCGGTTGCCTTGTAATTTGCGGGCAACATTTCTTTGTCTTTCCCCAAAGGTTAAAGGGTAGCGTAAGGGTAGTAAAGCGGTGCAGATTGTCGAAAGTGACTCCTAGCAACTTTGGGTTGCTTACTGTCGGAATTTTGATGTCGTCGACTCCCACATTCACTTCAAGCCGGCACTCTTTCGTCCAGCTGGTGAAGAGGGAAACGGATTTCGCTGGTTGGAGTCGAAGTTGTCGCGCAGTGAAGAAATGAGAACGATGAGCACGATAGCAGTTTACCTTTGAAAAAGGTTATCAATATCCTCGCCATACGCCAATTTCAAGCAGTCATCTGCATATGGTATATGGTATAGCACACTGTTGAACCCAATATTGAGTTTTTCGAATATTTTAGATTTAGTTTTGTTTTCGAAATTCTATCCAAACTGTCGGCCACTCAAGTAATTCATGGTGCATCCCATCAACTCGGCGGTAGTGAAGATTCCTCAAAGGCTATCTTGCAAAGGCACGCTTGCAAATTGTGCAATTTTATTTCGAAAATAATGGTTCTGTGCGGAAAACTCGCCCACTACGTCCATTTTGGCGATGTTTAGCGATGAAGCGCACTTCTGGTTGAATGGCTACGTCAACAAACAAAACTTCCGCATTTGGAGTGAAGGTAATCTTCAAGTGTATGTTGAAACACCGTTCCATCCAGAAAAACTGACTGTTTGGTGCGCTTTATGGGCTGGTGGAATCATTGGTCCGTATCATTGGACGTAGTGCGCGATACGTTTTCCGCACAAAACCATTATTTTCGAAATAAAATTGCACTATTTGCAAGCGTTGTTCAGGCGTGAGTCTATTCATGATGAATTGCCAAACCAAACTGAGAATAAATCACTTGACAGCTGTTAAATCGGTCGCCATCTTGAAAAGTAATGCCAACTTAAAATTCTATACCTCTATAAAAAACACCCTATACAAGCTACATTTTGTACGCTTTCAATATAAAATCTCGGCGTAAAATGCGCCAAGTCGTTCCATACGTCAGTCCGAGTTGCTGCGAACGGCGCCGAATCGGTTCTCCACGGTCTTCGTGTACACTCTCAGCTACGGCCGCTATATTTTCTTCAATGAGAGCTGGACTTTCTCTATTCGGCCGACTATTATCTAATAATGAATGCCATAAGTTGAGCGAAGCACGCGAAACATATTATTTGCGGGAATTTTCGTAATAAAGTTGAATGATTTATGAACGTTGGTCTAAAACAATACTGAACAAAAAAACCATGACAGCATGGAACGACTTACGGGTGATCTGCCAAGAAAAGGCTATTGGAAAAAGCACCTATACTTGGATCACCTATGGTGCAGAAGTGACGACGATATGATTCGATGAGGTATTGGGAGTTTTCGAGTGAAAAAGCTTTGCGAAAAGTTTGTGCTTCAGTCTTGACGTAGTACCCGTAGGTGGAAGGAGATAAGAAAAAGATCTTCACGTTTGATTAGGAACAAGTGGATTAAATCGGTAACAGATCAATGGAAAGGTCTCCGGTCTGATACATATATTTTTCTACTATAATTGAATTTATATAAGTTTTTAGTGAGCCCTAATCTTTAAAAGATGCGTAAATTTAAAAGCTGCCGGATCATTATTTTGTGAATTATAGCATTGTTTTATAGAAGTTTTGTTATTGTGAAAAAATGGATGAAAGAGTGGTCGGCAAGGTTATGGCGTCTGTATTTTGAAGAAGGAAGAACCACAAACAGCAATTACATAGCGTTATTGGAAAGTTTGAATGTAGAAATCGCCGAAAAACAGTCGCATTTGAAAAAAAGAAAGAAAGTGTTATTTCACCAAGTCAGTGCACCGTGTCACAAGTCAGTGAAATCGAGAGCAAAAATCCATGAATTAGGCTTCGAATTGCTTCTGCATCCACCGTATTCTCCAGATCTGGCCACCAGCGACTATGTTCTAAGATCTCAAAAGAATGTTCGCTGGAAAGAAATTTTCGTAGAATGAAGGGGTGATCAGTGCATTATGCTTAAAGTGAACTATGTTAAAAAAAGGAATTTTCCACAAAAAAATCATTATTTACTATATTATATTATTATTAAATATGGGCGTCCACTAACATTTTGTTACTGATTATATAATAAATTTTGAATATTCATTTACATCTTCTTTACTTTTACATTCCTTAGAGGGACTTCCATATACTTTTTCACTTTCATGAATACGTATATGCGTAAGTATAACATATGAATGTGTTGTTCGTTCATGCTTACGTTGTTGCGTAGTTTAAGGGATTTTTAAATGTTGCAACAATAAAAGTCACATAAATATGCATGCAACTTGCAACTTTTGTGCACACATGTGCCCTTTGACGCCACAACACGTTTGCCACTTTCCGCTGGTTGCCTTGCAACTAAGCTTTTGCGGTAATTTCTCAACCAAACGTAAGCGAGCGAATTTAGATTTTTCGGCTTTTTTGTTTTGAAAAAATTTTCATGCTCCATTTTTGTGTGCCTGTATGTGCTGCATCATGCAAATATTTATACATACATATAAGTGCATATGCTCATTGTGCTCATACTTTTCATATGCACTGTGTGCACATTTGCATGAGGTGCTTCAACAACAGAGTTTATGCTCAAAGTTTATGTTGAATATTTATTCTTTTCCGGGGATTTTCGTCGGTGATTAAGCATTTCAAATGGGATTTTTGACTACTCTCCTTGTACTTGTTGTGCGCTTATTATTGTTTATTTGTGTTTACCTCATGGCATGTTGTTTTGCTGCAGTTTTCTCCTTTTTTCGTTTTCGTTTTGTATTATAAAATATTTAAGTTGTATAATTTGTTGTATGTTTATATGCAAAATTATATTAGAAATAGTGTTACATGGATGGCGGAAAGAGAAGTTGTGATTCTTCACTTAAGTCTAACATAAAAACCGAAAGAGTTTTCTCCAGAAGAGCATACAGAAGCAGGATTATAATTAATTCTCACTACAGCATTCACACCGTATACCCCTACAGTTTTGAGTTAAAACTTCAAAGCTACGGAAAATTAAACAGGTTGTTCTGCAGGGTAGTGTCTTCTCCCTGATGCTGTTTAATTTCTATATTTCGAGGCTTCCTCCACCACCAGAGGGCGTCTCTTTGATCTCATTCGGCGATGACTGTTCGATTTTGGCGTCTGGCCAGGATATTGATAGCCTTTGTTCGAAAGTAAACTGTTATCTCGCCGAACGTTCCAACTTTTTCACCGCTCGACATCTACACCTACAACAAGCGAAATCCTCTACCACCCTTTCCACCAGCTGTACGAAGGAGTACCGGCTAGAACTCACTGTGAAGGCGATGACGTCAAATTTCCGACCATGAACAACCCCAAGTTGCTGGGAGTCACATTTGACAGCCTGCACTCCTTCACTCTGCAAACGACTGCAATTGCCACCAAAGCATAGAGTCGTAACAAAATCCTCAAATCGCTAGCTAGTAGCACCTGGGAAAAAGTCAAAGAAACGCTATTTTCAACATACAAGGCAATTGGCCGGTCGGTCGTAAGCTATGCTGCACCTATTTGGACGCCGGGGACTAGAGACACGCTACCAAAGAAGCTTCGCACATGTCAGAACACCGCCCTTCGGACCGTAACGGGAAACCTCCTGATGGCGCCCGATATCTATTCTTCCAGTTAAGGAGCATAATGTTATGCTGTGTAAGCAATGTCTGCTGGGATGCTACCGTCAGATTCATCCCAACAGACACTTATTGGAAGCTGAAACACCATCGAAACACATCAGGAAGGGAGTACTTGACTACCGCGACTCCGTACAGCAATACAGACAAGACCCGCTGGAAAGGACGTCGTACACAGAGGCTATAAACACCATCCACCGGGAGTCCGTTAACACCTTTGTGAACCATTTCCGTGAATGGTGTTGTCGGAGACACATCACCACCCGTAGAAGAACAAGGGCTCGAGCTGCCTCGAAAGACCCGAGTAAATCTAGCACAATTAAGTTCTAGATATTGTAGAAGGCTTAACTCCTACCTATCCAGACTCGACATACCCAACACATGTCCCGCTTGCAACAAATCCTCGCACGACATTAACCACCTCTTCGCATGCCCACTTAACCCGACTTATCTAACACTTCTCTCCTTCTAGTGGAACCCGTCGAAACAGCACGTTTCCTGGTCCTCCCGTTAGATGATCTCGACGACTAAGCCTAGACATACCCATCCCTAAACGGGGTTGGCAAAGCCGCTACAACAACAACAACAGTTTTAAGACACAACTGAAAGAGCAGCTATGAAGTCCCTTCGACATTTTCAGTCGGAATCATATCGGCGCATTTGAGTCAGAGATCAGACATCAATTCTACCCGACACTCAACGGTGAGGTGGATCAACCTAAGCCGTTGATGAGGGAAGGCTCAGCTAAAGTCAAGTGCAGAAAACATTATTGGATTTAATACAAGTTCGAAACATTGTATATAAAAGGGGAAGTTCAGGATCAAATTTACGGGGCGAGCCTCTTTTTTAGTTTATTTTAAGCGAATTGCTTAATATGTATAATATGGAAAAGTTCCTCTGATTTATTACATTATCCAGGTTTTTCACATCACCCTGCCTTATTCCGAATTGGTACCTCTTATCTCGAATTATTGGTTTTTAGAATAACATTTTTTCGAATAATAGACATATTCCGTTTACTCTGGATGGAAACCGGCCCCTTTGAAAGCCTTTCAGGGGAGTGACGCAGGAGCTCTCCTCAATGTTAAGGGTGGTGGCTGTAAGGCATTCTATCCAACTACGCAGATTCTTTAGGTGTAAATTCTTAAATATTCTTAATTTAGAATGAAAAATATGACTTCAAAAGAAGGAAGGTCCTCTCTGGATAACGAGTTGTCTAGATTTTGTCTTTTCTAGATTATCTGATTCTGAGTTATCTGCAATTTTTCTGGTCGAGATTTTGCTATCTTTTTATCTTATATCAATACTCTTGTCATATCTGGATTTTTAAACATTTTTTGGATTATATCCTATGGATTTTCAAAGCTGGGATTGAGGTGCTCCCGCCGCGAATATCAATACATAGTAAAATATCCCGCAGATGGATATTGCATACATTTGTCCGATTAGTTGAAATCTTTGGGTATAAGCCTGGATAGGAAGCTCGCTGAAAGGAGCTTTAATTATTTAGTAGAAGTCGCTAAGCACTCGGAAACGGTGAAGGGCTCGGATTTTATCAAGCATGCATGTGAAGCATTATGAACCGCCCCCAGCTGGGTGCTTAACGCCATGTTTAGCATAGAGCTCGAAAGTCTATCGTTATTAATAGATTATCATTGGTCGGCTCGACCACGGAACATTTTGCAGTTCCTTAGGGAACTCACTTTTTTCCTGGCTACATAGCACACTTCTTCTCCACACTGAGAAAAAGCCAATTCAAATTAGTTCCTTAAAGAGAGGATTGGAGTGGAGAGAATCAGCTGATAAAGGTACTCTAAACACCTTCAATTAAGAGGACCGAATGATGACTTTTGTAAGCCTTGTATACTCAAGGCAAGCGGTTATCAATCGCTGAGATCTGTTAAGATAAATTTTCTGTGTATATGGGTACCATCATTTCCTTACTGTCGGACAATATGCAAGTAGATAATAATCTTTCCCGTGCGCTCAGCTTCTGGCAAGGTGGATCTTGAATCAGCTTTACGAGCATTAGAGTCACAAATCTTCTCCCACCGTTGCAAGAATCTTTTACCAAAATGTGGAGCGCAGAAGGTTAAGTAATTTCGTCGGCCTTCCAAGAACTACACTTTCAAACATGATTGATCCGTATTGATGAAGTTGTCCGACGGAGCAGATGGAATCATCTACGTACTTTCTTAGAAACTGATCCAAGCTTGCAAGGTTGAGACTGAAAATATTCGGATCGTACACGTTTAAGTTTATTATCGTAGATTCATGACAGGCACCAGCGACTTACTGATTAAGAAATGGTCAAGCGTAGTACTCTTATGCAACGTTTCAACACACATATCTGTTTCATAGTTTTGTGAAAGTAAGAATTTTAGCATTAAAAATAGTTAATACCAGAATTTTCGGACAAAAATTGCACTGATCCGAAGATCCAAATTGTTACCAAATACATAAATATTTATTAATTTTTAATCCAAGACTTGAAAGAAAGGCTATCTTTGACCATGCTGAAGTTCTTATAAAGGGTGATCCAAGTAGATTTAATTTTTTCAATAGACATTTTTGAGAGATCCCGCATGACTCTTGTCAAGCTGTCAAATCATTTCAGTATTGTTTGGCATTTCATCATTACGCATGAACAAAGTTTACAAATCATTCAACTTCATTACGAAAATTTACATTCTGTAAAGAATATTCAACATAATCGGCATACTGAGCGTACTATTCGCAACACCATCACCCATCTTGAGGTCCAGCAGTCATTATTGGAGAATACTCGACCGAAGAGACCACGTCCAGCACGCCGCTAAGAAAATATAGCGGTCGTAGCGGAGAGTGTATACGAAGACCGTGAAATGTCAATTCATCGTCGTTCCCAGCAACTCGGACTGACGTATTGAACGAATTGGCGCCTTTTTTCGTCGAGATCTTAAACTGAAAGCGTACAAACTACAGATTTTGCAAGAACTGAAGCCGCTCAACCTTCCCAAGCGACATCGCTTTGCTCTATGGGCTCTTGAAAAGTTCCAAGAAGATCCGACGTTTTCGAGTCAAATTTTATTCAGTGAGGAGGCCCAATTCCTTCTCAATGGGTATGTAAAAGAGCATTTGGGATGAAGAGCAACCTGAAGAGATTCAAGAGCTGGCATTTCATATAGAAAAAACAACGGTTTGGTGTGGTTTGCGGAGCCGCAAGAGAAGCATCGGTCCATATTTCTTCAAATATAATGCCGGCGAATAACCGTCAATGGCGACCGTTATCGCGCCATGATAACTCACTATTTTATGCCTGAAATTGAATCTCGTAATCTCCGCGACATTTGGTTTCAACAAGACTGCGTCACTTCCCACACATCGCATCAGTCAATGGATTTATTGAAACAACACTTCGGTGAGCAGATAATTTCACGTTTCGGGCCGGTCGATTGGCCACCAAGATCGAGTGATATCAGACCATTAGACTTTTTCCTGTGGGGATATGTAAAGTCTAAAGTCTATGCCGACGATCTCGATTCGATTCAGGCCTTAGAGCAAAATACCACGCGTGTCATTCGCCAGTTACCAGTCGAAAGGCTCGAACGAATCATCGAAAATGTGACTCAACGGATGGGCCGGCTACCTGAGACGTAGCCGCGGCCAACATTTGAAAGAGATAATCTTAAAGAAATTGATGCCAAAGTATGTTCTTTGGAAGGATAATGAAATGCAAACCCTTGTATGGAAACTAGATAATGTACTGACTAATTGAGCCTATTTTACTAACCAGTTTCGAAATAAACTTTAATAATTAATTTGACTGCTGGGTAGAAATAAAAGAGCACCTACTCATAGACCGTTAACGCTTGAGGTGAGTATGACACAAAACTTTGAGCACAAAATATTATACTGCACCAAAAACTACAACAACAACAAATGTACAGTTCACCTTTGCAAGAAAAACAATAAAAGTATTTGCCACACGTCCAGACAGATGAGATTTCAGGCGACAGCATAGAGGCAGGGGAAAGTTAGCTTGTGATCATGCATCAGCCTTTTACAAACAAAAATATGAATAAGAATTTATGTTAATAACTCTTGTAGTTTTGTTATCCTTTTGCAACTTTATCCTGCCACAGCTTGCTGTCTTTGCTCATAATTTTGTGTGGATTTTGGTGTAATGCAAATATTTAACCATTTTACATCGGTCTATTGTTATCCCTCAGTGTTGTATGTGTAGTGTGTATATGTATAGAAATACACACAATTTTAAGAAAGTAAGGTGTTAATGACAAACATTCTATTTTCTCTGCGGGGAAGGATGTTGCCTGATGTAAGCAACACTTGCCCGCCGCACTCAATTATTTCGCTTCTCACCGCTCCTACCCTCTTTCAAAGTTGTATTATTATTACTATTTTATCGTTTAGTTTGAGTTGTGTTGATTTTTCTACTGTTGAAGGTGTTGATGGTGTGGCTACGTAGTTGGTGGTGTTTCAACTTGGCTTGTTTTCGTTTGTTTAGGTTTTGGCTTTTTTTGTTTGCTTGCTTGCTTTACTGGTTAGTTTAGGACATTTAGTTAAATGTTATGAGTTCATTAGAATTTTAAACCAAAATAAACTTTAAATTTGTCTTCACTCTTTGTATGAATATTGTTTTTTGCTTCATTGTAGTTTTGTTGTAATGTTGGTATTAATAGATTTTTGCATACTTAGAAATTTTCATCAGTGTGCAGTACTTTGCTGATTGTTACTTTTAGCTTATTGGAACAAACGCTTCATTTAAACAAATTAATAAAATAATTCATATAACTTTTTGTAATCTTATGTTATTTAAAATAATGCCAAATACGTAAGGAAGTGAGATCTGAAAACAATGTTTTAAAACTTTACTATTTTGAGGTCATATTCGGCGTCCGGTGGAAAATATTTTAAGGTGCTAGTTACGTTTCAGAGGTTAAAAAAAAGTAATTTTCTTTATTTCTATTTTTATATATAAAATCATGTATTTTATTCAAACAATTCACCACATCAAAGATACATATTTAAACAGTATTTTGTGAAATTCCGTGCACTCAGCCGTTGGTACCTCATCTCCCTTGACGCCTCAAAAGAAAATGCTATCGCCGTGGACAGCATAGCTCATTATTGGTTCATCTAAAATCAAAAAACCAAAAATAGTTCGTTAGCATATGGATAAATCTCGTTATTCGGCTAAGAAAAGAAAAAATTATAATTTGAAATTTTGACAGACTTGGAACAAAAAGACAAATTTTTTGATCAAATTTTCGCCATGTATGACTGAGTTTACACACGAATACTTCTGTCGAAGCGACACTTTGTTCGTTGGGGAGCGGGTGACGACGAAGAGAGCAGTGTACCGACACTGTTGTGCTCGGTTGTTACGCTTTTTTATCTTATTCGTTGCTGTAAAATTGGTCATTCGTTCTCACATTTATATTTACATTCTCTGAATGGTTGCTGTTATGTTATACAGTTGCATACATATGATAACGCATTATATTGAAAATATATAAACACTTGTATAGGGGTGGAGTGCGTAGCAAATTGCGAAAATGAAATGAGATGGAAAGGCAGAAAATTGCCATGAACATAGTTTCCCCGTGTGAACGTGCCGATTAAAAGCGACAGTAGTATTCGTGTGTAAACTCAGTCTATTAGATCGAAAAAACTAGCTGTAATAAAAAATGACGTTAAATGACTAGATAATGTTACTAAAAAGATGTGTGCCAAATTTGAACAAAATTGTTATATAACTTTTTGAGAAATGTGTCGTGTCCACCGACTTAAAAATAGAGTTTTGAGATAAACGCGTTTAAAGTTTCAAATTGACACAGACATGGCCTGATGGGCGGAACTTCCAAAAAGCGATATCTCTTAGAATGTTACTCCGATCGATTGGAAATTTTAGGAGAATATTTTAAACATATTTTACAATTTAGTAAGATAAAAAAAAGTTTATTTTAAATTTTCTAACCCACCTAACCCCTTAAACAGCAGAACTCATTACAGTGCTAACTGAAGAGTAGGTCTTCAATTCGACTAAAATTCGGCTTATGTTTTAATTTCGTGCTTATATGGACAGAAATCGGCCTGAAAAAAAAAATAAGATTTGCTGGAAGTAATGGTAAGGAGCAAACATTTAAAAATCTTATAGGTGGTTCTATAAAGAAGCCATACGTTGACAAATAGTTAACCGATCGACGAAAATTTGCCATCAGTGCAACAGTAATGTATTGGGCTACACAACCCTTCCCTGCCAACCACGACTAACCACTTTCACCCACACATTCACACATTTTTATCTTCTCACGAACACATTTAAAAATTTTGTGATCGAATAGAGAAATAAATTTCCTTAATTTAGTCCTGCTAGAACAGCGAATCTCACATGAAGCGAATTCATTCTCACAGTCATGGTTGCCGTTGGAACTATCATGTACCGATTTAATTTTTAATATGGTGTATTTAGTAAACATCTGTTGATACAAAATTTTAAAGACTTATCACTGTTTCTTAATTACTCTAGCAAAAAAACTGAAGAATTTTTCTACAAATAATTGCAGTATTTTAAAATCGAATTTTCTCGTCTTAGCTTCATATAATTTTGTATGTAATATTATATGAATCTCACAAATCCAAAAAAACTTACTATTTTAAATGCAGAATTGCATATTGTGGCGGATATGCGAAGCGAATGTCAGATAAAAGAGAAAAACCCATAACTGCAATTCTCTAGAGCGTGAATCGAGAACATAGCGACTGCCGCTCTTTTTATACCTGAGGATGACCAAAACATTCTGTTCACGTGCTTAAGAATAAGCTGATTATTCGTTTGCCTGTTCTTGCTGCGGCTACTCCGTTTATCCTTAACGACGTGGAATTTTCTTTACACTGTGTACCCTTTTGTTTGTCATTGGTAAGGGTAATTTGCATTTAACTGCCACTTCTTATGCCTGTCCTTCGTATGACAACAAACAACATATGTAATAATTTTGGTGGCATTTTCGATGCGTGAGTGGCAACAGTGATCACAACCATCTTGAAATTCACATGAAATGGTATTACTTCAAACAATACATACCATTGTGCTGTGCTGAAGTAAGTTGAAATTCAACGAAATTATTAAAATTATTTAAATTATTAATATCATTTTTCATTTCAGATTTCCCAGGCCTTCCAAATCCATTGCCAACAAACAGTAAGTATTATTATAAAAACTGTGATCTTAATGGCAATAATTTATCGTGCTCATATACAATTTTTCTTCATATAACAGTGAGTATGTTTTTAAAAATTATTATATGTGACGGTGATAATGAGAAAGTGTTGGCTTTTGTTTAAATAATATGATGTGCATTTTTTCAAAATAGTTTAAATAGTTGAAAAGTTGTTAATATTTAAAGTTGTACTTTTTCATACATATGTGCAGGGAGTCCTCCTGTATATTGCCAACAAACAAACTACAATTATGCTTGGCTTATCGTTTGGAAAGGAACTCCAAACATAAATGCAAGCAAATTATATAAATAAAAAGTGTTGCGTGAATATACTATGCAAGTCAAAATCGGTGTTGGTCTGGCCCAGAGACATTTTTTTTAAAGCAAAGCAACTATCAATGAAATACACATCAATTACTCTTATTTTGGAAAGGAACTCCAAACATTTTGAGTAATTTTAAACAAAATCCGCTGCTACTCATAATTACTAAATTTATTTCCATGTAAATAAGTGCACTGTGTAAGCAAATTAAAAGTAAAAAGTGCAAGTTTCTTAGTATAATACACTCCTTTTTTCAGTGTTGAAATAAATTTTAATATATATCAAAATAAAGATAATACGACTATCTTTCTTTTGGTTATAAAAATTGTAAAAACTTTTTCTTAAAATTTTTTTCAGTTTTCAAATTCCTATAACCAAATTTTACGCTGTAAATAAATTTTTAATTTCTATTATTATTATTTTATGATTTTTTAGTGTTACATTATTTTCTTATATCTCATTTTTTATATTTTCAGGTCATGTTTGCGGAATTTAGAATTTAAGTTAATTTAAAATTTCGATATTGTAATTTTGTAATACAAATAATTAGTTATAATAATAAATTGTATAATTTTAGATATAAATGGATTAAAATATATAATTTTTAATTAGATAATTAAATATATGTAATCATATTTTTAAAATAAATAAATTTATAAATAATTTTTTTTTAAATAGCAAACAACTGTTTTTAATTTTAAATATGGAAGCGAATTATATGTATGTATGAATTCGCCTTTTTAAAAAAATGTAACCCTGTGTCCATTCGACGAGAGAAATTAGAAAAGGACAGTTATATGTTTTCTTTATGGGCTAAACTGAATGGGTGAAGCAGGACAGCAAGATCACATGTACACAGAAAAAGTGGGTAAAATCTGCAATCTCTTTAATAAAATGCCTATGCTGTTCCCCAGTTTTTTATCCACTATTAAGCAAATGCTTGTTCAAATTATCTAGTTTTTTACCCAGTCAGCACTGGTTGGCAGGGTTGTAATTGATTTCAAAATGTGTATGTAAAGTATTCGTTTAGTAGTGAGTAAAAATTTATAGGAACATAACCTTAAGTTTCCTCAAAATCCTCTTCCTCCCTCAATTTGAGTTGAATAAAACAAAATTAAGTTTAAAATTGCCATAATTACATTATCATTATATTTTCTCTTAAGCTTCAAACTAAAAAATTAGGGGTCGTTTCAAGAAAAAAATTAATTTGGTAAATATGTAAATATGTATGAGTATGAGTAGTATGAGTGTACATTCAAGGTTTCAACGTCGTTGGAATACTTGATTTCGTAAATAGATCCTTCTATTTACCAATAGCTATCGGTTCGAGAAAATACACGTTTTTTTAAATCTTATAACAGCAAAATGGATTGGAATAAATATCTATCACAGTTTTTGTCCTCGAACTCCTCCAAAACTTTGAACCATTTTTTTAATGAAATTTCGAATATATATTCGTTAGATTTGCAAAAAATTCTATTTATGGTTCGAATTGCTTTAAATTTGGTAGATTTGTTAGGTTAGTGGGAACACTACTTTCCTTTCCTTGAAATGAACAATGGACCTATTCGAAATCTTGTTTTTATTTCGCCGAAATTGGCCATATATAAAAAAGTTAAATTTGCTTAAAACATTTCTTTACGTAAAACAGATCACCGACAGACTGACAAAATTTAGAATAAAGCTGCGTTCATTTAACTTCGAAGCATTCATATTGACATTTTCGCGAAAGTCTTTAAGTATTGAATTAGCGAAACGCACTTACAAATACTTAGCTAGATCAATATTACAATAAAATAAAAAAAATTAAATTTTGATTTAGATGATGCTTAACTAGAACTTTAAGGACCCTTTGCAATAGCAATTAGAATAAAAATTGGAGAATATGCCGAAAGTCTGCTATATATATTTGGCGCTTTGAAAACGTGAGTGGAAGGAGTTCCGGGGCTGCAACAGTTGTTAGAGGATGAGGCAATGGATGAACTTGAATCTGGAATGGACACGGTGCGGCAACAAGCCCAATAAAACGTAGCTAGAATCCAATCGGAGAATTGACGAAAATTTAAGGGTTACTGGTTCCAGTTCTAGTTAGACCAACATAAAATTTGATAAACAATAATTTTTTCTAATTCAGTTTCCACTACTTGTTCAAGAAATATGGTTTTTTGTTTTGTTTGTAATTGCCTCCTTCGGAATTTTTTAATATTTTTTTAATATAAGTAGTTCCATTAATATAGCAACTGGATAAGTTCTACATATTGTTACTATAAAAATTGCCTTCATAAAAAGATTTTTTTTTCAAAATTTCTAAAATCACTTTTGTCTAACACGAATCCTGATACTACTTAGCTATTAAACTTTTATTAGTTGTTTTCCTAAACTTTTTCTATTTACATTGGAAATTATTAAAGCTTTTAGCAGCTTTTTGCAGTTTATGCTAACAGTTAGTGAGCTTTATAATGAAGCATTCCAGCAAAGCCAATATTAAATAAGCTTTTCAATAACAGAGCGAATATTGATAATTTTTCTTCAAAGTAGTGTGGATTAAGTATTAAATAAACTATTGAAGCTCGAAACTAAGAAAGCTTATAGCAGCTACGTTTGTATGTTTCCTTAATTACTGAGCTTTTGCTGCCCTTTGATTAAGTATTTTATTCCTTGGTGCTGAAATTTGTATTTATATCTTTTCATAGAAAATATTGTAAACTTATACAAATTTTGATGAAATAAATTAGTGAAACTATCGTTAGATGTATGTACATAATATCCATTCTGATAATTGAAAGTCTTTCATAAAAATTATTTAAATATCCGGCGTGACTATAGTTTTTAATTTTAATATTCTAAACGTTTTTATATTGTAAAAATATTGAAAATTTTTACAACACAAAACTAATAAATAATTTATACGGGGTTATCCATTTTGCGATTTTAAAAAAACCTAAATAAAATTTATATAAAATAATGTTTTTTTTATGAAACTGTTTTTTATTATATACAAGTAGTTTGAACATTGTCATTTTTTCAAACTTCGACCTTCGGCCACACTTTCACCCACAGTAGCGATATTTGAGAAGGAACGAGTAGAACAATTATGTACGGGCCTTACAATATCTGCCCGATTCAGTCTCTTCAAATTTCTTTAAATTTTTACCAAAAGCTTGAGTAGTTGGACGATTATGAGCACCACAATCCTAAAACTCGAAACGAGACCACATTGGAATCAACATTTTTTTAGCAGGTTTCAACAATTTTAGGTGCTGTGAGGTCGTTAAGTGATTCATTTCCATAAATGCCAGACTTTTAGCTAAAACAAAATACGTTTTGTTTGACAGATAAGTTTAGCAGTTCCGAAACAACTTAATGGGTAACCTTTTATAATAGTACAAAGTAGAACACCAATGTATAATTCTGTTTTACTTTTAATGTATTTGACTTTTGGTAAATAAATTTGAGCAATTTCTTGATTTTAATTAAATATCCCTAATTTAACTTTAACTAATAGTTCCTACACAATATTTCACATTTTTCCTCAAACGTTGATTTTTTTAAAGAGCAAACATTTTTAATTTATTTGGTTTTTCTAAAAAAAAAAGTCAAACAAAAATGTCCCAAAAGTTTTGTAACTAATATAAAAGGAATGGAAATTAATATTTAATCATACGTTAAATTGTGTGTGAATATTTCAAATAATATGCATTTAATTTGGCGCATAATAAAAAAGTATAACAAAAAACTGTAGAGAAAAATAACAAAAAATATGTGAGAAAAGTATTGCTCAAAACTTTTTATGCAAATGAATTGAAATTGAATTAAATCGAAAATGTGTAAACACACAAACACAAACAATATGCAAGTGCATACATATGTTACGTACGTATGTAGCGCCAAGTAGTTGTGTGGAATATTTAAATTTCTAATTAAAATGCAAAGCTTTTAATTAACTTGAAATGCTTGAAGCATCTGAAAGGAACTCAACGTGCAAAAATTTTCAAACCATGCATGTCAACCTCAAACCAACAATTATACATATCTACATATACACATATCTGTGCAATGTTAGCATACATACAGTGTGGGGAAAAATACTAGCTGTTAGCTGGAACCCAACTAGTTCAACTTCCATCTATTGACCATGTAATCAATTGATATTATCAACGTGCTATGAAATGTTCTATATGCATAAGTATTTGTTGAATTCCTAATTCACAAAAAAAAAAAAAAAATTAAATGAGTTTGCTTGCAGCGATATTCGAAGCAACAACCTTTAACCACTCGGCTATCGTTATAAAGAGTTATGCATTTAGTGGTTTCGAAAGTGCATAGCTATCTCCTGACATCTGACAATATTAACTGTCAAACCAAACATATTTTGTTTTAGTTAAAACTCAGGCATTTATGGAAATCGATCGACTAACAACCGCGTAATGCGTAAAGATTGTTGAAACCTACAACAAAAATGGTGATTCAAATGTGGCCACGTTTCGTGCTTTAAGAGGAGATTATGGTGCACGTAATCGTCCAACTACTCTAGCAAGCGATAAAAATTTAAAGAAATTTGAAGAGACTGAATCAGTTGCAGATATTACAAGGCCTGTAGACCATCATTTTGCTGTAGCGCTGTTGTAAGTGAAGAAGTAGCCGAAGAGCCGAATATGTCTATTACATGACGTTCTCAAGAACTGAGCCTTTCTTACGGTAGCGTATTTGGCCCTTGTACTTACGCCTATATATATATATATTTGGCGCTTTGTAACCACTGAAGCGATTTTTGTCAAAAAGTGGTTGATAATTATCTCAAGCGGATCAAAGTTTTCAAATTTAATGAAAAGATTAAAATTTTGTCATAAAAAATGAATTTCTTGAAAAAAAATTATTTTGAATGCATTTTATTTACGTTTAGTTTGTAAACTGCGAAATGGATAACTCTTTATTATAAAGAGCAACAACGTACCTCGCACATCAACAGAGCTTATGAGGATGTCAAATTCAGCTGTACAAAAATAACAACAACTGTCCAAGTGCGTAATGGTAAAATTATTATAATTCGCGTTGCTGATGAATTGGTATACAAATAACGAACTGGTTTGATTTCATCTTATTTCATACGTGTATTTAACTAGAATTTTTGCATACTAGTCTATCTTTTCACTGCAGGTTAATTACTCATATGCATATTCATTCGTTTGTACAAAAATTTGGTGTGGTATTTGCGTATTTTCAAATTTACTTTTTGAGCTATATATTTGGTTTCTGTAAATATGACACTTAACTCTGGGTGTGACTATAAACACAGCAGTAAATTGAACTGGGCGCGAACTACTTCAAAACCAATACGTCAAGCAAACTCAACTTTACAGTGCGGTGTACTTTATTCATACAAAAAGTGAAATTTTTGATTTGAGAAGATGTAACGCACATGGTATTTGATGTATATGGAGTGCAAACCCAAATATAGTTCAAAATGAGCATAAAAAGTGACTCGTTTAATTTTTTGGATTAGTAATATTTTAGTGAAGAAGGCTTTATAGTGAACTAGTATTTTTCGGACTAGGCTGTTAATTAACACGTAGGAGCGGAAAAACGGTGGATCATGGCCAGAAGTTCAGTAGTATTACACTAATTTAAAATTTACAAAAATTTGACAAGTACACTTTTTAATCAAAATTCTAATTTAGTTGGTTCAAAAAGCACAAAAGTGGATTTTTGCTCATTTGCTGCAAAATTCATATTGTAATTGGTACCAATTTAATACATTTCGGACTACTGAGATTTTATTAGTCCGGATAACTTAGTTAGTTAACATGTACGAGCTGAAGAATGTGAGATCATAGGCAGAAATATATTAGTACCATATTAGTGCTTAATGAACACACATATTATTAGTACAACTTTTTAATCAAAATTTTAATTTGGTTGGTTTAAAAGGCAAATAAGTGAATTTTTGCTCATTTGATGAAAACTAATACTGAAATCGGTAATAGTGAAATTTTCGTAGTAGACTAGTATTTTTTCATACCAGTCTGTTAGTTAACACATACAAGTTGAAGAACGGCAGAAAATAGGAGGAGTTATACTAGTCTTATACAATTTTCCCAGTAAAATTCTTAATCGAAATTTGAATTATTAAGATTTTAGTCATGAAAATTTAGTAGTAGACTAGTATTTTTGGAATCTGTTTATCAGTTCACAAGTAGGAGTTGAACAATTTTAAATCAAGGTCACGTAAAAAACGTTACTAGCACAATTTTTTTTATCAATATTAAAGTTTTGTTCGTTTAAAAAAGCAAATAAGTCGTTTTTCGTTTCTTCGCTGAAAAATAGTTTTGTAATCGGTAAGAGATTGGTATTTTTCGAACAAGTGTGATTTTTATCAGGGAATTTTGGCAGTAAACTACTACTTGTTTTGACCTGGTTGATGGTTCAAAAAGAAGTGCTGACACTTATGCTACTTACCAAAAATGAGTAATTTTTTTTTAAAGTTCAGTGCTTGATTTATTAAATAGTTATATTTTTTTATCACTAAATATGTTTTTCTTTAAATTAATTTTTTTTCTAACTTTATTTCATATGATTCTGGGATTGCTTCATTTCTAAAATTTAGTTTAGATTTAGCTTCCTTCATTCCTTCTACGCTAAATTTTATTTCATATTTACTCCTCATTTATTTATTTTATATATTACAATCATATAATTTAAACTCTGCAGCTGTTATATATGTATGTATTGGAAACCACTTTGGTGCACTACTTGCACCTGTTTCAACTATTTATACGCTTGACGGTGTCAAAGACAACCAAGCAATTTGCTAAAACACAAAAATCCTTTCATCGCATCATCTGAAGTGGTGATGTTTTTTGTCGACATTTTTTTTACTTTTATTTTTCTACTATTACTCGGTAGCAAACTTCTACGACATTAAAATTTACCAATGTCACCGCTGCCGTAGAATTGCATCCCCCTAACTCTATATTTGTCGCATTCGCTTCACTTGCATTGAGTCACCTACCTATAGCCGCATAAATTTACAAATATAAATACTCTTAAATGGTTATTAACCACGCAGAAAATTTCTTTCCTATGAAATTAACAACTGTCTCATTTAACGTCATTTAAGAAGAAAGTTCTACTTTCCATATAACTTGTAAAGTGGTTTATTGTGTTGTACTCCTCAAATGGTCCAAAAGGACCAATAGCTGCATGCTACTATTGTTCTATATATTAGTGAAGTAATTTGATGTACAATAGGAAAGAAAATTAATAATTACTACAATATATGGGTACTCAGTTGGAGAGAAATGAAAAATAATTTAATTTGGCACTGATTACAGTTCTATACTTTATGGTTATAAAAAGATGCTTCTTACCTGATCAACTCATAGAATTTTTCATTATTTTCTATCATCATGTTGTGCTACGAAGAAAAAGAAGTATATTTCTTCATCAATTACCTTCCATTTACGTCCTTGCTCTCTGTGAAGTCTCTTTGTCTCACATTAAAGATCTGTTAACAATAGAAACACACACACAGTCATGATTATCTTCGAGTTGACTGAACTTAGTCACAAAAAATTAATTGCATGCTTGATTTTATTAACGACAAAAGGCTTAAAATAATTCATACCAAATCTTTTGTGAACAGTTTTTTTGCAAATGCTGAAATTCGATTGTATTTTTGATAACTTTCTTTCAAAAGTACGAACAGTAATCACTTACAATTGCCGGTTCCCATCCATCTTGGTACCGAAGCTTCATTCTGAAGTGTTGTGAGCTTTTGCCCTTGCTTGTCGCCCATCCCAAGCAAATTTTCCGGAAAAAATTAAATTGAATTGCAAGAATTAAATATTTTTCGTTTCCAAAAAACTCAGAAACAGTTCTTTTAAAAGACGTCCACACAGTCAATACAACTTCGCTTAAGTATTGATCAAAATTCCTTGGTGAATTTGTGGTTTAAAAAATTTCAATTCTACTTTGTAATGTCTTTGTCTATTTTTACTGTCCCACAGATACTGAGAATAATAACACTTAGTTATTAAAACAACCCTGGCGCCCTAGCAGCAATCTAGGACTTTTAGACCACCACGTTTCTGCTATTAATAACCATCATAGCTTATTACATTTAGAATCATTGCCATAGTATTTTCGTATCCTTCTTTCGTCAAATGCATGGGCAATCTGCTTATTGCTTCGGACAAAGGTTTGGCGATTGTTGATGAAAGGACTTAGAAAAAACTAAAGTTTTTGCATCTCTAATTTTGCCAGTTTAGCTGCCAGTTACGAAGAGATATGTTAGAGATTATCAGAACCACAGGCATTAACTTCAAAAAGTGTCAAAAAATAATATATTTTTACTCTCTTTTCTATACATAACAAATATAACAATCAAAAACTCATATTTCTCTTGTCTTAATGTCCGAAAATTGCTTAAAATCTACTTTGAGCAAACAAATGTATGAGTCACAGCAGCTTAAATGTAAAAAACTTTAGTTTGGGTAAGAACCTTTAGCAAAAATTGCCAAAATCCATGCCAGATAATATGTGTTGCGCTGTGTTATCTATAAACAAATGTCATTCGTCCGGTTTATGTGCAAAGCCTAATATTTCTATAACAATATATCGGATAAAAGAACATATTTTTTCCTATATGGTTCTGGTTTCGTTCCCTTTGACATTAAATTTAATGACTGTGATCTTGAGCTCAATAAATCAGTATGCTCTTTGGACAGGTGTCAATTAAATTAGTTTTTTTATATTTATTTTGGGGAGAATAAGTAGTGTCCTTTGATGCTACATTATTCAATTCTTCTTTATGATCATATATATTTAAATACTATTTCCAATTTGCGGGTTTGGCTGGAAATGGTACACCTTCTCTGTGAAGATAAGTCTTCTTGCTGAAGAATTTCAGATCTTGCTGAAGGGTCAGTCTATATTATCTTAGTTTTTTTTCGAAAAAAAAGCTCAGGTTCGAAAAAACATGTGAGATTCCAGTCCCGATTTTGATCACTAACACACACATCGAAATTACTTGTAATAACCTACTTTTGCCATTTTGTTAATTGTCCTTTCCTGTGCAATACCAGTAAACTGGCCACAGCTACGTTACTATACTTTAGACAGTTTCGTAGAGGTAATTTAAACACCTCAAAAAAAATATATATATATATATATGTATGCCTGCCGTTCTTTCCCATGTCAATAACAACTAACTTATTATAGAGAAAGAGCAAGGTTCACGGTCAAAATAACGCTCCTATACAAATATAAGCATAGCGCAGGCCGAGCATTGTAGAAATTAAAGTTACGATGTCATTAAATTTATCTGAATATTGGGGCTTAAAATTAATAAACAATAAGCAGATACGAATGTTGAGGCGACCTGCAAAGGAACCTTAGGTAGGTTATCGGATAACATGGAAAACAAAAACAAGAAAAATAAAGCAACGTGAGCTATTTAACCGGTTAGAGCTGAAATCGCTTAAACAATCTCGACTTGACTAATAGTGTTGAAAAGTAAAAACTTGTACTATTGTGAATGGGCTATTGAAAAAATTTAAGAGAAATTCTCGTTAAACGTCAAACCTCTGAGAAGTATCAGTCAAACTTTGGAATTCAGTGCCACTTCTAAATGTAACAGTAAGTAAAATCATGCCTGATAGTTTGTTAATAAAAATAACAGATAATGTATGAATTATATTTCAGAATGCAAAGAAATATATTTACTTATTAAAGCTTCTTTGGAATAACTCATTTGATTTTGCTTTTCGCTCAGATATTTAACAAACGAATTTTTCATATTTTGACATCTAACATCAACGTTGTAAAGTAAATGCAAATTATAAGCTAGCAGAAAATAAGCCAGCTTGACGTTTTTTTGCAGCTCATGTGCAGAAGAATACACCTATAGCTACTATTTTAATTTTCTCACATTTGATGAGCTTTTAGGGGTGGTTATTGCTAGTTATCTGATCTGAGATAAGTTAGTGCCGTTAAATTTAGAAAGCTAACAATATATTTTTATGGCTAGATTTAAAGACTTCTATATAAAACTACCGAGCTCGGTGAACTGCGGTTTGCTCCCATTCAAAGTCTTCAGATGAACAATAAAAAAAGAGTTAATGTTTTAATGTGATTTATTTTAACGGAAACGAAATCAGTAGAGATAGACCTCCAACGATTGGAATTGCTATTTATCAGTACTATTATATTATTACTTGCAGTAACTTTGGGTGTTGACAGTCGGAATTTTGACGTCATGGACATTGACATTCAGTTCGGGCCGGTAGTCCTTCCAGTGGAGAATATTGTGGTCTTAACCAGACCACAATATTGAGTCATCATCTCATAAGCTTAAGCAGGCACCTTCTGGTGGCGAAGGGAGCTTCGAATTGTAAAAATTAAACAATGGCGGAGAGAGTACACCATTTGACTTAACCACTTCCTAAATTTTTTTGAATTATGAGCTTGAAATTCTGTCTATGATTGTCGATTGCTCAAGTTATTCATGATCCACCTCTCGATTCCGGTCGCAGTAAGAATATCTCAATTTCAGTGGTACCACTAAGACAGTTCGCTTGCGGTGACGATTTTGGTTGAGCCCATAAGTTATTTGGGTGTTTATGGCATTAAGCGCGGTGGTATTTCTATGCACTTTACAGAAGACATGTTGATGTGCTGTGTATTAGAAATTGGGGATATATTTGGTTGGGTTATCTGCATTATCCTATTTCCACATGCCCGGTATCGTTAGAGTGGTCAGACAGATAATTCTGCTCCCTCTTGGCCCAGATGTTTTAGAATTAGCACTCTTCCACTTTGGTTGGGAGATTAGGACGTATTTCTATGGTGCTTAATGCCGGGATGAAACGGGTGGCTATTCTGTGGAATTATCACATCAGTTAATATGGGGAGGGTGCTGAAGTCGATCTCAATGAATTGAATGCGCAAAAAAAGTCATATAGCAAATCATTCGTTGAGAAAGTCGGCATAAGTTGGCATAAGTCGGCAAATTATGCTTAGTTTTCCGACAAGAGCTAGCAAATGTTATACTGGTGCATAGAGGCTGGAGTCTCCTTTCGTTGGCAACTTGGGGGCAGACGCACCCACTCCTAATGGGTTTTGAGACGTGGACTGTTCTTAAGAGGACGCATAAATTGCAACTAACTTAGGTCGAAGTGTAGTGGAATCGTCTATGGCACATACAACATAAATACTGCTTCGGGTCAGATTCAGGCTTGAGGCAGCTCTGATGAGAAGGATTTGGACCAATCTTGCTGTAAGATGTTGCTCAGTTGACGTACATGCTAATTCTACCTGTTGACCTAAACGGAGATAGGTCGTCGAAAAGTTGCCGCTTGGTTATGCATGTACCATGGGTGTGGTTGCTGTTTGCCACACTATTTCATGCCTCATTGCATGCAAAGGCAATACTTGTGCAACAACTGCAACAAAACGATAGTGCAACCGCTATGCATTTATATATTTTTAGACGTGTTTGCAAACTACATATATATCTAAGCAATCCAAGGAAAAGTACCACCTCGAAATCCACAAGCAATGAGCGAATACTTGAATGCTTGAATGAAATTTATTATTGCAATAGAGCAAATTTGAAAGCTTTAGGCCACATACACTCATACATACACACCGTCTTCTGCTTCCCAACTCAACTGTATCTGTATATTTTCATATATTATGCTTGCTCTCAACTGACATTTATTGCCAATACAGAACTGACTGCACGCACGCATGTATGTATGTGTGTATACAAATGTGTGCATGCATACAGGTAAGCCATTGCGTGAGCCAATGTTTAAATATCCAAACCAACCATACGACCGACCAACTGGCAGACTAACTTTCGAGTGTAGAGTGGCCTAAAGGCAGCAACAACTACACTTAGCTAGTATTCAATTCATCTTTTGCTGTAGTTCTATGTCACGATGACTCTATGTATACCATGGTGTGTGTGTGTGATGGCTGACATTGTCTCTGCACAAATATTTTAAAGTTTTAACAACTTGTAACTTGAGCTGTTTGCCTTGTGTTTTATACAGTTTGCCAAAATAGTATTCGTACTTGATACGGCAATTTAAGTTCAGCAACAGCAGAAAGCATACAACAACAATAACTTGAAGCTAGATGTTGGTTTAGGCAGGCATGGCAGGATATTGTATTTAAATACCTATACATACTACCACTCAAATCTACAAACTTACATATGTACATTCTAGAAATTCACTCGCCTCTACATAGAAAATTTTCATTTGGCTTTTCAGAAATTTGTAAAATACAAATCTAATAATACAAGTACACGCAAAAAGGAGATGTACAAATAAATGCATGTACAATAAAATTGCGGTAAATTTATTGAAATTCTGCTGCAAGTAAATTTAACTTTTCATCCGCATAATCTATACTTCCTGCTCCCACGTAAAATAATATGAAATACTATATATGACTTTCTCATTTTTATCATCTATTTCATTCGCTTTTTACAGGTCTCTTTAGTTACGCTACTAGTAAAGCGGAAAATTCTCAATACTAAAATACTAAATTTTGCTGGCGTAGCTTAAATTGTATACTGCGTTTTCATGTAAATTGAATTTCGTTAGAAAAAAATTTTAAATTGCTTCCTTGCTTAACTTTAAGCGCGTATAACTGCTTCTTTTTGCTGAAGGAACTAAATTTTGTTGATTGCTCCGGAGATATTCGAGTGGAAATTTAACGCTTCAAGCATTAAATGTTTCGAAATTTCATAATATAGAAGTAAGTTTATTAAGTGTAATTTAGAAATAACGTTAAAATATAAATTTGGGATGTGAATTAGCATGAAAAAATACATTCGAATAAATTTGAAGTTTAAATGCTGAAAAGGCATTAAGATTATTAAATAAATAAGTGACATCAGTCTCAAATTAATTATTATTTTTTATCTGAGCTTTCAAAACTAGCTTAAACTATATTTATAAATATTTTTAACAAAATCTACAATACAATAAATATCAGTGGACAGAAAACATACTGCCTATCTCGCAATGTTGCAGCCGATCACAAACAGTGCAGGGTGGGATAAACAACAGAACAGGAGAAGCGGACGCGTTTGTTGGGGAAAAAAGAAATAGACCGAAAGGCATGAATATGCAAAGCGTGACAAACTGTCCGACAAGGCTAATCCTCGAAAATTCTGTGAAAAGATGGGGCAACTTACATGTAACAAACAACCAGGTAATATAGTGATAGTAGACGACGGCTTACCGACAGAGCTATTCAGCGGCGATGAACTCACAAGCTGCATACATTAGATTCTTTGCAGAATATGGTCATACAAAGGCATGCTCAGCGAATAAAATCTAATTTTGCTCTGTCCAATCCCAAAAAAAAGGGATTGGTCTGCGTCAATTATAGTGGTATAAGTGTTAATTTCGCATATAAGTTCCTATCTATCGTGATTAAAGCCCACCGTCAACCATTGCAAATCCATAATTGATTAAATATTCACCAGCCGAGATTCAAATAAGGGTGTCTCCTTATCTTGTGATTTCTTCAATTTACAATGCACAATATTTTACTAGAGTGTGGCTGGCGTATCCTGATGATATTGATACCATTGATCTCAACAACCTCATCGTAAGTTCTGCTTTCTCCAAGTTAGACAAAGAAGAGAAGGGATTGGGAGTGGTAGTGGTAGTGAACGAGGGCAAGACGAAATATCTCCTGTTATCAAAAAAGCAATCAGCGCTTTTACGTCTTGGCTCCCCCGTCACTGTTGACAGTCATAACTTTGAATTGGTGGAGAACTTAGTCTTCCTTGGAACCAGCATCAACAACTCCAACAATGTCAGCCTTAAAATTCAACGTAGAAACTCCTGAAAACAGACGCTACTTTAGACTGGTTAGACAATTGAAAAATGAATTCCTCTCTCGACAATCCAAAATCAAACGCTAAAAGTCCCTCATCACTATTTTCCTGATATATGATGAAAAAGCTTGGACAATGAAGACATCCAATGAGTCTGCGGAACATTTATAGTCCTCTGCGCGCGCACAAGAGCATTAAATTGAAGGAATTTCTATGCTACTTTTGTTTTTGGTATTTTAATTTGTGGTAAATAACACATAATATTAAGCAATAGCAGTTTTCCTATAAACAAATTTTATTTTAAGTTATTCTTTGAGGCTGATTCACGTAAGAGTTTTGTTTCGTCTTACCTACCTCAGAGCAGCGTTTTATGCTCGTTTTATATGCTCGAATTATGTATTTGTATGAGTAAGTACTCACTGAAATTAGTTGAGGTGAGGTGAAACGAAGTTAAGCAAATAGGATCCGAATAGTTTACCTAAAGTATATTTTGTTAAATGAGAGAACAGCTAAAAGTAGTAGGAGTTCTGACAAGGCACTGCTCCCAATTAGAAAGTTCTGCTGAAGCTACAAGAGTGATGAAAGGCAAAAACTATTCGTTATTTTATGCGACTGAAAGTTACCTTAGTTTATTATTTGTCTAAAATAGGAGATATACAACATATGTAATTGACCTGGCTTAGTGTATTGAGGCTACATAGGAAAAATTTGATCAAGGCCTAATTAGAAATGAACAATTAAAGAGGGCGATTTCGGCATATTTCAGTGTTTCACCACCAAAGAGTCATAAATGTCGAGCAACCGAAATGAAATTATTAAAACTTCATATTGTGGACTGCATTAGTCAATTCTATTGGCATACTAGATTGAATTTTGGAAATTTTAATGTGCAATATGAACCTCAGGAAACTTCCCCGAGGAAACTGTTTACTTGACTTACAACAGCTTGGTTTTGCTTACACAATGAATGTGTGAGTCCTTCTGGAATTAAATTAAGTCCTCCTCATTGCATTAGCACATGTAGATATTTGCTTAATCATGATCGTAGCAACCGATTCCTAATCATGAGGACAGTAAAATGAGCCTCCATAATCAACATCCCAAGTTAATATTCATTTCACATTTTATGTGGCGAGATTGCAAAGGTGTAGTATACTTTTTTACTGCTTCCAAGAAACTAAAGTTAATTGAAATATTTAAGAGAATTTAATGAGGAAAACGCTCTTTGAACTAGCTAATTGCAAAGTTATATTTTACATTCACGATATAGCCATACCATCAATACCATAAGATCATTTCTCTTGATCTTTCAAAAAGGAGTTGATTGACAGAACCTTCGATTCTGGCCGATTTTTATCCTCTAAAAACCAATTTTTCAAAGTAGAACTTTTCAAGCTGCTCAATTAAATTTTTATAAAAATAGATTTACTGCGCACTGTAAGTTCTGCGTTCTCCAGATTAGACAAAGAAGCAAAGCGAGTGAATGAGGGCAAGACGAAATATCTCCTGTCATCAAATAAACAGTCATCGCACTCGCGACTTGGCTCCCACGTCACTGTTGACAGTCACAACTTCGAAGTCGTATATAATTTCATCTATGTGGCATTAACAACCCCAACAATGTCAGCCGTGAAATCCAACCCAGAATCACTATTGCCAACATGTGCTGATTTGGACTGAGTAGGCAGTTGAAAAGTAAAGTCCTCTCTCGACGAACCAAAATCAAACTCTAAAAGTCGCTCATCATTCACGTCCTGACATAATGTGCAGAAGCCTGTACAATGTCTACATCCGATGAGTCGGCTTTAGGAGTTTTCGAGAGAAATGTTGGAAGATTTATGGTCCTTGGCAACGGCGAACACCGCAGACGATGGGACGGCGAGTTGTACGAGCTATACGACGACATTGACATAGTTCAGCGAATCAAGAGACAGCGGTTACGCTGGCTAGGTCATGTCATCCGAAGGGACAAAAGCGCTCCAGCTTTGGAAGTATTCGATGGAGTACCCGCTGGCGGAAGCAGAGGAAGAGGAATACCTCCACTCCGTTGGAAAGATCACGTGGAGAGCGACCTGGTATCACTTGGTATTTCTAACAGCAAAAAGAAGAAACGTGTGAAGTGCAATTGTTGATGAGGCTATAATAGCGGAAGCGGTGCCTACGCCAAAGAAGAAGAAGAATAATAATATCTGCTGCACCCATACACACGAAGGAGTTTACATTCCCTGCCGAGGGACGAGTGCAATTAACTAAATTGTTTATTTAAATTCAATTTCTATAATTTCTTTTATTACGACTGCTTTTTCATATTTGAAATTTTGGGTCATAAATCCGTCAAAAAAATTCCTAAGAAGGTGACATTTGGTATTCTTTACATTCATAATGATTGACAAATAGGTTCTGAAAATCATCACAATCGGACTCCATATCACATAGCCCCCATACAACCGATTTATTCAGATATGACGCTTTGGATCAAATATGCGCCAAAAAAGCGTGAAAT
This sequence comes from Neoceratitis asiatica, assembly GCA_030068015.2. NCBI lineage: Eukaryota > Metazoa > Arthropoda > Insecta > Diptera > Tephritidae > Neoceratitis > Neoceratitis asiatica. The sequence continues at coordinate 61,040,389 of CM061524.1, read as the reverse complement.
TTGGTATTCTACAGACGTAAATTCAAGTTTATATTGACATTGAAAATCATCGAAATCGAATTTTACAACTTGCAATAAATTTGATTTGTTCATGAAAGGTATAAAGACTTCGGCACGACCGGAGAAAACCACTTTTTCACGTCTCTTATTAATTTGTGGTCTATAATTTAATTTAATATAAGAAATCTTGTATTTATTTTTAGAAACATTTTTTAGGTGAATGGTTTTTCTTTATTCAGACACTTTATCGTGCTCAACTTATTAAACTACATCTTGAAGTGCAAACGATTTACATTGGATAAATTTTACTTCAACGCATGCATCAAGCAAATTATTTGAATTATCTTTGATATTATTCAAAAAATAATAGTAAATAGGTTATAGCTAAATATGAATGCTGTAGCTACATCATACTGGGGAATTTTATGTGCTATCAAATTGAATATTTTAAACATTCTTATATCGTTGAAATGATATGTTTTTTTTTTTTTAAGTTGAAATCATCTTTAGCAATTCAAGTAAAATTTCGTCCCTCATTGTGGTTACAAAATTTTAGCTTTTTTCAAATAATAAAGCAATGACTTACGTTCCTACTAAAAACATATGTAAACTTCATCTATATCACACCTCATGAGTTCTCCTTGGGCTGTACTTAGAAAATTATTACCAATATTTCACAAATCAATGTAAATTTTTAAGACTATCATATGCTAGAGTAACAATCACATCTTACGCCTAACAAATTTGTTCCTTATTAGGGTGCGATACTAATTAATTCATGTTATTCCATCAACTGCAAAATAAGCACAGAAAATGCACTTACCAGCATATAACATACATACTTCCAGTGCAAGGCAAGCACAATTGATGGGCTTATGCAGAAATATTTTTGCAATGCACCAACACACATATTAGCATATATTTATTTGCATAAGTATAGGTAGTTATTATGCTTTTCTATTTGAATTGTGATGTTCAATAGAAATGTGTTGCCTTAGACAATTCAAACATATTACTCTGGTGCCTGGTTTGATTGGCATATTTCAGTTATATTACATACATATGTATATACAGGTGTGGCTTATATATCTAGTAAGCCTACTTTCAGTATAATCGAGTAAGAAGTTTTACTATAATAAATGCATCTTCTGGATATGTTGTTCACACATATATACTTATATATATATATATATATATATACCATACAACCATATATGAGGCTCATTAGTGGCATTTTGGTTTCTGTTTTGACTGTAACTGCTGCATCTGCTTGTGATGCTATCGTTACCTGAAGCTGCAGCTTGTAATGCAGGATTTATTGATGTAACTAAGGGCTCCACATCAATTAGTAATTATCATAACCGCCTGCACATACTTAGTTACATATATGAATGGTAAACTGGTTGTATGTGAAATTATTAAAATACAGTTAGATATCCCTACACAGAATGTTTGTATACCTTATAGCAATTAGAGTTGGTTTCCCGTTTTGTTTTAAACTAACTGAAGTTGTACATAAAGGCTTTAGGAATATTGTCCATAAAAAATATTCTTAAAGTTCATTTTGAACATTGACATACAGTGGCCACGAAATAAAAAATTAGTTATGGACAGTGCTGGTTCCGTAATGAGTAATACTTTATAATGAGTGTGCTCGAAAGAAATAATTAAGTAACTGAGTCTGGGCAAGATTGAAGAGAGTAAATGAAAGAGTGTTTATTCGTGGAATATTTTTAAAGTTAACTGAGCGAAGCATATGACAGTATATTCAACCATTTCGGAGTAGGTAAGATTCAGGAAGATGCAGCGAAGTACAAAATTGTATCATTATTTTTTACTTATATGGTATTATTGCAAGTAATTTTAGTTTTTTAGCATAAGAGTTAAGCCAAATTATTTCACTAAAAATTTATTTAAAAAAAAAGTGCAATCTTCGGTCATGCCGAAGTCTTTATACCATTCATGAACAAATCAAATTTACGTGAGTAACATATGAAATATCACACCATTAGATGCTTTTTAGCGAATTTTTGATCCAAAAACATATATCGAAAAAATCGGTCATATGAAAGCTATATGATATAGTCGTCGATGCAACCGGTTACGACAATGCAATCAATCAATACATTACAAGAATACACACACATACTAAGTTACGTAGAAATATCTTAAAAACTGAGAGACAAGTTTGAATTCAAACAGACGGACGGACTTACGTAGAGACGGACAATGCTAAATCAACTTAGAGCTTCAATCTGATCATAACAGGTAATAGCAAAAAAATAATATTTTGCCAAATTTATTATTTTTATTCAACATAGTGCCCTTAAAGGGTGATACACTGATTATAACGTGCCTCCAACTTTTCAATACCATTTTTGTAGTTCAATTTGCCCTTTGCTTAAATATAGGCCTCAGTTTCGGCGATCATCTCATCAGAATTCTTTTGAATTCTGAGTACAGGAAATACTCGATGGGGGCCAGATCTGGAAAATACTATGGATGCGGAAGCAATTCAAAGGCCAACTCATGAATTTTTACCATCGATTTCATTGACTTGTGACACGGTGCATTGCCTTGGTGCCACAGCCCTTTCTTCTTCTTCAAATGCGTCCATTTCTCCGCGATTTCGTCCTCCAAACGGTCTTATAGGGCCATGTAATAATCGCTGTTGACTGCCCTTCCTTTTTGAATGTACGGACGCCTCATACCCAAATATTTCAACAAGCGAAATTCCTTTTTATCTATTTTTCTCACAATAATAAATGTTGCTTCACTCAAAATGCTATAATTCACTAACTAATAATCCGACAGGTGCAAAATTTATCTTTTAAAGGTTAGGGCTAACTAAAAATTATGAATTGATTAATTCTGGTAGAGCCATTTATGTGTCAGGTCGGTGACTTTTAAATTGACTTGTTATTGATATACATTTTGGTGGTTCCATATCTTCTGCTTCGGGTACGTCTATGTTAAAATTTGATAACAAAATAGGTAGACTTGACTGTGTATTACATATATGAATGGAACTCTCTCCTTTTTTAGACCAACATATAGCTCTACTCTTAATTTCCATAGAGTCACACTATTTGTAACTTCTCTGTAATACTCGTTCATTAACCAGTTTGCTTCTCAAGAGCTGGTAAGGTAAGAAAGAACATTCTTTGGCATTTATTTTTTGAATATTATCTTTTTCAAATGTTGACCGCGGCTACATCTCAGATGGTCCACCCATTGAGCCCAATTTTCGTTGAGTCGCTTGAGTATTTCGACTAGTAACTGGCGGATAACACCCGTGACCTTTTGCTCCAAGGCCTGCATCGAAGCGGGATTATCTGCATAGACCTTATACCTTGTATATCCCCACAGGAAAAAGTCTAACGATGTGATATCACGCGATCTTCGTGACCAATCGACCGGCCCAAAACGTGAAATTATCTGCTCAACGAAGTGTTCTCTCAATAAATCCATTGATTGATGCGATGTGCGGGAAGTGGTGCCGTCTTGTTGAAACCACATGTCGCTGAGATCACGAGCTTCATTTTCAGGCATCGACTAGTCAGTTATCATGGCGCGATAACGACCGCCATTGACGGTTACGTTCTCACCGGCATCATTTTTGTATGGACCGATGATTCCACCAGTCTACAAATCACACCAATCCGTTGATTTTTCTGGATGCAATGGTAGTTCTTGACTCTGTTTAGGTTGCCATAGAGCGAAGCGATGTCGCTTGGGGATGTCGAGAGGCTTCAGTTCTTGCACAAGCTGTATTTTGTACGCTATCAACTTAAGATTCTGACGTAAAATGCGCTAAATCGTTCCATGCGACAGTCCGAGTTGCTGCGAACGCCGCCGAATCGACTCTGCACGGTCGTCATTTTTACTCTCAGCTACGGTCAAATGCCAAACAATACTGAACAAAAATAACATGACAGCTTGACACAATTCACGCGTGATACGTCAAAAAAAAGGCGATTGAAAAAAGGACTTCCACTTGGATCACCCTTATATTCACTAATAAATATTAAATATTTTTAGAAATAAAAATTTTTCGATGTTTTTTTATAGTTAATTCTGGATAATTTGAAGTAGAAAAGAATCGTACTACATTTATACCGTTAACTAGATTTTATACTTAGGAAAAATAAAAAAGGGAATTAAAAAAACAATATTGAATTTTTGAAAGATTTTTTCCAAAAGTTAAGTTAACTTTGCTCCACATCATTTAAATAGCAGTATATAATTAAAAAAAAAAAATCAATCTCCTCCTTCCCCTCGATTAAGGAAACAGGTTATTGGACTTCGAATATAGTAAATCGTTAATACTGAGAGTTATTATGGTTCATTAAACCCTTAAAAAATTGTATTGTATCCAAGATTGCTTTAATTTAAATTATGTTTATATAAGATATCTTATTTTTTTTTATTGCTTTCACCAATACAGTGTTCGAGTAAGATCCGAATTTTTTATTTATAAAAGAAAATGTTTAATACTTTGTAAGAAAAAATTTGTTGTTATTGTTTTTATTATGTCATACAATATCACAAATTCGAACTTTAAGAGGTTAGGTTGCTTTGTAAAAACAAATTTCAAATCGATTAGAGTAGAATTCTGAGAGATAGACCTTTGGAAGTTCGCCCAACAGTCCATGTTTGCATCAGTTTGAAATTTTAAACACGTTTATCTCAAAACTCTATTTATTAAGTCGGTGAATACGATTTCTCGAAAAGTTATAAAGCGATTTTTTTTTTCAAATTTGGCACACATCTTTGTAATAACATTATCTAGTTATTGAAAGAAGAATTTTTTTACTACAACTAATTTTTTCGAGCCAATGCATGGCGAAAATTTGATCAAAAAATGTATTTTTTTGTTCAAAGTCTGGCAAAAATTCAAATGTAAATATAGTTTTTCTCTTCATCCAATAACGGGATTGATCCACGTACTAACGAAATATTTTTGGGTTTTTGATTTTAGATGTGCCAATAATGAGTTAGGCTGTCCACGGCGATAGCATTTTCTTTTGAGACGTCAAGGGAGATGAGGTACCGATGCTGAGTTTTCTGAATTTTCGAATAAAATTTTCACAAAATACTTCTTAAATATGTATCTTTGATATGGTAAATTGTTTGAATAAAATATATGATTGTATATATATATAAAATAGTGAAAAGTCCTTTTTTTAACCTCTGAAATCCACCTAACCTCTCAGTAAAAAGGTGTTCCTTAATTGTGTTATAATCATAAGACAACTTAAGATTAAACATACGAAAATCTAGATCTTTATAACTCTTATTTTTATATGTATTTCTTTTTTGCCAAGAATCTACTATTGTATATTGTAGTCCAAAAAAATTCGGCATTGAGTCAATCGATTGCTGAGAAAACATTTTTTTTTAAATTTTTTAGTTTTTCTTTTATTTAATCATAAATGGTATCAGAAAGACATCTGGAATTTGCAGCGTCAAAGAATCTTTTTGATATAAATATTTCTTGCAATGCTGATTCAGACATGTTTATGAGGCGTATTCATTATACTTGGTGACCGCAATAGTCGAGTAGGTAGCATTGCGGAAGACCTGGGTTCGAGTCCAAGTTCGAGCAACATTCAAAATTATAAAAAATAATGTTTTCTACGAGTATTTTTAATGCGGCCTGTAACTGTTTTTGGTTATAAGTAATGATCTGTATTCAAAGGCCTATTTTTGTTAGAAACATTATTTTTTCATTGAATATTTTGTGATACAACAAAGAAAAAATGGTAGAAGTGACAGCTGCTTCGGAGATCACCACAACTCCTGACCACACTTCTTTTGCCAGGAATCGAACCGACGGATTCTGGTATCACAGGCGAGTGCTCTTCCAACTGAGTCAGCGCCTGCCATGCAATCTTTTGTTGTTTTACCTAATTATATATATTTCTCAGACTATTAACGCCTGAATGTATGCAGGATTGCAAAATACTCGCTAATCCAACATTAAGTAAAATAGCGGCTAAATATTAGCGCATTTAATAGTTGTTGGTTAGTAAAAAAATGGATAATACAACAACAGATTACATGGCAGGCGTTGGCTCAGTTGGTAGAGCACTCGCCTGTGATGCCAAAATCCGTCGGTTCGAATCCTGGCAAAAGAAGTCTGATGAAGAGATGTGGTGATCTCTGACACAGCTGTCACTTCTACCATTTTTTCTTTGTTTTATAACAAAATATTTAATGCAAGAATAATGTTTCTAACAAAAATAGACAACATTTTTTCTAATTGCGATCTCTCCTCGGCAGGGAATTTCAAGTCCTCCGAGTGTATTTCTGGCATGAAATAAAAGTTCCTCCATTTTTTGGTAAAACATTGAGATGCATAACTACAAATTGGAGGAGGAGCTCTGCCAAAAATCGTCTAAGCGGTTATAAAGCGACAAATATGTATATATATTCACTATACTTACTGTTAGACATTATTCTGAAAACATTTGAGAATTAGGTAAGATAATCCGTTCTTAAAACGGTTAAATGGTTTACTCCTTAATATTTATTTGGTTAACAATTTTAGCTGTAAAAATTTAATTTATCTGTAAAATATTTGTATTATCATTTCTCCAAGAAAATCATTTCAGTGAGGATTTATAGTCTTTATAAGAAAAGGATCACATTTATAAAATAACTGAAAAATACACATTTTGCGCTAATAAGCAAAAATGCTTACCCCTTTTACAAACAGCTCAGTTGATTGCCAATACCAAATAACCTCGTCCTATTACTCAGAAGTACAAACCAATTAAACTTATTAAAGTTATATTTAAAATACGAAGAAATGGAAAATTTTCACTATTAATGCAATTAGAATGAGAAATGCATTAAACAGATTTGCAGTGTTTAGCCAATTAGCTCTTTATAGTCATTAAGTGAATATAAAAGTTTTAAGCGTACTCAGCGTTGCCAAGTACAGACACTTACTTCAATCCCTGTAGGATTAGTAATACTAGCTACTTTTCATTATTATTTTTTAACATAGAAATTACAATATGAAAATTGAAAATTAAAACTTATGTTTTTAGAAACTAGTCGTTAGAACTAAGTTATGAATTGTACATATACGAGGTTGCCGTTTCGGTGGATAGCTTGTCCTAGTCAATGTTTTGAGAGCTCAAAAATGCAATTGGTTTAGTCGATGTGTGGGAGCACGCATTGTGGTGGTGAAGAGTGAGCCCTCTTCGGCGGTTAGTTCTCCTGATTTCTTGAAAGACAACTGGCAAACGAATGGTTGTACCACTCAGAATTTCCGCGTTCCGCGTTATTTTGGTGGTATGTTTACAACATGTCTAGTTTTTCCCAAAAAAAAAGAGGAAACCATTTGCGTTTAAGTGCTTCGTGAGCGAGCAACTTTTATTAGATTCGGGTCGTCTTGAAAAACCCATACAGTCGACTGCTGTTTACTTTCGGGCTCATACGCAAAAATTCGCGATCCATCACCTGTCACGATGTCATAGATGTGTTTCGATGCATCGTTACCGAATATTTTTTATACATTATTTTGATCTATCTGTATATATGTCTTACTTTGAACGATAGCAAATTGTATGGGATCCATAGTGAACAATTTATATTTTACAATCAAATGTTCATGCAATATTGAATAGTTCCACCTTTGGCTACAGTTGTCTCAATTTCACTGCATGTCACATGACGATCTTGCAATATCAGCTTTCGCACAGAATCAATAGATTTCAGAACAACAACTCTTTGTCGACGACCTTCATGTAAATTCACCGCACCATCGATAAACACTGGTCTTTGATGGAGCTTTATCGATGCACTGTTGCTGAGTTAATGCATGTCGAAAATTGTAAAAAATAATCTCGCGAAAATGTTTGCGATTTGATTTAATTCCATGTTTCGGCCGAAAAGAATATTTAAGATCCTATAAAAACAAAAAGTTCGCTCGTATGTCAAAATGTTCTAAGTAACACTAGGGGTGCCAAATCCCGAAGAATAATTGATATGACGCGAACAAAATAATCGTTAATGTAATGTGAAAGGGTTTGGTTTAAAACGGAAATAGGCAATTTCATACCCCAATCGACAATCAGCTATTCGTCCCATCTCTCATCAAGCTGAAATACCATTAGCCAAACTAGATAACAACTTAAGCATTGAAATAGAAGATTACTGCAGTACAAAAATATTTATCAGAGCAAGGTAGATTATTTAATAAAAGATCTTCTCCAAAACGCTGTTGAGATGCTTGGGTCAATTCTCAAAAGCAGCAACTTATTCTTGCTTGCTTTATAGTCAGGCTTAGGGATTTTAAATCTCATACGACTTAAAACAATGCCATATTTTCACATATTAAACAAAAAATTAAGGAAGTTCTGCTTCATTATGGTGGCTTGGTCTTCTATTTCTGTAGGCCATTCTGCAAATGTCTTGGAATCCTACTAGAATTCGAAATTGGTACTTTAAAAATTAAAAAGAAATTTGCGCGGTTGGCAGGTGTGCGATGATTTACAAATCTTAAGCATGTTACATGGATAATAATCTGAATTTACTGAATTCCCTTCCGTATTTATAGAATAATAAGAAACGAAGAAAATGGAACAAAAATTACTAACCTAAGCGGGAGTTTGAAGTTGGCGAAACAAAACGTTCAGCATAAAACTTTGTTGTCTCCTCATAATGCCGCTTCTGATAAAACTGGAATTGATGATGCAATTTGTAAAGTCATTTCAGTGTGATGAAAATTGGTTCAAATACTTAACAGCGAGGATTCCAGGTCTTTAAGAGAAATGTTGAAGAGAAGTGTTTTCGTTGGACCAGATATTATACGATTAATTGCTGATATACGTTGCCCATAACTATAATGGATCTTCAATGAAAAAGGTAGTCCAATAACAAAACGCTTAACAACAAAAAAATCGTTAAAAGGTTGTATGCTGAGATTAAAAAATAATTTTTGTGCACATCTTTTCTTTTTCTTCATATTATTTACAGCCCAATCAACAACAGCGAGCTAATCGGAGATACCAAGTGCAACCAGTTCCTTCCTCACTAGAAATTTTCTACAGAGTGAAGGCCGTCCTCTGATTCCACCAACAGGTACTGCAGGTAATGCTTTCAAAGTAAAAGAATTTTAATCAAGCCGGCCACTGTTTCTTTATACGATGAGCAATATCAGTGTCCTTAGATCTCCTCGCCATGTAGCGACGGGAATGGCGAGTGACTTGTAGAGTTTGGCTCTACTTTTAAATTTACTTTATTATTGACGTTAATTCTGTTATAGATGCAACCTAAAAGTTTTGACTCACGAAAGTGACGTATAGTTATAGATGCAACCTAAAAGTTATGACTCACAACAGTGACGTAGGAGTTAAGACGCGATCTACGTCGACAGGTTGATCGATAACAAAAGACAAATGTTTCGTCTTGTCCTCGTTCACAATCGCACCATTCGGTTCTCTTCTTTGTCTAGCCTGGAGAAAGCAAAGCCTCGTTCAGATTCAAAGAGCTCAGAGAGGCCCTTCTTACTTCTTACGGAGTGTCATTGTACACAACCATATATGCTTAGCGGACAAACCAAATTCAGACATAGAGATATAAAGGCAACCTCTTTTCGTGCAATCCAAGGTGACTTTAAGAAGTCGACACAGAGGTGCCGCGTGTAAACTCTTTTCTCATGGATTACATGGATCACGGGCTAGAGTTTCCCTTCAGAAGGAAGTTTGTGATTTAGCTCGTTTAGCACTTTGTTATTCTTCAAACGGCAATCGCTATTGGAATTTCTATATAATTGGGTAATGGAACAACTTTTCCATCGTCACCTCTTAGGGGTTCCGGTTCGTCATTTCCTGGGTTGGATAAAAATCCGGGTCGCTCCGGCATAAAAACCCGGCTGTCGCGGGAACTATTGGAGTTTAGTCACCTTTTTCGACAGGCATACCTTAAAATAGAAGAATAAATGTGCACATTTATAACTGTTTTTTAATATATGTAGTCATATTTGTACTGACAATAAATAATTATATATGAGGTGTATATAAACTCATATATTTTGTGAGATCATATATAGTGAAAATCTTAAAATTTGTACTACAATATTTTAATGGTTGCTTCTTATTCTCCACAGGGACTCTAAAATATATTTATACGAGTATATCTACATACATACAATGCTAAAGCTTCCTGTTCACAGCCAATAAAACGCATTTAATTTAAAGCTTTTTGTGTCTGTCACACTGTCAAACGATCTGTGCTTTATTTGTTCACGCTAAATACCCGCATTTCCAATGAAATCTTACAACACAATTTCCATGAACATCATTCAACTACTATCTACTACCTCCCACATAAATACATACATACACACATACATATTTATATCCATACCCACGCACATTTATATTATTAAATTGCAACTGCAGCGCACCAATCTAATCTGGTAGCAACACCAACGCCTCGTTATATGCACGCAATATCTGACTACTGTAGTACTGTAGTAAGCGTTTGCTAGTGTTTTTGTCAGCGATAATTGCTTCGTCCTTGTAAATGTCTCGCAACTCAGCGCCTTCACACAAAGACAATAAAATCATTTATTGCTTGTTACGTAGTAGATAACTGCAAATTCAGAATGCAGCTCCTGCATAAATCGCACTGAATTAAAACAACAAATGCCAACGGAGTAGTCTAATAATGAAATTGGATTTGTTGATACGAGTATATATGTGTGTGTGTTCTGCATGTACGCTGAGTGTTGGCTGTCATCAGCGTTGCCATTGTATTGCCGTCAACAGCAATCGCCTGCATTATTGGTGATATTATTGCTTTGTGTAATTTATTTGCTTATGGATAAAAGTATAAAGAGCAAAAATGCGAGCTTATTAAATTGAATTTATTTGCAAGGAGATTTTTAAATCTCGAAAAAGTTTGGGAAAATAAATAATTATGAATTAACTAGAAGATCCGGCCAATCGTTGTTTGGCTTTCTGTATTTTGTTCATTTCAGATTTTATAGTTGGTATTGTAAAAGAGGTGAAAGGTATAGAATATCGAAAAGTCATATTTAATCTTTAACTAATGCAAATTATCAAATTTCCCATTATGTTATTGTTCTAATTACCTATTTGTATGTATAAGTATATAGGTATGTATGGGCAGTCAAAATTTGGCGCTTAAATATTACAGCCGCAGAATAATTTTTTACCCACTCTTGCGGGAAGGAAGACTGCCTGATACAGTCAGATATTAGTTACTTTTTCGCTGCTCAGAGTTCTCCAGAGAAGCTTAAATGCCTGGAAGTAAAGCGAACGTCACTACTCTAATTTAACATATACTTACCCACGATAATGATTCAACCGTTATGGATACAACAGCTCCCTAAACCTCATAACCACCTGCAGCCACAGCATATTAACATCATGCCAATTTTTAACAAACAGTTGATCTAGGCTCCCCTTTTCGGAAATAAATTATTCTATATGTTAATTTAGGTAAAAGTCAAGCTGAACCTGGTCCACGCCCAGCAAATAAAATATTTATATACATTATGTAGACATAAAGATACCTGCTTCCAAAAACTGAACGAAATTGTGGCACTAGAAAGAAAAGTGTCTGAAACAAATCGATTTATTTCGAATAAGTCGGATCCTGGTCCGCTTTCCGGAATACAAAGCAGTGTTCATATATAACTTAGCAAAAAGCCATTTACCAAAGAGATATTTACCGAATTTCAAGAAAACTGAGCCATAATTTGAATTTTCGGAATAGATCGGCCTCAGATCCAATTTCCGGAAGAAAAAGTGTTTCCTATGTTAATTTAGGCATACCTATCAGCTAAATTTGAATAAAATCGAACCAAATCGGGTCAATAATAGGATGTTTTTCGAATAGTTCGGTATCGAAGCTACTTCCCGGAATTTTCTTTGGCTGCAAATCAATCCGAATTGGTGTGAATCATTGAAATCGATCTAGACGTTCATGAGCTTCAACCGTACAAATTCAAATCATTCAGATTTGCAAAAATCGAACCATAACAAAGGTTTCCCGGAAGAATTTTTTTCCCATCTTTTTTCTGTTTTTCTAATTTAATTGTAGATCGCAAATCAATAATTAATGATTAAAAGTATCAGTAAGATTATAAATTCGTGAATTTCGCCTATCATATATACTTTAATAGTGCGTACCACCATTTTGAGGCCATGGTTTGAACTCAGGTCAAACTCTTATAACCACTGAAATAATTTAAATAAAACCCGTAGTTAATTTATCTAATTTCGGACGCCTCTCTACAGGGAATGTCAACCCCTCCGAAGCTGTGTTTAACATAAAGTAAAAGCTCCTCAAAAAAATCCATCCGTTTGTATAAACTGTATAAAATATCTCTGTAAGTAAAAGTGTAATCAAAGTCCCAAATGTGTCTATTTCTCGACGTTCTCAAGAACCGGGACTTTCCTACGGCACATTATGACATTATGCACATCTACATCCACATTCATGCATAACAACTGAAGCTAGCTGACCATTCGAATTGCCGCAGTTACCTCGATTGGTTGTTTGAACAACAAGCAGTGGACAGCGATTTTTCCAAAAAAAAAAAATTCTTCATCGAAGAGGCACATTTATCACTCGTTGGATATGTAAATAAGCAAAATTATAGAATTTTGGGCTCCGGGAATCCTAAAATAATTGAAGAGAGGCCATTATACCTAAAAATTACTGTCTGGTTGCTCTTTATCAATTTGTGAAGGAATTCCATCCCACCCTTATTCCTCTCCCCAGCTCTTTATGAAATTTCATTATACAAAGTCCTCAGCGTCTTTCGTTTTTATGTACTGGTTTGGTTTCCAGGCAAATGGTGCTTATGGCAATCTGTTCAGCTATTACGTCCCCCCACCATGCCCCTCCGGAAGGGAAGTATATTTTCTGAAGCAGTATGATATGAGAGTATTGTCTCGTTAATAAGATATGTATATGATGATTGGTGTTTTTCATGTGATCTCTACGATAGAAACTGTAATAATCCGGAAGCTTAAAGAGTTGTCATGCTTGAAGTATTTCTTTTCCACTGTTTTTACTATCTAAGATTATAGCTGGATAAGTGACCTTGGAAAAAAGTGATGTCTATATGTTTAAAGAAGCTCGGCTTAAAAGCTTATATATGTCTTTTATATTCTGTTAAAGCATATCAATTGCTTTATATAATCTACGTCCAAACTGCCAGCTCTACACCAGTATTTGAGACTATAAAGGACGATTTCAGTATTCGATACGGCGTTCTGATATTGAGAAACTATAGAAGAGGGACTCTATATGTGGGGAGGGGTATACTTAACCACGAATACGCATCACATTTCAGTGTGAATTATTTCGTTTCCAGAAGAAATTCCACTAGTTTCGAAAAGTGCACTTGGATACCCATTTCCTGGAAAGCAGATCTGACAATCTCGTAGAAGACATCATTAAAGACTACTTCAATATCGAGGACATGCCTAGTGTGCACTCTTTAAGCACAAGTTCTTGCTCTAACCTCGTCACGTTATCATTAAGCGAAGTATCGATAGATTTGCTCTCAGAGTGGGTATATTTGATTTCCAAGAGGTTAAGTAAAGGGTGTTTCTTACAGAGGTATAGAACTTTAAGTTGGCATTACTTTTCAAGATGGCGACCGATTTAACAACTGGCAAGTGATTTATTCTCAGTTTGGCTTGGCAATTCATCATGAATAGACTCACGCCTGAACAACGCTTGCAAATAGTGCAATTTTATTTCGAAAATAATGGTTCTGTGCGGAAAACGTATCGCGCACTACGCCCATTTTAGCGATGTTTAGCGATGAAGCGCACTTCTGGTTGAATGGCTACGTCAAAAAACAAAACTGCCTCATTTTGAGTGAAGGTAATCCTCAAGTGTATGTTGAAATACCGTTACATCCAGAAAAACTGACTGTTTGGTGCGCTTTATGCCCTGGTGGAATCATTGGTCCGTATCATTGTTTCATTTGCGGTAATAAAACGATGCCAAAATTCTTTTGGATTACGAATGAACATCGCCAAAAATAATTTTAAGTGGTTACAGGGTTGCGTTTATGGTCACGTGTGAGCAATCACGGCACCCATCTTCCGAATATGTTTTTCCTGTTCAAATATACAAGAAAAATGTGACCCGCTCAGTTAAAATGCCTACAGTCTCAGCCACCTCAAGCACTTTTATTCTCCGTTCGATATAATTAAATTTTTGAGACGATTTCTGGCTGGTCGCAATGGTTTTTGGGCGACTTGAACCTTTGGCGCCACCTACACTCGTACTTCTACGACGACAACGGAACTCAATAAATCTCTTATTCAGTTATGAAATAGATGGTGCAGAGTCCCCATTGTATTTATCAAGACTTTCCTTGTTTTCGGTGAACAATTTTTTAAGCAAAATATTATGCTTCATCAGCGCTCAAAAATCACTTTTTCTCATTTTAGTTAAAATTCACAAGGACCATGGCTGTCAAACACAAACTACGCGGCACAGGTTTGGTCAAAATTGTAAGAAGGTTGTAAATCATATAGCAATTCACGGGAGCAGTGTTGTATTTACAGTAACTACGCGGAAAAATCGAAACGTGACTAATTTCTCAAACAGCCCTCGTATATGCAGTAGAAAATGATGACTTCCAAATTTTTAAAAATTTGAATAATCTTTACATCAGTTTGTTGTTTTTGAATTTCAGCCTAAAACCAAGTAACTTTTCTTACTTATGGACATCTGATTTATGGATGAGGAAACTTTCAAAAATGTATTTCCAAAGATGTTATATACCCATGAAGAAATCAATGTTTACCTTCTATACGGTATGATTTATGCTAACAAAAAAAGTTTTTTGTGCTATATATAATTATAAATCTATTTTTAAATTGAAAAAATTAATAATATTTAAAAAAATATATTTTTTAAAAAACTGTTATTATTGTTTTATATTTTAATTACTAAGATTTTTTAACTATGAGTGGAACTTTTGTTGTTAAAAAAGATTATCTTAGATTTGAATTTATATATGTATTTTCCAATTACATTTCGAAAATCACAAAAGGTTTGATAAACACACAGATCGAACAAAAAGGTCGTTACGCCGGAACTATTCGATAAAATCGATGAAATTATATTGGATGATGTGAAAATGACAGTGCGTGAAGTGAAAGAAGTATAGACAATCCGACTACAACAGAAACCAAGGAACAATCAAAACAGTTAGAGTCAGAGTGTTTTACACTACTCGGGAAGTTATTTTCATCGCTTACCTTGAAAACAATAAAATGATCAGCGAACAGCTTCGATATTGCTTCGAAGCAGAAACGACCGCATTTTGCGAAGGAAAAAGAACTGGTCCAACCTGATAATGCTGATGTTGTAGTTTGAAGGACCTGTTAATTCCGCTTTCTGTTCAAAAATTCATAAATTTGGTGAAGACAATAAAGTTTGGAGTCATTACACATAATTAATTTAACATTAACATAAAAAACCTTGTCCTTAACACAAAACCGATTTATATCATTTAGCACACACTGTGACTGTGATTTTTGTTTACTGTGCCATACTTACCAACGTTTAAAGGTATAACCCAATGTACAAATGATGTTAATAATACTAGCATGCTGCTTGTCGACGATACAAATTATTACGATAATTCTATGGCGACAGTGCTTTCCACGGGTAAACGTGCACCAAAGAAGGAAAAGCTGGTTATGTCGGCCAACGTTTTTTGAGATACGCGAGTTGTCATTTACATGTATTACCTTGAAAAGGAAAAAATAATCACCAGCGGATCTATTCAGGGCTTTTGTACAGATTCAATACTGATTTGAAGCAGACATGTCCGAGTTTGGCGAAAAAAATGCTATTCCATCAGACCAATGGACAGGTGTGCACGCGGGTAGTCACTATGGCAAAAATTCATTAATTGGAATACGAACTGTTACTCCGTCTAGCATATTCTCCAGACTTTTTGTTTCCAAACCTGAAGAAATGGCTGGGCGGTCGAATGAAGTCGTCATCACAGAAACAAGCGTTCCTTTTGAGGGCCTTGAAAATACATATTATTTAAAAGAAATGCAAAAAAAGCTTGACTAAATGTATATAGCTTAGATAAATAAAAACAATTTATTAAGGAGATATTTCGCTTTGCTCTCGTTAACTATCAGACCCATTCGCTTCGCTTCTTTATTCAATATGCAGAAGGGTTTAAGCTTTGCGCGGATGTTGTGGCCAATGATTTATTATAACAGGAGTATTATAACAGGAGCAGTTATGCGATCTTATAGAAAATTGTACTTTCACTGCAAACCTCTACATCTGGTATTATTTTCTCTAGATTAAAAATGCAACATTAACACTGGATATATGAATTGCGTCTACTGCAAGTGAAGGATTTCGTTATGAGTTCTTTGAGGAGGCAGCATGAAGCTTGGGGAGTTTTCTTGTACCTGGATCTGGTACTGCATACAATCATATTTCGGGCCCTGGCGAAGTCGATAATTCTCAGCATATTTGGATACTTTTTCATGGAGGCTGAATTTGTCTATCTTTTTTACCTACCATGATGTTAAAATTGGCAAGCAAGGCTTTGACATCGTGGTGGGAACAGTGCTTGTGAGTTCCTTAAAAGCTTTCATAGTAGATACTTTTGTATATATCATCCTTCTCTTTTCTCGCCCGTGGTAGTGGAAAGGAACTTGTCTAACAGGGTGAAGGATATCACTTAGAACGACAGCAGAGGCTCTCTCTTCCGTTCTTGCCCCGTCCATCTTGTCCCATGGTGTTGGAAGTGATGTCAGACATTCCACGTTGCTGTAGTCGTTACCAAAATGAGAAGTTTTTATCCGTTTTTACGTCGTGGCGCAAAAATTCGTTTTGTTGAAAAGCTTAAAGCAATAAAAAAGATTTTAAGAAATAATAAAAATAAAAATAATAAAATTCATTTAAATTAAATTTTATTATTTATGTTTTTTAAATAATTGTTTTTAAAATTTATTTAATAACTGAATTATTTAATAAATATATTTATTTTTAATTATATAATTGTTCAAATATTTTTTTGCCTGCTTATCCAAAATCATATCAGTAATACTACACTTTGTTATTTTTTTCCTTTTGCTAAAATTTAACATATGTCTATTTCTTGTGATTGCTATTGTCCATATAAATATACATATAT
Source organism: Neoceratitis asiatica (assembly GCA_030068015.2). Taxonomy (NCBI): domain Eukaryota; kingdom Metazoa; phylum Arthropoda; class Insecta; order Diptera; family Tephritidae; genus Neoceratitis; species Neoceratitis asiatica. The sequence goes on along the minus strand of CM061524.1, from coordinate 61,023,198 downwards.
ATATATATATATATATATATATATATATATGACATCCACACGTTATGTCTTGATTTTCAAATTCTTAACAAAAAAAAAAAAAAAAAAAAGAAGAAGAAGAAAAATGGTCATTGTCCAAATGGTGAAAAATAAACAAAATGAAACTTTCTTATAGCATGTTTTCGCCCTTTGGTGGGCACTGAAACTTATATGCGAAAAATGCAGAGCATGGCACGTGCCGCAAGAAGCAGCGTACGTGTTATTGGGTCGAATATTATTTTGTAGAAAAGAAAAAAATTTAAGTATAGCGAATTTGCACTCAATTTGTGACATTTTCATTTTTTTTTTTGTACTGAAACGTATGTCCCTATATAGATATATACTATTTTATTTAATTTCTTTTAATTCTCTTGCAACATATTCATCTTTATATAAATTGCTCTGACTAAGAGATGTCATAAATATATACCTTCCGACCAAATAAGTGTTCATAAGTGCTAAAGTTGCATTAATAACATCTACTTGCATACATATATGATTTTGTAGTTGTGCAACACATTTACAATAATATTATATGTTAACTTGTGGCAATTTGACACGCTGGTTTATATGTCGATGCCACTCTTTGGTGCTTTAACATTTTGCTCTTGGCTGCCCTTTAAGTGCATTGTGAAGAGGCTTTTCGTAGTTGAAACGGTTGAAGTAGCAATAGCCAAGGAGCTATTAAATGGTCGAGCACACAACTAGATAACCAGCCAACCAAGCACAGTCGTATCCGCACATACATACATACACGTTTCGTTTATGTATAGAAATATACTTAAAGACCAACGAACCATTTAACTAGCCCGCAGTTGGTGCTTATTTCATTGCTTGTAACACTCGAAATTTCCTTTGCGCTAACTCCATTCCTCTCACAAACATAATGTGTTTGTTAAATGTGTTTGCCATTTGGCCAAATGACTGTTGAGTTGGTCGCTCTGGTTGCTCTGGTCGCCCTGTTTGTCGCCGTCTTGTTGATAAAAGTCATTCGCGTTGACGCGTTCGTCAAGTGCCACAAATGATATTTTAAGTACCAACTAAGTAAACTTGTGCTAATTTTATGCTCCTTACTGTTAACAGAGTAGTAAAGTACATTTTCTTATTTAAGACGTTGTAATGGCACTGGATGTGAAAATGGGAATGACATGGCGTATGAGTAACGTTATTATTATATAGTTAGAACTGTTTGTAAATATTTTATTTAAAAAGTAAAATTTGTGGGAAACTTCGTGGGTAAAATAACATTGGATAATGATAACGGAATTTAGACAAATTAAATTTGGCATCTTCTTAAAAAAAAAAATATAAAAAAAATTAAAAAGCAAGAAGTAATGGCTGTCTTCGGCTATGCCGAAGTCTTTATACCTTTCATGAACAAATCAAATTGATTGCTAGTTGCAGTATTCGATACACTTGAATTTGTGTCTGTAGAATACCAAATTTCACGCCTTTAGATCGGTTGTATTGGGGCTATATGATATAGTCTTCCGATTTCGACGATTTTCAGTGCCAATTTTAATTTTAATTGACCAGAATACCTAGTTTCACGTTAATAGATGCTTTTTGGACTGAGTTTTGACCAAAGCTTCACATCTGAATAAATCGGTGTATGGCAGCTATATATTATAGTCTTTCGATTTCGATAATTTTCAGTGTTTTAGAATTTTCATTTCATGTGTAATATACCAAAAAATTTCGCGTCCTTATGTATTTTTTTGATGGATTTATTACCCTAATTGCAAATTTGAAAATTCGGTCGTACATTTGCTATAGTAGTCCGGTTTGGCCGGTTCCGACAAATGATCGTTTAAAAATATGAGTGCTTGGTGCTTCTTATGCAGATAAGTTCGGTTGAAATAGCTTAAAAACTGAGGGAGAATTTCGACGTTAAATTAGACATACAGACAAACGGACAGAAGGACACACGGACAGACGGAACTAACTCAACTCAACAATCAGATAAGATAGGTAGCGTGATTTGATATCATCAGTGTAACTTCAGACGTGGAAAATTTATAACTGACCAGATATTCACCATGTGCTAAATCATTTTAAAGACCCCTGAGCAAAAGATGGAGACAAACTATCTCTTCGTCGGTTTTAAAGCATTTGTTATTCCCAAAAAAATTTATACGGATATGTAAACCTATATTAAGCAACACTTATGTCTCTGTTACGATCATCTCTGAGTCGTTCGATCCTAACAGCTGTTTTAAACAAGATGAGGATATAACTTTTTTCATTTATTGCGGGAATATTGAAAAATACGAACTAAAGAGTAAAAAGGGAATGTAAAATATTTTATAAGAGTGAATTGCTGTAGCACTCGATGATATTGATATCATTGGCCTCAATAGCACCCAAATGTTGGCCGCGGCCATGTCTTAGATGGTTCATCCATTGAGTCCAATTTTCGATGACTAGTTCGAGCATTTCGACTGGTAACTGGCGAATGACACACGTGATGTTTTGCTCCAAAGCCTGAATCGGAGCGGAATTGTCCACCTAGACTTTAGATTTTACATATCCCCACAGAAAAAAGTATAGCGGTGTAATATCACACGATCTTGGTGGCCAATCGACCGCCCCAAAACGCGAACTTATCTGTTCCCGAAGTGTTTTCTCAATAAATCCATTGATTGATGCGATTTGTGGGAAGTGCCACCATCTTGTTCAAATCAAATGTCGCGGAGATCACGAGATTCAATTTCAGGCATCAAATAGTCGGTTATCATGAAGCGATAACAGTCGCCATTGACGGTTACGTTCTCACCGGCATCATTTTTGACGAAATATGGACCGATGATTCCACCGGCCCACAAACCACACCAAACCGTTTCCTTTTTCTGGATGAAACGGCAGCTCTTGGATCCCTTCAGGTTGCTCTTCATCCCAAATGTGGCAATTTTCTTTGTTTACATACTCATTGAGCTATTGAAATGGGCCTCATCACAGAACAAAATTAGGCTCGAAAACGTCGGATCTTCTTGGAACTTTTCAAGAGTCCATAGAGTGAAGCGATGTCGCTTGGGAAGATCGAGCGGCTTTAGTTCTTGCACAAGCTGCATTTTGTTCGTTTTCAGTTTAAGAGCTCGACGTAAAATGCACCAAGTCGTTTCATACGCCAGTCCGAGTTGCTGCAAACGGCGCCTAATCGACTCTCCACGGTCTTCGTGTACTCTTTCAGCTGCGGCCGCTATGTTTTCTTCACTGCCTGCTGGACGTGGTTTGTTCAGTCGAACGTCATCCAATAATGAATGCGCGAAAAACATTCTTTACAGAACGTGAATTTTCGTAATAAAGTCGAATAATTTGTAAATGTTGTTCAGAGGTAAGTCTTTCCATGATGAAATGCCAAACAATACTGAACAATGACAGCTTGATACGACTCACGCGTGATCTGTCAATAAAAGGCTATTAAAAAAGTACCTCTACTTGGATCACCCTTAAATCACGATTACCCTTAGATCACGACTCGACTTCTAAGTCAATAGTGACAGTTATAACTTTCAACTCGTAGATAATTTAATCTATGTTAGGATCAGAATTAACAAAAACAAAAATGCCAGCCTTAAATTCCAACGTAAAATCACCCTTACCAACAGGTCCTACTTTATACTGAGTTCGCGATTGAAAAGTAAAGTACTCTTTCGACGAATCAAAAAACCAAATCCTGTTAGTCCCTTATTATTCGTGAACTAATTTATGGTGCAGAAGCGTAGACGATGACGAAATCTGATGAGTTGGAGCTATAAGTTTTCGAGAAAAAAGATTTGCGATGAACGGACCTTCGCGTTTTGGTAGCGGTGAGTACCGAAGACATTTGAATTATGATTTGTATGAGATATACTATTGATGTGGTTCAGAAAACTAAAAGACAGCTGGCTTAGTCAAACCCTTCGTTTGGGCAACAGCTCTCTTGATTTGAAAGTTCTCGACGTAGTTTCTACCGCTGGAACAAGAGCAAGCTAAAAAGGAAAAAATTGTGTTGAAATTTCGGAAAGACCACAATTTGCCAGACTCCACAAATTTATGATAAGTCTTCAAAAAATGAATAGTCGCATACGTTACCATTTTCATTCTTTTCATAACTTTAAAAAATATGTTCGACAAGTTGTATGGTTCCAAAAGCTAAGACTACTTCGAGACTAAAATATTTCGTCATCCAGGCCATCCAACAAATTGAGCAATATTTCAATAATCAATAATAAATGTACTTGTATGTTGGTAATAATTAAATATACTTTAAAAAATATTCAAGAAGTACATAAATTTTTACATAGGATAGACATATTTTAATAGTATTAACTTTAAAACAAGCCGTTTTCAAGATTCACTTCGGATATATAAATAAGTTATATAAAGCATTTACTACAGTAGAGCATTGTGTTGACTTTTTCATATGTGAGCTTTGATTTAATAAATTTTATGTAAAGGCATGCACATCACAATGAAATAAAAGACTACGCGGACATGACGACAAACTGGCACCTTTTAAATTTATTCCACTTGCAGTGTCGCACAGCTGGAGTTAAGCTGTTGACGTTTGCTTTACGTGCCTTTGGAGTTCACATTCTCGTTTGTAGAAGTTTTACGTTTACCCATATGTTTGTGTGTTAAGATGTTTCCCTGTTGGTTGCTCTTTAAGTCATCAGCAACTTTAACGATATCAACTCGTGACGTACTGGTGCATTGTTGTCTTACACATTCTTCAAGCTTTACTTATCCATATAAGTTTTTATCGTATGTTTGTTTGATTTGTTGCAATTTTTGTTGTTGTTCTTGCGCAATTTTATGTCGTCATAGTGTCAAGTTTCATTTTACGATGACTTAAACGTGATTCAATTTGCCATAGCAGCCATATAAGCTAAGGAAACTCCGTTTGTTTTACTTCAAACACTTAGTTAATGGATGCATTCTTACAAATGCATAAGAAAAGAAGTATAACAAAGTAAATAAACACATGCGAAGTTACTTAAAGAAGCTTGTTGATTCTTTGAATGCTCAATAGGTCATCATATTAAGGTGAAGTTGCGTGTGTGAAGGTTCAAATGCCCTTTTGCAGTTGCTAAATGTCATGGCATTTTTATCTTCTAATATATATTCTTACTGCGAGTTTTACTTTTCGAGCTCTTAACTGGCTAGGTGCCATTGATCTATAAAGATCCTATAGTAGCAGCTAAATTTAACAGTGAAGGCGCCATTTCCAGCTAAGAAAACTAACACATAATCACTCTTTCCTTTGCAATGAATGAAGTGAAACCCTTCTTTGACGATCAAGTCGATCATTATCAGCACTCTATGCAATGGAGCAGGATAATGGAAACATTCGATAACTCGGCTTTAGCGAAAAAGTCTACTCTAGGCTGAGGTCTGGGGAATATTTTTAAAATTCAAATAACGAGAGTAACTTTACTAAGCCTTTTCTTCTCAAATTCTTAATACATATTTTAAATGTATAAATATTTTGAAAAATTTGTGAGTAATTCCACAGCAAACTATTTTTCAAGTGTTCCTTTTTTAATCTAAGAAGAAGTAGTATCTGCTTTAACTTTTAATATCCTATATATATAACTTTACTGATCTCCTTCCGTTTCTTTCCTTTTTTATACCGATCAAGTGATCCTTGTTTTTAGATGAAGAAATGCATATTTCTAACTTGAGTTCATCTTTTTGAAAAGTCAATTTTTTAGCTATAATACCTTAGCTCTCCAATTCTTTGAGTGAAAAATAATTGCATTTTCAGCAAACTCGTTAGTCATGTGGTTGGTACTACATATTTTTGTTTATAAATTATAAATATAACGAAAAAAATGCTGGTTGAGTTGAGCGTCCACATATTTTAAAAATTAGAAAAATATATGTTCACATCATGTTCGTATTAGATTAGATATCAGATGTGTCTCACATATTTCTAAGAATGTTAATGGTTTTATACCAAATATTCGGAGGAATACGATTGTGTTTATGATAATTAAAGCAATTAACGTAATGGTGAAAGATATTGATTGGGCGATTTTAATCTCCCATGTGTATCATGGAACAAATATGACAGTGACATCGTACCTCATTCCTGAAGAGCAACTTACAATGAATTTTTGGAAAAGATGACTGACCTCACCCTAAATCAAGTGAATCTATAGAAAAATAAGTCTAGCGACATCTTTGATCTAATTTTCGTTAATAATACAACTAAAGCATTAGTTGAAAAAAGCAATCCTCTAGTTACGCCAGAGGACGTTTACTACCCTGCTCTTGCTTTTATATTTGATCCGGTTTTTCGAATACTCAATTTAATGTTTCGAAATCTACATTTAAAGATCCTAATAAGGCTTTATCATGGCTTAGATACAATGATAATATTGATCAAAGCGTCGCGCATTTTAACTTAACTTAACGAATTTTCGGAAAATGTTTTTTTTCCTTTCAAATGATATATTATGGTCTCAAAAATATTATCCCGAAAGATTGTGATAGATAAAATTTTTTAAATGCCCCATTTTCATTGTCTTGTTGAAGGCCGTCCGGTCAGAAAGTTTACTTGAAATTTTGACAACATCTTCAGAAATACATTATCTACAGAAGTACGTAAGATTTTTTTGTCTTGCATAGTTTTTTTTTTTATTAACAAATTTCGACCAATTTTTTGGGCCAAATTGTTACTTTCTCCTTAAGAGACCCGCAATTTTGTCAAAAATCCTACGTACTTCTGTAGCTATTGCTATTTGTAAGCGGAAATCGTTCAACAACTTATTAAAAATTAACAAACAAAAACTAAAAAATCACAAAAGCTGTGTGTCCGGTCGTGATTCCCGAAAAAATGGAGACATCCTAGGGAGAACGCTGTAAAGTCGCCATTTTCAAATTCATTTTCCTTAAAATCTAATTATAAGCAGCTAATTATATATATGATAAATTTCTTTTATCGTATATCAGATTTATTTAATAGTTTTCCCGAAAAAAAATCTCAAAAAGGCCTATTGTGTGATTCTCTAGAGTGGTATAACCCCTCAACGCATTTGTGTTTATAAAGAACTTGCTCAACCGTGGTACACTAAAGAGCTTAGAGTTCTAGAGAATAAAAATACCCGGCATTTCAAGCTATATAAAAGTACACATTATTAAAAATACTCAATTTTGTGACACAAGCTCTTTGATTTAAATCGAAAATGTTATAATGCTTATTTGTGCAAAATTAAACGTAGTTTAAAAACAAATCTTAAATCATTTTATGGTTTCGTAAACGCTAAGCGCCAGATATCTGGATTTCCTTCTACAATGACGTTTCAAAATAACATTTCCAGTGATAGTCAGACAATTTCCAATTTGTTCGCTAAATTTTTCAAATCTAATTATTCTCCTAGTATTCAAGTAAACTCATATTACCCATATAAATTATGTTCGGGTAACTTAGTCCATACACCAACAATATCGTCTGAAGATGTATTTAACCATCTGAAGTCCTTAAAAAAGTCATGCACATATGGTCCGGACCAAATACCTTCCTGCTTTCTTGTGAATTGCGCTGAATATATTTTCGAACCTTTGACTCATTTATTCAATTTGTCTCTTAAAGAAAGTATTTTTCCATCTATATGGAAAGAATCTTTTATTATACCCCATCATAAAAATGGAAACAGATCTTTGATAGAAAGTTACCGAGGTATAGCTAAACTATCTGCGATTCCTAAATTATTTGAATCACTTATCACTGATCATTCAATCTCTTCATTTATATCACACTCCCAACATGGATTTGTTAATGGAAAATCCACAACCACCAATTTACTTGAGTTCACTTCTTATATCATCAATGCGTTCAGAAAGAACAGCAGTGTTGACGTAATATATACTGACTTTAGCAAAACTTTTGATAAAGTGTGCCACTCGTAGCTAATCAAGAAACTAGACTTACTGGGTTTCCAAACAAAATTTTTACAATGGATCTCCACATATCTGTATGATCGAACTCAAAGAGTAATGTTTAAGAATTCCATTTCAGATACCGTAAATGCTTCTTCAGGAGTTCCTAGCTATCTAGGCCCGATCCTATTTTCACTATTTATAAACGATATCTCTTCTTAGATAAGATTTTCAAAACTTTCACGGTATGCAGATGACGTAAAACTTTATAAATCGTACACTGCGGCAAATTAAGGTATCTTACCAGAAACAGACATAAACAGCATGAATGGCATAAAATAAATCGGGCGCCCCTTAATCCTAAGAAATGTAAAGTTATGTGTTTCTCCCGAAGAACCATACCGACACCTACTTACACAATAGATAACTGCAATTTGGAGCAGGGTTACCGTTTTATTGACCTGGGGATCACTAAATTGAACTTTCGGGTGATTTGGAAGCCGAATTATCAAATCTACTAAGATCGGATAGGGACTATTCAAAAACAATTCTTCCTATTCATCTTACGAAATTTGCATTGGGTCTCTCAGCACCATCTTCCTCCTTATACTAGTCGCCAGAAACTTATCAATCTCATTACTCTTGCCAGGTCGTCGGGAAATGCTTGGTGTAATTTTCACCGTTAACATAAAAACAGACTGAATTATCTGGCACCCTCATTTTCTCTGAAATAAAATTTAATGTTCTGTTTAGAATGACCAGAAATTTTTGCCCCCGGTTTCTGAAAACTCGTAAAACGAATTTTTGAATTTCCCGAGCCTTTGCATTGTTTGTGCCTTCATTTCAAGTCTCATTCAAGCGAATTTGACATATCTGACTCTCTTCTTCATATTAATGAAACTATTTTTTCGACTCTCTACTAATCATTAAATAACAATTTATATTTGAATAAAGTTATTTTAAAAAATCAGATGAAGAAATTTTGTTCTGTACCTGAACTTTTTTAGTTCTCGACTCAAAAAGAATTACATTTTTATTGTTGAGATTTTGAATTAATTTCGTACTGTCGCAGGAAAATTTTATCTGGACTGCGTTAATATACATAAAGCCGTAAAACATTATCTTTGTTAAACGTTTTAACAAGCAAATTCTATTAAATTTCATTATTATGAGAAAACAGCGAGAAAAGTTGTGTTTACTAGATTCATGTTGTATTTGTTTGTCATTGATGAATTCTACGACTCATGGTGGTTTTGCTTCTTTTTTGCTACGGCAGCAAACGAATAGTCTATTTCCACGCTGCGACACTTAAAATCGAACCCGAGATCTACAATGAAAGAAGATAGATTGAATGAACTTGCTTTTATTAATATCAAACGTAACGTGGATGTAGACATTGGCCACACATCTGAGTTCTGTCGTCTATGCTCTCCGCTGTGAGCGAGCTATTTCAAACACACATAGGCAAAAGTTTTACAGTTGCGTTGTAGTTTTAGTTTTAGAAGAGAATTAAATAAAGAAGCACTGCGAAGAGAAAAAACTGGAAATAAGCTGGAAATTGTAAAAATACATACATATGCCCACTGATATCCTTTTATTACTTTCTTCTTCCAAAAAAAAAAAAAAAATAAATAAATGCTGATATCATAATCACACCTTTCATGAACTTGCAACGGTATATTAACTTAGATCCAAAGCAAGTAAGTACCAGATATAGAAGAGATAGACCCACCAATATATATACCGATCGTATAAGAATGACGAGCTGAGTTGATTTTCGTATATCCGCCCGTTCGTCTGTCCATCTGTCTCTTTGAACGCAAACTAGGCACTAAATTTTTTAGATGTTTTAAGCAAAGTTGGTAGAAGGATGTCCCTATACATTTAAGTTTTCATTTATCGGAACCGACCAGATCGGATCGCTATAGAATATACTCGTATACGACCGATTTTTCAAATTTGGGTCATAAATACCTAATAAAAAATACCTAACAATGTGAAAGTTGGTCTACTACACCTACACAATAAACTGCATATGAGTACTGAAAATCGCGGAAATAGGAATAGTACGCCATGTAGCCCCCATGCAACCGATTTGTTCAAATAGGAGATTTCGGGTCAAAAATTCCCAAAAAATCATCTCAGTGTGTGAAATTTGGCATTATACAGGCATAAATATAAGTTTATATTGACACTGAAAATCAACGAAGTCGAGTTATGCAATTTGCAATAAATTTGATATGATCAAGAAGGGTATAAAGACTTCGACACGGCCTCCCACTCATCAATTCTCTCAATAATCTAATCAATTTACTCAGCAGCATAGTTTTCAAAAATATATAAAGATGCAGGGATATTTTAGAAATCTTTAGTCTGAGCAAAAAGGCGTTGAGTCATTCAAAATAATTAAAATTTTCTAAAAAAAAAAGAAGTAAGCTCTTTGAAAAGTAAAATTAAAGAAGCGAAAAAGTCCATTTTCCTAACACCTTTGATAAAATTGCGACAATGAGCATTCAAATTCGTATTAATTTGGTCACATTAACTGCACTCCTAATAAAAAGTTCCTTGGTTTAATGCACTCAAAGTACTAGTAACTATTTTTATCTGGAACAAAGGCAAAACAGAAAAAATTCTTAAAAATACAAAAGGCAAATAGAGATATTTAGATAACAACTACTTACGCGTGTAAAGACAAAACTACAAAAATAATCGAGACAATAAAAACATAAAAGTGAGCTACGCGTGGAAATGAAAAAAAAATCTATTTGTAACAAAAAGAAGAAAATTCCATACAGAAATATTAATAAAAATTACACCTCAGCGAACGGAGGTAAAGTGCAAGCGAATAGCAAAGGTGCCAGCATTAGCTTGTCGTATAGATATCTTAGTGCGAGCGTTGCCAGCGTAAGTACCGTCTCATAATTGCACATTACATAATTCATAAAATATACGCTAGAAACTGTAAGACAGTTAGTGTGGGAAACAAAGTGTCGGCGAATGCGGTTGAGAACACAAAAATGCAAGTAATAGTCGCACTTATGACACTTTATTAAAGAATATAAAATTTTACGATGATACACTGAAATGACGCAGGAGCAGAGAGCACATTACCTGGAGACTCGCTGGTTAAGTTGAAGAAGAGAAGATTTTCGCTCAAAAAAAAAAACATGTCATGAAAGAAATCTAGACATATTTTCTTGTATTTATTTTGTAAACGCTAACAGAAAACTCGAATAAAGTATTATGTTATTTGTTTGCAAAAGGTTTGCTTTTACTACTCTTTTATATGACATTCCATGGTAAACTGGAAAAATTTTCTCTTCTTTCTCTACTTTGAGAGTATGATTGACTGACAGTATAAGAACATCCTCTGACCATTTCTATCTACCAAAGTGACACAAACGTTTGGTCCTAGAAACAAATCTTCCTTGGTTAGTTCCTATCAAAGGCGGAGTAGTCATCTAAGGCATTAAAATCTAATTAAATTAGATTTCTAGCAAAAATTATAAACAAGACGAACTTATTACTTTAAATTTTTTTAAGTTCATTTAATGTTTGAAACACAAAAGTGTTCATTTCAGCCTATCGATGATTCATATAAACTTATGATTTTCGACGAAACGAGTTTTTCTTATGGCATCCAGATAAAGGAAATAAGGATGTAACAAAACATTAAATTTAGCTTTGACTGCAGTACGAGATTAAAGATTAAGTAAATTCATGAATCTACAGGGCTGTCACACCGGGTCGAGAATTTTCAACTAGTTTCAACCAAATTGATCTTGTTGTGATAGACCGAAGACATGTCTCCTCTATTCTAGACGAGCATACGCTCCGAGACCTATCATCGACTAGGACCACGTCTAACATGGTTCGAATCTGGCAGCAAAGAACGCCCGTCAACAAACACACATTAGACTGTGAGCAAATTGACTAACACCCTTACTTTATCTGAAAAGAAATTTCAAGCTGCATATGTACAGACGACAGCAAGGATATTGTTTTTCTGACTAGGTTAATCCGGTACGATAGTGTCGAGCTGCAAATGAAAGAAAAAATACTACTTACCTCGTAAAGTTGCGATCTTGAGAATATGGCCGATAGTAGTACTGCTCGAAAGTATACTCATGTAGAACCCAATGAGGTGATTTGGTGACCGATGTGGAGAAAACTTCGCAATTGATAATGATGAAATAGAAGTTCCATTATCTGACTAGGATGAAGTTCAAATGGTGATAACCCCCTTAAAGAAGAATTAATTTTTAGCAACGGGAGCCAACTGCTTAACTTGCTGAGCTATTCAAATATGGTGGTTAAAGACTAAGGAAGTACAAACATTAGCTCTTGAATATGGTCTAACAAACGGTGTTCCGACGATTGGAACCTAACTGTGCCTTACACTATCGAAAAGAAGAGGCACTAAACAGTCTGCGCCAAATGACAGCTATCTCAAAATCTCTATATCCGAATTTGGTATATCTATAAAACTGATATGATTTTGTGGGCTGGCATTGAACCATACCCGAAGCGCAGTCAGGTTTGAGAAGAACTTCTCCAAGACGCCCGATATCAAATGAGATATCAGACCGGGTGACTCTCCATCGTTTGAGTTTTTAACCAAATGCTAAATACAATTATAAGATATGTGCAGACAGAGTACAATACTTAAAATAGTTATGCTTTCTCATGGTGGTACAAAGAGAAGCGGAGCAAATGGGTATGCTAGTAAAGGAGAGGAAGAATAAATATCTCCTAACATTAAAAAAACTAGCGCATTCATATCTTAGCTTCCACGTCACAGTTGATAGTTATAACTTCGAAGGCTTACATAATTTCGTCTATAAGAATAAGAACCACCAATAATAGTGACAGGCTTCAAATCCAATGCAGAATCACTATAACCAACTGGTGCTACTTGGATCTGTGTTGGTAATAGGAAAGTTAAGTCAAATTCTACAAGTTCCACCTCATTCTGTCCCATTGCTTGGTAGGGAAGTTAGACGACCTCAACATCGGATGAGTTGGCACCAGTAGTTTTCGAGATATATGTTTTGTGAACGATTTATGCAATTTTGTGTACTTATGACGGCGAGTTTCGTGGACAATGTAACGATGAGTTGTATAAATATATCTACCATGACTTAAATCACAACAGCTTTGTTCGCTAGGCCATTTCATCCGAATGATTCCATACCATTGCAACATTGAATGCATCGAAGTAGTGCCCGCTGATGGAAGCAGAGGAAACCGAAGGCTTCCACTGAACTTGAGAGAGAGAGCGACCTGGCTCCACTTAAGAAACAACCAGTGCGCTATCGCTGATTCGGATATTACTCCGTAAGTGGTGTCTTCTCAATAGGCAGATTTAAATAAAGGAATATCCACTCTTTCGACTTTTCTTTAATTACTGTATAATTAATATTTAATTTAGATTTTTAGATGAATTATTTTCCAAATTAATTGTATTTTTATATAAATTTATATATTTTTTATTAGTTCAAAAAACGTAGTAATTTAAAAATCACAAAAGAATAATGCTGCAATTGAGTTCGAAAAGAAGATTATATATCTCTAACGCTTTCTTAAAATAAATACTAAAGCCCTTCACTCTGGAACATCCCTGTGCGCTGTGAGAATTTCGCCGGTGTGCTTAGTATGCCACGCAGCCACAAGTAATAACGGTAAATGCAACCACTACAATTTACTTGCAGAAAACCCCTCGACTGCCTACGTGTGTACATGTCAGCTGTCGAGCTCGAAGCTCTATTCTCTGCCATTCGCACCAACCGCAAAAGCCTCTAATATTTTCTTTACTACTTCGCAACAAACCTCTTTAGTTTTATTATTATTTTGTTTCCTATTTTCCAACTATTTTGCTTGTCATATGCGCGCATGCTGTGGCTCTGGTGGTGTTACTTTGCTATGTATTTAGTATTTTGCATTCTCACTGTACACAATCGGTGTTAGTCATGTTGATGGCAGTGGCGGTGTCATAAATGTTGCATGTAAACATTTTTGCATCTTAGTGTTGCTTGTGTCTCTAATGTATGTGATAGTAAATGTATACCCTGCAAACATTTGTGGACCATATTGTCCATTAGGGTACACCTACAATTATACTCCTTTTTGGGAACTATTGGACTAAATCATCTTTCTACATAAACTTAGCGCGGCACAACCATCTTCGTGTGTTACCGATCGCTGTAACTACACGAATTTACAATTGCGCAATAAGTTTTATTTTCGTATACAGAAAATGTGTGAAAATGAAAGTGAGTCAGTTCCGTTTCGATGGCGAGATCTGCTGGTGCACAAAAGGCTTCCGGAATTTATTATTATTTCAATGCAAATACGTAGAACAAATGCACAAACTAAAATATATTATATATTTAATAACAATATTTAATAACAATATTAATATAAATTTATACCGTAAATAATTCATTTTAATAACTTTTCATCAAAGCAGATTGTATTCGAAACTGAAAAGTATGTTCGAATGTAATTTTTCGCATGTACTCCGTAACATAATCCCCTGTAGGTACTCCATGGAGTACTCGGAGGTTATGCAGAGGAGGATTATATAGTCCAGCCCTAGGATAACACAATGTTAATTGGACCATATTTTTGTATGGATTGTGGCAGGTTTTGGGTTACTCTATTGTCTGCGTGGAGTATATATTTCACGCGTGCATGGAGTACTCGTGTTGTTTGCAGGATATCTACAACTCTCAGACGCTTTTATGCCGTTTTTACGTGGATATATTTTGTTTATTTTTTTGGTTAGTGGTGCAATTTTACGTGCATTCTACCACGAGATGTTCAACTTACCTGTTAATGACGGAATTTTATTCCAATAAAAGTACTTATGTATTTTCCTTATTATTATATCCAGTGCAGTACGGTCTTTTTGTTCAACTGACATATATATATATATATATATACATTCTGACATATATTTATGCCTACATAAAACTTTATGGAAGGCGAGACGAATCGAGGAATTAACCTTTCGCAAAGTCTAAAATGATATCACGGAACTGTCTAAATCTTCTTTCTCTTTATTTGCTTAGGCACCGCTTAAGTGATTATAACCGAAGCAACAATAGCCAGACGTTATTTCTTTTCACTGTTTGCTGTTAACTGGAGACACCAAGTGGAGTTACGTTGCTCTTGACCTGATTTCTAACTGGAGGGAAGTTTTTCTTGTTCTTTTGCTTCCGCTAGCATGTACCGCATAGAATAGTCGCTAAACTGGAGTGCTTCCACTCATACGTACTACGTGACTTGGGTAAAGTAACCATTGGCTCTGCATTCGGTACACTATGACCTAGCACACCTTATCGTTCCGTCGCCTACAGTATTCGCAATCACTAGCACGCAAAGGTCCTTCGTTGGAGAGCTTCGCCAACTCATCGGATGTCTTTATCAGCCACGCTTCTGCACCATGTAGCACGACAGGAATTATGAGCGAATTGTAAAAATTGGCTTTTGTTTTGTTTGGAATTTTATCATGGAAAGACTTACGCCTGAACAAAGGCTACAAATCATTCAACTCTATTACGAGAATTCATTATTCGTGGGCTTCGATCAACTTATGGTCAACATAATCGGCCTACTGAGCGTACTATTCGCAATACCATCACCCATCTTGAGACTCAACATTCATTATTGGATAATATTCGACCGAATATACCTCGTCCAGTACGCAGTGAAGAAAATATAGCGGCCGTAGCTGAAAGAGTACACGAAGACCGCAGAGAGTCGATTAGGCGCCGTTCGCAACAACTCGGACTGACGTATGGAACGACTTGGCGCATTTTACGTCGAGATCTTAAATTGAAAGCGTACAAAATACATCTTGCGCAAGAACTCTCCACTGCTCGATCTTCCCCAGTGACATCACTTCGCTCTATGGGCTCTTGAAAAGGTGTGGTTTATGGGCCGGTCCATATTTCTTCGAAAATGATAGCAGTGAGAACGTAATTGTCAATGGCACCGTTATTGCTCCATGATGAGCGACTATTTGATGCATGAAATTGAAGTTCGTAATCTCCGCGACATTTAGTTTCAATAAGTCGGCGCCACTTCCCACACATCGCATCAATCAATGGAGATATTTAGAGATCTTTTCGATGAGCAGATAATTTCACGTTTTGGGTCGTTCGATTGGCCACCAAGATCGTGGGATATCACACCGTTAGAGTTTTTCCTGTTGGGATATGTAAGGAATAAAGTCTATGCGGACAATCTCGCTTCTATTCAGGACTTGGAGCAAAACATCACGCGTGACATTCGCCAGTTACCAATCAAAATGCTCGAACGAGTCATCGAAAATTGGACTCAACGGATGGAACAGCTGAGACGTAGCCGCGGCCAACATTTGAAAGACATAATCTTCAAAAAAAAAAAAAAGGCCAAATAATGTTTTTTTTCGAATGATAATAAACATTCTCCATTTAATTTGAGTTTTCTGTGTTTTTTTCTTTAAAAAGGAGGAAACCTCGAAATTGATAGCCCATACGTCTCGTTTCTTTATCTAGCTTGGGGAAAGCAATGTAAAACCAGCTTTAGGCTGTTATAGAAAAATGTACCATCTATGTTCATTTAGACATTCTTATTATTGTCTCATAAGATTGAAGAAGTCACACGATAAAGAACTACCCTCTCTGAAATCATGATCAAATGGTTATAAGAAATGTTTTCGAATTCTATCGCAGTTTTTAATATTTCCTAGCGTCAGTTTGCATAACCGTATGAGTTTTGAGGATATACCAGACTCAGATATAACGGCAATTAGTTCGGTGACAGTAAGCTTTAAGCTTTGACACAATACGCTTTACGCAAACTGTAGGGTCCCCCTTTTTATTATTGCTTTATTTTCAGAATTAATTTAAAGGAGTTAACGATTGAGAGCCACCCTGTGTGGAACTTCTTTTGGTATCGAAAGGCTCGGAGAAGTCAGTTTACTTAGCCATACTATTTAAGGATACCAAACTGAGACAAAATGATCCAGAGGCAGCTTCTTTTGGTGGTGTCGCAGGCACATTTGAAAACGATGAGAAAATGTTGTGTGTCATGTGTTCATATCATTTCTGGTGGGATGGTGTTTGATTTCCAGGTGAGTGATCATAAAAGATTATTTTACATAAATTTTTAGCAGCTCAGAAGTTCTGGTATGAAACCAAATATTCTTTGAGTAGCCAACATACATTCTTTGGACCACATAAAATCTTTCCGCCCGTAGTAGAATGTAGTAGGCTGAAGACTAGGACTATCTACCTAATGGCCAATGTGCTTTTACTAGCACCGCGAGGTAATACTTTACTGGTAGTTCCGCGGGGAGAATGGAATGGTGGGTGGAGTGGTGTTTAGTACGCAGGTGCAGCTGTGAGGTTACAAGTCATGCATACTGTTATGTCGGTGTAGCAGTACTCATGAAGGTTTCCGGCGTCATCAAAAATTTAATTTTATAATTTTTTTTTTGTTGATGACGATCCTTGAAAACTAAACTGCACCGCTGTGAGAAAATTTATGGTCAATACAGACCAAATAATGGTCTAATTAGCAGATGTGCTATCACAATATATCTTTTTCTGCAGCGTAGCTCAAATTTAAATATTTTATATAATTTTTTTTAAATAAAATTTTAAATATATCGATTAATTTTTATACATATTTTTAATTAAAGTCGAAGTTCCTTAAATTTTTTTTAGATGAAGTTTAAAAATTAATTTACGTAGGCATTATTGGCATAGTTTATGAAACTAAGCTGATGACCAATCTTTTACACCTTTATATAAAGCACAGTCAGTCTGCATTATCATGCGAAACCTTCACGGCAGATTTCGAATTTTTTCTATATTCGAGAGTAATTGCAAGGTGACATTGAAATCTGTTTACCTATTTAAATTAAAGCAAACATTGCTAGCAAAATTATCCGCTCGCGATGTACCTATTCATTCATATACTCAGTTATTTAACTATTTATTTACGGAGCAGTATCACACCTCTATCAGACACCATTGCATTTGCTTGTCTCAAATAATTTCCTTTTGATGGAATAGTTGATTAACACTTGAAATTATATTGATTGAAATACTTACAAGTTGGATTGATCAAAAAAATATACCTCGCAAGCGATTTTAGCAGTATTCACTTATGCCGCTTGCCACACGGAACATGAGCCGTGTAAATGTGTAATTGTTTGCATAAGGCTTGCACACCTTTCGTGAGTGGCCCAGCACTTAGTGTCTCTCCCCTTTCCACACTTGCAATAATCTGCAATCATCTGTATCAGCACTTGTCCGCTACCAAGCAAGATAGACACATGCCCTTCCATATATTCATGAATTTACATTTTACACACATATTCACATGGTTAGTATGCTGAGCTGTCATCGATAGAATAGTTAAATGTATGATGCATGAATGAATGAGTGAATAAGTGGTTCAGTAAATCTTGGAGAATATTCATATGTTTGCTGTACCACCCTTGGTATGAGTAAGTAAAAATTTATACGTATGCAGTGTAAATATATGTTGTGATGGAAAGGAATGATTTTAATAGCACTGAACGAATACAAAAATAATAATGGAGAAGGAAAATAAATTATTCAATACCCAACAGTCAAAGACAATTATGACAATAGGAAGAAACTTAGTGAAGATTCTGCATCAATATCTCGCCGAATTTTTGGTTTTTCAGTGGAGTATAAATTGGAAAGTGAACTCTGCAAATCATAGCGCACACATTAGAATTTTTGCCTAAAACTCGAAACTGACATGACATTAACTTATGAAAATGTAGTAATGATGAAGTGTTGTAAGGAAATTTTACTATTTTATCGATTGAGAAGCCAAACGTTCCGTAACCAAATTGGAGCAAAATTTTTTTTTGGCGCTATGCGGTTGTTTCCCGATAATTTCGACATTCAAGCCAGAGATCTGCAAAGAATACAGGAAAAATAAATAGAGCTGAATGATATTCACAAAATCTTTGTATTCATGTCCATTTATATTCATTCAGTCGAACCTCATACTCAACTTTGAAACGTAAGAAGTTTTCACACTCATGCTCAACTACATGTATGAGTTATGTATACTCTGACGATTTTCTATCCGAAGTGTTAAACCGACGAACATTTTTTACGATTTGAATACTAGGAAGTTTTGCGTGTATGTTCGCTGCGCTGTATTAGATACGACAGCTGATGTTGGATATATTCAGATAGTCTTTACTATACAAAATACTTTGAAAATATATTAGGGGTATTCTCTTTGTCTAGGAAATGCATGCTACGGTGCACGGATAGGAAATTTTTCCTACTCGTGCAACGGCACAACAACAAAACACATGCAAAAAACATATGGTACGATAGGAAAAATATCCTATACCAAATCCTATGTATATCTATTTCCCACAGCTAGCAAGAAAGAAAATGCAACCCTGTGAAGGAAAAGTAACCCTGTGCCTGTGTGGTTGTTATTGTTTCACTTGAATATGTCAAAATTTTGCAACGCGGGTGCTCTCGATCTCTAGCACAATTCCATAAGAAATATTTGCATAGTATGCATTTCCTAGACAAGACGAATACCCCTATTGAATCATACAGCCATGAAAAATGGATCATACCAATGACGTTTATTTTTAAGTTTGACGCTACTGTCGCATTCATACCAACTGCAACTTATATTAATAAGCCCAACATGGTTGTGCATATGGGTGGATAGTAGCAGTGGCATAAGTAGTATGCTTGATATTCAAAATTGTATGGATGACTGTGAATAGCGTGCGTATCTCTGATCTCTGATTTAAAGCTTCCAATAAAACTATATAAGATACACTGTTGATGATTTTTCCCTTTTAAATATAAGTATAGTCAATGAATCAAAATACTGATGCTCTCGGCCGCTTTGGATGAGGTTGATCAGTTTCTGTATACTCCAATGACGATCAGTTCCATCCGTTGTCACACATCGATCCAAAATTCCAGCTAGATGCATCTATATATGGCTATGTTAGCCTTACACATCGGGTAGGAAACGTCAGACTGGTAAAACCTTGTACATGTTGTTTAAATATTTACGAGTGGAATTGAATATCAAAATTTAATGAATATATTTCAACTACATCCAGTGCGCCAGTTTTCATCACGGAGTAATGAAGTAGCATTGGCCTTGACCTCTCACTTGTGCCATATTTCGGCGCCGTAGGCATTTATTTCACAACCGTGTCAAAGCAATTGTGCTGATGTTGCGACATGGGTAGTCATATACCGTGTAAATTATGCACTTAGGCAATAAGCTGCTGATTTAACTTATTTACAATGATCCATAGATAAATTTTGTATTCGAAAACGATTAAGAACAACTTTAATTTTATTACAATTTTTCTTAATTTATTTAATATACATATAAAGGGTGTTTTTTTATAGAGGTATAGAACTTTAAGTTGGCATTACTTTTCAAAATGGCGACCGATTTAACAGCCGTCAAGTGATTTATTCTCAGTTTGGTTTGGCAATTCATCGTGAATATACTCACGCCTGAGCAACGCTTCCAAATAGTGGAATTTTATTTCGAAAATAATGGCTCTGTGCGGAAAACGTATAGCGCATTTTCATAAGCGAATTTTGTTTAGCGATGAAGCGCACTTCTGGTTGAATGGCTACGTCAACAAACAAAACTGCCGCATTTGGAGTGAAGGTAATCCTCAAGTGTATGTTGAAACACCGTTACATCCAGAAAAACTGACTGTTTGGTCCGTACTTTTTCAAAAACGATGGTGGCCAAAACGTTACAGTAAATGGTGATCGGTATAGAGCCATGATTACTAACTTTTTCATTCCTGAATTGAATAACCATGATGTCCAGGAGATGTGGTTTCAACAAGACGGCGCAACATGTCACACAGCTCGTGCCACAATAGATTTATTGAAATACACGTTTGGTGACCGCCTAATTTCACGTTTTGGACCTGTGAATTGGCCTCCAAGATCTTGTGATTTAACACCGCTAGACTACTTTCTTTGGGGCTATGTAAAGTCATTGGTCTATGCGGATAAGCCACAAACGCTTGACCATTTGGAAGACAACATTCGCCGTGTTATTGCCGATATACGGCCACAAATGTTGGAAAAAGTCATCGAAAATTGGACGTCCAGATTGAACTACATCCGCGCCAGCCGTGGCGGTCATATGCCAGAAACCATTTTTAAAATGTAATGCCACAAGATTATCTTTCGGATAAATAAAATTCATGTCAATCGAATAATCGAATAATATTAAAGTTCCATACCTCTATAAAAAACACCCATTTTTATCTGTGTTGCTAAAACTGTAGCTTACTTTCAGATAAATATTTTATTAGAAGTATAAGTATAAAAAAGTGAAATCTAGTGAAATCTACTATAGAAACCATTTAAAGGAGGGCAAATATTGCGTTGGATTTGTGCTTTGAGAAAAACACCATCGCGAAGCTCTGAAATTCCCCGCAGTTGATCAACGTCTATCCACAATCCGCATAAAAGAGAAGTTCTTCAACATATCACTGATTTGCGCCGATGACGATGTAATCACGATTTCATGATGTCAAAGCCGTGCTTGACGGTTTCAACGCCAAGGCGGTAAAAGAAGGTATCTATGGTACAATAGTCGGAAAATTCAACTTCCATGACTTAACGTCTCCAAATGGGCTGAGGCTGATTGACTTCGCTGATGCCCGAAATGTGGTTGTTTGTAATGCCGAACTCTGGTACAAGAAAATACATCAAGCTGCATAGTTGTCTCCGGATGGAAAAAGAGCAATCAAATCGAGCATGCAGTGATAGATGGAGGACATGCTTCCGACTCTGTGTAGCAAAGAACGCTCGAAGATTTGCCGTCGAAAAACTACAATCACAAAAGGCAGCCGTGCAGTTTTTATACTCTACTTGCACACCTGCTCTCTGAGAGCACTCATCAGCATCTCGATATAGAGGAATTTTGGAATGGAATTTCAATCTCCCTACATAGTGCTGTTCCAGAAATAATTGGATCTCAGCAAGGCAAAATAAAGATCTGCTACGATGAGGATTGGTGTGATGCTGGCCGCATCTTTGCTCTTGACCACACATGTGCGAGGTGGGATAGATACCGAGAGCTGAAGAGAAAAGCGAGCCATATTTGCAGACAAAAAAAAGAAAGAGATCAAAATGCGTGAGTATGAAGAGCCTGAGAAGCAGGCCGACAAGGATAATGGTAAAAAATTGTATCAAAGGATGAGATCACTTACAAAAGGTTTCAAGACCAAAGCTTACTAATGAATCAAGGAAGTAATCTGGCTATCCAATGTAAAGAGTATATTGAAGTTATACAACCCCATGAATGGAGTGAAATTGTGGCCTGTGGTGATAGTAAGCCAGAATCCCTTATTGAAGATTGTAGCGGCTATACCCGAATACATGCTTATTATACATACTTATACATCCTATTAATTATGTTATATGACTCTGTTATGTTAACATAGACTTAAATTAACATTACATTAAAAGTTCTAGTTTAAGCTCTTGTTAAAAGCTAAGAAAGCTTTGGAATTCCTCAATAGATCATTCCAAATTGTTAATTAAACTTTTACTCAATTTTGGAACATGTATAACGGTAGTCCTTTGTGTTTCATATTGTAATAATTTAGCTATATAAGAGGATACTCAAATGTGAACTTAGTCATTCGTACAGCGGATAATAAAGACGCGCACACAGAACTCCAGAAATCCCGTGTTTTTTTTTTTATCAGCTGTGTTTGGTAAAGCTTAGACGCTTGAAGACAGTATTGGCTCTTGTGGCTAGTTTTACCAAACACGTGGATACGAATAACTTAGGGATAAACCACTTCCATAAATCTGGCGCCCAACTAAAATCATTCAATTGGAAAATAAATTAAAAGAAAAGAACGCTGCGAAACGCCATTTAACCTAAATGCGCCCAACTAAGATCGCGAAATCGAAATATAAATTTTTTAAATAATTTAATTAATTCGAGAAAACGCGGAAAACGTTGCTAAACGCCATTTAAGGGCATAATTCCTAAATCGACCAAAACAACTAAATTTTGGAAATCCAGCATAAGTGCCTAAATCATATTGCGGAAATCATCTAGACGCTTGTAGACAAGTTTTGGCTCTTGCGGCTGATGACAAAAGCAAAAGTTTAAAGGCATACTTCCAAAAAGCTGGCTGTACAACCGAAATCGCTGAAATTCAGCATAATTTTCCAAATTTTCTTGCGAAAACCATTTGGACGCTTGTAGACAAGTTTTGTCTCTTCCGGCTGATGGCAAAAGCAGAAGTTTGAAGAAAACATTTGGCTGATCGGTGGTAAATAGCGATCTACAAAATTTAACGTGCTGATAGTGAGCAAACCAGACATCAAAAGTTCCAGATCCCAGTGGATTTACATTTGTTCAGAGGCTCTAGAATTGTTTTGGCTAGTTCACGTTGTTGTTGTTGCAAAAAGTTGCGGAAAATATAATATATACATACACATATTTAAATAAACCGCTAACTAAATCGAAAAAGAGTTGCGTTGTTCATTTTGTTGTTGGCTACGGCACATATAAAAGCTCTAAAACTGCTTTTGCCTGAAAAGCTGTTGTTTGTTGCATACTTATAGGCTGGTAACGATCTTCGATTAGAATCCTATAACAGAACTTATCTCATTTATCGTCAAAAAATCTTCGCTGTTAAAGCTAAAAGCGGTCGATTTCACTTTCATGAGAAGAAAAAGTCCCAGGCTAAACGCAGAATTGATCGAGGCGAAAATGGATACAGATACAACAAATATCACTCCCAATGCAAATGCTGCTAACGCAAATGTTAATATAGAAGCTCCAAGGCAAGCTGTTAACGTCACTAAGAACAGTACGAATACCAACGAAAATATTGGGGCAAGTAGCAGTGCTATGAGCACCCAAAGGCAAGTTAACAGAAACACCAATGTTAATAGTAACATTGGTCAGGCAAATAGTTCGTCGAATGTAACATTGACAGAATTTCAGTTCAGGCAATTGTTAGGAAACCTCCAAGTGAATCAAGATACGAGGGCTACTTTCAGTAAATGTAGCGTACGAATTAATGGTGGGAGGAACACCAGCAAAATTGAAGACTTCATAGCGACTATTTTAGTGTTCAAAGATGCGGAAAATGTATCGGATGAACGAGCGTTGTTAAGTTTACCCCTTCTATTAGAAGGATACGCATCGTCATGGTGGCAAGGTGTTAAGCATGAAGCTGAAACTTTCAACGACGCCATAGATTTGCTTCGAAATGCATTTTCTCCGCCAAAACGCGATTGGCGTATATTCTCGGAGATAAGTCAGGAAAAGCAGAAATTCTCCGAATCTATCGACTCATTTATATGCAAAAAACGCCAATTATTTGCACAACTTTCTGAAGGTTAAGTGAAAAAACGATGATAGATATGATATTCTCTCAACTTATTTTAAAGATACGTGAGAAAATCCCCCGCGAAAGCATAAAAACTTTTAGTGAGCTCTTAGATAAAGCTCGTGAGATAGAATTATTACTGGATGAGAACAAAAATGTTTACAAAGTTATTGACTCATCAAACAACTCGATTAACAAATTTCTCCTCCGTTGTTCTTATTGTCGAAAGAAAAATCATTCCATAGAAAACTGTTACAAGAAGATAGAATCTGAAAAGAAAACTACAGAAAAGATGAAAGAAAACACTTTTAACTGTTATGGTTGCGGTACACCTGGGTACTACAGGTCGAATTGTCCAAATTGCAATCAGAAAAATCCGTTACGTAGTCCTGAGAAGCTGGACTTTAATACTATACAAACTACCATTATAGGTCGAAATGTACCAACAGTTGACATTAATATTAATGGCTTGAAGGGTGAGGCATATCTCGATACAGCTGCAAGAACGAGTGTTGCAAGTAGTCAACTATATGAACAACTCAAACGAAAAGGTGTTGAATTTCAAAAGGTCTTTGCTGAAGTGAAATTAGCTGATGGTTTTGTTCGCAAGGAGATGGTTTATTCCACTATTGTAGATATTCTGATTGGAAAACGTTTCAAACGTATACGATTTATTTGTTTATCAAAGGCTAAAGACAATCGAACGCTTCTAGGAATCGATTTCCTTGAGCAGGCCGGTATAGTAATGGACCTTGCACAACGAACTTGGTATTTTAAGGACAACCCTAATGCTATATTTGAGTTTAGAATGCAAGCAGCTGAAGTCAAGAACTCTTTGTCACTGTCTGAGGCAAACATACGAACCCATAGGGAGGATCATAACCAAATTTCTGGTTTTATGTCCTGGTTCGAAAGCCCAAATAAAAGTTGCGAGCCTTCATATGAGTACTCGCCAAGAGAAATAAGCGATATATTTACTGGAAGTATACCAGAAGACTATGAGATACCGGAACAAAGAAACTTGTTTCCGTCCATGAAGAAAGTAAAAATTAGTAATGAAGATGAAAAGGAAGTAAATTGTATTGAAATAAATACAGTCGATATTCAACTTCGTCCCAAGGAAGGAATACGAAGACGAAAGAACTTGTTTACAGAAAATTCTCGAAGAATATAGAGGAGTGTTTGAAGAATTGGTAGCGCCATTACCGCGTATAGAACACCATATAAACACGGAATCAAATATTCCAATTTCTTCACATCCCTATCGAATTTCACCGGCAATGAAGAATAAATTGAAGAAAGAATTAGAAGACATGCTGAAGGCAGGAATTATAGAGGAAAGTAAATCTCCTTGGTCATCTCCGGTTGTTTTGATACCAAAGAAAGATGGAGAAGTGAGGTTTTGTGTAGATTATCGGCGTTTGAATGCCATAACCACAACGGACACATACCCACTACCACGCATGGATGACCTCTTACATGCTGCGAAAGCCACACCTTGCATGTCCACTATCGATTTAAAAGCCGGATATTGGCAAATCAAAATGGCGCCTGCAGATAAGCCGAAAACTGCATTCACAACCCCTTTTGGAATATTTGTATTTAATCCAATGCCTTTCGGACTAAAGAACGCTCCGGCCACATACCAGCGTCTTATCGATAAATTTCGGTCCGAATTGCCAAATATACTAATACTAGCTTATATAGATGATATTATTATATGCTCAAATGATTTTAATTCTCACATGCAAGACCTGCAACAGACCTTTTTAAAAATTAAAGAATATGGCTTTCAGTTGAATAGGGGAAAATGCGTTTTCTGTAGAGAAGAGATAAAATATCTCGGACATATTCTAACTACGGAAGGTCTTAAAGTTGATGACGAAAGGACAAATGCTATTCTCAAACGCTCTAATCCGAAAAATGTAAAGCAGCTCGTGTCGTTCCTGCAAACGTGCTCTTGGTACAGACGAATTATTCTGAACTTTGCTGATGTAGCCAAATCTTTGTCAAAGCTAACGAAGAAGAATGCGGTATGGAAATGGACTACAGAAGAGCAGAATGCATTCGATAAACTTAAGATGCTACTTTCTTCGCCACCAGTACTCCAGCAAGTTGATGAAACCAAGCCGTTTATTTTAAAAACGGACGCCAGCGATTATGCGCTTGGAGCTGTTCTACTGCAGGGGGAGAACGAGGATGAACATCCGATTGAATACGCAAGCCGCCTTTTGCTTGCAGCGGAAAGGAATTATTCTACAACTGAGCGCGAAGCACTCGCCATAGTGTGGGCTCTACAAAAGTTTCGTGGATACATAGAAGGTTCAGAAATTACCGTTTTAACTGACCACCAACCCTTAAAGTGGCTTTTTAGTCTAAAAACACCCACAGGTCGTCTTGCTAGATGGGCGTTGCAAATTCAGATGTACAATTTGAAGCTGGGTTATACAGCAGGAAAGCAAAACGTTGTAGCAGATTTGCTGTCACGTCCTCCTTGTTGCCTTGAGGCTCAGGCTACTATTAACGCCTTTGAGATAGATTTTCCTCACAAAGGTGCTGAAGAATTAAAAATGAGCAACTACAAGATGAAGACATAAAATATATT
The DNA here is from genome assembly GCA_030068015.2 of Neoceratitis asiatica. Lineage (NCBI taxonomy): Eukaryota > Metazoa > Arthropoda > Insecta > Diptera > Tephritidae > Neoceratitis > Neoceratitis asiatica. The sequence continues at coordinate 60,996,286 of CM061524.1, read as the reverse complement.
ATCGAGTCATTTGAAAAAGATGACGAAAACGTTATAAGACATACAAGTAGAGGATATATTATGGTGAATGGTGTACTATACCGCTTCTGTTCAGAAGAAGACTCAGAAAATGGTCAACTGGTGGTACCCAAAAATTTAAGGGACATAGTCCTAAAGAAATTTCATGAAGATCCAACTGCAGGACACTATGGTATTGATCGCACTACCAGCCGTATTACTCCACTTTACTTTTGGCCTGGTATGCGCGCTGAAATTGCACAGTACGTAAAGTCTTGTGTTGATTGCAAGAAATATAAACCGATGAATATGAAACCAGCTGGATTGCTTCAAACAGTTTCAAGCAACCAGAGGTTTGAAATCATTGCTCTTGATTTATTTGGTCCGCTACCTTGCACAGCAAAGAATAAACGCTGGATACTTGTCGTTGAAGACTTATGCAGTCGTTGGGTTGAACTCTTTGCATTAAAGGATGCGTCAGCAGAGGCGTGCGCAACTACTGTTTTAAACGAAATCGTCCTAAGGTTCGGTGTACCACGGCGTATACATTCAGACAACGGAAGTCAATTCATTTCAGCCGTGATGCAAAAGCTAGCCTACTGTCTGGGCATCAAACAAACTTTCACACCATTATATCACCCGGAGGCAAATCCTGTTGAAAGAAAGAATAGGGACCTCAAAACTCAATTATCTATCTAAGTCGGTAAAGATCATAATGCTTGGGACACATGCTTACCAGCTATAAGATTCGCAATGAATACTGCTAAATGTGATAGCACTGGCTTCTCGGCAGCATATCTTACGTTTGGAAGAGAATTAAGAAGCCCACTTGAAGCACACTACGATCTTAAACGAGTAGTCGAAACAGAAAACTTTGTGCCGCAAATAACGCCGCATTTGACTAAACTTGCCAATGCACTTAAATTAGCTGTAGAAATGCAAGAAAAACGTCAAGACAAAAACAAACATTATGTAGATAACAAACTTCGACCACATACAACATATAATATTGGCGATAAAGTACTCGTCGAAACTCATTTCCTTAGTAACGCAGGTGAAAGAGTAACGTCCAAATTTGCACGTAGAGATGGACCATATGTCATAGCTGCTAAGAAAGGATCAAGCTCTTATGTTATTGCAAATCGCGAAAATCCAGATGAGCCTATTGGAACGTACCACGCCACTGCATTGACTCCATATAAAGGTCCGAATATTGAGCCAAAGTACCAGCACAGAAAGCGAGGACGTCCAAAAGCAGCTACTACATTCACACACATACAAACAAACACGAACACACAACAACAAATGCAACACAACAACGGTGCAACTAATGCCCATAGCGATAATTCCAAAGAAGCGACCAGAGTTTTACGTCCACGAAACTTAACAAGTTGCTGACTGCATCATCGGGGCGATTTCTGCGTCGGAGGGAGAGGCTGTAGCGGCTATACCCGAATACATGCTTATTATACATACTTATACATCCTATTAATTATGTTATATGACTCTGTTATGTTAACATAGACTTAAATTAACATTACATTAAAAGTTCTAGTTTAAGCTCTTGTTAAAAGCTAAGAAAGCTTTGGAATTCCTCAATAGATCATTCCAAATTGTTAATTAAACTTTTACTCAATTTTGGAACATGTATAACGGTAGTCCTTTGTGTTTCATATTGGAATAATTTAGCTATATAAGAGGATACTCAAATGTGAACTTAGTCATTCGTACAGCGGATAATAAAGACGCGCACACAGAACTCCAGAACTCCCGTGTTTTTTTTTATCAGCTGTGTTTGGTAAAGCTTAGACGCTTGAAGACAGTACTGGCTCTTGTGGCTAGTTTTACCAAACACGTGGACACAAATAACTTAGGGATACACCACTTCCCTAAAAGATGAATAAACGTTACAATCCCCGACTATAACGAAATATGATTGACGTTTGTCCCTTTACAAATCATCGAGTGGCAGGAGCCGTTGGCTTACAGCTCGAATTATTCAAATATGGCGATTAAAAACTGAACGCATGCCCGACAATTGGAGCGCCAGTGTGCTCTGCTTAATTCATAAAAAGGGATACCACATAGTCAGAGCCAATGTTTTTGGCTTAAGCCACAGCAATATCGCTTACAAGGTAATATCGAGCGTGATGAAGAAGACATTTCAAAAAAACATTAACACACACACCCTTATGTTTGAATTTGGTATCCTTGCATAACTTATACGAGCCTTTCGGTTCCAAACGAAAATTAAGATAGTGTGCATCTTTATCATGTGATTTCTTCAACCTGATGCTGGAGAAAATGATACTAGCTAGAATTGCTGGCATATGCCGATGATATTGATATCGCATCGTTAGTTCTGCAAAGAAGCAAACCGAACAAATCTCAGCGTGAACGATACAAAACAAGACGAAAAATCTCATAACTTTGAAGTTGTACACGATTTTGAAGGCCTTAAAACCAAAATTAATAACATCAACAGTGTCAGCCTTCAAATCTAACACGGAATTACTCTTACCAACAGGTGCTACTTTAGACTGAGTAGACAATTGAAAAGTCTTCTCTAGACGAATCACAACCAAGCTTTACGAGTTCCTCATTATTCCTGTCCTGCTTTATGGTGCAGAAGCATGGACGATGGCGATGGGAGTTCTCGAGAGGAAGGTTTTGCGGACAAGTTTGCCTTGCGGTGATTGCCTAAGACGATTGAACGATGAGCTGTACACGTTATGCGATGACACTGACATAGTTCACCGAATTTCATGTCGCCCGAATGGATGAAATCGCTCCTGTCTTGAAAGTTTTCGATGAACTAGCCACACATGGAAGTATACTAAGGGAAATTACTACACTTCGTTGGAAATATCAAGTTCAGAAGGACCAGGTTTCGCTTGTTATTAAACTCATTGACGTTTATATATGTACATGATCAAAATCAACTATTTATGAAGTGTTTTAGGTATAAATAATGCATTATTTCCAGGATGGAATGATGAGGCTAGTTTTTTCTTAAGTTTTACTACCGTATGAAGTTAGTATAGGATAAAAAAAAATGTGGGTGGTCTGGAGTAGTAGATTGTACTGCTCATGTCTTTCTAAATTCCGGAGCGTGTGTTGAGTATTTCTAAAAAATTCCTCCTCCGCTGAATAATAACATGCTGTTTCTCGAACTTTCTACGTCGATATCTTGAGATTAATTGTCATTAGATTGTAATATCTTAATGACACTTCTATGTGCTATGTTGAATGGTGTTGTCACTTAACAAGTTGTTGATATATTTAGCAAAATCGTAGAATTGGCGGCCGCGATAGGTGTGGTCGAGTGGTTAGCATTGCGTACTGCCATTCGGAAGGCCTGGGTTCGAGCCCAGGTTGGACAAACATCCAAAATTATAGAAAATAAATTTTTCTAATTGCGGTCGCCCCTCGGCAAGGAATATCAAGCCCTCCGAAAGTATTCCCTGACATGAAATAAAGCTCCTCATAAAAATCCATCAGCCGTTCGGAGGCGACTTAGAATAAACTGTAGGTCCCTTCATTTGTTGGTAAAAATATCAAGACGCAAAACCACAAATTGGAGGAGGAGCTGGGCCGAAAATCGCTTCAGCGGTTACAAAGCGCCAAATATATACATATATATAAGTAGAATTTTAAGAAAAATAATAATGTTTATATAGAATCGCGCTCAGAAAATTTTCCCTCAATATTTTAGAACCTTTTCATACCGTCACTCATTGTCAGCAACTTTTGCCATTCGAGTTATTTACATAATTTTTAATCATTTGTGATATACTAGTAGACAAACCATGTTAAAATTTCATCTTATATCTTATTATCTTTTATCCTCGTTGTATAGATATAAATTAGTATTTTTGTCAGCTGCAGCTAGCTGTTATATGCAGCTTATTTGTACTAAAAAACAGGCAACCTTAAAATTAATGAAATATGATCTAAACATAATGATCATTTCCGACTGTTTCAAAGAGCAATGGTTCCTTATATATTAGAATAGAACAGACTTTCTTTCTTGGCTTCTGGAGTAATTTCAACCGTCCTATGGTAATCTGTTTGGGGAATAAGCGGGCGCACACGGGCTGGTTAAATGGTTCGACATTATATATTTTTTGCTAATTTATTTTATTTTTGCCGTCAATAAGAATATTTTCTTGGAAATACTTTTAAAACTTTGAAATACATTGACTCATTGAATAGCCCAGTTGAATTGAGCGCGTGCTGGATGCACAATGCATGTAAACAATTTTCCAAATGAGTTTTAAATTCAAATCAGTTACCAACATCACGTAGTGAAAACATTTTTCAATGCAAATATTTTTATTTTCTACTTTTTTAGCAGAATATTGGAGACATGCTCACCACCATAGCTGGGTGTTCAGCGCGCACCCTGAATTGCGAATATGTACATATAAGTAGAAGAAAAAGAGGGAAGAAGAGATGGAGGGAAATCAAAAATCGAGACATTCCAATATATGCTTAAGCGAAAAAAGAATCAAATGCGGATTTTTTCTTTTAAATAAAATGAGTAAAGAAAAGAATGAATTTCGAAAACTTTTGCCATTCAAATCGTCACATATTTTTTGGCGCATATGCCACTATTGCTGACATTATCGTTAAGGTTGTGATTGTGTTTGCTATTGTTGTTGTTGTTGCTATCGTTATGCATGCATTTTACAACATTGACAGTAATGTCAATGTGTAGTGTGGGAATAGCAACTAAAAAAAAGAACAATAGCAAAAAGGAAAGATTAACAAAATTTTATAACACTCATGTCGAAGAGAATTTCACATGCCAATATTTCTACTCTGCATGTGGCGGCGTGGTTTGTGTGCAGGTATGTATGTGTGTAACTGTAGGCGAGAGAAAAAGAATTAAAAAAAAATGCAACAGCAACAATAATAATAACAACAATGATAACAACCAATTCAATAACAAAAAATTGCAAACTATTGCCACCAGCCACTATAGTTTGCTCCATGAACAACAACAACAACAAAAAAAAAAGAAAAATAAAACAATAAAACAGAAAAATTTTCATGCTTTCGAATTTTGCGTGAATAATAAAATTTACAGTGCACAAATCGTTAGGAAAAATACGCGACGAGATTCTAAATGCGATTTTTTTATTTCTACTTTTCTATTTTTTGTAGCGTTTTTTTGTTGTTGTTGTGTGCTTGGCGCATGAGAACTTGTCAGTTGGCTGCCTAACTGCCAACTTTGCCTTCGTTCACACAACCAACCAATTCGAAAGATTAGTTAGTTGACTGGTGCTGATTGAATTGTGATTAAATTATTTTCCAGTGGTTTGAGTAGTAAGTGGTGAGGAGTGAGAAAAGCAAAGAATGTTGATGAATTTGGAATGTATTATTTTCTTTTTTTGTACTGGAATACATACCCAATGAAAAACAAATAAAAATAAAAATTTAACAGTTACAAGTTTTTGTATTGAATTTTGAAAAAAAATACTAATAAAAATACAAGACAAAATAAGTTAAAGCCAATATTTTAGTTTATTTTATTTGTTTTTATTTTTGAGTTGTGAATTTAATAATATGAAAATTATATGCATTTTATGGCGATCACCAAGTATAGTGAACAAATAGTTTAGTTATTTGAAATTTTGCACAATAAATGAAATATCTTCATTCGGATGATTTAAATAACCAATTTTGAATTGCAAAATAAAAATTTGAAACTATTTTGAGTACGTTATTAAGCTCCGCAGAAATTAAGTGCGTCGCATTTTAAATTTATTCAAATTTATAAGCTAGTCAAATTCGTAGGTTATTGAGACTTCTGTTTGTTCTTTACAATCTTTTTTAATTATTGGGTGTAAGAGTTAGTTCGATCTTTTTTTTTTCAGCTAAAAAAGTATTTTTTTATTGAAAAAAGTAAGAAATACATCGTTCAAAGTATTGCCCGTTAGTAGCCACTAATTTTTCCCATCTTCCTTTTAATTTTGTCTAAAAAATTAATCCTCCCTATCAAGTTTCTATGATTGAATCATTGAGCCATTCTTTCCATTTCCTCCAAAAACTAAAACCAGTGATCCAACAAATCGTTTTGCATCTCTCGAACAGCCAATAGTCAGTGAAGCAAGTCCTTGCGAATACAAGGTGTGTTCAAAGGAAAAGGTGAAGATTTTGTTCGATTACAATGGTGTGGTGCATCATGAGTTCCTGCCGAAATCTCGTACAGTTAATAAGGAATACTACAAGGAAGTTATGCAACGTTTGAATGAAGCAATAAAACGATCGGAATTGTAGAAAAACAAATCGTGAATTCCGTATTACGACAATGCACCAGCAAACACATCAATGCTTATTCGTGATTTTTTGGCCAAAAATAAAACCGCTTCAACCACCGTATTCACAAGATTTTGCTCCCTGTGACTTATTCCTATTCTCAAAACTAAAGATACCAATGAAAGGAAAGCGTTTTGCCACAATTGATTAGATCAAGTCAAAATCGAAGAAAGAGCTGATGGCCATACCGAAAATCGCATTTCAGAAGTGCATCAACGATAGAAAAAGCGTCGTCGCAAGTGTATTATATCCGAGGGGTACAAAATATATATTGAATAAAAAAAATACTTTTCAAAAAAATTCAAAATTCACATTTTCCTTTGAATACACCTCGTACAGCAGTTGGGGTAAGTTTTATCAATTCCGCGTTTCCGGGTATGTTTTGATTGTAGCAGCCATGTGGGATGATCGTTGTCATGTTTAAAATCACCTTGTCATACCTACGGTCGTTGCTGGCACTTTTTCGCGCAATGTATGGCTAAAACGCTTTATTTGTGGACGATAATAAATTAAGCTTGCATTTGGCATGGATCTTGATCCAGTAAAGCCTTTAATTCCCCAATTCTTCAAACTTTTGGTTTGGCCAGGACACTGTTTGTTCTCGTCGTAAGAATCAAAATTTTTGACGCATCGGAATCACTCTCCACCATAAACTTCCACAATAACTCGATGGGCTTCAGCTGTACTTTTCTTCCAATTAAAACCGAAAATCAAAACTTTCCTCAAATGCTGTTTATTTAACATAACTCCCGGCATTTTAAAAGTGGCAAAATAACAATATTTTGGTCAGAAATACACGTTGAAGCACACTATACACATTATTGACAGATGTAATCGTTTTCAATGAAATAGGTAATCCTCTCCAAGCTTGGCCAAAACTTGCAGGTCGAGTCATCTTTTGAGAACGGACAAAGTTATTTTGTACACCCAATTATTTAACTTACTTCATGGGTAATAAATTCGTGGAGACTTGATCGGTTATTATTAAAGTCAGCCGATCATATTTCGAATTAGGGAACATTTACTTGATTTTAAATATGCATATTTATTTTAAAGCATTATATTAAAAAAAAGAAGCTTTTGAACTGTATTTAGTAAATTTTTTGTGAGCTTTTCACTTTCGGCCAGTCAAAAGAACCACTAACAAAAAGCTACGAACATTTCAGTTTGGATTTATTTCAAAATTTAAATGGCTATCTATTTTTCTCAAACACATATACAAGGTTGATGCATTTCAAAAATTTGAAGAGTGTTTCATGCTCATAGTAAATTTAACCATTTTTCACACTTGAAATTCAAAAAGAGGAATTATAGATATTATGAGCAGAGGCAAAGGCCGACTACCAAATGTGTCTGTCGGATTTCAGTGTATGATATGCAGATTAAAATTTCTCAATTGGCTAGATTACTGAACATATACGCTCACATCACCTCATCAGAGTGTTAATTTCCAACCCAAATCGGTGGTAGCGATATTATTCAAGGAACAATATCTCCTCATCAGTCAATCACAAAGCTAATGATTGTAAAAAAAGCTCCCACTTAAGTTTAAAAACCGTTATCACACTCCGTTTCATAACAACTGTAAGAAGTCAATATTCCTTGACCTTCTGACCTAGACAGTCCAAAGAAACAAGTCTCAGGCTTCTTCAATATAAGTACATACAACCAATAAGACGTTAAATATATTAAGTTGCGAAAGAAACATTTCAGGATTTTCAGCGTCCGCTTTATGCTCAGGCTCGATCCAGACTCGATTCGTCTGGTCGGAATAAGTGAGTTTGCAACTACAAATCGAATTGACGGCTTAGAAATGCCTTACTAAGATTTAGTTCATCTCAGCAGGTTCTCTCGCTTCGCACGGATTTGATCCGTATAGTCAGCGTGCGGGAATTTAGGCGTAAGTGCTATCGAGCTACCCGTCATTTTTTCTATTTGCCAGCTATAATCGAGGTAGACGCTATCCTTGCAAGGTGACAACTTGACACTAGGGTACAGCGAATAGTTGGTTATTCAATATCTTTTACAGAATCGATAGGAAGGGATAGAATCATTCAGAAGGGAAATTCGATGTCTATCGAATCGCCCACCCAAGTCAAAATAAAGGAAAATGCTCCTAGCGGACCCCGTTTTCTACAAAGTAGCTCAGTAGCCCAGTGATGACGGCAACTGGAGTTTCTGTTACGTCATAAAATTTTTGAAGATAAATTTTATTCATTGAATTGTTGCTAATTTTTTTTCAGTCTAATTTGAGACGAAGTGATCGACACATAGAACGTCAACGCGAAGTATACGAAGTTTAAGACAATCCTCGCATTTAGTTTCGAGACTTTATAAAATTCTCTGAATTGCGAAGGTGTTCTAATGTCTTACTTACATATGGCTCTTCACAGATCTTAAGGATTTCGATACTTGTAAGACCCAATTTACACGTATCTAACACTTGTAGGTTGAGGCCTGTCATTGAGTCTGCAATTCCCGGGAGATCGTGTGCGCATACATTACCTGTAACCCTTTTTGCTGCCTTTACATATAATTTGGCAGTCTAAGAAGCCATAAACCCATTTCATGTTCATGTTCTTCGATAATATTCTTCTCTACCGTCTTTAGCACGCCTGGTATTTTGATTTTCGGCTCAGCTGCAATGGCATTAGATCTCTTGATAATATCATGAACTACTTCATTCCTTATAATATCTCTGTGGGCCATTGCTTTATTGCTGGTGCTCTATACACTTCTTTCCTGCTTTTGAGAACATTTTATAATGTAATGTGATGTGAAATTATGCTTTAGTGAATTTGTGTATGCGCTGATTTTTGTAATGCTTTCAGTTGCGTCGGCGATTAATTCAGTAAATTTTTTACAACGTTTCCGTCTGGAAAGCAGTAATAGATAGCCTAAACGGTTATCTGAGGTCAACTTCAAATAAGTTTTCTTTATAGACTACACAGAAACCTTTCAATTCACACCTGATCAAATCAATACGTTGTTAAGCGCCGTATAATGCAAGCATAATGAAGTGTAGACCTCGGTCAAGTCCGGGGACTATCAAAACGTCATCGTTGCTTTAGATCCGTCAGTGATATGCAACTCTATATTGAGAACAACTCTACCCGGACTTGGTATAAAACTACAACTACCATGATACTTCAAAAACCCCATTTCTCATAAATAGGTCGCTACTAGTTCCAAGGACTACTGCTCCTGTTGGTACCATATTTTGGTCTTCTATCAAACCTCGTGGCTGAAACTACTAACAGTTTAGCTTCTAACATTTGCGGACTGATGGTCTAGGATTGAACATTTTACAATACACACAGACTGATATCTGCTCATTTGCACTACTAATCTGATTTCAGCTAATCTCCAGGTGCCAACGCTGTTCAAAAACTTCACACGTAAACGACCCAAAAAAACTTTTATTATGTCTATTAAAGCGAACATCAGTCACTACATACAGTACATTAGTAAAAATTATTCCCATACCTCCCAGATTCCTAATATCCTAGTCCATCGAATATTCTCAAAGCCTGGTTAACCGATCCCCACGCTCTAATGCTTTGAGAAGCACAGGATCTATTTGTAGACTCATACGTTACGTTACCATTGTAACTAATGTCCCAGCTGTTTTACCAATACTCATGCATTACATAGAAGTAAGTATCTTTAGAATTTTTTGGCTTTCTAAGTACACCATTGCATCCACCAATTCACAGCAATTACAAACTCAACCACCTGTTCAAATTGGAAGCTAGAGCTTCATCAAGTCGTAAAAAGGCCAATCCTCCAAAACCTTCCACATTACAGTAGAAAAGATGAGTTAGACAGGTTCACAGGCTAACATAATTACTTTCTACGCTGATAATAGAGACAGTAAACACCTTCTTTTACATGTAGTATAAGTAGTACTTCTGTAGACTTACTCATTAAGCTGTATTTTAAAATGTTGGCAGATAATTCACCTGAAGCCCCCAATTTTATCATGATCCTTTGCAACGTTTCCGAGTGCAGTCATTGGCGTACTAGTTTGTAGTGCAAAGTGCAGAGTTTCACTGTATTCTTTCCATTAGTTTTCATTATGTGATCTTTTCGGGCGCGGTCCTGCATACAAAAGCATCATAGTGTCGGCATGACCACCATTGAAAGCGGTTAGGAGTTTTCCATGAGGAAATCTTGCTACTTCTAGTAAACAAATAATATTATCTGGAGTCACACATCGGAGTATGATCCGCTCCACTTATATACTCCAAGAGCATATCTTTTATGCTCTACAGCTTTGGATTTATGCAGAATTAGTAAGTAATATGCAATATATATGGATGTAACCGTTGAAGAGACATGCTGGGCTCTAGAAATGCTACTTAATATAAGCTAATTTTGCAAGCATCTTCAGAAGGAATATGGTGAAAATAGTTAAAAAAAAAAGAAAGTAAATAAAAAAAATAAATAAAATTGCAATTACCGCCAAATAATTACAGCTTTGAGCTAATTAATTTCAAAGTGCGTACTCTGAAATTGTGTCAAAAGATTAAAGGTAAAAAATAATGTGAAAAAAAAAATTCAATTAGCAAAAGAATTTGTGCTCATTAATGTAGTATGTGCATACCAACCACGATTACAATAGAAATTGGTAAATACTACTAATTGCTGGGCGACAAGAAAAAGTGCATAACTGTAGAACTTTACTTAAATTGAAGGCTTAAGGAGATGTCGTAAAACGTTGCGCCTTTTACAGTTCTTTATGAGTTTTTGCGCTCCCAATTGACTTTTGTATGGTAGAGATATGTAAATATGTGTCACAAAAGAGCTTTGAAAAGAAGGAAGTAAGCCGAAAAGTAGGTGATGCTGTACGCAAGTTGTAAGCTCAAAATTATCTGCATTTTTTACCAGACTCTGCTACACATAAGAATTTTTATTGAAAAAAAAAATCTACAAAAGGAAGAGTTTAATATCTTTTCTACCTGAAAGTATGCACAAAATTACAGCTACCCTAAGTAGCTGCACGCTCTACTTGTACAGGCATCCAGGTACTATGAGCATTTGGAATTTTCACATTTTAAGCGATGTACATGTAGTGGTTGGTACGTGTGTGTGGATTCGCAAAGTAAAATTATTTTTTAAACATGTTTTTGCAATTTAAAATGAATGTAGATTATCCGTTCTATTATTGCCGAAGTTAGCTCGTCTGTGACTCTTCGTTTAATTTTTCACTTTTTCTTTTAACAACCTTCCTTTATACTTCTTTGTTCTCTCTCATACAGGAGCTTCCTTTCTTGGTTTTTAACTTCCCTACACTTTCATATATGTATATATTAGGGAGTTGTACTAAATTTTCGAATGCTTCGAATGCTGGTTAATATGAAGTTTTCATTAGATTGGCGCAGCCGTTCCATAGATTTGATGATTTTAGTGAAAACTGGTCGCCACCCATACAAAACACATGCAACAAAAACAAATTCATGTAAAATTTCAATATACGAGTACATTACGTTGGATGTGGTGTTGAAAAAGAGAGAGAATAAAATTTGTTCGATAAAAATAAATATTTTGACATTTCTTCATATAAGTTTACAATAGATTCCCTTGATTTTTTTATAGGTGTAGTAAAGCACGTTGGGGTCCGCTAGTTAATGCATAAATATATATACATATGTATTTTTTCTATGTTTACTTATTTACCAATTTCTATTCTTGTGAAAGAATATGTAGGAAACATACTATTTTTCACTGCTCACCGTAAAATGAACCTTTATCAACTCCTTTTATTTGTTCTTAGACAAATATTTAAAATTTAATTTTAACTAAGTTGGACAGTGTTTAATTGTATTTTGAATTCACGCAAGTTCTGCTGCTGTTGTGTTCTTACTTGTGAGCCCGTTATCACCGACACCACTTCGCTAATGCTCGAAATTTTCCGCCGAAGAGCTGCGTCGGTGACACGCATGACGCTTTCCGTAATTAATAAGTCTCCTTCAACTAATTAATGAGGTTGTTGTCTGTGGCGTCGACTAAAAATTACTTACGTAAAACATATTTATATTAGGTAAGAACTTTGTTATTAATGTCAAATGATTTATTATGTTTTGCTTCAGTTTCAGTTGTAGAACTCTACGCAGGTGTGGAAAATTTTTGACTGTCATTTACCTGGGAGTGGACATGGTGCAAGCAGCTCACGACATCCGGTCATAGCCCATGAAGACGAGCTAATGTGAAAAAGCGAATTTCTTACGGTAATGTGTAGGATCTTGGAACCACCAAAATTCTGGTTCAATAAAATATCAACAAATGGCTCGGATGGGAGACCTGCTTTTTCTGAATACCCTTGAAAATTTCGATGATCACTATTTGACGGCATGTACCAATAATGTCCGGTCCATTAATTTGGAAGGTGTTACTTTCTAGTTGTTTGATGTCCCCCTAAGACTAATCTGACTTCACCCCCGTCCAAGTAGAGCGACAAAAACGAAAGACGAAAGGGACCATGATAAATGACAGTGAATGTGAAGCACCCGATGAGCGAGTTCAAATAGCAGTTGCTCGGTAAAAATATAACAAATTAGAGCAGATGGCTTAAAGACCGATCTATTCAAATACGGCGGCGAAAATCTTATAAGGAACGAGCTTCTTTGTGGTCTGCGCCAATTATCTTAATACGAAATAAGTCCTATCTGGCGTGTTAAATGAAATATTAAAGTCCACCGTTTACAAACTGATTGGGCCAGAGGGTGCGACTTTTTATCATGTGGTTTCCTCTATTCGATGTTGGAGAAAATAATACGAGCGATAGTGAACGAGAGCATAATGAAATATATCCTGGCATCAAGTAAGCAATCATTACATTCGCGACTCGCCTCGCATGTCATAAATTCGAAGTCGTAGATAATTTCGTCTATCTAGGAACCAGCATCAACAACATTAGCTATATTAGCCTTAAAATTCAAAGCAGAATCACTCCTGATCAAAAGTGCTACGCTGAACTGATTATATATATGGGTCGCTTCGTAGCCGCTGAAGCGGGTTTCGGCCTAGCTCCTCCTCTAATTTGTGGTTGTGCGTCATGATGATTTTATCAACAAACGGAGGGACCTACAGTGTATTTTAAGCCACCTCCGGAAAGCCGACGAATTTTATGAAGAGGCCTTATTTCATGTAAGAAATACACTCGGAGGACTTCAAATTCCCTGCCGAGTGGCGACCGCAATTATAATTTTTGATGTTGCTCGAACCAGGACTCTAACCTAGGTATTCCGAATCAGAGTACGCAATTCTAGACCCTCAGATATTGCAGCCAACATTGAACTTATTAGGTAATTGAAAAATAAAGTCCTCACTCGACGAACCAAAACCAAACTCTACAAGTCGCTCATCATTCTTAGCCTGATATATGGTGCAGAAGCTTGGAATATTTCGATTTCCGATGAATAGACTTTAGAAGTTTTCCAGAGAAAAGATTTGCGAAAGATTTAGGCCCTTTACTCGTTGGCAATGGTTAATACCATAGACGGTGGAATGATAATCTGTACGAGTTATACAGCGACATTAACTTATTTCAACAAATTAAGAGACAGCAGCTGTTCTGGCTAGGTCATATCGTCCGAGTTGACGAAAGCGCTTCAGATTTGAAAGCACTCGTCGGAGTCTCCGCTGGTGGAAACAGAGGAAGAGAAAGACCTCCACACTTGGTATTTCCAACTGGCATGAAACTGCAGAAAGAAGGAACGAGTGGAACACTACTGTTGATTCGTCTATAATCTCGTAAGCGGTGCCCATGCCAAAGAGGAATAAGGATAATATACTACGTGCTACATAACATAATTTCCTATTAAATTTGTTTATAATATACAACTCAACATTAAAACGTCCGAAGGATCAACAATTCATACCTATTTTTCACCATTACGTTTATTCCAGGTTCATGTGGGATCACCCACCATCTACACCATCTAATACACCATATTATATTAAAAAATACGTGGAAACGGAGTCATACGTTTAAAAGCAACATCCCTTTTATACCCCTCTGTTTTGAAATCTTTTTCCGACATTAAATGAAACCAATTTCAATCTCTACTCATTCAAAAAAAAAATTAATTATAAAAATTAGAGTACTCTGTAAAAGTTTATACGTGGTCATATATAAAAAAAATGCTATCTTCCGCCTTTATACCCTTTTATGAAAATATCATATATATTGCAAAATTCAAAATTTTATTTCGATAGTTTTTTAATATTGATTTGTATTTACGGTGGTACAAAATTCTACACTAATATATTCTTATTTGTTTGGTATTTTACTCTAACGAATCGGTTGTATGGGGCTATGTGACATAGTCGTTGGATGATTTTCAGTACCGGTGTTTATTTCTTACTTCTTCTTATGCCTTACTATAGTATTTTCGACCCAATATTACATATAGAAAAAAATTGATTTAATGGGATGTGTAGGGTTGTCAAATAAGAGTGATATAATTTCTTTAAAAAAAATAAAATAAAAAGCACCAATTATTTAGGAAATTTAAATGTTTTTTATTTAGTGTGAAATACAATCGATACAATTAAGTTCTGAATATAACCTCATTCACATGACCTCCACGACTTCTTTTGCAGGAACGAATTCGATGAACCCAATTTTTAAGCACTTTTTCCACTAAATCAAGTCGTATGTCATGAATAGCACGTTCAATATTGACAATTTGTGGATTTTCTTCGCAGCAGAATCGAAAGTTTTGTTTATTTGCCACATCCCTCAGATGGAAGTGAGTCTCATCGAAAAAGATGATTTTTAAGCAAACCAATCAAAATTGTTATCGTTTTCAAGTTGTTCCAAGGAAAAATCAGCGAATTGAGGACGCTCATGGTAGTCCAATGACTTCAATTCTTGAGTGAGAACAATTTTATGCGGATGCAAGCCCAAATCCTTTCTCAAAATTTGCCAGGTTGTAGTTTGAGACAGTCCCAATTCTTAAGAGCGTCTTGGAATCGATAAATTACAGTCTTCCGCAACACTTGCTTGAACGGCAGCAATATTTTTATTTCTTCGACTGGTTCTTTGTCTTATTGGCAGTTGAACATTATGTAAGGAAAACGTACGCCCGAAATTTTCAACAATTCGACGAATTGTGAGCACAGGTGGATGATTATTACGACTACAAAATGGCGAAAGCGCATGAAAAGTTGCAATCGCAGAACGACTATTTTGATAATAATATTGAATAATTTGTAAACGTTTTTCTTGCGTATATTTTGCCATGATGAAATTGTAAACATTACTGAATACAATGAAAAAAATATGACAGATCACGACATATTAAAAATGGCCAAAACGACACTTAGAAATCATATAATCCCTTTTGGAAAACTTTTTATATGCTGTAACCTGACCGATCCTCAAGATTCTGACAGTGAATCAAAAAAATGCATTCACATACTAAGTCTCGCTGAAGTACCTCAAAAACTGAGAGACTACTTTGCACTCAAACAGAAAAATAGACAGACGGACAGACGGACCGATCCGTATGAATTTTAATGGGTCTATATTTCCTCCTTCTAGTACTTACACACTTCGAACCTAAGCTAATAAACCATATCATGTTCGTTAAAAATATTGAGAACCTTCTTTTTTTTCTACTAAAAAATGGTGCGGTTAAACTTGTTAAAAACATTTTGCTTTATTATGCATCACTTTTGTTTGTATCACTTTTGCGACCAAATCCTTTTCCACTTTCTTATGTCTTTAATAAATTCAAGAAATATTCATTTATATAATGCAAATTTGTACTTGGTATGAGTGTGTATGTGAATTTTCCAAAACTGTGGGCAAGCACATTGGCGCCTAAGAGAATGCAACGAAAAGTTTCCTCTTGTTCACATAAATTTTGTAATTTCAATTTTCTTTCTTTTGTGGGCCGTACAAAGGCGTCCAAAGTTCAGCGAAGAAAAGAATAAATCGAAATAAATATATGCGTGATAAACATATTGAGGGGCCACGCGTAAAAGTATGCTAAGAGAAATATGTCAACATACGCGATTGTGGGCAATATTTTGGCAACATCGAATGCCAAAACAAAAAAGGAAAAGGAAAAATAAGAAATAAGAAATACAATAAAACAAACGGACCAAAGAAAATTCTAAATTTGCAAATACAGTTAGCGAGCTTACGACAGGAAATGCCAAGGCGTCAAGTGTCGCCTGGCCAAAAAAAAATATTTGTTTCTTCCACTTTCGCATAAAATAGACAACGCCGATATTTTTCGTAGAAATTTCAGAATCTAAAGGACCGGTAGAGTAATGAAAATCTTATTTGTATGCGCCTGGAAGTATGCAATTTTTTAGCGTTGTGCAAAGAATTATATTTTTTTTTTATTATTTGTAGGCCAGAGCGGGTTATGTAATAGCAGTTTTTCAACTCCATGACAAGCACTCGAAATTGAATGCAAGAACGCGTCGAAAAATGGGATATGAGAGTGCTGAAATATTGTATTGAATTTGTTTGTATTTTATTGCGGTTTTCTTTGCGTTGACAGCGTTTTTTGTTGTCACGTGTGAAAAGATTAAAAAATCTCAAACTTTTGCCAAATTTTTGCAATTTAAATATTCAATAACCCATACCAAGATATATAAAAATCATATTCTTGTTTGTGTTTATATCAGCGTGAGACGCAAATATTTATTGCATTTAAATATTTTATTTATTTACCAAAAACACTTGCTTTATGAGGGCGTTACGTGTAAGAGGTTTTGAATTTTTTTGTAAGCCGCTGACTTTGCATACAAATATATTTATTCTCTAAAATAAAGTAATGTGTTTACTGTATGAATTGAATGCCAAATAATATTGGTGATGTGGCGTTAATAAGCATATAAGTGATATAAAATCAAAGCAGCTGTAGAGGTGTGGTGAATAGCATTTGTGCGATTGTTTCGAAATTTTTGGCACAGAAATGGATTGGATGGTTGGTAATAGCACTTAAATAAATTGGTTTATTCAATAAGTTCTTATAGAAATGTTTTCATGTTTTTTGAGTTCTAAGTATGCAGAGGCGCATACAAAATTACATAATTTTTACATATAACATATGTTATGTATGTATGAATATACCTTCCAAGAGATTCCCGATTAGCCAAGTTTCCTGTACAAAGTTTGTGTTTGCGAAATGGTTTAGTTACGCTAGCAGAAAATTCGGAAATATTCATAACTTACCCTCAAAATTGCAACAAAAACAAAATTTTGCTCGAATTTCGAAATAAATCACTGCCTGGAGGTTTGTGGAGCAGTTTCTTCAAGCCAGTTACTTATCAGACAAAACAACTAATGTAAATGCTCGTCTAGTGTGATAATATGATTATAGTGTTGTTAAAAAGACGTTTACGAATATCCATCAGCATCTACTATACACCGTGCGCACTAATTAAGAGGTTTCAGAGGTTAAAAAAAGGAATTTTCACTATTTTTTTTATATATATACAATCATATATTTTATTCAAACAATTAACCATATCAAAGATATGGAATATTAAGGTATTTCAATAAAATCAAAATCATTGAAAAATATGTTTCTTTCTTTTTTTCTTCTAACAATTTCCAACACAAATTTTCCATGTCGTATCCGTTAATACAACAATTTAATTATTGTCGTTATTCTCATATAAAACAAATAATATCTCCTTCACAAAATATCGAACTTAAAAATTGCTGTTTTTTTACCGCATTTGGACTTTCTTCAAGAAGATGTAGAATAACAATGGAGTTTTATGAGGAAATTTTTTGTCTAAGTTCAGATATATACTCGGATGGTTTGATATTCACTGCCTAAGAGCGACCTTCTTATTCTTCTTTGGCGTAGGCAATTATAGTCGCATCATCAATGGTGCGCCATACGTTTCTTCTCTTCGATGTTTGGCGCAAGTTGGAAATACCAAGTGAAACCTTGTCTCTCTCCACTTGAGCTTTTCCACGGAGTGGAGGTCTTTCTCTTCCTCTGTTTCCGCCAGCGTGTACTGCATCGAATACTTTCAAAGCTAGAGCGCTTTCCAGATTCGTTGAACTATGTCAATGTCGTCGTATAGCTTGTACAGCTCATCCTTCCTCCGTCCACAGTATTCACTATTGCCAACGGGCAAAGAACTATAAATCTTCCGCAAAACTTTTTTGACGAAAACTCCTGAAGCCGACTCATCGGATAGACATCATCCGGGCTTCTGCACCATATGTAGAACTTTGTTTTGGTTTGTCTGGAGAGGACTTATTTTACTTTGGTATTTTTTTCTCCAGCATCAACTTGAAGAAATCACACGGTAAAGAGTCACCCTGTCTGAAACCTCGGTTTTCATCGACCGGCTCAGAGAAGTTCTTCTGCGGTTTTGGTATTTTCCAGGGTCAGTTTTCATAGCCGTGTGAGTTTAGTGGAAATATGAAATTCAGACATAGCTGCGTAGAGGCAGTTCCTTATTGTGCTGTCGAAGACCGCTTTATCGCGCGGTGAACATGTGGTCAATGGTGGATTTTTCAGGTCTAAAGCCAAGGGACCGATCAGTTTGTTGACGGTGGGCTTTAATCTTTCACGCAATACTCTAGATAGGACTTTATATGCGATATTAAGGAGAGGTATCCCATGATAATTGGGAGAAGAGCGAAAGCAGTTCGAGAAAATATTTTTTTTTTATAATTTTAGATGTTAGTCAGACCAGGGTTCGAACCCTGGGCTCCGAATCAAAAAATAGTACACCATTTGCTTTTTCTTTTCACTGTATGCCGTCAATTGGGTATACAAAGCAAAATTAGATTCCTAATCCTTTTAGCAGAATGAAAGTCTTCATCATGCAAACGTTCCTCAAAACTTGATCTGATCCGGAAGCAATCCAGGGGTGTGCATCATATAAGAAGACACTATCATCTATTCCAATCGGTTGGTATTTGCTAGTCGACAGAAGATTTTACAATTGTCTAGAAAGTAATGAAGAGCCAATCCTTAAAAATGGAAAATTAATATTTAAAAAAAAGGTAAATGGGAAAGATAAAAGGGATGGGTATCACAAAGAAAGATTTAACTTTTTTTATTGTATGAAACCATTAAAAGCTTATTTATTTATCCTGAAATTAAATTTTGAAATTAATTTTATCATAATTTTTATGTATAATTCGTCAGACGTTAACGGTTTAGTATTATATTACGCATAATAATAATTATTATTATTACCTTATTTTTTTAATTGAAAAAAATTTCATTCATTTCTATTTGCCCTTTATTATTACTACAAGTAAATACTCCTGAATATTTTGTCACGCTCATAATAAAAGTTTTGCCTATTTTTTATACCTTCTTTGCCCTCGAATTAAGGGTTTTTTGGGCTAGATAAATTATAACTGTAAAAGCTAATGGAATTCACAATTTTCTTGCAAATTTTCTTTTTAAGCAGTTTTAATATTTAACAGTTCTTAATCTCTCATTAAGCCACCTGCCAATATATTCTCTGTCGCTACAATGAAAACTCAAGCTTCTTATCATCTGATTTCACAAAAGCATACATACGTAACACATCGTTGCTTTTAACTGCTATAATCAGCTTATTATGTATGTAAATCTGTTGGAATTTTATTTCTCTCTTCCTCTTTTCTTAATTATCAGCTTGCTTTCACACACTCTGACTCTTTTTGCATATATTTTTTTTATCCGAGCAAAAGGTAGGGTAGTTTTGAGTAAGTAACAAATATAAGTAAAGGGTGATCCATTTCGAAGTATCCTACTTTTTTTTTTTTTTTTTTTTGAAGATTATCTCCATTTTTAATATTGGCCGCGGCTACGTCTGAGTCTCAGGCGGTCCATCCGTTGAGTTAAATTTTCGATGACTCGTTCGAGAACTTCGACTGGTAACTGGCAAATGATAGTGATGTTTTCCAAGGCATCAATCGAAGCGGGACTGTCCACATAGACTTCAGAATTTACATATCCCCATAGGACATAGTCTAGTGGTGTGATATCACACGATCTTGGTGGCCAATCGACCGGCCCAAAACGTGAAATTATTTGCTCACAGAAGTGTTCTCTCAAAAAATCCATTGATTGACGCGATGTGTGAGAAGTGGCGCCGTCTTATTGAAATCCAATATCGCGGAGAGCATGAGCTTCAACTTCAGGCATCACATAGTCGGTTCTCAAAACGCGATAACGCTCGCCATTGACGGTTACGTTCTCACCGGCATCATTTCTGAATAAATATGGTCCGATGATTCCACCGGCCCACAAACCACACCAAACCGATTTTTTTCTGGATTAAATGGCAGCTCTTCAATCTCTTCAGGTTGTTCTTCGTCCCAAATCTGACATTTTTGCTTGTTTAAATACCCATTGAGCCAGAAATGAGCTTTAATGCTGAATAAAATTTGGCTCGAAAAGTCGGATCTTCTTGGAACTTCTCAAGAGCACATTGGGTCGATCAGCTTCAGTTCTTGGACAATCTGTATTTTGTACACTTTCAATTTAAGATTTCGACGTAAAATGCGCCAAGTCGTTCCATACGTCAGTCCAAGTTGCTGCGAACGGCGCCGAATCGACCCTTCACGGTCTTCGTGTACATCCTCAGCTAAGGTCGCTATATTTTTTTCACTTTGTGCTGAATTTGGTCTATTCGGTCGATCCAATAATGAATGCTGGGTCTCAAGATGGGTGATGGTGTTGCGAATAGTACGCTCATTAGGCCGACTATGTTGACCATAAGAAAGAAGCACGCGAAAAACATTCTTTACAGAACGTAAATTTTCGTAATAAAGTTGAATGATTTACGAAATGCTGAACAAAAAAACAAATCTGAACAAAAATATCATGACAACTTGGCACGACTCATGCGTGATCTGTCAACAAAAAAAAATTGCTATTGAAAAAAATACCTCTACTTAGATCAACCTTTATATATATATATTTAGGGGTATCTCAAAAATATACATATCTCTCTTACTATTTCGATAATTTTCTAATATTTTAAGGTAATCTGGAATTAGTCGCAATGGATTGCCGCCAAATCGGCACAGTCGACAATTTAGTATGAATTTTACAATATTTTTTGTAATTTATTTCTTAGTAGGGTTGCTATTAAAAGTTTTATTTATATTTATTATTTTATATAAAATTAAAGTAAAATTCAATTGATTTTTTTAATGTCAAGTTTTTAGATTTACTTATTTTTTATCCAAGCCTGAAACACGCAATAATCATTAACTTATATGTCTTCTCAAAATGTTTTCCAATTATTTCCTTTCGCTTCCTTTCGAATACAGTCCTTAATTTACTTCTTTCTCTTCAATGTACTTTTAATTTTTAAAATTTTTTTTTTGCCTTTTTTGAACGTTAAATGACGAAAAAATTCACTCTCTGACTTTTCTTTTGATGTGGCAGTGAGGCCTGCAAATATTACAGCGTAAGCGTAAATATAATAAAATTAAGCCTCATTTACTATGCTAAGTGTTTGTAATTGTAATATAATTGTAATATGAAAGAGAGCAAACCAAGTATGGTTCACGTGTAACTCTTTCAGCTCATTATATTCAATCTTTCTTTGTGGCATTTCACTCATGCACAAACACATATCAATTTCAATGGGGACCGCTTAATTTCGTAGTCTGATACTGAGGCCGTATTATGAACGGATTATTATCAATTAAGCTATTTGTGTGTGCCTGCATGTCACGGCTACCTGATTGTGAGCATATGATATATACTTGTAAGTGTACATACACATAATCTTTAAATTATATGACTAGCTTAGCAAAAACTTGCACATAATGAGATAACTCTATGTTCGCACAAGTGAGCTGATTAATTTCCAAGTCCATAAAAGACAAATTGATGTGTTAAAGACTTCAACAGTTAACAGCAAATTTTAGTTTCTTTTTACACAACTAACTTTATATGAGTCCGTATTATGAGTATCTATATAAAATTATGTTGTCAAAGTTTTTGTCCCCAAACTCCTCCATAATGGGTGAACCATTTCTTTCCGGGTGAACCATTTCTCTCCGGGAAGTGGACCTGGGACTGATCTTTTGCTATTTTTAGTAAGAACACTACTTTTCTCTCCGAGACGTGGACCATGGATAATTTGGTTCAAATTTTAATTAATTTGTCTAAATGGAATACTTTTATTTCAACTCTATTTGCTTGAAAAATTGCTTTGCATGAAAGGATTCACCGACAGATTGACAAAAATTAGATAATTTAGATGTAAGCTTAGGTCCGCGGGTAGTTTGTTCGCTGCGTCAAGTAATTTTTCTGTGGCCGAAGCTGCGTTCGGTTTACTTCGAAGCATACATATTGACATTTTCCTCAAAGATTTTTTTAGTAGTGAATTAGGGAAACGCACTTACAAATACGTAATTCGATCAATTACACTGTGCAACAAGATTCTACGTAATTGATGAAACCAATTGGAGATGAAACCTTATCCCTCCCATATCAAAACCTCATACCGAGTTTTTGGCCTGTAGGTCTGGTTTAATTTTTATTTTTATTTAAAGTTGGCAACCCTGTGTATGAGAGAAAAAAAAAATGAGATTAAAACTTGATCAAATGAAGCAATTTTAGATGGGTTTTTTTGTATATCGTTTTTTTTTTGGATCGAGGAACTCATTTATGACATTAACTTTTACCTAAATCTTACAATAGGTGGCGCTGTCATACAATTTGTCTTATTTTTCATGAAAAATAATATTTTTAGTTTTATTGTATAAATGATCGTATATGATACATATAGAAAGGAACATTACACTATATTTGGCACACAAAAGATGATAAATAGTACACATATACACATATGTAGGCGTGAAAAGTTTGAAATAAAAAATTAAGTATACGTACAAAGTAATATTTCTGTTAAGAATTAAATTATTTTCTGACATTTTGAAAAAATATGCCATAAAAAGCTTACAAAAATAACGGTGCTTAAAAACTAAAACTTGAATCTTTTTGAAAGCGGTAAGTTTACTTCCTCCTCTCCCTTGTCGGTATTGTCTTCTTCATTTCTCGTTAGCCACCAGCATAGATCTGCTAACATTGGTAGTAGGTTTTTCCCCCTATACCGTGTCTCCATTGTTAAAGCGACCTGGTGAAAACGTTCGCCTTGTTCATCCGATTCCGTTGCGAGTTGGTGTTCAAACCAATCTATATGGTGATGGAGAAAATGTACCTTCAAACTCATATGTACACCGAGCTTCTTAAACATATTCATGAGATGATCTACTTTTTCTCTGATGTTCGTGGCACGATGTTTACCTAGAACATTAGCTATTACGTCTTTTATGGCATTCCAGGCATTTAGCTCATTTTAATTTAAAGAGTTATCAAACTTACTATTTGTTATCAATTTTCTTATGTCTGGACCATTAAACATACCTGTAAAACGATATAGCAATTACATAATTCTTAAAAAATCTTATTTTATATGTAAATATAAAATACCTTCTTTTACTTTGCTTGCACTAAGTCGTGGAAATATTGACCTTAGTGTAATAAAAGCTGGTCCATCTGCAGGAAGTGCTTTTACAAAATTTTTAAAAATACCCAATTTGATATGTAGTGGAGGTAGCAACACTTTTTCAATTGGAACAAGGGACGTGTGTATTACATTATCTGATCCAACAACTAAATCTTCTTTGTTCTCCCAGTCATCTTTATGGTATTGGTTCCCTTTATAACGTGTATTCCACAAACATATAAAACACATATTCTTCGTATATCCACCTTGTAATCCACAAAGCAGAGCTACCATTTTCAAATCGCAACATATACGCCATTTATGGCTTTCATAGTTTATTGCTTCTAGTAGATGTCTCACAGATTCGTACGTTTCTTTAGTGTTCAAATTGTATGCTATCGGTATGCTAGGTTTCTTGTTGTTGTAGTACAGCAAAACTGCTTTCATACTAGTTTTGGATGAATCAATAAATAACCTCCATTCGTAGGAAATATAAGTCATACACATTTATGCAACAAGTTTTTCAATATCGTTACAGTAAACGAAGGTGTTTTCTTCATTGGCAGAGAAAAATGGCTGAAATTTTGCTTGGCGATGACGGTAACCAGTAACTTTAACATCGGGTGTCAGTAAATTATTTTGTTTTAAATTATGTGCTATATACTCTGCATCACGTTTTGATAAATTGACATGTTTCACCACGTCATCTATCCAATTTTGAGATATTGGTATCATATTTTTGGAAGCTTCAGATATTTCATAATCATAAAGGGTGATCTAAGTGGAGGTACTTTTTTCAATAGCCGTTTTTTTTGACAGATCACGCGTGAGTCGTCATGTTATTTTTGTTCAGTATTATTTGGCATTTAATCATGGAAATTCTAGGTTTACAAATCACTCAACTTTAATACTAAAACTCACGTTCTGTAAAAAATGTGTTTCGCGCACTTCCCTCAACTTATGATCAATATAATCGACCTACTGAGCGTACTATTCCCAACAACGTCATCCATCTTGAGACCCAACATTCATTATTGGATAATATTCGACCGAATATACCAGGTCCAGCACGCAGTGAAGAAAATATAGTGACCGCAGCTGAGAGTGTACACGAAGACCATGGAAAGACGATTCGGCACCATTCGTAACAACTCGAACTGACGTATGGAACAACTTGTCGCGTTTTACGTCAAGTCGAAAGCGTACAAAATACAGCTTATGCTAGAACTGAAGTCGCTCGACCTTCCCACATGATAATAATTCATTATATGGGCTCTTGAAAAGTTCCAAGAAGAGCCAAATATCGTTCAGCGATGAGGCCTATTTCTGGCTCAATGGGTATGTAAGCAAGCAAAATTGCCGCATTTGCTTAAGAGATTCAAGAGCTGTCCACTCATCCAGAAAAAACAACGGTTTGGTGTAGTTTGTGGGCCAGTGGAATAATGGGTCCATATTTCTTCAAAATTGATGCTGGTGAGAACGTAACCGTCAATGGCGACCGTTATCGCGCCATGATAACCGACTATGTGATGCCTGAAGCTCATGCTCTCCACGATATTGTATTTCAACAAGACGGCGCCAGTTCCCACACATCGCATCACATTTCGGTGAGCAGATAATTTCACGTTTTGGGCCGGTCGATTGGCCACCAAGATCGTGTGATATCACAACGCTAGACTTTTTCCTGTGGGGATTTGTAATATCTAAAGTATATGCGGATAATCCTGCTCCGATTCAGGCGTTGGAGCAAAGCACCGCGCCTCTTATTCGCCAGTTACCGGTCGAAATGCTGGAACGAGTCATCGAAAATTTTATTCAACGGATGGATCATCTGAGACGCCAACATTTGAAAGAGATAGTCTTCAAAAAATAAATTCCAAAGACTGTTCATTTGAATAATAATTAACATTTCCCATAAAATTTGAATTTTCTGTGTTTTTTTTTTAAAGAGGTAGGAAACCTCGAAACGGATCACCCGTATTTTAATATTTGCTATTTGCGCCACGTTTTTAGCTTAAGTCTAAATTTTGGATAAATATTTTTCTTCATATTTGTACGTATGTAAGTGTTTTTTTTTTACTTTTCTTAAATAAATATATTTCTCTTAAAATTTTCCAAAAGCCAATTTTTTTCTCATTATATTCACTTCCCAAATATTGTTGATTACGAACCCCTTCTATGCGATGTTTATGTTAAATCTATATGATACTATTTGAGAAGGTCAGAACTCATGCGGAAAGAAATCGTCATTTTTCAAGTTTTGTGAAGGGGGAAATGGAATTTTAATTAAATTATTCAAAATTTTTTTTTGTTTATAGTACTCTTAATAATCCATGCTTTTGCCGGAATACTAATGAATATGAAAAGCAGAGGAAAGCATATATTGTTCTTATTGAATCCATACATAAGAAGCAACTATACTACGTCTATCTGTATGTATTTTAAAACCTCAAAATTTTTATCAATTCATTAAACACCTCAAAAAAGAAAATAATGTTGTGCCGAGATCTAGTTAGTGGTCTTGTAACAATTGCCTATACTAAAAATATATTTATTTCCCTTCTCTATGTTTAATTTTGCACCTACCCTCTGTTTTTTGTTAATTTGATGTGATAAGTACTTTCTGATTTCTGGTTTTATATCTATTTAGTACTTTTCTATAAATAAATTAATTCCGATATCATGTCTTCGCCGCGAAAAAGTTATTTCAATGAGTGAAATGTATTTTGTTACAATTGTGAGGTATACAAGGTAAAAATTCTCTGATAGGCTATTAATGTAAATTGTAGGCAAAACTAAGAACTGGATAGCTCGAATTGTTTTTAAAATATGCTTTGAACACTTCAGTTAGTGGGTCAACGTTTCAGTGGTAAAAGAAGCCTCATGAGGTTCGGCGGTGACTATGCAATGGGGAGTATAAACAAATCACTTCGATGACTGTTACTTCTGCTGTGTAAATTTTTGTGGTTTTAATTTAAAAAAAGCTAATTATCCAGACTTATAATCGGCAAGAAAGTCTTTACCATATTCAGAGGAAGTACCTGTGACAAATTGTGAAATTTCTAGCGATGGTGATATCTAAAAAGTAGAGAATACATAACCAAAATCTTTGGAATTATGTTATTTAAAGTGGTATCTTAAAGTGCCTATAACGAATTTGTATATGAGCATTTATCTAGATCTAAAGATGGTTAACTTCCCAACAACACAGTGAATACATCAAATACCCTAGTTGTCGTGCTAAACATCAACGCTGGACAAAAATATAATGCAATATACAGCGTTATCCACTTTTCGGTTTCCAAAATAAACGCAAATAAAATTCATTAAAAATAATTTTATTAAATTTTTTTTTAATTAAAAGCCTTGGCATTTTAATATTCAAATAACCATCTCACGAATTCCTGCAAAGTTTGATTATTTTGAGGTAATTTTCGATCACTTTTTGGCACATATTGGGTGTTATCTCAATTATAACTTGGCGATTGTTGGTTTTAAAGTGATCAAAAGTTAAAGGTTTATCAGCATAAGCTCGGTGCTTCGCGCAGCCAACTGTACCAAATCGCACGATTTTGGTGGCAAATTGAAAATGCAAATCAAGAGATTGCCACATCGTGCTTTTTAAAAAAAAGTCGGTTATCATACGGCCATAACGCTCCGAATGAAAGTGAGTGTCTCGCTGTTATCGTTTTCAAAGAAGCAGAGTTCAATCACACCTCCGGACCAAAGAGCGTACCAATTATTTGAGAATTCTCGGAGCCCCAAATGTGGCAATTTTGTTTTTTTACGTATCCACCGAGCGAAAAATTTTGCTGGAAAAATGATCATCCGCTGCTTGCTGTTCAAGCACCCAATCGACGTAACTACGGCGTTGTGAATGGTCAGCTGGCCCAGTTGCAATGTGCCAAGGTCGTTGACATCAGCATATAATGCTTGACTATTGAAGGTTGTGCACCGGGATTCTTTTGATACATGTTATTTTCGAAGTTCACGTGAAAGAAGCACTTTAGGATTTAATAAATGCTGTTTTGGGTGAAAATATTTCTTCATGAAGAAAATCTATATTATAAATGTAATAATTATTAGGTCTCACATTAAAAACATATTATAATTTCTTTGCAGCAAAACCACTGTTATGAATAATTTCCCGTCTAAGTACAAAGTCCTAAAAACCTCTTACTGACAGTTGTACAGAGCATTAGCGACACTTTTATTTATTGTAGATGAAACGATGTTTCAATTTTTAGTCTTCCTTGTCTGAACAACTTTATGGGAAAAGCTATCCAAGTACCTAAGTGAAATAATTTAGTATCTCTAGGTAACTGGTTTGAAGAGCAGGTTAACAGCGAAACTTTAACATTCTAGGCGAAAATGAGGCAGCTTAGCGGTGGTTTTTATGACTGCAACTATCTTCAGCTGTCATGCAATTTCTGTAGAAAAGAGATAGAGAATCTAGTAACTGACGTACAGAAGCATGTTGAGTTTATGGAATAAATACTTCTGAAGCTTATAGTGATAGTGCTTGCTCTAAAGAAGGTGATCCCGAATCTACCTTCGCTGACATTACAATAGGTGTTTCATCACTTTACAATGGAGAACTATAGAATTGCAATTGTTTGTTGAAAGAACAAGATTTGAAAGGAAGATAAGAAGAATTCATGCACGTCACTCAAGTTGTAGTGAATTTTCTTAATTAAAGAATTTCCTTCAGCATTGAAAACAACGTAAGCATTGCAATCCTTTTTTTGTCAATAAGACTATAGAACTATGGACTATGGACTATGGACTGTGCGAGATATATGGCGAAGTATAGTCCAGCGAAGGCGTCTGCAATAGCCTAGCGTACTACAATTCGGGATGCCTGGGTTCGCGTCCAGGTTCGAGCAGCATCCAAAATTATAGAAAATAAATTTATCTAATTGCGGTCGCTAGGCAGGAAATTCCAAGCCCTCGGAGCGTATTTCTGGCATGAAATAAAAACTTCTCATAAAAATCCATCTCACGCAAGGCGCAAAAACCACAAATTGGAGTAGAAGCTCGGCCGAAAATCGCTTCAGCGGTTATAAAGCGCCAAATATATATAAATACATAGTTCAGCGAATTAGATGACAGAAAATAATTAGACAAGGTTATGTCGCCGGGAGAGATGAGGGCAAGCGTCGAGGGTTTTCGATGCTGTACTAGAAGTGGAAGGTCAGGGGAGACCTGATCTGCGTCATTGGTTTCAAACTGAGAAAATATTTCTCAAATTATTCAGAAAAAAAGTTTTAAATTTTACTTCAATAGTTTTCGAACTGTGTTCTGTAATATATTTGCTGGTATACGACGCATTAATTCTAGGATCCATCTCGTACGAGTGCTTTGGAGTGCATACGTGTGTTTCCAAAATTATATTTTTGACATGTACGAGTATAATTTTAAGTCGAAATCATATTTATTTTGAAAAAACTTAAAAAAAAATTTAAATTACAAATTTCTGCAGACCAGTAAATTTTAATAATTTAAGACATATATTTCCATCCAAATACTACTTCGAAAAAAAAAAACTTTTTTTGGAGTATTAAATAACATAACATATTTAAAGATTAATGATAAACAAATTCGAAATAAAGCGGATTTGTAAATTTGTTAGTTATGCGTTGGTCTGTAGCATACGTCACGTTCATTTAGGATAATTTGTTGGTCTCGAAATTATTTTAATAAAATTAGATTCAACTTGTATATGGTTTAAAAAAAAAAGTAATAAAATCATCTTAGCTACATACGAGTACATATGTACATTTGTATACAACACAAAAATAGTTTCCATTATTATTATTATTATTGTTGTATGGTGAACATTATTGAATAGCAATTGCATGCAACTATTTGTATTGCTCAACATTTTTACATGTTAACATTAGCAATTTACATGGATTGCATATCAATTTGATTGTCTCGTCCATGAGCAGCGTGCATGAATTCAGTTAGAAAAGCAATACAATTTACTCTGAGGGGCAATGTGAAAGGAGTGAATAAAATTGAATTGTATTGAAATTGTATGACAGCTACATGAATTCGTAAATGAGAATATGAATAAGCCAGTGGGATTGGTTACTTTTGCAAATACGCTATATATATCTATGTATATTTTTTTGGTTTATAAATAACTACAAACTATTAAATATGTTGTTATCAATGTATCTCTGTATATGTTATTTAGTTTTTATTGTATAAAAATGCAACATTTTTTAGTCAAACTTTCTCTTTACGAGTTTCTTCACTTTTATTTTTTAGTTATTCAATTCGTTAATTTCGATAAATAATAATTGAATAACTTTTTTTGGTCATTGATGCTTTCCAATCTGCTTTTTAGATAAAATATAAAAAAAACCTTACATAAGTGATATATTTGTTCTAAACTATTTTAAGATGAAAAATAGTAATAAATTTGATATAAGAGAGTGTCGTTGTAGAGATCCATTTATGTTCTTCCAAATCAGTATTTACATAAATTTTGGTTGACGGAGGTATTATATCAGCGATATATTACTTCCTGCTCCATTATATAAAAAATTCTGGTGCTTGTTATGTTGTTTTTCTCAATATATCCCGAAATTTACTAAAATGTTAGTAGGAATTTGTCAGAAAATTTGTATTTCACTTTTTCAGGGTGTCTGAGTTGTTAGTGTTGGAAATTAAATTTATTATTTAATTTATTTTATTTCTCTTTTCTTGTAAAAACACTATTGAGCTAAAAAAAAATTTAAAGATTTTTCGTAAATGTATATTATTTATACACACACTAAGCATAGGGCTTGTTCAAGTCTCACTGAAGCAATATCGCAAAACTTCGCGTTCGATGTAAAGATGTGGCAACTTTTGCAAAGGACAAGCGTTCGATCTATTTGATTTTTGACATTTGAAGCGCAAAAACAGTGGAACACTGTCATCAGGAATTTTGTGATTTAAGGAAATAAAATGTCTAAATAGCGGCACTAATACTGTGAGATGCCGTTGACCAAGAAATTACAAGACGCTTTTTGATTTTTAAAGTACCTTTAAATATTTGATGAGGCAATTATTAACACCAAAGTAATATTATTTGCAAATGTTTCACGGCAAATAAAAGAAATTAGTTAATTATAAATTGAACGAAATTCGCACGAATTGTTTTGAAAGCCGCTTTCTTACAATTTTACTTAACCACATTCCTCTCCAGAGGAACTTCAACATTTTTTATTTCTTAACAACAAAAGTTAGTCACCACCTTTCAAGTTACCGAAAATTAAATTTATTAAAAACAAGAAAGAACGGCTCTCTTCGGCTATGCCTTTCATGAGCATATCAAAATAATTTCAATTCACGAACCATCTAGTTAGCATTTTTGGCAGAATTTGACCCAAAATTTTATACCTGAACAAATCCGTTGTATGTGAGCTATAACTGGTATATTGGAAAGCCCCAAACCTATCATAGTAAAACACATTTTTTTGGCAAAATTCATTGTTTTTTGGTTATAAGTAAATGAGCTGTATTCTAAGGCCTATTTTTTTTTGTTAGAAAAATTACTTTTCTTTGAATATTTTGTTATACAATAAAAGAAAAATTGTTCGGAGTGACAGCTGTTACGGAGGTCACCTCATCTCCTCATCAGATTTCTTTTTGCCAGGAATCGAACCGACGGATTCTGGCATCACAGACGAGTGCTCTACCAACTGAGCCAAAGCCTGCCATGTCATCTGTTGTTGTATTATTCAATTTTTTACTAACCAACAACTATTAAGTGTGCTAATATTTAGCCGCCATTTTTACTAAATTTTTTTTTGTTCAACATGAGAACTAAACAAGGGTGATACCAATTTTGTAGTTTCATTTTTGCAGTAAGATTTGTCCTGTGCTTCAAAATAGGCCTCAGTTTCGGCGAACATATCTTCATTCGACGAAAAATTTTTCCCAGCGAGTACTCGTTTGAGATCTGAGAAAAGAAAATAGTCAGTGGTGGCCATAACTGGATAATAAGATGGTTGCGGAAGCAATTCGAAAGTCAATTTAAGGATTTCTGCCACCGATTTTCTGATTTGTGATACGGTGTATTGTCTAGGTGAAGCAGCACTTTTTTTTTCTTCAGATGCGATAATTTTTCGGCGATTTCGTCCTTCAAACGATCCAATAACGCTATATTATAATAGCTATTGATGGTCCTTTCTTTTTCAAGGGAGGCAATGAAAATAATTCCATGCGAATGACAAAATACAGACGCCATAACCGTGCCAAATATTTGTTGCTTTTTTCCACGCTTGGAGTGTTCATCGTGTGCAGTCCAGTTGGATGACTACCGACTGGACTTCAAAGTGAAATTATGTAGCCATATTTTATCACATATAGACAAAAAACTCGAGTTAATACACTTGAACATCTTCAAATACTGCTCCGAATCATCTACTCGTCGTTGGTTTTGGTCAAAAGTGAGCTCAAACGGTACCCACTTTGCAAAGAGCTTTCTCATACTTATATATTCGTGAATGATATTATGTATACATTCAGTTCATATCTTTAGAGTGTGTAGTCATTCAAAATCATTTTGTAGATTTTTTTGATGTTTTCGTAGGTAACAACCTCTTTTGGGCGTCCACTGCGATCACTCTCTTCGTTGATCATTTCACCATGTCTAAAATTAGCATATCAAGCCTTGATGGTTTTTGCTGCAACTGTATTTTTTCCCTTCAAAAAGCAATATTTTATCAACACGTGGAATTCCTTTTTATCCATTTTCTTCACAATAACAAAAACTGCTTCGCTCAAAATGCTATAATTCACAAACTTATGAACCGACAGCCGTCAAATTAAACACACAACTTTTGAAGATTAAGGCTAATTAAAAACCATATGGATGGTAGCGCCATCTATGTTTCAGGCCGGAGACTTTCTAATTAACTTATTATATTTGAGCTAGGAGAGACAAGTACTAAGAAGGCAGTCGTACAGTGTCCTAAACACGATCACCAATATAATCAGCTAATATATATTACCAACAGTTGATACTCAACCATCCCTTTTTGATAGCCTAAAGCTAAGACGTTTTCACCTTTGTTTTAATCCATTAATGAGCTTCAGAGTCTTTCTTCTGGACTTAAGTAACTTCTAAATTTAAGAGATTAAAATTATGGTTTCGCTTTTAACGTGTCTTTAGTCATAAACTGAATGTTATTGGTAAAAATTTAATTGAGGCTTCTGACTTTCATTTTATAAATTTTAAGATTCAAGAAGCACCAGGTCATCCCATCTAATGGATGACGACAAAAAATAACCTAAACTAAACTGTGTCTTTCAATGAAAGGGTGTACTTTAATTTTAACTCCTTGTAAGACTCGTATGTCTAACATTATATTTAAAGGTGTATACCAAAGCGTATACCAAATTTTACGCTTTTAGATGCATTTTTGACGGATTTAGTGCACAAAATCTCAAATCAAAAAAATTAAATGATGATGATTTTCAGTGTTAATATTTATTTGAATTAACGTGGGTAGCATGCAAAATTTTACTCTTTCAAATGTTGTCCGATCTAGCTAGTTCCGAGAAATGATCGTGTAATCGTAAGAATACATCTAAGTATCTAAAAAATGAGGGTCTAGTTCGCGTAAGAACGGATGGACAAGTGGACAGTGGCTAAATCAACATAACTCGTACTTC
Organism: Neoceratitis asiatica; assembly: GCA_030068015.2. Taxonomy (NCBI): domain Eukaryota; kingdom Metazoa; phylum Arthropoda; class Insecta; order Diptera; family Tephritidae; genus Neoceratitis; species Neoceratitis asiatica. Next base: position 60,962,827 of record CM061524.1, on the reverse strand, counting down.
CGATCCGGTTACAATTTGAACCAATGTAATCTTACCATTTAAGATATAAAAGGGATCCGTTTTTCACTGCCGAAACGAATCAAAGTTTCCAAATTTACCACAAGGTGGAATCAAAAAGAATATGGTTAGTATACGATGTATTTTCAGCTTTTCCACTACCATATTTTTTTGGTTTCTTTGACTTAATGCCTGCTACTAGAGAATTCTAGACAATGTTAGGAAAAATATGAATTACATCTTTCATAAATTTTCAAAATTTATTTCTGGTCTATCTTAAACGATTTTTGTCTTCATTCCTAATACTACTTGAAACCATATTTTAAGCGAGTTCATAAGTCAAAATTAGTTTCTTGGTCATATCAGTGCTGATATCTTGAAAAATATCATGGTAAAGATATGTAACCATGCATGATTTCTTCAAGTGTGGAAACAAACAAACGAACATTGCATAATCCGTAACTGATGCAGCTTTTGGCTTGGCGGTCATCATCTTCTTCTTCTTTGGCGTAGGCACCGCTTACGCGATTATAGCCGAATCAGCAATAGCGCGCCACTCGCTCCTTCCCTTTTGCTGTTTGGTGACAGTAGGAAATACCAAGTGAGACCAGATCACTCTCCATCTGATCCTTCCAACTCTTCCTCTTCCCCTGCTTCCGCCAGCGTGTACTCTATCGAATATTTTCAAAGCTACAGCGCTTTCATCTTTTCGCACGATATGACCTAGCCAGCGTAGCCGGTGTCTCTTGATTCGCTGAACTATGTCAATGTCGTCGTATAGCTCGTACCACTTAGTTTTTCATCGTCTGCGGTATTTGACGTTGCCAACGCGCAAAGGACCATAAATCTTCCGCAAAACTTTTCTCTCGAAAACTCCCAAAGCTGACTCATCGGATGTCGACATCGTCCAGGCTTCTGAACCATATATCAGGGCGGGAATGATGAGCGACTTGTGGAGTTTGGATTTGGTTCGTCAATTTGATTTTGATTTTCAATTGCCGACTCAGTCCAAAGTAGCACGTGTGATTCTACATTGGATTTCAAGGCTGAACGCAGAACTTACGGTGCGGTTGTTATGTATAATTATATCAATATCATCGGCATACGCTAACATTTGTACACTCTTGCGAAAGATTGTACCTGGTCTGTTTAGCTCTGCAGCTCGCTTTGTTTTCCCCAGCGTCAAATAGAAGAAATCACACGAGAAAAATTCACCCCGTTTGAAACTTTGTTTGGTATCAAACGGCAAGAAGATGTCCTTCCCAATTCTGACTGCGCTTCTGGTATTATCCAGGGTCAGTTCACATAGCCATATGAGGTTTGTGGGGATATCATATTCAGATATAGCGGCGTAGAGGCAGTTCCTTATCGCGCTTTCGAAGGCAGCTGTAAGGACGATGAAAGGTGGTGTACATTGGTTTTTTTCTCGCATGTTTTCTCCGACAATTCGCGCATGGTGAATATCTACTCAATAGTGGATATGGCTAGGTCTAAAGCCACATTGTTAAGAGCCAATTACTTTGTTGATGAAGGACTTTACTCAATATGCTAGATAGGACGTTATATACGATATTAAGAAGGCTTATCCCACGATACGGTCATCTAGCACACTCAATTATATAGTGCTCGGCAGTAACAATCTTAAAGACGCCAAAAGCTTGCTACGGTAGAGTCTCTTATTCGATGTGAATAGAAGATGAAAACTTTCCCATCTTCAAAAATTGTGGATATATATAGCTAATTTCATTGAATTATATTAGAAAATATACCAATTCTGTAGATAATTAATAAAGTACTTTAAAATTGAATTAGAAAATTTATCTGCAAGTCAGAACACATATATTCAAATACAAACATCAACGTTTCATGACTTAATGCTTTAAAATAGCGTGCACAATGCACACATGCAGGTAAATTTAATGCAATATTCGTAATGTTGCCTAATCACAGGCGCTTAAGCTTGGCGTTAATATGCAACGATGTTCAAGAGTATTATTACTACACACTTGAAAGTATAAATACTGAGCTGCATGAAATGCAATTCTATTTTGAATACACACACATGCACATATGTACATACTCATTGGCGTTTGATAAGCTGTAATATTTACGAAATTAAGTGCAGTTGTAATCAGATGCTTTCAAATGCTTACACATACATGAAAGCGTATGTATTGTGCGTATGTATGCACGTAAATATGTACAATGCAATTGTTTGCACTGCTCAAAATTTCATTTGTTTCATTTACTTTTTGTTCATGAAAATTCCTACTTTCATTAATTGCATAAGGCACTAACGTACGCCCACGAGATTGAACATGTGTACATATGTACATATGCATTTTTGGCATATTTTACAGTGTAAATGCTCACTTTTACACAATTATATTTAAACAACTCGTTTTATCCATCATGTTGGTGAACGCCGAAAAGTAGGCAACATTTTACGGAATAGCGTGTAGTGTTTGGATTGCAATATTTAACGGTAATACATCGATCATACACTAACAACATACAACATCACCACGCTCTCACCATCGCTTTACGTGCCAATTTGAATACTCGTTGTGCTTACCCGGATGCCTATCCAATATTCTCCAATGGATCAAACGCCACCTAGTAAATGCCTGACTGCGGGTCGTTAATTTGGCTGATTCGGCTGCCTGTATACACATTTATGCCATTTAAAAGTGCTGCCAATTATTGCATACATATATTTATATGCATGCACAAATATCTATGTATGTTTGTAAATATGTATATTTGTTTCAAAGTTTTGTTGCCAAAGTGAAATGAAATTAAATGTCTGAGTGATTGGCGCTTTTGAAGCGAATAATACACTTTTGTAGTATTTCATTTTATGTTACTATAACATGTGTTAATAAATATGTTATAAGAGGGTTACTATTAATATTTGTAATCTTGGGGTTTTCTTTAGTCAGTTTGAACCCTTATATTTCTGGAGTAATAGGGATGGAAATGGTTGAAGTAAAAAAATGTTTGGCAAAAAACAACAACAAAAAACACTAAAAAATCAGTAAAAAAAATATTTATAGATAAATATGGAGCTAAATAAGTTTGCTTTAATTAATATTAATCTTTTCAGTATAAAAAAACCCTAAAAAAGTTGCGAATCTTTCAAGTAATTTAAGATACAAAATAAGTTTATTCAAATATTTCTGAGTGAGTTCATGTGATAGATTTTTTGAGTAAAATTTCAACAATTTTGGAATTAAAATCCTTTTCACACGCTTCAACTTTAATTCAACCGTATGCCGACAGCTTTCGAAACTTTCCTTATAGCAATAGGACAATTCTTTAAAAATATGTTTTTAATTACGGCGGATGCCCTTTTGCAGCCAGGGAAAGCGTCGTGAATCTTAAGTTATTTTCACAATTTCTGTGGTTTTCTACTTAGAGTACATACATCATTCATAATTTCGAAGTTGGTAAAAATTGCATAGAATGATTAAACCCTTCAGTACCGAAAATCAGTAAAAAAGTTTTGAAATTCTATCCTTGCATGCGTTAAAATGCTTCTACTGAAATAAGAGAGGTATAATCATTTCGCGATCCTCTTCTTACATAACTTTTTAATAATATCTGAACTTGATTTTCGTAGTATTAACCTTGAAATGGTTTGCTAGTCGAAAATAAAAAATTCTGAGTTGATTTCAGTCCGTCCTTTCCAGAAAAACGCTTAAAGTTAAGCAGTTGAAGAACTATATATTTAGATACCCAACAAAACGCTCTCTGGTTCAGAAGGACCCTACAATTACGTGGGATATTGTGCAAAGCTCAATTGGCTGAGTTTAAGTTTTTTTATGCTCGCTAGAAAGTCTCAAGCATCGCGTGTGAATAAAATGAAGGTGAGAAACCTCCAAGAATCTTCACCATCCTTTCAATTGTCAATAACTTTTTAGTGATTCGGTATCGAGAAACAATGATTAAGCACGATTTTTAATTCTCAAAAATATACCAAGTGCAAAATATTTATAAAATTATAGAACAAGCACTTAGAGTTAAGCGAATTACACGCTATTTATAAAAGATTCATTAAACTAGTTTGTAGTGCCATTTGGCTATTAAACAAAATTCTTATCTCCGAAAAACAAAATGAAGAAGTACATTCTCACTTATTCATTGTAGAAATGATAGAAGCTAATACAGAGACGAATTTATCAAAGGAACTTAGCTTAATAAAATACCTCCTTGCCCCATTAATTCAAAAGTATGTTGATTTTCGTACCTGAAGACTCGATTTTCAATTGTTCCTCATTTTATTCACCAATTGATACACAAAAAATATGTTGTTATCCCTCGTATTTTTCTTTTCTCGCTGCTTTTGACATAATGAGAATTTTCGTTTGTAATTTAAATGTCTGTCTTATTGTTATTGACGAGTGTAACAATGCAGGTAATTTGACGCAATCAATCATCGTAGATATTTAGATGGAAATTTTTGGTTGAAGTGTTTTTCAAATATTTAAAACTTAATAAAATTAACTTTCGTAATCATTCCAAAATATCTGGGTTGTAACTGAATAAGGATGAGTTTTAGAAAATCTGAGTACGGTTTGATTTGAAAACCATAATACAGTTAAATAGTTTAAGCGATGAATTTTTAAATGCTTTCACGGGTTTTTTTACTGGAAAGAACAGCGGAAAATTTAATGTTTTTTGAGAATGTAAGCTTGTATACACCATTGTTGAAAATACTATTTTTGCCACGAAAAGAGTTTGTTGCTTAGCGCATTAAATGACAGTTTACCTTTAAGCTGACCTAACATGAGAGTTTGTCGACTAAAACAACTAGAAAATTGTACGTCCACGTCGCGCAACCTGGGAACATGAGCAATTCTTGTGCTAGGTGCGGTAACAAACTCATGTAGAGCCCTGGGTAACGGCTAAAAGAGAGAAAGCTTCAATGCAGTCGTTCCAAAAAATTCCATTTAAGTGTTTACTGAATTTAAATTGTAGTGTTTGGTCACCAGGGCTGCAAGCTGACGTTGGTTCTGAAACAATCGGCTCCCAATATAAATGTGCACAGACGTGTAATCTACTCACTTAGCGCGGTTGTGCGTTGGATTTGGGAATCGCAAGCTCCAACGAAAAAAAAAACAGCCTCTGCTGGGAGACCCTACTATTAATGACGACCACTGCGTACGTATTAAGGACTATGACTGAAGGCCATAAATGCTCGAGCCCAACACGAGCACTTCGAATATTTTGACAAACAGTTTGATATTTTTCTCAAAACTTTTTGCTACTAATTTTAAATGTTATTATGTTATTATGCAAAACGTAAAAATTATTGAAATGCCAAAGAAATTTTGACAAACAAAATTAAAGTTTTCTTGTTCTGCTGAACAGTTGAGCAATCAGCGTGTATCAAGCGCGCATCGAGCTGCTCGCAGTGCCCGATACCCGAGTATCTGAGCTTCTACTTTTTACTGATTAGGTAACTGGAAATCAATACAAAGATAGTGATTCAAACGTGGCCACGTTGCTTTATGAAGATATTATGGTGCATATAATCATCCAACTAATCAAGCAATTGATAGAATTTTAAAATAATTTTAAGAGACTTGATCGGTTACAGATATTGTCTTGCTCGTTCCACCTCGAACACCTCTGCTGTAAGTGAGAGTGTAGCCGAAGACCGGAATGTGTATATTTCTCAACGTTTTCAAGAGCTGTGACTTTCTTACGGCACACTATGACGTATTTTGCACTTGAACTTTCACCTGTATCCACATAAAGTCCAGCTCACACAACTGAAGTCAGCTGACCATGTAAAAAGCAGTAGTTACGTCGATTGAATGCTTGAACAACAAGTAGTGGACCGCGATTTTTCTAACAAAATTTTGTTCAGCGACGAGGCACATTTATCACTCGGTAGATATGTAAATAATCAAAATTGTCGCATTGGGGCTCCGAAAATCTTCAAGTAACTAAATAGAGGTCATTACAACCAAAAAATTTACTGTCTGGTCCGAAGGTGTGATTGGGCCTTATTTCTTTGAAACGATGTGGAGTGTTATGGTCGTTTGATAACTGACTGTTTTTGGCTTACAATTGAAGAACACAACTTGGATAATATGTGGTGCCATATGCCAGACAACACGAGCGAAACAACACGAGCTTTATTGCGAGAGAAATTTTCAAGCCAGGTAATCTCTCGTTTTGGCGTCAATTGGCCAACGAAATCGTGCGCTTTGACACCATTGGAAATTTTTGTGGGGCTACGCAAAATACCTTGTTTATGCGGATAAACCTTTAACTATTGATCACATGAAACTCAAAATTCGTCTACTTAACGATAAGATACAGCTGAATTTGTGCCAAAAGTGGCCGAGAATTACTTCAAATAGGTCAACGGAAGTTTGCGAAAATTCACGATGCAGTCATTTGAATTATGTAGTGTTTCAGATATAACGCCAAGGTTCAAACTTTATAATAAAAAAACTAAATTATGTATGTATGCAGGATTGCAAAATACTCGCTAATCCAACATTAAGTAAAATAGCGGCTAAATATTATCGCACTTAATAGTTGTTGGTTAGTAAAAAATTGAATAATACAACAACAGATTACATGGCAGGCGTTGGCTCAGTTTGTAGAGCACGTGCCTGTGATGTCAGAATCCGTCGGTTCGAATCCTGGAAAAATAAGTCTGATGAGGAGATGTGTGATCTCCGAAACAGCTGTCACTTCTACCAATTTTTCTTTGTTTTATAACAAAATATTCAATTAAAAATAATTTTTCTAACAAAAATAGGCCTTTGAATACAGCTCATAACCTTATAACCAAAAACTAAATTTATTTCTATGTCATCATCGAACATTCTGTTGTTATATATTGTGTATATATTTAAATTGTAATAAAATACAAAAATTTATATTAAATCATGCATTTCGTACACGACTAATACCAATAACCAAATTTAATATAAATTACCGCAATTAACATGCTAATAAATACATATTTCTGCATGTATATTGTGGATTAATGTTTGAATTTTAGCACCGAATTATGACCACAGTAATAATTGCACTAACCAACCAACCAACCATCGTTACGTCACCCAAAGTGCCGAAATACCAAAATGCAGTCAATTATTTGTATTATTACGATTTACATTTGTTAAAATCGAATTGTTTTTATTGTGCTCTTAATGCCTTCGTAGCTTTTTGTTGAGTGTATTTTGTTAATAAATAAATTCCAAATCATAATTTTATTAAACTGAATATTCCAAATTTTGGTCAAATTTGTGGAAAATTTATAATTTCATTTTACATTTAGTATTTACCATTTTAGTACAATAACATTTATTTTAATATATGTTACATACATATATGGTATGTAGTATATACTGCAATTCGAATGGTCACATAGTAGTGATTATATGTCAGAAATAATATAAGCGAATTGTATTAATTATATAAAATATTCATTCACAAATACAATAGTGATTCATAGAAATTGATTGCTGCTTTGTTAATGTTTTGTTTTTGTTTACATGCATACGTTATTATAATGCATTATTAGTGTTATTATTTCTGGCTTTATTTGTAAATATAATGGCTTTGAATATGTATGTATATTTTTGAGTTGCTAATGATTATTAGGTGATTATTTGCGGTAATTATTTCCGCGCTAGCATAAATTATTTTGTTAAATAAATTAATTCGATTTTATTTTCTTTAATGCGGAAAATTAATATCGAGTCCATTTTAAAACCGTTATTTTTGGATATATTCAAATAATGTATAGAATTACTAATTGAGTGCATAAAAATCCAGACTAATTAAACTAATGGAAAATATTAGTTTTGTGAAGACAGAAATATATATATTTTTATATAAAAAAATTAATAAGTAAAAAAAATATATATACATTGTAACCTTTTTCGTAGCTACCCTCGCTGATTTCCCAAATCCTTCGAGTCACTGGATTGCTAAATAAAACTCCCAATATTTGTTATTTTGGCCTATTAATCATCAGGGATTTACTCAAAGTTTATTTCGTCATCAATAATTACAATTCTTTACTATACACAATGGCTTATTTTACAATTCTTTATAACACAAATAAATTTCTGCTTCGCACAGTTTATTCATTTCTAAAACACACAGCTCACAGCAATGTAAACAAGCGTTTTCTACTCGTCTCTCCCATATGATAGCGGCTGTCGCTCTTTTTATACCTGTATATGACCCAAATATTCGCGTTCAACAATAGGCTGATTATTCGTTTGCCATACTTCACCATACTGCTACTTCTTTTGTCTGTCCTTCGTGTTTGGGATTTCCGTCACAATATAAATAAGGGTAAATTTATAGTTTTTTTTATAAATGACAATTATTGTTGATTATATATCTTTATTTAATTAATTATTATTATTTTTCAAAACTCTTGGCATAATTCCTTTAATTCCTCCTCGTATGCCCTACAGCTGGAATCTGCGTGTGCTCTGCCTAAGTGAAACTAATTAGTAACTCAACTGTAATACCGTAACTCCTATTACAATATATTCTGACAAGCAAGCTGCTATTAAATATATTCAATGCAATCACAATACCTCAGAGGGAGTAATAACATATAGTGAAATTTTAAACCACACCTCGATTATATGCGAAAAGTCCGTGAACCAGCGAGGTAGACGTGGAAGAACTTCATTCACAGGCTTAAAGTAGATATCACAACAGTCCAGCACAACTAAGTGCGCTTGATCATCTACATCTCTTTAGCTTACTTACTAAGATATTAGTCGCCACTCAAAGATTTCCACCAAAATGTAAATATCAATTCCTCGAAGTAAGATCAAAGGCATTAATTTCGTCTACGCTTGTATTCAATGAGATTGAACGACTAAAAATGGTTCACAATTATATGGATGTTACCGAATCGTAAAACTCTGCGTTGAAGTAGCAATCTATAAATGATCTATATTTTTAATTGATTCATGCCCATTTTCGTCGAAATGTTGATCTGTGATCCCCCACCCGGTAAAAATAAATATATGTATGTTAATCTAGACAAAAACATACGTATATACAAGCGTACTAAATTTCAAGAAAATCAAACTTGCTCCTTGGTCAATTGACTCCATTTGTTTGTTTAGAGAAAATGAAATCATCGTACAAATATTCTACAAAACTGACTAATAAAAATATTTGTCTGAATAATAATAATAAAGTTATCTGGTGCACTTCCTGGAAAAACACGGTCTTCAGTAATATGTAATATGGGGTATCGGTATTTTCTCTTCTATCACCAACATTTTGTCATTTTTATTCTGGCAGCCATGATCAGTGTGTTTTGTACACTTTGCAGTCCCGTTTATATAATCTATATATATATATAAATCAATGCAAATTTTGTTGAACGCCTATAACTTGAGAAGCACCAGATCAAAATGCACCACATTTTTATAAGTTATAAAAGGATATTAGGAGAAGGTTAATGTGAATGTAATATTTTCATGAGATTGGCGCAGCCATTCCAGAGATATGATCATTTTAGTGAACTTTGGTCTCCACCCATACAAAATACATGCAACAACAAAAAATACAAACAATAAATAAATACCAAAATACGAGTACATTACCTTGAATGTGGTGCTGAAAGAGAGAGAGAAAGAGCGGAAAAAAATGGAAATAGAAATCAAATAAAAAATAAATAATATATATATATATAAATTCTGGTTTAAGAACAAAATTTCTTCGAATAAAGCAAATATTTTGACATTTCTTCATATGAATAAGTTTACATTAGATTTTCTTGATATTTTTTTTAGGTGTAGCAAGGCACGCCGGGGTCCGCTAGTGAATATATATATATTTTTAAACATATTTAGTAAATATAAATAAATCACTTGATAGGAATATATACATATAGGGGAGCCTAAAAAGTAGTATTCAGACAACTTGTTACACGGAAGTGTTGGCGAGGAGGTTCAGTAAGCTTCCAAGCAGTGAGAAAATCTCCGGGGGTGAAGAGTTTTTTATGTGTCGAAATTTATGATAACGCACTGTTACGCACTTACATAATAAAGTTTTAAGCCAGTTTTATATATAGGCAGTAATTTATTGAATATTTACTATGGCGGTCGGCGTAAGAAATCGCTATTCGTAGCAAACTTCAGGAAATCCAGACTGTCAGATACACCATGATATTGCCTTCAGTATCCGAACTAATTCAGGTGACAATCCATACAATTTAGTCGTAAAATTAGCGATTTCTGGGCCTACACTTTCAAGAGTAGCTTAACTAAGGCAGGCTTATCTTCGTAGACCAACAATTTCACATAACTCCCCAAAAAATAGTCAAGCGGTGTTAAGTCGCACGATCTTGGAGATCATACCACATGCCCACGGCGCGAGATAATGCACTCACGAAAACTCTCCCGCAATAAATTGATTGTTTCGTTGGCTATATGAAATGTAGTGCTGATCAATTCCCTCTGCCCAAAGAGTATACAAAGGAATGACTTTATGATTTAATGGCGGTTCAACAATGGCTTGTGGGTTATTATAACTCCATTTGCCATAATTCTGTTTATTAAAATACTCATACTCAACCAAAAGTGCGCTTCATCGTTGAACAAAATTTCTTATGAGTTGGATTTTGAAAGCGCGCAAACCATTTTCCTTTAACAAAATTCTCTATAAAGTGGATGGATACAGCTCCAATTGTTGCGCCCGATGACGGATGGACGCTTTCGAGCGACACTCTACGCCACAGCAGAAATAGCGAATTCGGTGCACATTGTACTGTGTCTTTGATGATTCGCATTATCTACTAAAAATAAACGTGGCGCGATCTATGGTTACTCCAAGTACCGGCATACCTGGATGCTTATGCCGACCGAATATTGGACGCAGCGTGCGATGCAGCGCGCGAGCCAAACCATTATTTTGGTAATAAAATTGCACGATATGCAAACATAATTCCAAAGTAAATCTGTTTGTAATGAAACAGTCAAAGAAACCAAATCCAAATAGTATTGCCTCATTGAAAATCACACGTTTTTAAAAAACACTCTTTATTTACATTTTACATCATTATTAAATAAAAGGTCCAGTAAAGTATTGGCCGACGCCAATCTAAAAGGACAAGGTGCAATAGAATGCAAAATTTGAAGTAAAAAAACTCAAAACATTTTACAATGAATGAACAACGAGTAGCTGAAAAGGTAAGTTAAGTTTTCAAGAAATAATTAAAGACAAAAATTTAAGAAAATAACTTTAGCAAAACGTGCACGTTAAAGCACGTGGACGTTTATATCAAGATAAGTATTTCAAATTGATAAAAATATTTCTTACAAATATAAATCTTATACCAATTTGATGCCCTTCCTCAACTCCATGTCCTCCTGGTTTTGCGTGACGTCATCTTTTGTTTTCAGCTTGAAATACGGAACGGTAGCTTCATCCTTTTGAATAGCAGCTCAGGCAAATTGAAACAAAAGGGAAAATGTAAAATAAAGGAAAATAAGAAAAGAAAATATGACAAAACTCACAATACAAAAAGCTATGAAAGGCACAGCTGCCGCTAGAAGGTGTCAAGTTGATACTTTGACATTTGACTGGCGAGTCATGTGTCACTTGGATTGGTACCCACAGCTGTTGTCAACTGCTTCGTTGTGCATTTTCTTTTGCTCTTTATTGTTCTTGTTACTCGCTGTGCTTTTTGGTGATATATTGTTTATATTACGCTCGAATATAGTAATACCTCTAATGTTATTATTTAGTTTATATTTTTCAAGAATAAACTGAAAAAACTGAAGTTAAGTTTATTTAAGATGAGTTAAGTTAAGTTAAGCAAATATTAGTTAGTTATGTTAAGTTAAATTAAATTGAGGTAAATTAAATCGAGTTAAGTCCAGCTGAGCTAAGTTTAGTTCAGTTTTGATGACAGAAGAGTCTCTAATATATTTTAGAAAAGCTAACGACAAGTAAAATCGAAATGTTTGACTCAACTGCTATCTTTTGAATAGTTGAAAACTTTTCCTCTGCACTTTCTATATAGTGTTACCAGATATACTACATATGACCAAATGACCATACTGCTACATTTACTGTTATGTACTCGTTTGAAAAACATTGTTGTTCTCTATGCAAATTGAAGTATTCGTTTTGGCCCTTTATCCATCTCTAAATAAATGTTCTTCAGATTTTCCCTGCATTTTATACATTTCTTGTTCTCTACCAGACCAAAGCCGTAGTCATGAGTCTGACTTCTTTGTCTCTTTGGTTAGGCCCAGAAAATGGCAGCCCCACTCAACTTTTCATGTTAGAAACATCAGTGATAACTTCATAGGATTAAATGTTAACGTTATCGTCGTCTAGAAATTGCGATGAATGGAGCAAGCATGTAAGTTAGTAGGTCGTTGTGACATATATGGCATCTAAATAGAGGACCTCAAACTTGTAGTTGAATTCGCGGTGGAATTCTCTCTCCGAGTCCTGTCATTTACTCCGCTCGATTAGCATCTAGCCACAATCTGCATAAAAGTGAAAGTCTTCACTTACCATTAATTTGCTTCCCGTTGACCTCTCTGTCCCGACGGAAGAGAAGAAGACGTAACAAAATATGCTTTCATCGGCTCAAAATTTAAATAATTCAGCCTCTATAACGGGCGACGGCTGATCGACTTAGACGGAGATTATCGTTAGTACCAAATTCAGACACAAAAAAATGCATCAAGTTATTTGGCAGCATCAAATCGAAAATCACACAACCAAATCGATTAAAATGTGATAGATGAAAACATGAATCTTTTGTTCTAGACGTTGGCGTAGGTTCCGAGAACCTAGCATCGATTCGGATCAATATATTTTGCTGTCCGCCAACAAATACCATAAAGATTCGACGTCAAAAAGGTACAATCACAACAAACAGCCCATTATTTTTCCTCTCGTTTTGTACTCATTTTCTCTGAAGCCACTTAACAATGACTAGGTTCAATACAGCTGGCATATCCAGCACACTACGCAGAGCAGCCGACGAAATTTTTTGTTTTCGACAACTTTGAAAGAAAAGTTGATTCCATGAGAATAATTGCAACGCAGTGAAAAGATGCAATCGACTATATTTCATCTATATATCTAGAGTTGAAGAGCATGTAAGATGCATTTGCAGACAGAAGAAGAATCTGACCAACAGTTGTTAAGCTCGAATAGCTCCATAAGAAAATGCGGTGATTTATTGAATTATTCAAGACATGTACGAGGATTGTCTTATATATTTCGGGATTAGATAACAAAAACAAATATTTATCATCGAAATTGCTTTATTTTCTATATCTATACTTTTGCATGTCTTTGGACGAATTATCGAAGCACGTTTGTCACTCTGATTTAGATATATCAGAAAGATGAAGTCTGAATGCTTGAACTGCCTCTTCAGGTGTAAATAAACGTTACCCTTTCTGTTTGTTTTTTACGTACTGGAATAAAAGGAAATTATTGAGCGCCAAGTCAGGAGTATACGGTGAATGAATAATCAGATATTGCTGTTTTGAATGCTCACAAATGTAGTTATTTCGTGGTAAAGAGTAAAGAGTGATCTGCCTTTGACTGTTGGTTTGTTGGTTGTTGGTTTTCCTGATTTCTTCAAAGACAGTTGGCACACAAATAATTGTATACCACTCAGACTTCATTGCTCTGCCTTGCTCTAGTGGTACGATTGTGACATGCCCAGTTTTTCTAAAAAAAATGCCAACTTTTTGCTTGGAAGTGTTTCGACAAATTGTGTTGGATCCAGCTCATCCTGAAACACCAATACAGTCGACTATTGTCTACTTTCGGGCTCATACGCGAAAATCCATTTCTCATTACCAGACATGATGTCATAGACGTGTTTCGAACAACCGTTATAGTATTTTTTTAACATTTTTCTCGGCCAGTAGACACGAGTCTTTTTTTTTAGAGATTGGCAAACCGAATGTATGGCCTTTAGTTGTCTCAATCTAACGATAGGTCACATGAAGATATTGCAATATCCGGAACAACAACTATTTTTAGGCGACTTTTCCGGATCTACGATCTCGATTAAATTCACCATCATAAGTACTGTTCCTTAATGGAGCATCATCGCCAAAAATTGAATTAGGTTCATCACTACATTGTTGCTGAGTTAATTCACGTCGAAAGTTGTAAAAAATAATCGAACGAAATTGTTCACGATTTAATTCCATTTTTGGGCCTAAATAAATAATTTTAATTACTTTAAACAACTCAAATAGTGCTCGTATAACAAAGTGTTCCGAGTATGTAAAACGAAAAAAAGACAAACTTTATGATAAAGTTGTTAGTTGCCAGATTGCAACACTAGGGTTGTCAAAACCTGAAATGTATAATGCAACCCTCCTTTAGTCATGTACTCAAAAAGGTGATTTAGTGATCGATACCTATAGTATACTGAGCCTTTTGAGAGTTAATTTCTCCAACCTGCTGAACCTGAAAAACCTAAATTTCAGTACCCGACTCCTGTGAAGTGCCTTCTAGAGAAATAGAAATAGGTGGAGCCGATTTTATACCAGTTGAGCTTTTCAAATAAAGCGGTGAAACATTGATTGATCGAATGAGTGCATGCTGTGCACTGTTCAACCCAAATGAAACGTAAATTATCTAGTCGCTCGGTCGAGCTATTCTGTTATTGCGAAAAAGAACTCACAAAGTCATCAGTTTCATTGCGAAATTTTATTATAATGCTACTCTAAAAAAAAAGAGACCCACAAGCTATGACAATTATCGTGGAATAAGTCTGCTCCTACCGCCAAGAGCAGGGAAGACCTCTATGAGCGTTCGATACTAAACGATGTTTCAGACAAATCGACTCTTTATTTTGTGCATTCTGTATTTTATATTGTCCTGTAGTGAAATTCAGTGTACTATTTTAACGATTTTCGGATCGCTAAAAATACTCAGCGACAATTTTAACGATTTTAACGAGTATTCGCTTTGCATATATTAACGATATTCGTTATCGCTTGCTCAGTTGTTGTCGTTAAAGTTCAAATAAAATAAAAAAATGTCTTTTGAGTATTTGGAATATGTTCCAAGAAGAGGAATTTACGCACCCTTCGTCAGTGGATAGAAGTTTGTTGCGAGAAGTGGAAGAGCCTTTCGACTTGAGGGAAGCAGAATTTCCAAAATATATCGATTAACCCCAGATTTAGTTGCTGAAATTATTCTCAACTTGATAGCCAACTAAAAGGCAGGAAAATAATGGCAACATCTACAGAAAAATAGGTAATTAATGCATCTTTAAAGTGTTTTAAAATTTTTAACTTTATTACATTGCTTGAAGGTTCTAACCGCCTTACGATTCTTCGCAACTGGATGTTATCAATATACTGTTGGACAGCAGTGTGGGATAGCCATGACATAATCGTCGGTAAGCCGCTGTATATATAGTATAACAGACGCAATCAACCGTTCGATGTTCGGTTAGATTTGCAATGACTCAAATAGAATGGCAAGCTTCAAAGGAAATTTTTACTTGATCAAACTCACCATTTATTGGAGGCGCTATTGGGGCTATCTATTGTACTAATATGTCAGCCATGCGCCCCAGAAATTATGAAGAAGCCTATGTCATGGAGAAGTATCTCCAATGTGCAAATGGTAAAGGAATTTCTTTTTTTAATTGTTGAATAACACAGTTCAATATATGTATTTTGTGCATAGATATATATGTGATCTCCTAAGCTCAAGATTTTGGCGGTAAATGCTTAATACTCAGGGACGCGGCAAGATCCATTTATTTCGAGCTCCTCTACAGTGTGTAGAGTCATGCAGCATAATTTCGAAAGAGGAAACCATAAAATTGTTTTAAACTTTGTAATCACCTTTAACTCATTTATTTAATAATTGCTATCACGATTTATGTTTTGTTAAGCTGTGGTAAAATAATAAAAAGGAAATTTCAATCCTTATATTGAGCTACCGAATCACCCAATCGTGAATGTAAACAATAAAATTCGTTAGTTAGCAACTACCAATAAAATTTACAGAATTCATTACTCATATTTGTGCGCACTCCAGCTTTAAAAGCGTTCGAACTGGCTCCACTTGATGTATTCAAATTGCGTCGAACGGCGAAAAGAAGGAACGACTGACGAGTTAACTGACTGTAATTGCGTAAGCGGTGTTTACTTGAATAAAGATGGGAGGAATATAATTCTAATTATTTCTAATCTATAATTTTTGAGTTGAGATGCCTTTTTTACCATGTAATTAAAAGTTATTGTGCCATTGGTATTTTCTTAAGTCAATGATAAGGGCTAAACAAATTTTACTTTTGTTTTGATCGATATTTAAAAAAAAACTTCAAATTTCCATTTTTATTTACTTCATTTCTACTGTAATAAATAAAATCAAGTTCTAAATTTTGTGTGACTGCTAAAATATGGGTCAAACCTGATACTTCTTGATTGCGTTGAAAAGAATCATGACATTTTCGAAACCGTCCAAGAAGAAATAAAGGAAAAAAATCACTTCTTACAATCATACAGTAAATTTATTAAAACGATTTCAACTAATTTTTTATGAATAAGCTTACAGTAGGAAATTGTGGAGTAAAGTTCACCAAGCTTATAGTCGAACAATTTCTATTTGCACTAATAAATAAATAATATATTGAAACTTAATTAAAAGTTTTGTATAAATTTGCCATTTTAACATATAGTTTCTACTGTCAAATAGTTGAAATTCTTTTTCAAGCATTCTATGTATGTTTAAATATGTACGTAGTTGAAATAGTTTCCGAAACACTTTAATATATATATATATTCGACTCTACATAAGTAAATGATTTTCTAAAACGAACTGTGCACATATACATATGGCGTACTTGTACATGATACAATTGCAAATTTGCATGTCAGCTCTGCGGTTTTTGCATATGTCAACCCAGTTTCCGCCTTGCAAGAATCGGTAGTCAGGCTTTTTTATCTTCTTTTCTTTTTTGTAATAAGCATAGGCTGAAAATGTATAGAGTATGCAACAAGCGTTCATATAACAATTGAGATATTAGTATATACATACGTTTGCTTTCCTTTTGTTACTCTGCCTATGCAATTCTCAGTCTAATATACTACTCAGCTTTCTAAACTATGCGAATAATTTGCACAAGAATTCTCTTTCCTTTTGAAATGCTGTAGAGTAGATGCAATATGCTTAAAATAGTATATATTTATATACATATATACAAAAGTTAAATATTCACGCTATTACAAGCGTATATTCAGAACATTGTGTCATGTGGAAAGTGAATTGTCAAATTGTGCTTTTGTTGCACAGCTGCAAGAAGTGGAAGAAAATTAATATGTGAATTCTTAACTGCGCGTAGGATATAAAGCATTTTCTTCGAATACATTTTCTAAACATGATTGTTTTTGTACAATGTCTTTCTATCCTGAGAGTAGGGTACACACATCTTTATGCAAGTTGAACAGTTTCCAAAGAAACATGGAAATATCCACTATCGGTAGACAATTAACTTCGTTTTCGATATGTGATGTTATTCGTGAGATATTTTTTCGCCATATTGTCCTTGGAATAACATTTACAATACTATTGCCTTCATATCTCTAAAAATAAAAAATAAAAAATAGTATCGGCCACAGGAAACGAGAATAGCATACAAGATGCCCTCAGGCGACTCTTTTATCTGGAAGTTGTAATTCTGGCCAGTAACCTTTTTTCCACAATTCATGGGATATTTTAAAAACATTAATTCTCCGTCGTTACATTAGGATTTTGTTGTTTTAGCAGCCGTAGGACATCCTACGATTTGTTCTTTCGTTATGGAATGCAAGTGCAAACCATTATTTCCATTATATCACCCTATCACAGGTCGTGAAGGCTTTTTATCCATTGGAACAATAGTCGTCATCCTATTTAGTCATCTTGCCCCCATACAGAAAACCTCCTTCGTCAAAGGTTAGCAAAGGCCATTTCGAATATTCACATTTTCTTACAATCAGCGCCACAATCAATTCGATATTGTGAGTAATTCTATGCTGATCAAGTCACTTCGTTTTCAGCAAATAACTGTTTTTAGATCCATTCCTTTCACGAAACATCTTGCGAATTTCGAATCAGTAGTATCACTTCACTCGCAGTTAACTGCTCTCTTCATAGCTGGGAAGTAGCTGCAAGCGACACAGAAAGTAAGCTCACTGTATCTATATGTGATAGTAAACACTTCTCCCACCGACAATTTGGTTGATATCCCATCCTGCTTTTTTCTCTTTCTAGAGCTGCATATATAGTTTATCCATTGGAGAACCTCCACCCTAGCGTTTTATTATTACTGTCATGTATCTCGTTAGCAATAGTCTTTCCTAATGGAGAATGCAAATCAATGCTCCAGAAAATAAAAATTTGGATACTCACAGCTGCCTTCACTAGACCCTGCCGCTCGTACCGCCAATACCCGGTTTATATGATAGCGTCAGACAATGACGATACCAGTAAGCGATGCTCGTTGCCAAATGAGTAACCGTGTGGAGGATGCAGATAAGAGAATTTCAGCCAACCTTGCTTTTAAACACCAAATTCAACGACTCCAAAGAATTAGCATTGGGAGTTTTCATGAGAAGGATTTTATTTATTTTATTTGACGCATATATTGCAACATTTCCATCTAGATGTGCTTAGCGAGTGTATGAAGTTACTCAGAAGGAGTACATCTTGATAATAGGTTTATGATTTTATATAATAAAATCTATAGAATGAGTTCTTCTTGCAATTTTTGTAGAGGATGATTCGATCATTCAATATCCTATCCATGTTATATAGATTTTCTAGACTTTTTTGTCTGCATATGTTATTGCCTTGAATACTGTTGCCAAAGCGATAGCAATTTTTAACCGAAGCGTCACCAGCAATTATGAGGCAATTATTGAGTTTTAAATTTGCTAAAATTTGGTAAAGCTTACCCTCTACATATATCTTTATGGTTTGAAAAATGTCTAAATTAGGTTTCTTTCAGCCGTTTCAGCCGTCATCAATTAAATCTTGGTGCTTTCATCTATTCATGCTGTGTTTTATACTTTCTCTCGTCCAACTTCGTTCATCTATTCATAGTCTTTCATTTGGTTTTCACCATTGGCTCAACCACAAATAATTATTAGAGTGCTTGTACATTACTGTTAGAGTCAAAATTTTCCTCCAGCTCCATAAAGATGTTTGTGGGAAGTATTTATGAAAATACTAGACTATTCAGGCTCTACAAAAATGTACACTTACGACCACACAATCTGTTACCTACCCTTACAAATTACTCTCCTTCGATTACGTTAGAGCGCCTTGTACGAGCGTAGCAGCTGATATTTTTTACTACCACCTTAACACTCTAAAAAGCTCATTTACATGCGGTCCATAAATAATATCCCACCTAGTTTACTTAAGTTCTGTGTCGACTTTCTATATCTGCCATTAACGAACAAATTCAATGCTTCAAATAATGCTGAATAAATGAGGTAGTAGCAGATCTTGTGCCATAAATTACCGGAGCCTTGCAAAGTTATCGTCTATGTTATACTCGAAATTATGGAAGCTTTTATAACTGACCAACTAGCTCACTCAGTGCTATCAATTATCGACACTTCAAAACACGAGGCTTGTAAAAGTAAATCCACCGCAATGAAGCTATTTGAACTTCCTACCCATGTCAGTAATGGTTTTAAAATTTTTTATCAAACCAATGTTATTTATATTGATTTCAGCAAAGCTTTGATAAAGTTTCACATTCAGTATATCACTATAAACTCGATAAGTTTGGATTCCACCATTCTTACTCAAATGGATTTCATCATATTTGATTGGAAGAAACTTAGAAGTAGTTTTTAACTACTTTACATCAATTGAAATATCAGGAACATCTGGTGTACCGAAAGGTAGTCATTCCAGTTCCTTACTATTCCTCAATATTATATATTCATCAATAATCTGCCAAATGTGGTTCTTCATAATAAAGACTTATGTACGCAGATTTTGACAAGCTCTTTAAATCAATTCGCTCTATAGATGAAAGAGGACTCTTCCAACTAGACCTAAATAATTTGATAAGGTGGTGTGATGTGAACTCTACGTCGTTATACAATTTAGAAAATCTTTACAATCTTTTGCCTAAATGATTCAAAATCACAATACTGAACAAGTTACTGGCTTCATTAACCAAGGTGACTCTAAGCAAGATTTTAGAAATCCTATAAATTTTGTGCCAATAAGGCAAAAGAGCTCGGGTTTTCTTCTAACGGTGGCTTAAGGATTTTAATGATTCATATATTACAAAATTACTTTAAACTTCACTAGTTAGACATATTATGGAACATGTTTCCCTTGTATGAAATCCGCACTATCGGTTGCATAGTGATAGATTGGAATCTCTACAAAGACAATTTCTATTATTCGCGTTAGGGAATTACATTAGATGTATATTGGAATGTGAATAAAAATATCCCTCCTTATAAAAGCCGACTAAGGCGTATTAATCTGCCTTCACTCCATAGTCGACGAGAGATGCTTAAAGTTTTATTTTTAACTAAGCTGATAGCAATTATCAATAGTCCATTCCTACTAAGCGAGTTTAACTTTATTATCCCTTTAAGGCAATCTAGATACTTTAGGCCTTTCAGGTGTTTGTGTAATGATTTTAATTTTCATTCCGCCAGATTGGATTTTTCTGACCCGCTTTTTTGTATCAAGAAATACTTACTATAAGCATTAAACTAATAAATATTCTCTTCATACTCAACGTTTCTTTAACACAATTTTATAAGTTAGTACGGGCTGTACCTGCCTTTCAATCAATGATCTGTTGGATTTTACGTTAATCCATCAGACGGCACCTCCCCGTAGGATGGGTGGGGGGCTGGGCAATGTTGGATTCGTTGTTAATAAAAATAAGTATCTAATAATGATTATGCCATTATTTTGTGGGTTTGATTTCCAAGACTTCCTGCTGCTATAGATTTTGTTATTTATTATATTCGAACCACCATCGTTCATAGGAGCGCTTGTTGCCATCACCTTGAATCTCTGAGTAGGGGGTGTTGTAGCTAGGTTGAAGAGTCAATATTTCATTTGGATTTTACTGTTAGCGGTAATCATAATTATGTAGTATGGTGGACTGATGGTTGGAATAGAGACGACTGCAAAAGGAGAGTACTAATGTTGGCCAAAAGAGTTTGGTAGGTTATCCCCTTGTTTTGATCTCAAGCAGTATTATGTTTGGTTTGCGCGTGGGCAAAACGTCTTGGTAAGAGTCAAGTGATTTGTCTTTTATACATTGATCTCGGATCAATATGATAACGCTCTGCCTTAGTTCTACGCATCCATGCGGTGGTAATGGTGAGCACATAAATATGGTATTAGTATAGATCTTGGATAAAATGATCACAAGGTGAGCATGATTTTTTTTCGCAGATTTGCCTGGAAAGCTATTCCAATCACTGTCCCTCAAACTGCCTTCTTAGGCCCTTTAATTAAAAGGTTTAATGCAGATGACAAATTTACCTTCTGTATTCACTTTCAGAGCTCTTAAAACTTATTTCTGTAATTACTGTTAAATATAGACTACACACTCCGCAAACCACATAAATTATTAAGAAAATTTGCTTGCGGTTACTTAGTAGTTTCACACAAAATCTCCACAGGAAATTTGCAAACAATGAGGTAAATTCTAGCAAGTAAACTATAACATTGCACATACACATATTTCGTCACAATGTAATTAGACAAAAGCGTGCTGCATGCGTACAAATGTAGACATTTTTGAAAACAAAATTAACACGAACCCACAAAGAATTGTGACACCAGAAGGATAATAGAGGCAAATACTCGTATATTTTAAACACACACACAGATTATGAGAAATTGTCATTTATTTAAGACAAATACAAATACCAAAGAGATTTGAAATGACAATAATTATAAAATTACCAGAATTGTAGCTGTAAACAATTCATAGTAACTAAAACAGTGATGTGAAATAATAACAATAACCCTGAAAATATACATACATATATTCGAATGTACTTCTAAGTACAATTATATATCGCAATAGGAGTGCTTCGTTGCTAAGCGACGACAGCTACTCTTATAATGTATTATTATGAGAAACTACAATTAAACAAACAAAAATTAACAAATTTTACAAACTATTTTTTGTTGCAGTAACATTTGTATTATTATTTTGCCAGAAATGTATTTGCGTGTTAAGCGTGGATGCGTGAGGTGAAAACTGTTGACTTGTAGAAAAAGGAAAAAATAATTGGTAGCCGAGTGGGAGCAAGCAGTACGTAGTGGTGTGAAAATGGATTTGAGTTCTTCTAAAATTTATAGAAAAAATTATTTTGTAAATATTTTGTAAATGTGTGAGACCCTCGGAAGGAATTGTCCATATTTCAGACTTCCGAAAAAAAACATAGAAAGAAGGGCTGCCATCAATCATTACGATATTTTTAACAAATATCAGTTTCATATCTGATGAAAACGGTTTTATGGGTGCGATATGATATAGAACTTCGAATTCGCAAATTTTCGGTGTCATTATTTATTTTTACATACTTTTGTAGAATATCAAAATTCACGACTTGAAGTGCATTTTCTGATGGATGTAACGGATCTGAACAAATCGGTTGTATGGGCTTTATGTAATAAAATAATTGAAAATCTTTTTAATTGAGTATACCTTTGCGATTGATTCGAAGGAACAACCCACTTCATTTAGTAAAGAAAGCAAAAATACTCATAAATGTAAATTATAAGCCCTGCAGAGAAAAATAATAGTTGTTAACTAGAACCTACTGGTCATCTTCCATATATTTCCACATATAAGATACTGTTATCTTTAACACGACAATGTCCTAGGAACTGTTATATATGAGTATGTGTTGAATTTCTAATTTACCAAAATTAAAAATTAAAATTGAAATAAAACTCGCTGAACAAAATTTGGCTCGAAAACATTGGATCTTCTTGGAACTTTTCAAGAGCACATAGAGCAAAGCGATATCGCTTGGAAAGGTCAAGCACCTTCAGTTATTGCACAAGCTGTATTTTGTATGTTTTTAATTTAAGATCTCGACGTAAAATACGCCAAGTCGTTCCATACGTCACTCCGAGTTGCTGCGAACGGCACCGAATCGACTCTCCACTGTCTTCGTGTACACTCTCAGCTACGGCCGCTATATTTTATTCACTGTGCGCCGGACGTGGTTTACTCGGTCGAATATTATCCAATAACGAATGCTGGGTCTCAAGATGGGTAATGGTGTTGCGAATAGTACGCTCAGTAGGGCGGTTATGTTGACCATAAATTGAGCGAAGCGGGCGAAACACATTCTTTACGGAACGTGAATTTTCGTAATAAAATTGAATGATTTGCGTAAGTCTCTCCGTGACTCACGAGTGTTTTGTCAAAAAAAGTCTATTGAAAAAGGTACCTCTACTTGAATCATCCCTAATAAAGATCATCAATCAACTGCACACTTTAACAGAGCTTATTAGGAAATGAAGCTCAATCGTTAAGCTCTAGCAATAACAACAATATACGAGTGGCGCAGTGGTAAAAATGTTTAGTAAACTGCTCTATCTATTTCATACTAGTATTTAACTAGAATTTTTGCATACTTCTTTAGGTTTTTATTGCAAGGATGTTAAGCAATTGCTTGTGTATGGGTTTCAATTAAAATTTTCATAAATTCCTCAGAGACGAAACTAATACAATTACATTAAATGTTGCTGTAGTTGTTGATAATGACATACATACACATATTCGCCATATATACGTATATATGTAATCTATTATTCGCTTTAAGCATGCCGAAAGCAGATTTTGTATGTACACATGCAAGATTTATACGTATATTTGTTCTAAAAATAATATAATGCAGTGTGTTTTGCAAGGATGAAAATTGTTACATATGCAATTTTATGTTCATACCTACGCAAATACGATATATATATGAATACAATACAATGTACAATTAGATTTTCTAATACTTGTATATCACGCAAATGTCTTAGTGACTTTGTACAAAAATTTGACTAATGGAAATACACGCAATTACTGCACCGAAAACATTTAAAATCGTTGCGTTTAACCACAAATCATATTGGTAACGTATAATAAATGAATTAACTTTCATATTTTTGAATCGAAAGTTTCACTTTATTAGCAATAAATGATTTGTACACCATTATTTAATATATAATACAGATTCATTTAATTAAGAATTTTGTAAAATTCATTTGTGGTAAATGCATTAAAATCAATAAACGATGTTTGAAAACATAATAATAATAAAATATATATAGACAAGAAAGGACAGAAGAAGAAGTCTGTATACCTTTCATAAATTTATTAAATAATTTTTGAATTGCAAAATTCAATTCAGATGACTAGTTATATAACGATCACACTTCAAACCACACAATCTGTTTCTTACTCTTACAAATTACCCTTCTTAGATTGCGTAAGAGCGCCTTGTTTTACCGCTGATATTATCCACTACCACCTTAACACTGTAAAAAGCTCATTTACATGCGGTCCAGATAATATTCCATCTAGTCTATTTAAGTTCTGTGCCGATTTTCTAAATCTACCATTAACGAATATATCCAATGCTTCAATCAAGCAAAATATATTTTGCTCTTTACGGAAAGAGTTATATATTTTATCTCTACATAAATCTGCTAGTAGATCTTGTATCATAGACTACCGAAATATTGCAAATTTATGTTCTATTCCCAACTCACTCAGTGTCATCACCTCATCGAACGTACTGGAATTCACTATCCATTCAGTAATGGTTTTAAAAATGGTTATCAGACTGATGTTACTTATATTGATTTCTGCAAAGCGTTTGACAAGGTCTCACATACAGTACTTACTGCATTTCATCATATTTGACAGGTAGAAAGCAAAGAGTAATTTTTAACTCTAGTACTTCACTTGAAATATCAGTAACATCTGGTGTACCTCCAGCCAGTCATCCCGGTCCCCTGTGACTCGTCACTCTGAAGGACTTATGTACGCAGATTTTTTTAATATTTTAAATCAGTTCGTTCTATAGAAGATAGAGAACTCTTGTAACTTGACTTAAATAATTTGGTAAGGTGATGTGATGTGAATTGTATGTCGTTAAATTTAAGCAAGTGATTCAAAATTCCAATGTTGAAAAAGTTTCTGACTTCATTAACATGGGTGTCACATTGGATCCTAAGCTAGATTTTAAAAATCACATAAATTCCTGGGCTAATAAGGCTAAAAAAGTCATAGTTTTCAACAAACGGTGGTCTAAGGAGTTTAATGGCCCAAATATTACCAAATTACTTTACCCGTCACTCGTTAGACCCAATTTTAATATGGTTCCATTATATGTAATCCATATTATCAATTGCATAGTGATAAATTGTAATCTGTACAAAAACAATTCTTATTATATCTCCCTCCTTACAAAAGCCGATTAAGGCTTGCTAATATCCCTTCACTTCAGAAATAGAAATAGAAATTCATCTGCCGCTTGGAGGCGGTTTAGAATAAACTGGAGGGACAATGCAAAATAATGCCTCAGTTTTTGAGATATTTTAACCAAACTTGGTGCACATATAAAGAATAATCCATTTAGAGGTTCCCTATATTTTTAAAAGAAAAAAAAAACAGAAAATTCAAATTTATTCCCCATTAAATTTATTTATAATCTATATAGTTTATTATCATTCAGAAAAATATTCTTTGGCATTTAGTTTTTTTAAGATTATCTCTTTCAAATGTTGGCCACGGCTACGTATCAGATGGTCCATCCGTTGAGTCCAATTTTCTGTGACTCGTTCGAGCAATTCGATTGGTAACTAGCGAATGACACGAGTGATGTTTTGGTCCAAAGCCTGAATCATACCGGGGTTGTCTGCATGAACTTTAGGCTTTTCATATCCTCACAGGAAAAAGTCTAACGGCGTCATATCGCACGATATTGGTGGCTAAACGACCGGCACAAAACGTGAAATTATCTGCTCACCGAAGTGTCATCTCAATAAATTCATTAATTGATGCGATATATAAGAAGTTTAAACCAAATGTCGCGTAAATCACGAGATTCAATTTCAGTTATCAAATGGTCGGTTCTGACGGCACCGGCATCATTTTTGAAGTACTATTGATAATTCCACCGGCCCACGAGCCACACTAAACCGTCTTTTTTTTTTTAACCATAGAGCGAAAGAGTGTCACTTGGGAAGGTCGAACGGCTTCAGTTCTTGCACAAGCTGTGTTTTGTACGCTTTCAATTTAATATTTCTACGTAAAATGCGCCAGGTCGGCTATTGAAAAAAGGAACCTCTACTTGGATCAGCCCTTATATTAATGTATGATATGTACATCAGATATGAAAAAATCATCTAAAAGCTTTAATTTTGGATTTCTTCAGAAATAAATTCAAATAAATATTGAAACAGAAAATTATCCAAATCAGAAAAATACATCGTATAAAAGCGTGAAATGTGGTAATCCACACAAGTAAAGTCAAATGCATATTAGTGCTGAAAATCATCGAAATTGGAAGACTATATCATAAAACCCCTACAAAAAATTTTTCAGATATGAAAATTATTGCAGACAGAAGGCAGCATTTATTTGTTGCTATCGTTAAATTTCGGTTCAAGTGACAACAAAATTTACACACACAAAAATTAATAAAAATATAAAAAATAAACCTTTCGTTGGCTTAGTACTTTTATATGACCTTGAAATTCAATATTATAAAAAACATACGAGAAAAATATTTAAATTACAAATAACAAAAAATAAAAAATGTCAGCAAGAAATGAAAATTTGTATTAAAATTATTATTTTCAAGGCAGTGAAACAAAATTGAATATGTGTCAACCATTGAAAAGTAGTTTTTATGTATAACTCTATATTTGTATTGTATATTTGCAGGCACCCTTTACACATCACTAAATTCATACTTATACATTACATAAGTTTTTATTCTGACTCAATCTATTTGAATTGACATTAATATTTTTTTATGAGTACATTGTTCAAAATTGCATTAAAGTACTGAGTTTGAACCTATTTTCTTTCAGTCGGCCATACAGCAATATTATTTTAACCCAACTCAATAGCGTAGATGGGACAATGAGTGAGTCCAAATTGGTGAGTTGTCGGTTAAAAACACATATTTGAATTCATTGTCGCTACTTGGCTGAGCGCCAACGTGGGCATTATATTTTTGAATGACATATACTTGGGTTAGTATATTATCAGTTCAAATAACTGCTGCCTTCTTCATAAACTAAAGTAGAGAATGTAGCTCTGTTCTTTTGACTATAGTTTTACACTCAGCCGCTTTGCCAAACCTTAATTTATAGATTAAATAGAAAGATTGAAAAAAAATCTGAAAAAAATTGTTTTCATTATATATGAACTTAATTATTTTAGACAATAATTTCTGACATATACCTTCTGAGATGCAGCTATATGTAATATTAAGAGATTGAACTTGTTCTGACATTTTATAAGGGAAGCACCAAATAAAAATGCGTCCGTATTTCCTTTATACATACCAGCTGTTTGTGTTCCGTGAGAGTGTACGAACCAATCTCAAATATGTTGAAAACGTCAGTTCCTTTTCTGAGAACTGCTTTGCCTGGATTGGGAATTTTATATTTTCTTAGGAAGCTTTCTTATTATTCTAATACCTTTTTTGGCGCTTGATCTTTTCTTCATCAACTGAGTCGCTGGTACCAATATTTTATCACTTGGTGAAGACACTTTTTCATTTGCAGTCAAACAACTTTGGTTCAGTGTAATTTGGTTGATGGCTGATCTAGATGTGAAGGGTTCCATTTTTAGGAATTTGGTACTTATCTGATACAGGCTATTTTTTGTTGCTGACACTGAAGGCGTACTATGGCTGTCGTATCTGGCAGTGTCCTCTATGGCCTCCTGATGGATGGTGAGAAGACTGTTTTGGTCGAATTCTGTAAGCGGTCCTGTAGTTAGATATATTATTGCTATAGTCGATCTCCCAGTCCAAGTTATATCCATTTTTGTTGTTGCTGATTTTTATCGTTTAGTGTGTTAATTCTTTCCCACAGAATGCCGAAAAGGATTGGTCGCTTATCATTTTAAAAGCACGTAAGCCTTGACACATTAGCTTAGGGTGGTGTTCAATCAAACTGCAGCGTAAAATCAAAGGACCATTCATCCATATCCCTATTGTGAGATGCTGAAGAAGATGTTATATTCGGTCGTTTGTATTTTTAATAAATTAGTAAATAATAAATAAATAAACTACATTTTTTTCCTGAAATGCAATCCTTTTCGTAAGAATTATTGATTAAATATTCCTTTAGGAGGCTGTTACAATTTCTGCTTAGATTTGAAGACGAAAAAATCCTCTTTTTAGCCTTAGCAGTTTTTGTAGAAAATCACAATCTATGAGATCATGAATATGAGCTCACTTTTTCGTGTGCCATACTAAATTTAGGCTTGGAGCGGAGAAGGAAAGACAATTTAAAAATAACCACTCCTGCTCCTTTTTTTTAGTGACGCAGGGTATATGTCGGTTATGCTCAGGGTCGCTGGAGGTGCAATAAGGTAGAAATGCGTAAATTGGATATAAGCGGCTGGCATAATTAATCTAAAATTTCTGAAGACTGCTATAGCCGAGTGGTTAGCTGCGCCTACTTCCATTTCGAAGAGCAGGGTTTGAGTCCACCAACTTCCAGAATAATAAAGAATTATTGTAAATAAAAATTAAGATTTTTTTTAATTACGGTCACTCCTCGGCAGGAAATGTTAAATGTTATTTCTGACAGGAAATAAAAATTCAACCAAATTTAAAAGCGGTATTTCGTATGTCATTCAAATTTGAAAAACGGGGCATGGCACCTATTAATTTTGTATATATGTAAGTGTGTTTCTGGCAAAATTCCTCCTAAATGGATTAGCCGATTTATATAAGATTTTGTCACCACCTATTTTGAGTGTGTCAATGACTGATCTCAATTACAATATTCGTATAGGAATAAAAAGATGTCATCTTTTTTAAATATTAAATTAAATTAAATTGTTAGATAAATACGTTAAAGATATGTGAAATTTAACCCAAGATTGAAAAATATCTATCGAAATTAAACGAAAAAATGCCATGAAGTGATCCAACGTAAACGCTGATTTATACTTTTAAGTTCAAATAATGAATTATTTAAAAGAAAAACACGATTGTTGAGTTGATCAAAAATATCACTGACTTTATTTTTTATGTTTTTGTTCTTATATACTAATTACAAATATATGTTTATTGAATTTTATTAACAAGTAAACAATTCTCTGGAAAAAGTTATGTTTGCATTATTCTTTAGTAATTTATTAATTCTGTGTAATTGCATTTATTTATTTTGTTGCATTTTCGTTCATTTATATGGAAACGGAAATGCAAGAAAACAATTCTCAAGAAAAAGTCTGGTTTTAACAATTTGTTACCTTTTTATTTAATTTTTAAGAAAACAATTCTTATGAAAATAATTTGTTGGGTTTGCAATTGTTTATTAATTTTGCGTAATTGCGTTTATTTATCTTATTATATTTTCGTTTATTTATATAGGAACGGAAATGCATGAAAACAATTCTTAAGAAAAAGTCTGGATTTAATAATTTTTATGTTTTAAATAATTCTTCAATTTTTGGTAATTTGTCGATTTTGCATTTTTGTTCACATGGGAACTTGAATGCGAATTACTTTAAATTATGTTATTGGTATGTTTTAGGGGAGTGAAGGGAGATATTATAACACCCCCACCGTTAGTCTGACGCTCCGCCGAAGAAACAACAAGGGTTCTTGTTTTAAGTGTTTTTACATAGATTATGATAAAGATAATAATTCAAATAATAGAAATCCCTATACTACCACCCGTATTTATCAACGTGCTTTTTAAAAGTTTATTATTAACAATTTTTATGGTTTCGTTAAAATGTATTTCCTTAATATCTAAATCAGTAAGTTCAACATTGTTTTTATTTATTTTTAATATAAATTTTTCCAAGACAAATATTTCTCTTATATTTACTTTAAAATTTTCATACGTCTTTAATTTTGTTTTAACAACACAGTTTTCGAACTTTATTAAATAAGTTTCAAATGTTTCTAGTTTGTAAAATAGGGTTTCGTCTTCCAAGTCGAGAATTTTGTTCTGCGTCTTTGTCTTGAATCTGTTTATATAGGTCTGTACTATTTTCTGCTGGCTATTTATGTGGTCCGTAATATTTAATATCCTGTTTGACATAGAAGTGCTCAAATATGGGACTTCGTTTAACGCTGTCATTGTGTCTCTGCTTTTTTTTCAGGTTTATAATTTTGTCGAAAATTTATTTTTCGTCGTCGCTGTCCATTGTGCCTACCATAAATTTTAGTCCCTTGCCTATTGCGTTCACCAATCCTCGTCTTTGTCTGAATCTGGGTGTCAAGTTGTTTATCTTCGTCCTACATATTTCCATGCTTTTATTCACGCTTTCCAATAGTGGTGTGATGTTTGTGTAAGTATCCGAAAGTTTATGGATATTATCCTGTAATAAATTGGCTGTTTCCATATATATTGATACCGTGAATTATCCTAATGTATTTATCGATAATCTCTACGTCTCTTATCTTAATTGGTATGTAACCATGATTGTCAGATAGGTCTTGGATGTCGAGATATTGTTCGTAGGCAGTTATGAAAATAGTCGTCAGAAAAATCCAAGGTGTCATCTGGAAAAGATTGTATATTATATATCCATATACTCAGGAAAATATTATTATTTAACTTTTATTCTGGGGTTATCCCTATCTTGAAATTTCTTACTTCGTCGATATGGATTTTATAATGTTTGTGCTCTGTCTTAACGTTCTCGACGTGATCGTCATCGATTTTCTTACTATCTATCTTTCTATATTTCGTATGGTTTTTACCCCCTCTAATCTCTTTGATATAATTTGGACCATCCTCTATTGCCACATCTGTCCTATCTTTATTCAATTTGCTTATGTATTCCTATATTTTCTTAGTCATTTAATCATGAATCTCTGTATATTTCTTCTCATTAATTTTTCCATTCAGGAAATCAATAGGTCTGATCTTCGTTGTACTATGGATTGTATTGTTGTAATATTCTATTATCCGCAAAATTTTCTCTTCTGTTGTTTGTTATTTATTCTTTTCATCATGCCTTAAAAGCCTTATATGCTCATTTATAGTGTTGTGTAGACGTTATATATCCGCATTGGAAGTGTGGTTACTACTTGATCTAAAGTGTATATTAATTCTTTCTTCATTGAGGAATTCATGCATTGGAATGGCTTTAAACCCTAGCTCATTGCCTACAACTATTTTTTCTATCTTACCAAATGTATTTATGTACTGTATTATAAGTAGTTTAGTCCTAAATTCTGTTCAAGTTCTACTGTTTATCTTGTATGCGACTGCATGTTTTGTAAATTTACCTATTATTGTCATAAAAAGTTCCTTTTTCAAAGTATAGAATACATCTATATGAGCTATCTCTCGTGGTTTGAGTGGGGTTTCACTGACTCTAAATGGTATTTTAGGTGGTCTTCTATTATACTTTTCGGTGGTGCATACCTCGCAATTGTTAATAAATTGTGTTATTCTTAATTTTAGGTATGGGTTGTATATTTTGTTTTTTAGTTCCCCGTAGACGGCCTCTATTTCACGGTGATTCTTACTTAAATGTTCTTTTTCTATAGTATCCGTCAGTTACTCTCGTCTTTGATGTCTCTAAGCTACTTTGTATATCTTATTATCCTAAATTTGTCATTATTTGAAAAAAGTTCTATATATACGTTCTCCAGAGTGTAAATTGCATTCAGTTGGTTTGGTTTGAAATGATTTTGAGATAGAAGTTTCCCTGTCGAGTTTCTTAATTCCTATTACTTTTCTATTATTCTTGAAGATGTTCTCATTCCTTATCCCGGCTGCACCTGAAGAAATTTTCTTAATGATGATTTGGTTCTTACGTCTGATTCCAAAGCATTGACGTTAGAAAATTCGGGTTCTATTCTCGATAATGCATGGGCGTTGCTGTTTTCATCCCTCTTGTATAAACGATTTTATAATCGAACTCAGAAAGTTTAAGTCTCCATCTGAATAATTTGGAATTTGGCTCCTTAATTGAAAATAGCCATGTGAGAGATGTGTGGTCTGTTTCTATTTTAAACTGTCTTCCAAAGAGATATGTGCGGAAATATTTGGTAGCCCAGATGATGGCTAGAAGTTATTTTTCGATCGTGCTGTAATTGCACTCAGGCTCGTTGAGAGTACGACTCGCGTAGCAAATGGGGTGGTTATCTTGGGAAAGTATTGACCCTAGTGCAAAATTTCTGGCATCCGTCGTAAGTGTGAATTCTTTGGAGAAGTCTGGATAGGCCAGAATTGGGTCGTGAGTTAGTAGTGTTCTAAGGGTATTGAAATTCTCTATGTATTCTGGGTCAGTAATGTTCATTTTAGTGTTCTGCTTCAAGTATGTGGTCATAGGCTTAGCTATCATGGCTATCCTTTATAAATTTTCTATAGTATCCTGTTAGTCCAAGAAACTGTTTTATTTGTTTGGGTGTTTTGGACATTGGGAAATTTTCGACGCAATCTATCTTTGTACGGTTAGCTTTTATTCCAAGAGGTCACTATGTGTCCGAGAAATTCAGTCACCCGTTTCAAAAATTCACTCTTATCCAACTGTAATTTTAGATTTACCTCCTTCAAGCGATTAAATACTTTTGTTAGGGATTCCAAATGTTCTTGAATTGAAGTTGAAAATATAATTATATCATCAAGATAAACAAGACATATTTTATTAATAAAATCACCTAAAACATTGTTCATCAGCCTTTGGAAGGTGGCTGGTGCTGTTTTAAGTTCGAACGGCATACGAAGGAACTCGTAATGTCCGCCTTCAAGAGTAGTGAAGTTTTGACACCTCCGTAATTTCTCTAGGATCTCGTCAATATTTGGTATCAGGTATTTATCGTCAATAGTGAATTCGTTTAACTTACGATAGTCTACTACCATTCTCCATTTCTTCGCACCGCTAGCGTCCAGTTTTTTTGGTACGATCCAGACCGGTGCAGAATATGGTGAATGGCTTGGTCTTATTATTGCGCTATTTAGCATTTCCTTAATTTGCTTATTTACTTCTGTCTTATGGACATATGGATATCTGTCAGTCTTGGTAGCAATTGGAATTTTGTTTATTGTTCTGATTTCATGCTTGATTGAATTTGAGAATGTTAGATCTGTTTTTTCCGAATAAAATATTTTCTTAAATCTTTTTATGATTTGTAGAAGTTTTTCTCTTTCTTCGCTGTTTAGATGAGCGGTTCGTACTTGTTCCAAGATATGAATTTCTTGAACTTCATATTCTATGTTATATATAGAAGAATTATCGTTTGTTACTTCATTGGTTTTTGAATATCGAATTTTACTCTTTTTGGAGTAATTCCATTTATCCTTAGGGATGCATTAATTTTAAAATTATCTGCTTCATAAATTCCTTCCATGATTTCTATATTTTCGTAGTTTATTATAGTTTTGGGAATATACACTAATTCATTTTTCTTGTCAATATTCAATTTTATATTATGCATACCGTCTGTATGAAAGAAATGTTCTACATCGTCAAGGGTATATTTTAAAGGTATTTTTTTATCTCTTATTTCTAATATATTGTCTTTATAGTTTACTATTGCGTTCAATTTTCTCAAAATGTTGTTTCCTATGAAACCATCGTATATTTCATGAAATTTACAAACTAAATATTCTATTTTGTTTTCAGTGTCACCTAATTCCTTAAAAAGTGGTACTGATACTTTTTCTTTTACTTCTATTACATGTTGGAGTGTTTAAAATTAATTGGTTGAGAATCTGTTCTCCATTTTGGATGGCAGATTCCAGGATTTATTACTGAGTTTGTCGCTCCTGTATCGATGATAAATCTGAGAAAGCCTAATTTTGTTTGTATAACTATATGTAGTAATTCGCCGCGGAGGCTTCTGGCAGAAAATTTTCCGCGTTATTAACATCCATCGGTTCCGGTTGTTGTTGGTGGTTATGATTATTTTGCCATCTTCGTTCGTGTGTATTATTACCATGATAATTTTGTTGTTCAAGATTATTCCGCCATCTAGATTCTTGTGTATTATTTCTGTAAAAAGTTTGACATTGTGGTTGTTTAGAGTGTCTGTATTGCCCCTGAAACGTTCGAGGAAAATTTGTTCGTTGGTCATTAAAAGGTTGTTGGTTATTCAAAGGTTGGTGTTGGTTATGTCTGAATTGTGTGTTGTTCATGGGTTGGTTCTGGAAATGTCTTTTTTTGTTATTAAAGTCTAGGTGTTTGTTTGGTTGCGAGTTGTTTCTATGGTTTAAGTTATTATTGTCTCTTGAATAAGCATACCCGGCTTGGAGCATAATATCCATGGCCCCTTCTAAATCCGCTGGGCTTCTGCAAAATAGTATTGATTTCATCGGCTCGGGCAGCTCGCTTTTGCAAATGTTCAATGCAGTGTGCATGTTATTTATTGCACTTTGTCTTGCGGCCTCACCTTCCCCCAATATGGCTTTTATTTTGTTATTTAGCCTATGTAGTTTACTTTTTATGTCTTCATAAAATTCCACCGTATTTGTTTTAAATGTTACACTTTTTAACTCATCGAAAAGCTCTTCGCAGGATCGCCTATCCCCAAAGTTGTTTTGCAGGATGTTTTTTTATCTCTGCCACGCCGTTGATTTCGATAGTCTACCTGGCTTTTTCCTTAAGTTTTGACTTGATTATATCCGAAAATAGCAATTGTGATAGTTCGTTAAACGTGCGCAGATGTGGGTGTACCCTATCCACGAGTGTAGTAAAAGTTTATAGGTCCCTATGGTGCCCATTAAATTCTGGTAGACTGTTCAGATATTTCAATGGGTCTATTATTAGTCTTTGAGCTTGGCTTACTACCTGGTCTACCTTTTTTGTAATTATTGTCTTTCCTATTGGTTCTCTATACCCTAATATGTTTTAATTTTTCCTTTTTTTATTAAATATTTCTTTCTTGCAGTTTTCTAACTCAATGTTATCTGACGAGAGTATCTCTTCACGATTTCAATATTCTCTTTCTTTGGAGTATACAAAATAATTCTCTCTATTTAAATTCTATTTTAAATTTCTCACTTATATTCATTTAACACTTACAAGATATTAATTAGGTTTTTAATTATACCTGATATTGTAAAAGGTTTTTTTATAGAGGTATAGAACTTTAAGTTGCAACAAAACAACGATGGATTATTCGATTGACATGAATTTTATTTATCCGAAAGATAATCTTGTGGCATTACATTTTAAATATGATTTCTGGCATATGACCGCCACGGCTGGCGCAGATGTAGTCCAATCTGGACTTCCAATTTTCGATGACTTCTTCCAACATTTGTGGCCGTATATCGGCAATAACACGGCGAATGCTGTCTTCCAAATGGTCAAGCGTTTGTGGCTTATCCGCATAGACCAATGACTTTACATAACCCCACAGAAAGTAGTCTAGCGGTGTTAAATCACAAGATCTTGGAGGCCAATTCACAGGTCCAAAACGTGAAATTAGGCGGTCACCAAACGTGTCTTTCAATAAATCTATTGTGGCACGAGCTGTGTGACATATTGCGCCGTCTTGTTGAAACCACATCTCCTGGACATCATGGTTATTCAATTCAGGAATGAAAAAGTTAGTAATCATGGCTCTATACCGATCACCATTGACTGTAACGTTCTCGCCACCATCATTTTTGAAAAAGTACGGACCAATGATTCCACCAGCCAATAAAGTGCACCAAACAGTCAGTTTTTCTGAATGTAACGTTGTTTCAACATACACTTGAGGATTACCTTCACTCCAAATGCGGCAGTTTTGTTTGTTGACGTAGCCATTCAACCAGAAGTGATGGACGGTTTTGTCGACGATAAAATGGACGTAGTGCGCAATACGTTTTCCGCACAGAACCATTATTTTCGAAATAAAATTGCACTATTTGCAAGCGTTGTTCAGGCGTGAATTGCCAAACCAAACTGAGAATAAATCACTTGACAGCTGTTAAATCGGTCGCCATCTTGAAAAGTAATGCCAACATAAAGTTTTATACCTCTATAAAAAACACCCTTTATATGTATATAAAAATAAAAATAAATTTAATTTATTTTTATATATTTTTATTTATTTATTTATTTGTAGATTAAAAATAAATCTTATTCTGATTCTGCTGATTTGGTGTAAACTGACATCAAAGACTTATGATTCCTTTGAGTTCTGGTTCTACCTTTAGTTGTTTTTGGATGTGTTGTTACTTGGTGAATGAAAAAAAAATTTGGATTTCTCCTTGAAGAGTGTTGCCACTTGATTTTTTTTTTTTTTTTTTGGATATTGTTACTTTTTTTAATCAAAAAATTTCACTTGTTGAGTAAGGATATTGTTACTTATTTTTCACTTGTTGGTTAAGAATATTGTTACTTTTATTATTCGGAGGTTCTTAATGAGGCAGAATGTTCATAAAACTTTTCACTTGTTGAAAAATTTTCACTTGTTGAATTAAGAATATTGTTACTTTTATTGTCCAAAAAGTTGGAGTGTTTACCAAGGGATTTTTGATATCGTATGTATGTTCATCTACTATCTTTCGTAGGATGAATACAAACTTGGGTTTGTTCACAGATACGGCATCAGAAATTGAAACTTCGAGTTCGACCGCGTGGATGAAGAAATCTTTTTGTTTTTCTTATCCTTTTTAATAAAAATTTAAATTTTTGGAACTTTATTTTTATTTACGTGGGGTAGGACTTACGGTATCCTACCGACTGCGCCACTTTTAAGTTCAAACTATGAACTATTTAAAAAAAAACACGATTGTTGAGTTGATCAAAAATATTACTGACTTTATTTTTCATGTTTTTGTTCTTATATACTAATTACAAATATATGTTTTATTGAATTTTATTAACAAGTAAACAATTCTCTGGAAAAAGTTAAGTTATTAAATTATTCTTTAGTAATTTATTAATTCTGTGTAATTGCATTTATTTATTTTTTTGAATTTTCGTTCATTTATATGGAAACGGAAATGCAAGAAAACAATTCTTGTTTTATTTAATTTTTAAGAAAACAATTCTTATGAAAATAATTTTTTGGGTTTGCAATTGTTTATTAATTTTGCGTAGTTGCATTTATTTATTTTATTACATTTTCGTTTATTTATATGGGAACGGAAATGCACGAAAATAATTCTTAAGAAAAAGTCTGGATTTAATAATTTGTTATGTTTTAAATAATTCTTCAATTTAAGTCGATTCATTAATTAATTATTAATTCAATTTGTCGATTTTGCATTTTTGTTCACATGGGAACTTGAATGCGAATTACTTTAAATTATGTTATTGGTATGTTTTAGGGGAGTGAAGGGAGATATTGTAACAATTTATCACCACTAAAAAAGTTTCGATAAGCACACTTAAAATATCATAGATTAAATAATGCGCTTAATGAAAAAAATTGCTTCGTAAAATAAATCAAAAAATGGCAAACAACCCAATACTAATCAAATTTTTTCACTTCAAATTTCGTCAACAATAATGACAATAATGTAATTGTGTAGCCAAAAATTTGGTAAGATGAGGACTATGTTATATCCCGAAGAAATATAATAATGTAATTCACAATTAAGGATATATTTTTTAAGACATTCCTTATTAAATTCTAGAAGTAGAGTAAATATCAACAAATATTAGTTTTATAAATTTGGCTTTATAGCACATGTACATAAAAGAAAATGTATTAAATTGGTTATCTGTTTTGCGGTTTCCAAAGTGAACTTAAATAAAATGCATTTAAAATAATTTTTTTTTCACGAAATTATTTTTTTATTATAAAGTTTGAACCTTGGCATTACATGTGAACCACTACATAAATTATTCAAATGACCGCCTCGTGAATTTTTTTTGGCACATATTTGGCGGTATATCTGCCATAATTTAACGAATGTTGGTTTTCAAGTTCTCAAGGGTTAAAGGTTTATCCGCATAAACACGGTTGTTTGCGTAGCCTCACAAAAAAGGCACTACAACGGTGTAAAATCAAAAATCTTGGTGGCCAATTGAAGCAAGTAGAAAAATTTGACATAATGTGCTGCAAGAAAGTCCCAGCTCTTGATAACGCCGAGAAATAGACATGTTCGGGTCTTCCGCTATACTTTCACTTACAACAGCGATATTTAATGTGGAACGAGCGAGCAAAACGATGATGAGCAGGCCTCAAAATATCTATTGCCGATCCAGTCCCTTCAAATTTCTTTAAAATCTTACCAATTCCTTGAGTAGTTGAACGGTTATGTGCACCATAAGCCCCTCTAGAAGCATTGAGTTACTAGTTTTGTAGTATATTTCAATAATTTAACGCATTATGCGGTTGTTAGGTAATCCATTTTCCTAAAGGCCTGACTTTTAGCTAACACAAAATATTTTTGGGTTAACAGTTAAGTATGAATGATGTCAAAATACAACCCTGCATTTTCGAAACCACCAAATGGATAAAACTTTATTTCTATTTGCTGCTTGTTAAGCTGCTAGAAATAAATAGTTTTCTTCCAGTAATGTTTAAGCGTGTGTGTTTATGTAATTCATATAATGAAGTGTACTTTGTATTCTCAAATCTATTTCATATGCCGAAAAGCGTATAAGTGTTTACAAAGCGTCAATTGTATATAAACAAATATATATATTTTAATTTCATGAATAAAATGTATAAAATCCTTAACCAATAATTGTTTACATAATTAATGCAATAACGATGAATTCAATATTTCATTTTATTGGCTTAATATGCCTGCTGGCTTCTTTACTATTTCCTTTTCAAATATCGAATTAATCAAAATTTAAATATTAAATGAAATTCTCTGTGTGATATCGAGATTTCTTTCTTTACAATAATTTTATGACTTAAGAGGTTGGCACCAAAGTTCTTTGTTAAATGTTTAAAATTTAATTTCATTCAATATCTACATATATATCAATCAATACCGAAGTAAATATATAATAAAAAATATAAATTGCTTAATGCGGCCTGTGATGCTTTTTCCTGTGGTTATAAGTAAACGAACCTCATCCAAAGGCCTATTTTGTTAGAATTATTTTTAATTGTTATACAACAAAGAAAAATTGGTAGATATGGTGATCTACGAAATAGCTTTTACTTCAATCAATTTTTCTTCATTGTATAACAAAATATTCAATTAAAAAAAAAATTCTAACAAAATAGGCCTTTGAATAGAATTTTTTTATTCATAACCACAAGAAAAATCATTTTTCTTCTATATCAGTTGCATTGAAAAACATTTTTTTTCAAATTTGAAATATATTTTGCTGAAAAGAATTGATTAACATTTTTTTTGCCAAACTAAAAAAATTTTTCAAATTGGAAAAAAAAAATTGTCCAACACATCAAATGTTCATGTCAAGCATGTGCTTTTAAAAATCAAGAGGAGGAAGGCGGTGCAGTTTGATAAGTCAGTGACTTTTTGAGTTAGCCACGCATTTACTGTTAATAAAACACTGCCCACATCAATCTTCATCGACCAATAAATTGCTGTAAAATTTTGAGCAAGCTGTGCCATTCAGTTCGTGTTCGAGAGCCATTGCAAACCAAGCAAGATCCAAGTAAACGACCTCGAGAATTTTAACGAAAATGGAGACACGTGAATTTCTTGTGCTTTTTGTTGGCTACCAAGAGATAGCATAAACCAACAAATCGAAAGAAAGGCTTTATGGATACTATGGAGACTCTGCACCATTAATTTCAGTGGTTAAGAAATGGTTTATAGAATTCCGTTGTGGTCTGTACTGGTGATGCTAAACCAACAGGTCGCTGAAAATAGGGCATCACGCCTGAAAACGTTTATGTAATTCATGGAATAATATTGGACGATAGGAGAATAAAAGCACATGAGTTGGCTGATCCTGCAGAAATCTTAACTGAGTGGGTACATCACATTTTACATGACCATTTGGACATGATCAAGCTATCCGCGAATTCCCGTGAAGCATAAACTCGAAATAGGAAATCCTGAAAGACATAAGCTAGTTGCGATTAAAACCATATCATAAATATTCTAGACATAATTCCGATAATAATCCAAGCACAACGTACGATCTAGACAAAATATCTCGACAAGAATTTGTTTTGTTACATATCTTGCTTATTTTCCACTCAAAGGTTTTGCATAAAAAATACATTTCTAAGAAGCAATTGTCAAAAGATATATTTTTTGGTTGCAAAAATAAAATGTTTTGCATTAAAATTTGAAATATTTAAATATGAATCGTGTCGCTTTTCCAGTAAATTGTAAAAAAAAATTTGTTAAAACGAAAAATAACTTATTTTACCCAAGAATTGTCGGGATTTTGTTATGTCATATTGGGATTATGCGCTGCCTGGATTTTTTAAAATTATCTGAATTATACACAGTTTGTTTTGTCAAAATCGTGCTTATGAATTGCTTCCAAATGCGACAAAATGCACTCTTATTTTGATGTATTATTGGTACTGGTGTGACTACAAAAATTATGCCACATGCGCATAACTTGTGATAACAATTGCACTCTTCAATTAATCTAAATGAACGGATTTTGGGATATAAGACAAAAATGTATGAAAACACTGTTGGTAATACAAATGACTTGAGAGCAGCAGATGTAGCGGTAGCAATGATGTATGTAAGTATAAAAAGGTATTATTCCTACATCAAACCATTAAGATGCAGCAAAAGTCCCCGTGTAAGATGGCTAATATATTGAGTATTAGCTGAGTAGCAGTTGCAGTTAGGAACGATTGGGCTTATGCTAATATAGTCGACTTATCGGTTGTTCAGCTATTGAAATATGTGGTCAATTCATCGCCATGTGCTAAGCTAGAAACCGAATTATGCATTCCATAATTGGCAGGAATGAAAATTAACCAAATTTTATGGTAAATTCAGCGTGCAATACATGAAAGCGTTCATTGCTATTTTGGCAAGAACACCCCAATGAACACAATGAGTTATGAATTAAAATATTGTAATAATTATTAAAAAAATTAGAAAAGTTTTCTTAACAACAATATTAAAATTATAGAAGTATTGTTTGTTATTGGTTGTAGTATTCTTACCTTCCCAAATTAAAACATGGTTTGCCTAGCTCAAAATAGTTATTTCTATTTTTTACAACTCTTTGATGGAACGAATAGCATATCTGAGAACGTATCCTCCTTTCTTTTCAGTGATATAGGCTCAAATTTCTCTTATTCAATGTTAGCTACATTACCCTATCCACATTGCTGCAATTAAGACTTTTTTATCTGGAGTTATCATCTGTGATGAATGATTCTCCTATAATGAGTATGCAAGTGAAGAGCGTCATGGTCGCACTCTTTCTTAATGGCAGAAATGACATGAAAATGCCCTTAATTCTAAGGTATGGCGGACGACCTTAGGTTAAAGTATCCTGGCACCCACACTAGGTTCAAAGAAAACTGCTTAGTCATCACGTTTATTGGTTTGAGTTTATGAGTATTAATTGTTTATATTTTTCTATTGCGAGGCATATCCAGAAAGTAAGTGTAATGAGGCTCTCACAGCCTGATTGATTTTATGTTCCTCCTGTTGGCAATACGGTAGTATTGCCAGACTTTTCCCCATAGTATAAGGTATTAGCAATAAGTTTCGTGAACAATGTCAAAACAGTATCTCGCCAAGTGCGAAATATGGAAGAGAAAACCTCCATTTGAGATTTCTTTTGAGGCGAAAACTATATAAAATGAAAAAACTATTCTAAAAATTTGCAGTTCGATTCAGAACTAGGAGAAGAATCTGTCTACTATACGATAATGTCAAAACATATTCGGCCAATGCCACCAAGGAACTGCTTGCCACGTTTAAATGGGGTGTTCCGAACCATCGTGTGCATTGCCCGGATTTATAAACTTCAGTTTGCTATCTCTTTACCTCCCATTAAGTAGCAATTTTTGTTAGTAAGATGAGCTTGATGGTAAATATATTTATGTCTTTTTTGGCCAGTTGTGTAGGGACACCTTCCCAATTAAAGAATCGTATACGGGATGTGATCAAAGGAAGATGTGAATTACGAATAAGAATTGATGTGTGAGTTGCTGAAATATCGTGATTCAGAATACACGATTTGTTTTTCCACAATTCCGATCATTTGAGCCGTATTGCTTCACGCAAACCTTTATAACTTCTTTGTAGTATTCCTTATTAATTGTAAGACATTTTGACTGGAACTCATGATGCACCACACCATTGTAATTAAATAAAACTTTAAGTAAAACCTTCACCTTTTCCTTTGAATATACCTCGTATTCTCTGATCTCAAGTTCATCAGTTTTCACTGATCGCTATGGGAATTGGAAATTATTAATCCTAGGCTAAGTTATATTTCTTATCTATAATTTTGTTGTTGTTGCAAATTGTCTCATTGGCCTTCCATTTTTCACTATGTCGGTTTCCAAATAAATGTCAATTGTTCGAGTACGCATCAGCTTCGAGTTATTTAAGTACTAGTGCATTTATCGATTTCCTCGAACTGAAATTTTAAATTAGCACATAATTTAGTCGTGAGCAATTTTTTTATGATTAGTTTCTGATATTCTATATTTGTTGAAGTCCGGGAAATGATTTTATGGATGTATTGGTATCGTTAAACGTTTCTTAATTTATACACTCATTTCGACTTTTGACTTCGATACACTTTGAATTTTCCTCGTATGTAAAACTTTTAAATGACTACAATAAAATGTTATGATTTTAGACTTACAAACAAGTCACTATAGTCCATGATATAAAAAGTTTACATTTAGGAAAATCGAATTTTTAAGCACTCACTTCTAACAAAACCAATCAGTCATAAAAAATGGATGTAAAATTTCAATTTCATCGATTTCAATTACTTTAAATTTAAATTTAGTAATGCCTTTTTTATAATGCATTTTTCTTTTTTAAAGAAATTAATTTTACGACTGCAATTAACTTTTATTATTTATTTTAGAAATTTTTTCACATTGTTGTTATTATTGTTGAAAGTATTTTTTTTTAACTTTTATTTTAAGATATTTAGTATATGCGCTGCCAACTGTTTTCATTTCTAACGATCTGTATTTTCTATAAAATCTGTTTGTAAAACATATGGCCGAAGTACAGCAATTGTGATTGTTAGGATTCACATGCAGTTTTTGTAAGCGACGAAAAAAGAGATTTTTTTATTGTATACTTTATTAGATTTTTTTTTATATGTTTAAAAAAAAGAAAGTGTTTTGTTATAATTTTCTATCAACTATGTTCGGTATAGCCATACATGTAACATAAATATATATTTTTGCAGACATACATATATGCGCTAACATGTGCATTTGTTCAAGCAATAAAATGCCAACATTAACCAGAGCTGCTCTCCACTTAAATTGATTGCATTCAATTTTTGCTACTGTTCACTGCTCTTGATGATTGACTGCCGACGTGTATTATGTTTGAGAAAAAAGAAAACCAAATAAATTTATTTATTGTATTCACAAAAAATGAGAGTAGAACTCTAGTATATTTTTTAGAACTACATGCATACATATATGCCTTTTGTGGTATTGTCAGGGTTTCTATTGGAAGTTCAAACAATTTTTTTTAGCTTTTTTTTGCTATGGATATAAATACTCTTTGATGGATGATGAATGTCCATCAAAAATTGCATTGAACTATTATATACTTAAAATTTTGCACTGATTATTTCATAAAAGTAGAAAAATAATATTTTTAATCAATTTAACTTTTCCTCAGATGCAATATATTTACCTCTAATTTTAGGAAGCTGGTAAACAATTAAAAACACATAATAAACATGTTTGTGTGCATGAATCAATGGATTTATTGAGAGAAAACTTCGGTGAGCAGATAATTTCACGTTTTGGGATGGTCGATATATGCGGACCATCCCGCTACGATTCGGGCCTTGAAACAAAACATCACGCGTGTCATTCACCAGCTACCAGTCGAAATGCTCGAACGAGTCATCCAAAATTAGACTCACCGGATGGACCATCTCAACATTTAAAAGAGATGTTATAAGAAAAATTACAAATAATATCCTTTCGAATGATAATAAACATTCCCCATTAAATTTGAATCTTCTGTGTTTTTTCTTTAAAAAAGTAAATAACCTCTAAATTGATTATCTATTATAATGACCGCTGAAAAGATTTTCCTACTTAAATTTGTGGCGCGATATTGATATCTTTCCAACGAATGGAGCAATTACAATTTATTCTAAGCCATCTCCGAATGGCCGATGGATTTTTATGAGAAGCTTTTTATTTTATGGAAGAAAAACAATCGAAGGACTTGACATTCCCAGCCGAGGAGTGAGCGCAATTAGTAAAATTAACTTCATTTGTTTACTTAAAAAAATAATTTTCCATAATTTTGAATGTTGGTTAGCCTATAATTGAACCCATGGCTGTCAATACTGATACGACTTGTAGAGGTTCGAAAAAAATATAGGCGCTTTCATAAAAATCCATTTGGCATACATATTTTAGTGGAACTACTCCGATATATTAGGGTGAAGGATTTGCTGAAGGCTGTATGCAGCATCTGTTTCTCAGAGGTACGACTGCGAGCGGACA
The DNA here is from genome assembly GCA_030068015.2 of Neoceratitis asiatica. Classification (NCBI taxonomy): domain Eukaryota; kingdom Metazoa; phylum Arthropoda; class Insecta; order Diptera; family Tephritidae; genus Neoceratitis; species Neoceratitis asiatica. Next base: position 60,918,059 of record CM061524.1, on the reverse strand, counting down.
TTTCAATTAAGACTGTACTGCACTGGTTTTGGGACACACTACGTAGAAACTAGCTTCAATGAAAAGTATAACAAAGTCTCGGAGGAGAGCTTCCAATTTCGATGACGATTACGGCAAAAGTATTAAGGACTATGAGTTGAAAGCATACACCTGGTGCTTAGCCCAGCTGGTTGATGACCTTACAAAAGGTAGATGTGATTTCACTGGACGAATAAAAATATATTCTTTTGACTTTTATAAAGCGGCTACCTCCATGAAAATATCAAAATTGTGCTTGGAGACTTTAAAGCTAGAGTAGACAGATAAAGTACCTTTAGCAAAACTATATATAATAAAAATTAGCTTTCACCACGAGATATCCTTGCTTGGCCTCAGACTGATCAACTTCATCGGGTAACGACATACGCTTATTTGTAATTCTAATATGATAATTTCCTAAATCCTACGAGTCCGATCACTAAATAAAACTCCCAAGATTTGTTCGTTTGGCCTCTTAATCGTCAGAAATTTACTCAACGTTTATTTAGTCTTCAATAATTACAATTCTTTACTATACCCAATGACTTATTTTACAATTCTTTAAGGCTCACAATTATTCTCTGCTTCACACAGTGTATCCGTTTCTAAGGCACACACAGTAATGTTAATCTCCCGTTGTCTACTCGCCTTTCCTGTGATAGCTGCTGCCGCTTTTTTAAACCTGAGGATGACCCAAACATTCTGTTCATGCGCTAACTCGTCTACCTGTAGTAGTTGTTGCCGCTCTTTTCGTCTGTCCCTTGTACTGGAAATTTCCATCCCACTGCTACTCCTTTGCCTGACCTTTGTGTTTGGAATTTCCGTCAAAATATTTTGCACTCCTGGTCATTATCCATTCGCCACAAAGAAAAGTACCACGATATGTCAAGCTCCCTGCATTCAGCAATGAGGAAAATAATATTGCCTATCTAGCCAAGTCAGCTGTGTAAAAGAGATAAAGGGTGTTTTTTATAGAGGTATAGAACTTTAAGTTGCAATAAAACAACGATGGATTATTCGATTGACATCAATTTTATTTATCCGAAAGATAATCTTGTGGCATTACATTTTAAATATGATTTCTGGCATATGATCACCACGGCTGGCGCGGATGTAGTCCAATCTGGACCTCCAATTTTCGATGACTTTTTCCAACATTTGTGTCCGTATATCGGCAATAACACGGCGAATGTTGTCTTCCAAATGGTAAAGCGTTTGTGGCTTATCCGAATAGACCAATGACTTTACATAGCCCCACAGAAAGTAGTCTAGCGGTGTTAAATCACAAGATCTTGGGGGCCAATTCACAGGTCCAAAACGTGAAATTAGGCGGTCACCAAACGTGTCTTTCAATAAATCTATTGTGGCACGAGCTGTGTGACATGTTGCGCCGTCTGGTTGAAACCACATCTCCTGGACATCATGGTTATTCAATTCAGGAATGAAAAAGTTAGTAATCATGGCTTTATACCGATCACCATTGACTGTAACGTTCTGGCCACCAACGGTGTTTCAACATACACTAGAGGACTACCTTCACTCCAAATGCGGCAGTTTTGTTGTTTTGTTGACGTAGCCATTCAACCAGAAGTGCGCTTCATCGCTAAACAAAATTCGCTTATGAAAATCGGGAACAACAACAGTCTCGTTTTCCGCACAGAACCATTATTTTCGAAACAAAATTGCACTATTAGCAAGCATTGTTCAGGCGTGAGTCTATTCATGATTAATTGCCAAACCAAACTGAGAATAAATCACTTGACAGCTGTTAAATCGGTAGCCATCTTGAGAAGTAATGCCAACTTAAAGTTCTATTCCTCTATAAAAAACACCCTTTACAAAGGTTAAAGACGTATTTGCAAACAGAAAAAGCAAGAGATAAAAATGCGGGAGTGTGCTCGCAGAATCGGACGACTTTCAGATGGTTTCAAGACTGCGGCATTTTCACTTACGAACAGAATCTGGTAAGTATTGTTCAGAGTATAAGTATTGTTCATATGAAAAAAAAAACACTTAAGTTGCAGTCAAATGGATTAGCTCTGGTCTACCGTAATGATGTTCCAGAGTGCTAATGACGACATTTACGTTTGTTGGATGTATAAGAAGCGAATCAACTTGATACGCGCTTTCCCTTTAAGCGCTTTTTGAAGACGGTGTACGCATATAGATTGGTTGTTTCACTATATGCTACTGAAAACAATGGCCATTCTTCCGGTGAACCGTGAAACTCAGGCAAATCGAGTATCTTACGAATGGGTTGATAATTTCCTATTGCAAGTAGTGGCTGATTGTTTTTTGGCATTGCGAATATACTCTGGCGCGATGTTTGGTGGTAACTAGGTTATTGCTCGGTTGAATTGGTGGTTTTGGCCAGATATTGAGAATAACAATAATTATTATTAAAGTACATACCTTTGGCGGCGGCTGAGCTGTTGACGTAAACGCTGATAGTTGTTTTATTTGAGATGTGATTATTGATGGTGGCGGCATATGAATATGTTGAGTTTGGTGCATTTTCGACGACTGGTACAGGTAAGGTCAGCTACCGTGGTGACGGCAGAAACGATGTCGGCTACAGCTTCCGGATTACGTTCGTTGGTAGTATTTTTACTACATACGTTATGTTGAAGACTTACGACATCCTGTAGTTGGAGTTTCTCCTTCTCTGTGGCGGCTAAATCTACCTGTAATTTTCTAATTTGTTCGCGTAGCTCTTCTACGACATTTTTACGTGGTGTTATAGTGCGATCGATCTCATCGTTTTCGCTGTCGTCGGACATTATTACGTTCGCTTGTGAATTTTTCTGATTGCTAGGTAAGTTGTAGTAGGCGACGCTGGTAGGCTTCCGGATATGTTCAACCTTTGAATTCTTCATCAAATAATCGTCGATGAAATCACGAATTTATTCAAGTAGAATAAATACTAAAAGAATATTAGGACGGCGATAAATAAAATAAAACGGGAGCTTAAAAACAATATGACTAACGTAAAACAGAGTTGCACGAAAAGTAATATTAATTCAAATTAGGATTATATAAATTTAAGTGCTCAGTATATGAGTTTAAAAAAAAATTGTTATTTTTCATATGTCTGAGCTTGGTATTCCCTCAAAACTTATACGGCTATGCAAAATATAGTTAAGCAACATCAAAATCTGAGTTGGGAAATACCTCTAAACAAGACTTAAGAAAAGGTGAATTTTTCTCTTAACATATGACTTTTTGACCCTAATGTTTTAGAAAATAGAAACAAGGGCTGCAGAGCAAAATATAAAAGATGCAATATTTTAAAAGAGCGTACAACTACGAGTGTATGCGGATGATACTGCTCTATTCTCTAGACTGGATAAGATAGCGAGTCGAGTGGTCTTAAACGAAATATCTCCATATCTTATTCCACAAAAAGATTTTTTAATTAACGTTTTCGTTGACAGAATAGATTTTGGCCGAGCTCCTTCTCCTAGACGTAGAGTTTATTCTAAGTCGTCTCCAAACGGCCAAAGGATTTTTAACATTTCCTGCCGAGGAGCGACTGTAATTAGAAAAATTTATTTTCTATATTTTTGGATGTTGATCGTGGTGTTTTCAAAAACATAACTATGGTAAATTGTATCGTGTTTAAGAGTCAAAATGACTAATTAAAGTACAGGAGGTCATTGATTTGATGATGGAATAATTATACAATAGGACAATGAATCCTGACCTACCATTGTAAGTGATATAGAAGAAGACTTGGTATGCGCTACTACCACAAATGAAGTGACTAGTTGAATTTAAGTAGTTCCATGTTTTCCAGACGAGGGGATAACTTTGTTAATACAATCAGATATCGGACCTACATAGATTACTTAGAAGAATTTTTGTACATAAAGTACAATAGTTGTTGAATGAAGCTCGCTGTAAAATGGTTGTCCCAATCTTCCTAAAGAGCGAACAAGATGACGAAGTTTGGGTTCTTATGTATGCAAATCTAATAAGTCAAAATACTTTCCTAGAAATCAAAAGGCACTTCACTCGATTATTGCTATAGTCATTTGTTCAACTGAAAAAGTTTGGCACATGGTGAGTTATTCACGAAATGCTTTCTATATTTTAGTCTCTTGATGCGTCCATAAAAATAATAATTAAAACAAGTTTTGTAGCCGAATGTGATTATTGCTTTCGCAAAAAATAAAATACCACAATGATACGACGCAAGGCCAAGAATATGATCACAATGGCGAAAATTTTGATTACTTAAACAATCACCTCAGGAAAAAAGTGTATGTACATTTTTGCTCACACTGATTTCTTATCACAGAATAACAATATTTATTTTCAGGTATAGAGGTAGATTTTGCTACATTATCTGATTAGTTAATTTCCATGTTCAAAATTTATATTAAAAAACTTGAAAGCTCGACAGAAGCGCAGTCGAAGATCGAAGGATGTATGAAACTTTGAAGGAAGCTTAATTAGTTAGATATATGTCTCGGGAGCATATATCCAAGCGGCAGAGTCAACATACACTGACACGTGTTACGTTTGCTGAAAATCTGAAATTTTGTTTATTTGAAGGTTCACTAATAATTTGGACAGCTTTTGTATAAGCTGGAAAGCCTCCGCTGAGATTCATACTCACTCGTAGGAATGCATAAATATACATTAAGCATTGAATAAAGTACTGATTGAGTTTTCTGGATTTGAGAAAAAAAATTAATAGTTTTTAATTTGAAAATCTTAATTAAATGCCGTGACGCTATCCCACACATATCATCTTATACAAGTTCATATACAGTCTTCTTAGTGGCATGATATGAAATTAACTCTTTAACGATCAGTTCTTCAACGAGTTTAAAATTAGTAAACTAATTGTCGGCTAAAATATTACATTCTATTTCAAAAAGGAACTAAAGAGTTCGGGTAATTGTTTTGGATAACCTGTTGGGCATATAGACATTACTTCAAGGTAAGTTGTTTACGAAGTCCCCTACGTAAACATTAAGAGGCAGATTTCGATTACGTCAAGCATTATACAAAATTTATTATATAGAAAACGTCTAGATAGCTTCTGAAAAATTGATGTTATACAATGGTAAGGTGAAGGTGCTGACCGCACTTTACGAATCAGTTACGTCCGAATAAGGGTTAAAATTACATTTTAGTAAGATAGAACTTGGAGAAAATTATGATGAACATCGTCATGAAAACTTTATTGTAATTGACTATTTTTTTCTTTTTAAATACAACGATTTGATAGGATGTGCCAGTTTCCCTATTCTCAGGTATCCCATCTCCAATTCCATCCTGCTTTACATATTTTATGTAAATTCAAATCATAAAAAGTTTACGAAAATTTATTAAGTCGCTGACAAGGCGCTTAATACACTTTTGCTGTTAAACGACACTTTAACCCCACCTATTTTTTTATCACTGCCGTGAAAGGTTAACAAGTTGTAAATAAAATTGTGTCAAAAGTAAAATATAAAAATAATATTTCAGTACACTCAGGGAAAAATGTTAATAGACATGGTAAAAAAGTTGTCGAAAAGTACTAAGATATTGTCAAATCTTAAAATAAAGTAATAAATTATAACAAATGGCGTATTTTTACTTCCTTACTTGTATGTACGATTATAAGAGGTTTGTTCAAAGGAACAGGTGAATTTTGAATTTTTTTGAAAAGTATTTATTTCTTCATAAAAATCTATTTTTTCCCCTTCAACGTAATACACTTGTACTAACGAAACATTTGTGAAATACGCTATGGCCATCAGCTCTTCCTTCGATTCTGACTTGATCTTATCAATGGTGGCAAAACGCTCTCCTTTCATTGGTTTCTTTAGTTTTGGGAATAGGAAAAATTCACAGGGAGCTAAATCGGGTGAATACGGTGGTTGAGGCATGATTTCGGTTTTGTTTTTGGCCAAAAAATTACAAACAAGCATTGATGTGTGCTGGTGCATTATCGTGATGCAGAGTCCACGATTTGTTTTTCCACAATTTTAATCGTTTGCGCCGTATGGCTTCACGCAAACGTTCCATAACTTCCTTATAGTATTCCTTATTAACAGTACGATCAATGAACAAAACCTTCACCTTTTCCTTTGAACATACTTCCTACATATATTACTCTGAAATTCGAATTAATAAAACTCCACAAATTCTACAAATACTAAATTGAAGTAAAACAGGACTTTTTTCAACTATACGCCGGTACTTTTTCAAACTCACATTTCTCACTATAAACATTTCGAAACTTGTTAACAAAATGTATTAAAACTTTACATTCAGTCAGCCAGTGAGTAACATGGAGAATGAGAAAATCATACGCAAGAAAAAGTTTTTCTTTTGTAAGTCTAAAATTATGCAAACATGATAGACTTCATAATGTGCAGCTATGACCATGTTTCAGTGGAAGATTACCAGATTCGTTTTGAGGCAGCGTTTATACGCTCTACTTGTAACAAATCTACTTATCTCCTACCATAAAGTACTTTGTAAATATTTTGTGTACTTTTCTTTCACTTTCTAAAGTTTTTGCACTGAACGTGTCGTGGCTTAGTGAAAAGTAAATAGGTGCAAAGCAAATATCACTGGAAAGTATGAAAAGTTTGGTGCGTGCTTAGAATTAAAAAAATTTTTTTTTGTTGTTGAAAAGCATGTTAATATAGGCGGATAATTCAATAGAAAATGGAACCAATTGGATTTTTTCCATTTAGAGTTTGTATCATTTTGAGTTTCGAAAAAGTTTCCTTACATTCAAAAAAAAAAAAAAAGAAAAAAAAAATTTAAAAACAAAAAAAATTATTGAAATATAAAAAATAAAATATGAAATATTCAGCTTTTACTTTATATTTTCTATTAAGAATACTTACATATATATATCTAGCACTAAGTGTTTTATGTGACCGTCTTTAACATGTAAAATGTTAAATTTACTGTACTGCTTTGGAACTCACATATTTGCAACACTTTACTAAAATGATTTATTCGGTTTTCTCACCTCACACACACTTCAATTTCAACTGGTTGTCATCGCACCTGCGACTGATGGGCATCCGCTGTGTAGACGTGATAATTTTGTTCACGAAGTTGTGTATTGTGTCCGCGATTGAATGATGGAATACTCATATAAACTACATACTCTTACATATCTATTGGATTTAATTCGCAAGGTCGTCTTGTGTGTACACATATCTGATTTTGACTGAAACCTTTTTATTGCAGACAAATTTTTTTGACATTTTTAGAAATGTCACAAGCATGTCTAATATTTGCTTATAAGAAGGAATGTACAGTGGTTACATATATTTGGCGCTTTGTAACCGCTGAAGCGATTTTCCGGCCGAAATCCAATTTGTGTAGTGATGTTTTTGGCAACAAATGGAGGGACTACAGTTTATTCTAGGCCTCCTCCGAACGGCCAATTAATTTTTATGAGGAGCTTTTATTTCATGTCAGAAATACACTCGGAAAAATTGATTTTCTATAATTTTGGATGTTGATCGAACCTGTACTCGCACTCAGGCCTTCCAAATTGTAGTTCGCAATGCTAACCAAAAAGTTCAAATGAAACCGGTAAGCGAACTACCACCTAAGCATTCTATGTAGTGGAGGTCTTCCTATTCCATGTGCGGGTACTGCACCGAAAACTTTTAAAGCTGGAGCGCTTTCATCCATCAGGCGACCTGTCCAGCATAGCCGTTGTCGAAGACAGCTTTGAAATCGATGAAAAGCTGGTGTCTCGCGAATCTTTTCACTCAGGTCTTCTCCAATATTTATCGCATGGTGAATATCTAACCAATGGTGGATTAACCATAGCCACACTGATAAGGCACAAATCAATTTGTTGGCGGTGGCCTGTTATCTTTCACACTATACGCTAGATAGGACCTTTAATGCAATATTGAGGAAGCTTATTCCACCATTATTGGCGCAGACTGTGGGGTTGGTGTTTTTTTTATATTAGACACTTCATACATAAGTTCCATTTGTCAGGCAGGCTTTCATTCGGCCATATTTTGCAATATTTTTTTCCCCGCCATAATAAATATATCTGCAGGTAAGCTGTCGGTTTCGGGTTTCGCTATCTTCGGGTCTTTCACTTTTACTGCCATCCAGTAAGTTGGAGAAGTTTTCCCTCCATACCCTAATTCTTTAGACGTATGTTACGTCTGGCTTACCTATTCAACTCTCGGTATCTATTCTACTCTGCCCTTGTTATGGTCGACCGCAACGTTCCATGGTAGGTGGTCCATTTTCTCTCCACAGCACCACGTCAATTCTCATCATACCAGCTCTTTCTGTAGCCTGCCAAAAATTCCATTGTTTCTGCAGCAGCGGAAGGTCAGGAGTTTGGGATCCTGTTTCACAGTTCCTCAATATCGTGCTGCTGCATTTAGTGATTGTAGCTTTTCGGCGAAGAACCTTCGGGAGTTCTTTGCTGTACAGAGGCGGTTTTGAAGGTCGTCGAAACGTAGGCACATAAATAACATTGGATACATACTTCCGCCAAGCACAACCTGATCGCTGTGGTAGCGTGTTTTTTCAATCCGGCGACAACAATTTAGCCTGATGAATTTTCTAGTATCACATCTAGTACTACACATAACCACATTTCCGGTTCCGGAGAAGTTTGCAAGCCTCAGCCCGTTTAGAGATGTTTCGTCATGGAGGCTGAAATTTCCGACGATTGTGCCAAAGATATCTTCTTTACCGACGCCGTCGTTGAAATATCACGATTTTGACATCGTGACGATGCACCTTTATTAGATACGTTCTAGGCGCTCATAGAAAGCATCTCTGGTCACATCGTTATTCTTTTCCGTTGGGATATGGGCTCAAATCAGCGACGTTGAAAATCTTCTCTTTGGCTAGATGTTAATTTACCGAGGTGAATGCCAGCACTCGGTGATGGAGCCTCTCTCCCACCACAAACCCAACACCAAATTTGCGCTCCTTTAAATGGCCGCTGTAATAGATATCACAAGCATCCACATTCTTCCGTCCTTGTCCCGCCCATCAGCTTTTAGCCTTACGAGGACATCAACCAGCTGGGCAGGGACACCTTCCTAATTAAGGGACCGGACATTCCAGGTGCATTCCCTCAAATCATGATCCTTTAAACGTTTACGGGGTTCGTCATCAAAAGGGGGGTCTCTCATCCGAGGCATATGTTGATTTTTCATTGGAGTATAGTTTTCATGTGGTGGGTTCCAAACCCTACGCACAACCGCAGGGGATTCGCCTTCTCACTTTAGCTCGCCTCCAAACGGATGTTTGTTGACTACCTACAGAAGCTTTCCTCACTTACGTGAACTTCTACACATGGCCGCATCCTCCATAAAAAGTTTTATGCCACCAAAATACAAAATGCAAGGAAAACTAACAACTAAATGACAAATTGTAATAATTTAGCACTTAAATACATAACCAATAATTAGAATAATGTCATCTCCTATAATTTTAAAAAATTGATCAGTCCAAGTCATCTACATCAAAACTATTGACTATGTACATGTGAACTTTCGCTTCAACTGAAAGAAAGGATTCATTCACTATCTATTAAATTTTTAGTTTAACATACTCTATATGCTTATTGTAAGTTATTGAAAGAAGTAGAAGAGAAAAATAATCGACAACAAACTCCGTTTTGTACTATTAAATATAACAGTCTCTGTCCACTGTCTATAATTTGACGCAGGTGGATGGATAAATTTTCAACATACGATTTCCAAACTGTTCACGACTATGATGATTCTACCTGGGTTTGGCTTTTTTTCAGCAAAAATAATTAATACGTTTACTAAGCATATATAATATATAATATATATTCTCGATTTTTATGTTATCAATTTTAAGCCAATTTACTTGCTACTACAAAGCTTGGTGCTAAATTTGGCAGTACAAATGTCTAAAATGTCTAAAAACTCGCAGTATATATATAATTTTTATTTACTAAAAAATAAAAAATTGAGCTTTTATTACAAAATATTATATTATACAATATTTTGTGTTTAGTCTGGTTAAACTTGGTAATGGAATATTCCATCTCTCGGCGCGAGCATTATTTGCATTTTGAAAACTTTGAAGTTCCACAACTAACTAAACTCTTGCAGCACTTAGTTATTGCGAAACTAGGCGAAAGCACTCCACGATGAGGTTTGTGTAATACGAACAGACATTCTCACATACCAATGTATGCAAGTAAATGTAAGGAAGCACATCACCTGCATATAGTGAGTTTTAAATAAACACATTTAACTGAAGTGATGTGCGAAGTGTCAACAGCAAGCGCGAGGTAAAAGTTAAAAAAAAAAAAAAAATTTTTAAATTAAAATATATATATGTATGTACAGTGGCGAGCATAAGTGGATGAATGTTTGTCACTTCTGCACTTATTTGTTCATAACATCCGTTGTACTTATTCAAATAAAACCATTTCTTTTTAAATTTGTAATCCATATATTGTACTAACATATTATGAGGAAAAGTCAAAAAAAAAAAAAATTAAATGCAAAAAATTCTAAGGCAAAAAACTAAACATATCTCCATTCATCCCATTTTGCACGTGAGTGAAAATTCAATTAGTTACATCAGTTTAGTATTTAGTCCACAGGCGTTTGTTTTTTATTACACTTTGGACTCGTTTTGGCATACTTTCTACCAATTTTTCAATTCTTCCATTAGGTATTTCGGTCCATTCTGTCTGAATCCTTGCCCAAAGCTCGTCCATATTTTTAGGGGCTCTTTCATACACTGCCAACCTTTTTTTTTAAAGGGCCCATAGATTCTCGATAGGGTTGAGATCTGGGCTTTGTGCAGGCCACTTTAGCACTTGGAAACGTTGATCATTCAATCAATTTTTCACGATTTTAGCAGTATGTTTAGGATCACCGTCTTGTTGAAAATACACCTCGTCTTCGGGATACGCACTTAGATCGACAAAATCTGGCAAATATGTTTGCAAAATGTTAAGGTAGTCTTCCTTCTTCATAATGCCTTCTATTTTCACAAGTGGGTCGACATGCCACCAGGTGAAACATCCCCAAACCATTAGATTACCTACACCATGTTTCACAGTTTGTTTCACTTGATGCTTTTGTAACTTTTCCTGTGGCCGGTGCCAGTAGTATTGCTTTCTATCTGATTGGATTCTGATTTCATCTGACCATATCACTCGTTTCCAGTCATCAACGCTCCAATTTTTATATTTTGTACAAAATTTTAACCGTGCTTCCACATTTCTGTCAGAAAAAGCTGGTTTTTTTTTGCTTGATTGCTGATACCAAACCGATCTGTCGATGGGCTCTCCGCGCAGTCCACTTACTAACATCCTTATTTATTTGCTCCGCAGCCAATTTTGGTGTTATGGAGTCTTTACGCCGCATTAACCGCTCCATAACTCGAGCATCTCCATCTGTAAGTAGCCTTCGACGACCTTTAATGTTTGAATCAGGCTTCACATTCCGTCTTTTTTGAGCGCATAATACAGTACTGTGACAATATGCGATATTTTTCGCATATTTACACTGTTTTATCAATCGTTGAACTAAACACACTTAAACGCTCTATTATATTTGAACAAGTGACAAAAATTGTGCCTTTGAAAACAAAGTGTTGAGCTGTAAACGAAATTCGCAAGATTTTCATAAAACTGTAAACTCAAAGGAAATTTTTTCAAAAAAAGCATAAGGTGCAAAATTGGATGAATGGAGATATGTTTAGTTTTTTGCCTTAGAATTTTTTGAATTTAATTTTTTTTTACTTTACTTGCATAATATGTTAGTACAATATATGGATTAAAAATTTAAAAAGAAATGGTTTTATTTGAATAAGTACAACGGATGTTATGAACAAATAAGTGCAGAAGTGACAAACATTCTTCCACTTATGCTCGCCACTGTGTGTATACTCGTACATACAACCTGCCACGCAAGCGATTCATTCAAACGAGGTAGTCGCAAAGATAATGTAACGCAATTGAAAAATGCTTTCGGCGAGGTCAGAAAATGTCAAAAAGGGCCTGCTTTGATTTTTTTATTTATATATATTTTTATTTTTGTTACACACGACGAGAGTGCGTTTCAACAATTCTTTTAATTTACTCGCATTTAATTAGAATAATTATCAACAAGCGAATGTGGTTAGAGGAACGCGCATTTGTATAGACGCAAAGTAAAGTAAAGCAATGTATCACTAACACCTACACACCCCATGCGGTATATAAATACTGCAGTGTAGTATTGCACTCGAATGTATATACATACATGTATGTGTTTGCAATAGGGATACAAGTTAGACACAGCATGTAACTGCTGTTCTCCATTCGCTTTTGCATTAATTTCACGTTGCCTCCGTCACACATATATACATTTACACACACGTTTAGTAAACAAGACATAAATGGTTATATGCGAATGTACGTAGCCAAATATGTTTCTCTTGAGTGTCTTGCAAACAGCCTTTGCGGTAGCAAGGAATTTATATCAAATTGTTACTCATTGTTGCCACATTGAAGTGAAAATAGCATACACATAGGTATATATACACTTATGTACGTACACATATGTATGCATTGAGACTGGTGTAAATTTCTTAATAACTCTTAATGGTAATGCGGTTAGCCAGTATCTCTGACAATATCTGAAAGCGGAAGATGTCAGTTGATCAATTATATATGTAACGCTAACATGCTTCCATGGGCAGTGGTTTTAATTTCAGTCCTTCTTCTTGACTGCTGTAGGAGTCGCTTACACGATTATAGCTTACCAAAAATATCGATATCCCTCTTTTACTCTCAGGTGACAGCTGGGGACAAAAAATTAAGATAGATCGCTCTCCACTTAATCTTTCCAAAGAAAATTGTGATTTTGCTGACATCTGCAGTGCTGATTGGTATCTTCTATAATATGCTTCTGGTAATATTTGACATCACCACACATAATCATAACTGTAATAGCAGCTCTTGCTGGTGAATAATCTTTTTCGTAATGGTGAAAATCTGGCATTGAGAAAAACCCTAGTTCGTTAACTTTAGGCTTGTTGAGCATACTATTTTTAACTATAAAAGCATGGGGTGTCGCCCTTTTTATGGATCGTAAAAAACACATTCAGGTTTCAAATGTCGATACTTTTTTCTGACTATGTTTTTCAAAGAAGCTGATGCATCTACCTTGTCAATCCATTGCTACCATTTCTACACAGCTCAGTAGGTCTTGTTACTTTAGAAGCAAGCAATCCCTATTCAAACTTAACATTTGTCGGGCAGCGCCAATTATTTCTCATCATCGTGGATTGTGGATTGAGCTTCACCTTCTGCCGGTGGTGCCTCACTAGTCACTGTAATTCTGCCGGCTGGAAATTTGTTATCGCAATGAACTCATTATGCTCTGGATATCACTACATAAACTTTTTAATTCCCATAATAGATAGTATGCTCTGATTATTAGCCTCACTTTTTCTTTTGATTTTTGAGCATACTTACTCATTCAGCTTCACAAGATCATCCGATTCAAGTATTTAGTCCTCTCGCTATTTTTGAATGCAACTGGGTACAAAGGAGTGTAGTACTGCTTCTGGATATATAGTTAAAGTTTCAAGGTTAAGCTCAATTCGTAATCCTTGGACATGTAAGCAACCCTTATGCCAGACTTGGTGAATAAAAAGTGTGGAGTTTTAGACAAGGTTAAAGGAGCGGTAGCCTTATTGGAGCCACACCGAGAGTTCACTAGAATCTTTGTTCTGGCTCTCTATACAATTGAGTCCTAATACAATCGCCTACAAGCAGAATGAAGTTGTGAGAATAAAAAAGAAAACGAAGCCTTGGACGAGAGACACCACTTTGTATTACTACGATTTAGGGGTGGAATGTGAGTTTTATTAATTGACAAAGTGTTTCTGTTCAACTGGTTATTATCCCCGTAAGACTAATGGCTGCGACACCGCCATGAGGAATGGAAGACGGTGTGTCTTTCTGCCACGTACTACAGTGGCCATATAAATAATTCACTCCCATATATTGAGTTACTGATGAGCGTTCTCAATGACAAAGAAAGTCGGCTAGAAATTTATTCGACTGTCTGCAGCTATTTTACGTAAAACCTTCCCTGAGTTTGTTGGCGGCTGGGCAACAACTTAGTGGTCCGAGTCGTTTTTGGGTCCTCAGAGTGTACGCATCTCTAAAACACTGGAAACGTATTGATCGTCTATCAGAACACGATCGATCTGCGAGTTTTTCTATCCATAGACAGCTAAGTAGTTTGATAATTTTTCTTGGGTTGGAATCTAGTGCTATAGACAACCATATCTCACGGACCGGGGAAATCGATCGGTCTTTGCAGATTTGGGGATATATCGCGATTAACGCTTGAAATTGAAATCGTGTAACATAATTTTAATACTGTGGCGGAAGGTTCTCCAGGCAGTCTTATAAGCCATATTTGAAGGGAATGCTAGTACGTAGTGAGACGTTAGCGTTTCCAATTTTTTTTGTACAAAACTTTTGAAAAAGATAATTATAAGTATATCACTTTGGTCACAGCTATTATATCAAATATTGCACTCATATAATAATCTAATTTTATTGTCTCGATTGAATTAATATTTTATTTATTTAATAACATTAGTCATTTAAAGGTTTACTAATTAATTATTTGCTTTTTGAATTTTTAATAAATGGTAACCATTTTCAAAAATATTTTCCATTTTAATTAAGCCTTAATAACTCCACTCAGACAGCTTACATTGCAATATTTCAATTAAATCAAGTATTTTTACATTAATTTTTTCTTTTGTAAAAAATAATTGGCAACTCTTTTTGAAAATAAATATATTTATTGAATAATATACGCATTCTCGAAGACAAAATATAATAACAGTAAACTAATTTTGATTTAAATAAATGTCGTTTCATTTCGATTTTTGTTTCAATATAAATAATTCCAAATATTTTTACTTCATTCAAATTTGAAGGTGTCTACGAATAAATTTTTCGAATTCCATTGCTAAATTAATCAGACGCACATAACAAATTAGAGGAGGAGCTTGGCCCAAAATCACTTCGCCAATTACCAAACACCAATTGTATATATGTTAAACACGTCAATTGTAAAGGACCTGGCCTGATACATATATGGAATTAGGAACAATTAAATCCATCGAAAGACGCGTGTCTAAATTTGACAGCTGTCGGATAATTACTTTGTGAATTATAGCAATTTTTGTAATTGTAAAAAGACAGATAAAAATTGATAAAATATTGCTTTATGAAAGATAAAATATCGTTGAAGCAAAAACATTGCACGACGACTGGACCCTGCCACAGGAAAATCAACCATCAAGGATTGATATACTAAGTTTAGATCTGATGAAATGAGCATCGAAGGCAGTGAACGTAGTGGACGCCCAAAAGAAGTTTTGATGAGAGATGTTCAAGCATAATAAATACGAGTTTTTGCATCGATATATGACAATGGATGAAACATGGATCCATCATTTCACCCCAAATTCCAATCGATATCGTCAACTACACACAATGAAAACGCTGCAAAGCATGAAAAAACCCAGCAGTCGGCTGGCAAGGTTATGGTGTCTGTATTTTGGAATGCGCATGAAATAATTTTTATTGACTACCTTGAAAAGGGAAATACCATCACTGGGATTATTACAAAGCATTATTGACCGTTTGAAGGACAAAATAGACAAGTCAGTGAAATTGGTGGTAAAAATAAATGAATTGGGCTATGAATAGCTTCCGCATCCACCGTATTCTCGATGACTGGTCTCCGGAGATTATTTCCTGTTCTCAGATCTCAAAAAAATGCTTGCTATAAAGAAATTTTTGGTCAAATGAAGAGGTGATCGCCAAAACCGAGGCCTATTTTGAAGCAAAGGAGAAATCGTACTACAAAAATGGTATCGAAAAGTTGGAGGGTCGCTTTACTCAGTGTACTGAACTATGTTGAATAAAAAACTGAATTTTTTCACAATAATGTGTAGGCTGCGGACTTTTCAATTGACAAAATAGAAATACCAAAATACAATATATATTAAGTTGAAATATGCATTTAAAAACTAAAATGCTTGCTATTTAGCAATTTAAAAAAATTTTTTTTTAGATATATTCTTGTATATAATTTACTTGTATTTATAAATATTTTAGAATTTTTTGATATTTGTAATATTAAATTAAATTTATCTTATAAAGAAAGCTCTTAAGGGACAACTATGTAAGCTTAATCCAACAATTCAAATTATATTTACGTACACATAAATACAACCTCTTAAAGGAAGAAAAAAATTCTTTGCATATTTTGTGGCGCTTTGACACGTGCACATTACATTATGCATGCATTTGGGCGAAGTGAGTTAGTAACGTAATAGACGTGCTGGCTTGACCCAGTTTACGCCATAAAGCGGACTAAAGTGTATTAACAAATTATTAAATTTATATTGCGCACATTTCGGCGAAATGCAACGTCAGCATCGTTTGCGATGAAATGACTAAAATTCATATTAAAAAATTTATATTTCTTCGCTAAAAGAGTTTGTTTGCAAAGTAGAGTTTTTCGGTTGAGTGTTGAGTGTAAGAAATAAGAGTGTCTATAAGCAAACAATTACAGATAGTAATAGCAGAGTTCGAAAAATGGAAATATGTAGGAATTCATTTACTTGTATAAGAGCTTTTTTTCTTGAGAGAGAGACAGTGTTGACAAATGCGTATGCTCTCTAGGTTTCGTGTAGAGCAAAATTCATGTTTTATTCGCCGTGCTGTGAAAGATATTTCTCTTCATTATATTATATTTATATTTCCGTCTGATTATTTCAAGAACACTTGTTGATTCATATCCACTCTTGTGGACGAAAAATTTTCTCTTTTATCTGTGTTATTTAAAGAGAAAACCCGCATGCATACACACTCAATTGAGATATATGCACTACGTTTGCTGTTATTATACCTTTTGTTCTCTCATTGCAGTACACCAGGCATAAAATATTTGATTTCTTATATATTTGTGGAAAGTACCGGTTATTATATATTAAAATATTTAGTTTCGCTTCATTCAATTTTAAACATTGTGCTTAAAAGGGAGAGCTAAATATACAATACACAATCTCCTAAAAGAGTGCACAATTGTTGGCATATGCCGATGATTTTGATAGCAAGACAGTGTCTTAGAGCCTTTGCTGTTAATTTTATTCATCAGTGATGTCACTTCCTGTTTTCTTAAATCTAAATTTTTTATTTATGTTGTTGACCTTAAGATTTACTCAGTAATTAAAGTTCTATTGATTCCGCTGCGCAGCAAGTAGACCTTGGCAAGCTGCAATATTGGTACACCCGGAACCACCTATTGTTGAATATCAAAAAGTGTTCTCGCTCCACTTATAACCGAAAGTTTCATAATTTCCTTATTTGTTACCATACTTCTTGGATACTTCTCGATTCGGTTTCCAAAATTAAAGATCTAGGTGTTTATTTCGATACAAAATTGAGTGCCTATACTTTTTCAAAATCTTACGCAATGCTGGCCTTTATTCGCCGTAGTAGTACTCCATTTTCAAATCCCTACACAATGAAGATTCTTTATGCTTCTCTGGTAAGAGCAGGGCTCGACTGTGCTTTAATCATCTGGAGACCGTATCAATATACGTATATAAACAGCAGATGACGATTTCCGGCCTTAGACCAAGAATCCTCTTGGTGGCGATGGACAGAACTAGGACGGAAGAAGATGGGGTCTTTTGAATTCTGTTACAGTGACCATATTTAGTGGCCAGTGAACTAACAGAAGATTTCAAGACCGGAGCTTATTCATGTAAATACCAAGTAAGTAATCTGGTAGCAAATATCCAGAACATACTTAGTACATGGATGGAGCACTTGCTAAGCTTACTGTAGTAAACGTGAAACACTAGGTGATGGTAAGCTCGAAACACCAATGTTGTTTATGTTGTCCCCAAATTGTGCTTCGGGGCCAGTCTTTGGCCGGATAAAAATCCGGGTCGTTCCGGTAAAAAGACTCGACTGTCAAAGCAACTATTAGATTTTAATCCCCACTTACGACAGGCATGCCTTACCGCGGGTAAATTCTTGAGCCCCGAACCCGCAGGTGACGATGGTATAGCCATGGCTTATCGATTGAGGTATTCAAATACCGTGAAGAACTGACAAAGTGGATCCAACATCTCCTTTGATGAATATGGTCGAACGAATGCATGCCCAACGAATGGAACCTAAATCTGCTGAGTCAGGAATAGCAAACTACTATAGCGTGCTGCAGAAGGACCTTTCATATATTTTCTAATGATTGTATTATATCAGTACCAATTTTTGTTATCTTAATATTAACTGTTAGAAAATAAGACTGATTTTGAAATTCGGAGCACTCAAAAACATAAAAATTAAGTAAAAATTCAAATGTATATTTCGCCTTCTCTTTGCTAACTTGTGTTGTTAGCTAAAATAATTTTAAACTGATATATTTCAGAACGTAAGTAAAATGTTTTAATTTTAGAGAAATATCCTGCATCCAACCTATGCCAGCTGCATTCAACCTTACCTATCAGTTAGGTTGAAGTGTTTTCTGGATATCGGCTCAATGAGGATTTCGCTAGTCGTTTGACCAATGTGTGAGGTTAGCAGAATAAAGTAATCGATGCATCTTTGCACCCGCTAATCTGTTCTGTCTCTAAAGGTTTTCGTCCGAAGCCATAGAAAATGAAATGCCTTAAAAATTTATGTCTCTTTGCAACTCCTGCAGAGTTTTGATGATGCTACGCAAAGCCCCGTGTGTATTTGTCTAATAGAAGATGTACTTTAAAAAGATTCACCACTGTAGATAGGTTCTCTGTTTATGTCGAAATTGGAATGGAAGTGCCCTTCTTGGGTAGCTTAGTACCTAGGTCCTGAAAGAATTTATTAGCTATCATGTTAAGAGATCTGCGAAAATTTTCGGCCTTTGCTAATTTTGTTTTACAGTTTAATATATTTTCTAATATAATAAATAAATTTCCAAAATTCTTTGAAATACCAGTAATATTTCTGATTTTCACAACATTTAATTTGAAAAAATTTAATATAATTTAGGTTATAGGTTAATGAGCTTTATTGGAAAGGCCTATTTGTTAGTTTAGGTTTACTCAGTGGTAGGTATAGCACTCGCCTGTCAAGTCAGGATCTGTTGATTCAATCTCTGTCATAAGAAGTTTGATGAGGAGTTGTGGTGACCCCGAAAAACAGCTGTCAATTCAATTAAAAAAAAAAAAAAAAAAAAAAAAATACTACAGGCCTTTCCAATGAAGCTCACTTAATTCTAACCAAAAGTAAATACAGGTCGCAAAAAATAATTAAAATAATTTATTTTCAATACGAAATTGTGTCCTTAAAATTAAACAATCTTTATGGAATTTCCGATATTCGTTTCCAGATTGCAATGACTTTTTTTTAACTTTTCTTTTAAATAAAAATACTAGAAGATCCGGCCACACGTTGCTGTGGGTTTCTGTATTCGGTTCAATTTTGGTTTTATGTTTGGTATTGTAAAGGGGTGATAGGTAAGGGATAACGATAGGTAATAACGAAAAGTAATCTTAAACTAAAGCTTAAATTTTCCATTATATGTAATTGCATTCCAAATTTAGTGTTTAAATATTACAGCAGCTGAGTTATTTTCACCCAATCATGGAAGTGTGTGTCATATATAGTCAGAGATTAGTTTCTCTTTCCCTTTTCAAGGTGCTCCGGGGAATATTGAATTAATACTTCGAAGTAAAGTGAGCGCAACTACTCTGATTTAATATATTCTTACGCAAAATAACTTTAAACATATGTGCCTAAATATTTAAAAGCATAGCTTTTAACCGCTATGGATGGAACGGCTACGTAAACTAACAAAAAAAAAAAAAAAACTGCGTATTAGCATCATGTAATTTTTCTGGGATTAATTAGTTAATTTCGACAAACCTGCCTTCGTACCAAGTTTAACCTTCATGTACTTGGATGTCTACATTTTTGCAGAAAAAGTGGAAAAACAAAGAAAGTTCCACATCCACATATCTCAAATTTTCAGTGCCTTCCCAAAAATCAACTCTAAAGAGATTTAGTTAAAAAGGCATAAAAATCGTAAATGGTTAGACCCGCAGTCAGCGTACTAGAGCTGCTATACTAGTTATCGATAAACTGCTCCCATCTCAACATTGTGACAGTAAATGAACCGGGATCTTCGCAAGTACTACAAACCATCTGGAGAAATAACAGTAGACGAACAACTTTTCGCACTATATATATACCTTCCAAGCCTGCAAAGTATGGGATAAAAATCTGGTTTGTATGCGATGCAAAGTCGTTCTATCTACTCAACAGCGAGATTTACACAGGAAAGCGTTCAAAAGAAAGCCGAGCAATCAACGTGGGAGAAAGTATCGTGCAAAATTTGGTTTGTCATTGGGAGAACACCAGAAGAACAAACATCTGTGACAATTTTTTCACATCATTAAATTTTAGGAAGCATTTGATGTCTACAGGTCTGACTTTTTTTGGTACAGTTCGCCAACGTCCCAAAAAGAGGAAGAGCAGTCATAATATTTTCTAGTACGCCGTTGATATACTCTGTTGTCTTTGGAAAGAAAAACAAACCACAATATAACCTTGATTACAATGCAACAAAGGAGGCGTCGATACGATGGGTAAAATGCTTTCTGCTTATTCCACTAAACGTAAAACTATGCGTTTGCCTTTGGCAATGTTTTTCAGTTTGCTAGACAGAAGCGCTCTAGCCACATTCATTATATATACCGAGATCAATAGCCAGATCCAGAGTATAGACAAGCGTCACCAACGACAAAGAGCCAATTTATCCCGTCCATTGTCAATACTGTGAAATTAGCAAAGCGTAAACTGACACGAAAAGTATGTAGTTGGTGTTAAAAAAGTATGCGATGCTCATGTCGTCATTTATACTCTAGGTAAATGCTGTTCAGTGGAGCAAAACTAACAAATTTTAGAGTAAAAAATGTTGAAATAAATATAAAAATCTATACTAAGTGTTTTTCTTTCATACCTCATTATGACTTTGCATAGAAATACATGATGCTACAAATGCAGACAACCGATCGGCTACGCAAGTTTTCAATGCCGAACACATTAAGTTTAAAGAAAATCGGACCGAAAATACGATTTGTTTTTAAATAGGTCACATCTTGATCCAATTCCCGGATTTCTGTTTCGTATTCTTCCGGTTTGGTCGAATACTAATCGGTTTTGTTGTATATAGACTAGCATACTTGACAAAGGTTGTGAATTACTAAATTTCTGTTCTTAAACCAACAAGGAAAAGCGATTCGCTTCAACGAAAGAAAATTACTTTACATGTTAATCTAGGTCCTTGTTCCTGGTTTCTAGTTTCCTACCGAAATATGAATCCATGCCAATGTTTATTTTTTTTCGATTATATCGTTCCTCTGTTCGCTTCTTTGAAATTCTCTTTCATAAAAATCTCCGAAGCCGTTCTCAATTCATGTATTACTACAATTATTATTCTCTTTAGACACTTCATTGGAGTATAATTATTCTCACTTATGTTTATAGAAAAATATAATTTCTTTATTTAATATACATGCATATTTCGTTTGGTATTTGTTTTTAAATTCTTTCCATATTTACTGCATTTAATTAAATTTTTCCAAAGTAAATAAATTCCCTGTATTTATACAAAGATGTGGATATTTAGCACTTGGCGTAGTTTCAAAATAATCACATTCTGATGCTGATGTATCACCTGTCTTATACATGTAGGCACCATGCATGTTAGTGAGAGAATAATTGCAGGTAATTTCTAGGCAATATTTTCCACTAGTACAATTCTGACACAAAGCAGCTCCACAACCTACAAATGCAGCTCGTTCATTAGCCATTGCTGTGAAGTGTCCAGTTTCGTGAAAATCTTCCGAACTGAAATAAGAGAGAAATTTTTTTTTGAAATTAGCTACAAGTGCATGCTTACTATAAAATTAATAAATATATTGAGGAAATGGATGAGAGTATCGAATATTAAATATTGCAAAAATAAAATAAGTATGAGATATAGTAAATAAGATATGTAAAACACTTACAAACTCAATAAGCTAATAAATAAGGTGATAAATAAATGAATAAATAAATAATTGATTTAAAGATATATGAGAGATAAAATAAATAAATATGAATAAATAATTTAATAAATAAATGGCTTAGAAACAAACATTTTAGGCGGCTATTCACACTGCACCCTTCGGTTGACAAAGCGAAACGACGAGTAACCCACCGTCTGCGCAAATTGCCAAATACCAGCACGACGTTTGATTTATCCAGGGAAGAGGTTCAGGGGGTTATCGGGAAGGCTAAAGCCTCCAAATCTATCGGCCCCGACGGAATAAGCATGCTTTTGTTAAAATATTTGGGCCCAGTGGGAGCAGACTATCTCACCAGGGTTCTCAATCTGTCTTTGACCACTCTAATAATACCCGACGTGCGGAAACTGGGTAGAGTGGTCCCGCTACTAAAGCCGGGGAAACCCGCAAACAATGGATAATCTTATAGTCCGATATCTCTCCTATCCCCAGTAGCGAAGACAATTGACGGGACCTCCATACCGGTTCGGCCTTTACGCGAAACTATAAACGCGTTTTTCTCGAGACTACTTTTCTCGATGCATTAACCACAACATCTCAAATTCTAATCAGCTGATTTACTTGAAATTTGGCATGAATATTTTTTAAATATCTCTCTATCACATGAAGTAACAAAAAAAAAAAAAAATGAAAATTTTAAATTTGAAACATTAAAAAAAAAATCGACAGTTAAAAAATTAGTGAAAAAATCGACCTTTATTTTTGAGCAGCCGCCATTTTTTCAGTTTTGCAGGTTCCTGAGATAGCGACATTCCTACTTATTAATAATCCATCATTTTTTTATTTTTCAGATGACTACAAGGGTAGAAATCATGGCGACGAGAACACGGCTTTTGTTCCCCTCTCTACTTCAAGGACGGTAACTCCATGAATTTTTTTTTTTTTTTTAATTAATTTTGTGTACTCTTGAAATATAAAAATATTCAAATTCAAATAATTTTTTTTTTCAATTGCCAAAAAAAAATGCTCCAAATTCAGGCCTCTAGATTAGAATACCCCCTTAAGAGGATATTATGGTGTACATAATCGTCCAACTACTCAAGAAATTTGAACTGGCTCGGTTACAGATATTTTGGGGGTATCATCGTTTTGCTCGTTCTACCTCAAATATTACTGCTGTTGGTAACAGTAACGATGATGACCCGAATATGTCTATTTCTCGACATTATCAAGAGCTGGTACTTTCTTACGGCATATAGTGGCGTATTTTGCTCTTGGACTTACACCTACATCCAGCTCACTCAACATTCACAACGCCATAGTTACGTCGTTTGGTTCCTTGAAAAACAAAAAGTGGATCATAATTTTTCCAACAAAATTTTCTTCAGCGACGAGACACATTTCTCACTCGGTGGATGTGTAACTAAGCATGATTGTCGAATTCCAGGTTCCGAGAAATCTGTAATATTTGAAGGGAGGCAAAAAAAAAAAACCAACAAAAACTTATTTTCTGGTGCGGAGTGTGATTGTACCTTATGTCTTTGAAATAGATAACGGCGAGATTGTCACTGTCAATTCGAAGCGTTATGGTCGTATGATATGCTATTGAAGAACACGACTTGTCCAATTCCCACAAAATAGGTGCTACATATCTCACAAAACGAGCTTTATTGCGACAGAACTTGCTGGCCGCGTAATCTCCCGCCTTGACGATGTCAATTTTCCACCGAGATCGTGCCATTTTACACCATTGGGCATTTTTTGTGGGGCTACGCGAAAGGCTGTGTTTATGCAGATAAACGTTTAACTCTTGAGCCCTTGAAAACCAAAATTCATCAACTTATGGCTAGATACCGCCGAAGTTCATTTTAGTGATTTACTGTTTCACATTTAATGTTAAGGAATTACAAAAAAAAATTTTTTAAATCGGTTGTGTGGGAGTTATAAGAAGTCGACCGACTCGGCCAATTCCGATAAATGATCAAAACATAAAAAAATTGTACCAACATACATAGCTTCGTTGAAATATCTCAAAAACTGAGAGACTAGTGTTTGCCTTCAAACAGACTCACGGACAGACAGGTATGGGGATAAATCAACTGAGCCAGTCATTCTGCTCATAAATTTGGATTGGTCTATCTCTTCTTCTTCTGGTACTTACATGCTTCGGTCTAAACTTCGGTCATTTCACGAATGATATACAAAACTCTTCACTGACTCTATTACCAAAATACAATTTTTCGGAGAAAAAGAAGAAGATTAATAAAGGCAATAAAATAAATGAATTAAAATTAAATTTGGAAGAAAAGCATTGGTAAGAAGTTCTAGGAGCTTTCCAAGCCAATTTCTCTTTATTCACTTACCCAGGAAATTTTTGTACCAAAGACGGACCATCTCTCACTAATTTGTACTCCCCCCACCACAAGTCAATTGATTGCACCATCATAACATGCATATTTGTAGGCATTTTAGTACTACCCATTATATACAGATTTTGTCCGGAATAGGGAAATCGTTCAGTTGAGTGACATCTATCATGCATCATATGACAACGAGATGCATGCTTTTCAGATATATATGCCAATTCATCATCCCAGAGTACTTCACGCATACGTGTCGCTTTTGGAAATTTTTTATTGTCCTTACCAAATACTTGTTCACCCGAAGCCAATATATTGCGATATTTATTATGATTATCCACAACTAAACGTTTCAGCTTGTTTGTCATTGGTGCTAAATGCATTAAATCGCCAGCTTGGGGCTAATATATGTATGTAAGTAATAGGGAGTAAAGCACATTAAATTCTTGTAATAGGATAATGTCATATCTTTCATTAGTTACTTACCACAGTTTCAAGATTACACATAAAATGCTCGCTGGGGCCGCACAAGTCCTTCTGTTTATCACAATAATAATAAGCGTTTGTTGTACGCAAGGTAAAGGACAACACTGAGATTAAGAGGAACTGGCAGTGTAAGGAATACATTTCTACGTCTTGCGTTCTTTTATGTTTATATATGGCTAAAAATTAAAAAAAAATTGAAAAAATTGAAAATTGAAAATAAAATAAATAAAATTTCATCAAAATTGAAACAATAGGCAATTGCCAAGTTGTCAAAAAGCATATAGTGAAATTTAAGGTATTTTCATATTATTCTTTACCTTAGTAAAAGTTTTGAGTCGAGAATTTAAAGTTTTATTTATAAAGGAAGTGCATAAATGATTACATCCATTCTACCAAATGACTACGCCACTGGGCATCTGACAAAATTACAATTACCTAGTTAATGACCAGTCAGAACTCCCACTATCTGCGAAATTCCTGATTTTGGGATAGAAACGAGCTTCGAGTAGTACACACAAAGCCGTAATAGCCAATTGGCTCTCGGAGTAAATGTTAGCATGTGTCACAGAAACCACCCACCGAAATAATGTGTCCAACTCTTTTTTAAAAGCAGCAACCTCCACCTCTACAGAAATTTTCCCCGCCGGTCTTTTCGCTAAGGATCGAAGTATCACTCGTAAAAGCTTTAAATTAGTAGTGCAGAGTTTCTAAGGCTCCAGCCAACCATGCATCCAAACTTCCTGATACTTACAGCGACTTCTTCTCCCACAGGCCTACCTAGCGCTTTAAGTTTCATTAAAATATATACAGGTTTTTGGTAAAACTTAAAAATTTCCGCAGAAAATACTCAAAAATATGGAAAATAAATAGTTCATATAAGACACTAGATATCTTTAAAAAAATTATTTTTTAACGACGTGTTTTAGATGAATCTCGAGATAATTGATTGCTGCAACAAGGCAATTCTTTTGGAACTAGGCAAGAAAAACAGTCTTGAGTTTAAAGACTGCTCTTTCTCTTTTTTCAATATCGTGAAGGAAAGTCGGTTTTCATAGTATTAATTTTATAAATTAAGTCCAACGGGTGATCCATATCGAGATTTCTTATTTTTTAAAGAAAAAAAAACACAGAACACAGGAGGGAGTATTTATTATCATTCGAAAGAACATTTTTTGGCATTTATTTTATCAAGATTATATCTTTCATAGACTTTAGACTTGCTGAAACCACATGTCGCGGAGATCACGAGTTTCAATTTCAGGCATTGTTTAGGCCATAAGCCTAAATTCGCACTATTTTGTGCCACCCTAGTATTTCCAATATGTACAAGATTTTTTCGTTAACTTTTTAATAACACGGTTTACGGTTCCCTGTTTGTACAACGGATTCGTATTAAATAATTTTTTTATGCCACTAAAAATTCAGCATTCAAGGTGACACCACGCAAGAAGGAAAACTGAGCCACGATCCAGCCATCATCCTCATCAATCAAACCCAATTTAATAAGGTAAAATCTATCCAAATCCATCTATCAATATCTATCTATTGAAATCTTTTCACAAATAAAAACTCTCTAATATTGGATTACAACTAATATCAATCTTGTATTTTTCTTATTTTATTTTATGGTATATATCGGCGTGCCCTGCTAACAAGACGCGCCCGTGTATTTATGGTCCTTCAAAGCCGGATTTGGCTAATGAAAATATTTATCACAGCGCCAAGACGGAAGAGTTACTCTACGAAGTAGAAACATAATTTCTAAAATTATACTGGATTGTGCTGATACCAACAGAAGAGGAGCCCGAGCGACACACACACACACACACACGCACCATTCGAGAATATATTTAAATAAAACAGTAAAGGTACGTGGTGAAATTTCAAGTGCTTTTTTTTTGGACAAATTAAAATTTAAAAAAAAAAAAAAAAAATTTAAAAGATTAAAATTAAAACACTAATATTAACAGTGAGTTTGTGAGTAGCTTTAAAAGTCCGTCTGTTCGAATTCAGACATAACCACAAAAGTGCACTATAATTAAGTGTTAATGTAATTAAAGACAGCACAATTAATAACGTCGATAAGTTTCGGGAATTTTCTTTAACACTTGTGTTATTCCGTTGTTTCAGTTTTTTTTTTTTTGCACTAAATTCTCACGTTCATTTCAAGTTTTTACAATTGTTTGGCTGCATTAAATTTGCAAATTCATTTTCAACAGCAATAAACTTGTAGGAATTAACGAGAGTTCACATAATTATTGCAAAATTTTCAATCGAGAATCTAAATTATTAAACTTTAATTTATCGTTTGTTTGTAACACTTATCACCATTTTATTGTGCTGCACTTGAATTAAGCTGCATCGTTTTCTTCTTATTTTTTTTTTTTTTTTAAAACAACACTGCACTTGAGAGGATAACCTCAACGTTCATATTACCACAGTTCTTGCGTTCTTCTTCTTTTCTCACAAACTCATTTTTTTTTTTGACATAATATTATATTACTTTGCTGTACTGCATAAAATAATTATTCGTATTCACATTGTCACTTTTTACAAATTTACGGCACATACTGTCGGTATTTATTAACATCAAAACGTTGGGTGGCGAAGATTTAGCGCTGAAAAAAATTTAATATTCAAATTACGAACAAAAATAAAGAACATATATATACATATATTACTTGTATATACATACATACATAAATCATCTGTTTTTACTAAATTGGGATTGTTAAATTGGTGTGGCTACTAGGGCGATCAGTATATTCGCGTTTGGCTTAAAATTAAATTCTCCTTCAATAATACCAGATATATTCACACATATCAAACACATTTCTGTTGAGAAATTTATCTAAATATTGTGAATATAATCAAATTCGATAAATAAATAATATAAACTATGGACAACTTTATCCGCTTAGTTGAATCAGTGTCGGAATTCGAATCCGATTATAATAACGCCCCCGCTTCTGAGCATTCAAAACACTCCTTAGTTATTGAACAAGAGGAGCTCAAAGCGCTATGGGGGAAAACGAAATCTGCCTTTGACGAGATAATGAGTGCTGAAGGCATCGGTCCTAAAGAATTAGCAGCTATCATAAAGAAAAATAAGCTTGCCTATTCTAGTTATGTCCGTTGTCAATCAATCAATGGCCGAGTTGGCCGAGCGATTGAACAAAACCGAAAAGGAAAAGGAAAAGATATCCACCCTTTCTCACAATATTCATTTGCCACCGTGTGACACAAATGTATTCAAAGGGGATTATCTATCCTGGACTACGTTTAGGGATATGTTTACGGCCATATACATAGCCAACGATAGAATCTCCTCGGTTGAGAAACTCTTTTATCTCAATCAGAAAACTCTAGGGGAGGCGAATGATATAGTCAGCAAGTGTCCCTTAACAAATGAAGGCTTTTCAACAGCCTGGAAAAATTTATGTGACCGATACGAAAATAAACGTATTCTTGTCAATACCCAATTGAAAATTTTATTCAGTCTTAATTCAGTTGAAACTGAATGTGGTGGCTCGTTAAAAAAATTACAGCGAGATATTAATAATTGTCTGTCATCACTCAGAGGTCATCAAATTGACATCTCAAACTGGGACGCAATTATAACATATTTGTGTTCCACTAAATTACCAGAATGCACATTAGCTCTATGGGAACAAACCATAGAGAATAAAACAGAAATTCCCAAGTGGGATTCCAAAGCTTAGAAACAATTTCCCGTTTAAAAGAAGTGAAACCGGTGAGATCGTCAAGGCCGCAAGATTTCAAAGAAATCACAGCGCCTCCGCGTAAGAGACTTGGCGCCTTCCAAGTAAGTGTGTCCAAGTCAAAATGTGCAATGTGTCAATCAAATGACCACACATTACGTCTCTGTCCCCGATTTCTGGACTTCACCACTACCCAAAGGCTAGAATACATAAGGAGTAAGAAGGGTTGCGTGAATTGTCTTTCGACTATACATACAGTGTCAAAATGCACAAGTTCCTATAATTGCAACACTTGTCATTTAAGACATAATACGTTACTCCATATTCCGACCTTTCAGCCAAAAGCAACAGCTCTTAGAGGCAGTCCAAGCTCCTCTGATGATATGCCTTCAACATCAAGGCAGGCCCAATCACGACCAAGTTCTGAAAAGGCAAAAAATCCATTAGTACAACAAGTAAACTCTTGCTTTGCTAACACCAACAAAGGTGTATTACTAGGAACAGCACAAGTTGACATACACCATAATGGTACAATTTTTTCTGCTAGAGCATTGATCGATTCTGGCTCCGAGTGTTCCTTTATTTCAGAAACACTCAAACGTCGAATCAACCTGCCGTCAACAAAGTTGCATGCCCAAGTATCGGGTATCAATAACTCCAAATCGGCACAAGTAAAAGAAGCATACTCCATACAATTGCGGTCACCCACTGACCCCTTAATAAAATTAAAAGCCTTGGTGCTCGTGTTACCACAGCTTACTGGAAATCTTCCGAATTGCTACATAAGTGCCATGACACAGCAAGCATTTCCAGATATAATCTTAGCCGACAAACGATTTTTCAAGAACGATCAAGTCGACCTTATATTGGGCGGAGATATCTACCCCCAAATTATACTGAGCGGAATAAAGAAGAACGCCTCACGCACACTTCTAGCTCAAGAAACCGTTTTTGGATGGATAATAACAGGCAATGCTGATACGCCTCATCCAACAAAAAATTTGGTATCATTTTTCAATGAAGTCACTTTGGAAAAACAACTTACATCGTTTTGGGAATTAGAAAACGTTCCAAAAAGGAGGTGCCTAACGGAAGACGAGAAGTATTGCGAGGAACTTTACCAAAATACAACGAAGCGAGGGGAAGACGGAAAATACATCGTCTCCTTACCCTTTAAGCGAGATTTCCCACAGGGCATTCAACTTGGTCCATCGCTTAAGAGCGCTTTCTCCCAGTTCTATAGGATTGAGACACGACTTGCGAGAAATCCAGTACTGCAAAAGGGATATAATAGAGTTTTATCAGAATACGAAACTCTTGGACACATGGAAAAACTTACCGGCAACGTATCCACTGATTCCACTGATAATTATTTTTTGCCGCATCACGCCGTGATAAAGGAAGAAAGCACTTCAACGAAGGTCCGTGTTGTGTTTAACGCTTCCAGCCCTACGGTTAATGGAAATAGCTTAAACGATGTACTTTACTCTGGACCAGTATTGCAGTCTGATTTGTCAATTCTAATATTGCGCTGGCGACTTTTCAAATATGTTTTTAATACAGACATAGAGAAAATGTATCGCCAAATTCTTGTACACGACGATCATACAAAATTTCAAAGAATAGTATATCGTGATAGCGCAAATAAACCAGTAAGTCTGTACGAATTGAAGACAGTAACCTTCGGGGTAAACTGTGCTCCATATCTAGCTATACGGACATTAAAACAGCTTGCTGAAGATGTTGAAAGCACGAATCCTGTAGCATCAAACATACTACAAAAATGCATGTATGTGGATGATGTTCTTGCTGGAGGTCATAATATCAATGATACCATAACGGCAAGAAATGAAGTCTCTCAAGTCTTGGATTCAGCAGGCTTTCCATTAAGAAAATGGACTAGTAACTGCGATTCAGTCTTGAGAGATATTCCTAAACAACACCTGTTAAAAGAGGATTTCTTGGAGTTCGAGGATACCAGCACCGTGAAGGCTTTAGGTATCTGAGTTGATTTGGTTTTGTGTTTTTCCGACAGGGTGGATACTAGATTTATATCGGAACGAAATTCCGTCATCCGTTTTCGAACGAAACCAAACACTGAAGATGGCGGTTTGCCGAAACCGGTGTGTTACTAAACCAAAATTGACAAGGGATGACGGAAATTCGTTCCGATATAAATCTAGCTTTAGGTATCCGATGGAACGCACGCTCCGACCACTTCTACTTTAAAGTAAAACCAATCGAAAATTGTGAAATAATAACAAAAAGAGCGATACTATCAGCTATCGCCAAACTATTTGACCCGCTCGGTTGGCTAGCGCCTATAATCATTGTCGCAAAAATTCTTATGCAGCGCATATGGTTAGAAGGCACTGAATGGGATGAAACGGTTACACCAAATACACTGGATCATTGGCAAATCTTTCAAAAAGATTACCGTGAAATCGATGACATTAAAATACCAAGATGGGTACACTACTCTCCGGAAGATGATATGGAGATCCATGGATACTGCGACGCTTCAGAGAAAGCTTATGCAGCAGCATTATATCTTCGAGTTCAAAGGCAAGGTGATGTATCTGTGAATCTACTCCTAGCAAAAACCAAGGTGGCGCCAGTAAAGACCATCTCCCTCCCACGCCTAGAACTGTGTGGAGCGGTTTTATTATCAGAACTCGTAGAATCAGTTATCGACAACCTGGATTTACAGCAAATAAAAATAAATCTCTGGACTGACTCAACAATAGTTTTAGCCTGGATCAGGAAACCACCCTGCTCATGGTCAACCTTCGTCGCACACCGAATAACGAAGATTGTGGAAAAGGTAGGAAACGCAAACTGGCATCATGTAGAGTCCGCCTCAAATCCGGCAGACTTAGCTAGCAGAGGCTTGTCGGCGAAGGAACTTATCAACAATTCATTGTGGTGGCAGGGACTTTCTTGGCTTCAAGAAGACAGGTCAAAGTGGCCACGACAAAACAAAAATTATGAGACGGAAATTGAAGAAAAAAGGGTGCACGTTCATGTAGCAAATGTTAATAGTCTTATTACGATATTAGACCGATTTTCAAATTTACCGAGGGCTTTAAGAGTTATCTCATATATTATGAGATTCTTAAAGAATACTCATCCACGAAATAAAGCTTCATTTAAAGCAGATACTTATTTAATTTCCTCGGAGGAAATTAAAGAAACAAGTTCCCGCCTAATAACAAT
This sequence comes from Neoceratitis asiatica, assembly GCA_030068015.2. Lineage (NCBI taxonomy): Eukaryota > Metazoa > Arthropoda > Insecta > Diptera > Tephritidae > Neoceratitis > Neoceratitis asiatica. Next base: position 60,886,165 of record CM061524.1, on the reverse strand, counting down.
ATATCAGAAGCACTTTTATAAAGAAGAATACCTAAATTTGAAAGCTGGAAGACCCGTTAATAACAAGAGTGAAGTTTTGCCCTTAAATCCTTTTATAGACAAAAACGAGATAATGAGGACTGGGGGTCGTCTTGGTGCTTCGCTAGATTTATCATACAGCGAGCGCCATCCAATTATCCTCCCCTACAATTGCAAACTTTCTCGTCTTATAGTTCAGTTCGTCCACGATATATCCTTGTACGGAGAAAACCAATTAATGTTGCGTCTTATCCGCACCCAATACTGGATACCAAGAGTGAAAAACATGATTAGGTCCATTATTCATAATTGTAAGATATGTACTCTCTACAAGAAGCAGGTCCAATCCCAGTTAATGGGCAACCTCCCAAAAGAACGCATTACTTTTTCGCGAGCATTCACGATCACTGGCGTGGACTTTGCAGGTCCTTTCGAAATTAGAAGCTTTCGCGGCAGAGGATGTCGCATATCTAAAGGCTATGTCTGCCTTTTCGTCTGTTTTTCGACAAAGGCGATTCATTTAGAAGCAACCAATGATCTAAGCACCTCATCCTTTCTAGCTGCTTTTTCTAGATTCGTTGCCAGGCGAGGATGTCCAAGGAAAATCCACTCTGACAATGGAACTAACTTTGTCGGAGCTTCACGATCCTTACGATCAGAGTTCAAAAACTTCATTGCCGATGCTCGCAATAGCACATTAGGCAAATATACCCATCAGATGCTGTCATGGCATTTTATCCCCGCGGGCGCTCCCCACATGGGTGGATTATGGGAAGCAGGGGTAAAAGGTTTTAAAAACCACTTTAAGAAGATTGCCTCAAGCGGTAAATATACATTCGAAGAGTTTTCCACCCTATTATGTCGAGTTGAGTCGTGTCTCAACTCAAGACCTTTAAGTCCCTCTTCGAATGAACCAAGTGACTTGGAACCGCTTACTCCAGGCCACTTTCTGGTTGGAGCTCACCTTCTGGCACCACCCGAAATTGAAGTCAGAGAAAATCCTGCTTCTATCATAAATCGATGGCAAAAACTTAAAGCTTTACATCACGCCTTTTGCAAGCGATGGAAAAATGAATATCTGTCTGAACTACAGAAACGTATAAAATGGAAGCATCCAAAAGCGGATATCAAGATAGGAGACCTTGTAGTAATCAAGGAAGACAACCTATCTCCGAATGAATGGAGATTGGGGAGAGTTGCGAAGTTACACCCTGGCGCCGACAACAGGGTTCGCGTGGTCGACCTAGTAACCCAAAAGGGCCAAGTAACAAGACCACTTGTTAAACTGGTTCTACTTCCGAATGACCAGTAAGGTGCTGTGATGAGCAGCGATTTAATCTTCTATGTACACATATGTACATACTCGTAAAAGCAAATGCTAATTAAGCAATCAATTATAATTAATTATTTGAAGAATAACAACACATTACTTTTGCATGAATATGTCAATACTCAAGTTGTTGTTTTCATGTTCAATCACATCCCTGCCAACCACGATTACCCACTTTCCCCTTAAAAACAAAGCTTGCTGACTCCAAGAGTTTTTTACCCAGTGCGGGTTGGCTGGGATACGCATAAAAAAAAAAAAAAAAAAAAATAAAAAAAATAACAAAGGGTGATATATAAACAATATAAACAAGGATAACGCACATATGAATTTATGCACAATAATTTTTTTTTCTCACATGTTTACAAATAGGCATGTGTATCGTTTACACTGCATAAGAATTCATTACAGCATAAGAATTTATTTATGCATAATGCATTATTAAAAAAAAAAAAAAAAAAAAAAAAAAATTAAAAAAAAAATATATATATATATATATATATATATATATATATATATATATATATATATATATGTCATGCTATCGACCGCACGTATGAATGTAAGAGCAATGCACATGTATACGAATATGCATGTGTTTTGTTTACAAACAGCATAAGAATTCAATTTTTTTTTTAAATATAAATTTTGTGTTATGTAAACTCAGTCTAAGCAAACGCGATTTGTCTGTCTCTTTTTATAGTACCCCATTCACAACCACTACCACATCCATAACCACAACCACTACCACATCCATAACCACAACCACTACCACATCCATAACCACAACCACTACCACATCCACAACCACAACCACAACCACATCTACATCCATATGCATCTCTCATTCAGATTGCTAACCACTAAACATTAAAGTTCTGAATAATTAAATCAAATTAAATTATAACTGAATATACATATGTATATCTATGAAGTATGTATGAAGTACTTACGATGACAGTGGGGTGGAATGATTCCTACTGAATCAACTTTCATCATCCTTACCCATGCGGTAGTGATATGCCCATTCTGAAATATTCAGCTGATTTTTTCAATTTCTTCTTTGTATTTACGATTTGGTCCTTCAGAGCGTTTTCTTCTTTCCAACTCGCGGTCTAGCTTCCTCTTCCACAAATCATCACTTTCCGCAATAATATCTAAACAATGTTGAAGGGTTGTCAATACTCCGGAAGCTATGGCTCGAAACCTGATGGATTCTCCCTTAAAATCAATTGGCTTCAGTCCATCACCCCGATCTAGAGGTTTTCCAATTGCTTTGTTAACATCGACACAGGCATCAAAATATCTTTGAAGCGTATCTATTTAACCGAAAAGTATATCCTTAAACGTCTCTATTTCACCAACTTTTTCCCTTAGGTTCCTTTGTATCTTTTTGAGACTACTGCCACTAGCCACTGATATCGTATTCGATTGTAAATGCATCGTACTTCCATGGCGGCGTAAAGACGTAGTATCTGTACTCCCAGAATCCTCTTTATACATTTGAAGAACTTCCACCCAATGCATGCGATCCTCTGGTGTATCTGCGCGTAAACACCAATTATTATAATTGTTAACGACCACATCGAAGCGTAATTCATCAGTGTCGTGTGCCTTTATTGCCGCCTTGCTGAGGCTAATAGCTCCACGACAACCAAAATCAGATTCCGACTCTGATTTGTAATAAGAAAGAATTCCGAAATATTCAGCTGATTTTTTTTCGCTTGATGAAGAATTGGAAATAGCACGCACACTATACCAACTCCGCCACCGTTGACTTGACAAACATGAAATTTTATAAAAGTATTAATATGTGAAGTATTATTAAATTACAATAAACTTACAATTTTGTAACGTGGTCTGTCAATGGCACCCGAGCAGGGAACACTAATAAACTTACCAAACAAGAACTTCGGCTGCCAAATATTCCATAACAGCAGCTAAATACACTGGAGCGCCAGCACCAACACGTTCAGCATAATTACAAAAATTCACCGCTTTTTTTTTTTTTTTTTTTTTTAGTTTTCGTAAAAATAAAGAAAAAATCCCAGTATTTCTCTCTGGGATGTCAGCAGACACATGCAGTTTTAAATCTTTAGTGCATTGCGTGCACAAATAAACATACAAACATATATAAAAATGTAAGTTTGTTATATATTTTTACCTTTCTTTTATTATATTCGTCTTTTTACTTTTGCACCATATTTATTTATTTTAATTTATAAATTTTCTTTAATTCTTTTCACTTAAATACACATTAAATTGTTACAATTAATTTCACTCGCGAATCCCACGTGCATACACGGCCGAATTGCACTGAACACTTTTGTAAAATTTGTCAAACGTATGATTACCGTTTGAACAAAACCGAATGAATGAGATGCCATTCATTAAGCAAGCATTGCCACTCATTCAGCAAATTGAATGAAGTGCTGCCAACTGTTGCTCGCGCTTATTCTGGGTAATATGAACGTAAAGAGTGGGTGATCCAAAAGAAAATTTTTGATTATTTTTTTTGATCGTATTTAGAATATCAGCTTGTTACGATTTTGCTGAATCAACTTGATAGGCTTTATAGTTGTGTTTCACCCTTATATACTAGTCGGTTGTCTGTAACTAATACCTGGAAGGATCGAATTGTTTTCAAAAACGAATCTTCTCGATTTTACACTCTGGAACATGCCTGTCATAGACTTCCCTCTTTCCTTTGACATTTGCTCCGCATTTTCGCCGCAATATTGTTATTTAGAATTGGAGACGTCTTGCCTGATCGTATTCGCAATGTGATATATCTTGATAAATATTCATAAATACTCTAGCGTCATATCGAACTTATTCATTCTGAAGGTTCTGAAAGGTTCATAAATTGCAGGAACAAGCAATATAAATAGCTCTTAATATGAACTTATAATTAGAATTTACCACATATTAAGCCCGCAGAGCCCGAAAAGCCCATACACCAATTCATTTACGAAATTCAATCATCTCTTTAAAATGATCCATATTAACTTATACACATATATGTATATATTCACCGTGACGCTCGCCACCCAACTGAACATATCTTCCCTTCCCAAATTAAGAAGTAATCGCATTCCAGAAAAAATGACTCGCTTCACCGCAATTAGAAAGAAGGCCGAGCGGGAACCCCAGCGGTTCGTGGTCCCATGCCATTTGTGCGACGAAAGGCACCCAATTAGGGTATGTCCAATTTATCGCGCAAAAACACCGGAAGAAAGGCTGCGAGAAGCATTGTTGGATCGCTATTGCTCAAATTGATTGTCGGTATCGCACAAATACGAAGAGTGCACAAGCGAGGGCAGATGTCGTCGGTGTGGAGAGAAGCATCACACTACATTACATTTTGAGGAGGAGACAAGATCTTGGAGCCAACAGGTGGCTGAGGAAGAAGAAGATATCTTGTCCATAGACGCCACAGACTCTGGGACGGAGACCAGGTCTCTCCCACCAGAAAGGCAAGAGAAAAATGATTCAGGAGCGGAAACTAGGACTTTCCGCCCGACTTCACAAAGGGGATCGGAGACTCGGACTTTCCGACCCCCTCTTGCCCATGAGAGAAGGATACAACGACGACCGGAAACTCGGTCTTTCCGGCCTCGCCGACCAATTCGACAACGTGGAGGGGAAACTAGGCCTTTCCGCCCACAAACAAACATGCACATTACTAGACACCGGGGCAGACGGGATATTAGTCTGCGAAATCTGCCCACCAATTTTCGAAGTGGTCTCGTCAGCCAAGAGCTGACAAAAAATAACAATTTTCGCCCGTGTAATTCCATTGCCCCAACCGCGGTCGTAAAAGTGGAAGCTAATGGACGCCTTCATCTAGTACGGGCGCTAATAGATGCATCTTCTCCAACCTCAGTGATTTCCGCAGACTTGGCCCACGATCTGCGGCTAGAGGAAACGTTTATAGGAGGACAACGGGGCTGTCTGCTACGTCTCCGAGGCAAACACGGACAAACTAAGCAGGTGGAAATACATGCAACCATTGTGAATAATTATGGGCGCATCAGTCCCTCAGGTAACATAGACCCTGCAACAGCAACAAACTATGCCCACATTCGTCTCGCCGATCCGCGCTTTTACGTGTCGGCGCCAATACGCTTGGTACTGGGTGTCGACGCATACCCTGAAATCATGCTACATGGCACGCTACCAAATACGTTCGGGCCATTCTTGGCCCAAAGCACAATATTCGGATACGTACTATCCGGAGCATGCCGAGCGTAATATACTAAATATATAATTATTACTTAATAAGACTAATAATAAAAATTAGCATATTAATATTGAATTTTAATAAAAGCACTGAATATAATGCACTGAAATTTCACACACGTTTATTTCTAATTTTAATCAATTTTTAACAGGTGCTCGTCGCTAAGGATGTATTTCTAAGCAATTAAAACGATGTAAATGGGAGTGATGGTTGGAGCGCTAGCGTGTTCAGTTTTTTTGCTTATCGCAAGGGGGCCGGCATGTTTAGGCCATAAGCCTAAATTCGCACTATTTTGTGCCACCCTAGTATTTCCAATATGTACAAGATTTTTTCGTTAACTTTTTAATAACACGGTTTACGGTTCCCTGTTTGTACAACGGATTCGTATTAAATAATTTTTTTTTTATGCCACTAAAAATTCAGCATTCAAGGTGACACCACGCAAGAAGGAAAACTGAGGCACGATCTAGCCATCATCCTCATCAATCAAACCCAATTTAATAAGGTAAAATCTATCCAAATCCATCTATCAATATCTATCTATTGAAATCTTTTCACAAATAAAAACTCTCTAATATTGGATTACAACTAATATCAATCTTGTATTTTTCTTATTTTATTTTATGGTATACATCGGCGTGCCCTGCTAACAAGACGCGCCCGTGTATTTAGGCATTAAATAGTCGGCGCAAATCATGGCGCGATAACGGTGGTCATTGACGGTTACGTTTTCACCGGCATCATTTTTGAAGAAATATGGACCGATGATTCCACCGGTCCACCGGCCCACACCAAACCGTTTTTTTTTCTGGATAAAATGACAGCTCTTGAATCTCTTCAGACTTCTCTTCATCCCAAACGCATAATTGTGCTTGACACGACTCACGCGTGATCTGTCAAAAGAATATCATTGAAAATTCCCCTCTTTCGATGACTCTGATTATTATTTATTCCAAATTTCAGTATTATAAAAACATTATATTTTAAATTTAACTCCTCATTTAATATACTTATTCAATATATAAACTTTTTTAATTGGCGAAAACATTTTCGGTCGAAATGCCACTCAATACAGACATTCCTCTGCACTTGATTTGAATTTCCATCATTTATGTGTAACATTAGAGCTGACAGTTTTCGAACACCTGCCATTCAAACTACTTTTGTATTTTTCATCATTACACAAAATTTTTAATAGCGCATAATATTTCACATACCAAATGATTGAGTTTCATTAAAGTACACAAGGCATAATTGAACAATTGAGAACGACTGTATTCGGTCATGCCGAAGTCTTTATATCTTTCATGAACATATTAAATTTATTGCAAATTGCAAAATTATATTTTGAAGATTTTCAGTGTTAATATCAATTTGAATTTACGTCTGTAGAATACTAAATTTCACGCTCTTAGATGGTATTTTGACGGATTTTTACCTAAAATCTCATATATGAACAAATCGGTTGAATGGGGATTATATGATATAATAATCCGATTTCGATTATTTTCACTTCGAGTTGTAATGCATATTATCTACACATACCAAATTTCATGCACCTAGATGTTTTTTTGACCGAGCTTCGGCCAAAATTTCACATCCGAAAATATCGGTGTATAGAGCTACATGTTATATTCGTCCGATTTCGATGATTTTCGGAATCAACACGCAAATTATTATATATATGTATTATACCAATTTTTTTTACTTTTTTGACGTATTTATGACCCGATATTTCAAATCTGAAAAATCGGTCGTATAAATGTTTCCGATCTTGCCGTTTTCTACAAATAATTGTTTAAACGTATGGGTGTATCTTCTTACCAAGTTCAATTGAATTATCTTAAAAATTTAGGAGCTAGTTTGTGTTCAAGCAAATGGAAGGACAGTTCAACGAACAGACGGAAAGACGGGCAGACGATCATGGCTAAGTCTTAGCGTGTCGTTCTGATAAAATCGGTATAAATTTCGGTGGATCTAAAGAATAACCCTTTCTGTTACTTACATACTTCGTACCAAAGTGAATATACTATTTCATGTATATGAACCGCATAAAAATGATTAATTAAAAAATAAAATAATGAAATGAAAATATCAAGTTTTGGAAATAACCATATTTCCACGGTAGTATATAATATGATTTAGTGAAATTCCACATTACACTGCTTAAATTCATCGAAATGACTTAAAATAAAAAATTAAATTAAAGAAATAAAATTGAAATAAATAAAATAAAATAAAATTTTTTTTGAGACAGTGAAAAATAACAACAACAGTTTGAGCGATAGAAGTTATTTCTTTTTTTTTGGAGAGAACCGTATTTCCTAGTAAAACCTCTCTATAAGTTTGCAACGGGGATTGTTGGAATTGTATCCGAACTTGGGATATCCATAACACACGACGATGATTTTCAAATGCAATCCGAATGAATGAAACCAATAGATTACGATAGACGACATGCATTAATTAATGGCTTTCTCCTAGTACATGTGCCACTCGGTAGGCTAAGGCGAGTTTGTCACTAGAGTAAAAATATTGAGGTAAAATAATATTGTAATAATATTTGGCAAAATTCTTTTTTCTTTTTTTTGTTCAACATAATTTCTTACATGGGTGATAAGCTGATTACAAAGACTTAAACTTTTCGAAAAAAGATTTGTAGTACAATTTGTCCTTTGCTTCAAAATAGATCTCGGTTTCGGCGATTACCTGTTCATTCGAAGAAAATTTCTTCCCACCGAGCATTCTTTTGAGATATGAGAACAGAAAACAGTTGCCGGGGATCAGATCTAGAGAAAACAGTGAATGCGGAAGCAATTCGAAGCCCAATTCATGGACTTTTGCCATCGATTTCACTGAATAGTGACACGGTGCATTGCCTCGGTGAAACAGCATAACCTTTTATTTCAAATACGACCGATTTTTGGGGATTTCGTCCACCAAACGGTCCAAAAATACTAAGTAATAGTCGCTGTTGATGGTTCTGCCTTTTTCATGGTAGTCAATGAAAATAATTCCATGCACATCCCAAAATACAGACGCCAAAATATTTACAGCTGACTGTTGCCTTTTTCCATGCTAAAGACTGGTGATTTTTTGGGAGTGAAATGAGGGAGCCACTTTGCACAGAGCTTTCTTATACTTAAATATTCGTAAATGATATGATATACACATTCAGTTGATATCTTTAGTGTGTCCGCTATTTCATTTATTTTCAATTTACGGTTATTGAATATCATTTTGTGGATCAAGCCAAGTTTTTGCTTCAGCTGTATTTTTTCCCTTCAAAAAACAATATTTTATCAACACCCAAAATTCCTCTTTAAAAACTTTTTTTTCACAATAATAAAAACTGCTTCACTCAAAATGATATAATTCACAAACTAATTATCCGAATGCTGCCTTTTGAAGGTTAGGACTAGCTTAAAAAAATGGTTTTAATTACAGTAGCGCCATCTATCTGTCGGGCTGGATACTTTCCTGTTGGCTTGTTATATATAAAGGGTTTCTTTGCTCTTCTATGATGCGATATCCAATCACGCTTCTTCCCCAATTTGTATGCGTGTCTTAAGGTTTTTCCAACAAAACTAAATACCTAAATTTTATTCTAAGATGAACCTGAACTGTAGATGGAATTTTATTAGAAGCTTTTTATTTCCTGCTTGAGAATTAACGCTTAGGGTTTGAAATTCTTTGGCTTATGGCGTTCGTAATTATAATTTTTTCTATATATATATATTATTTTTTTTTTGCTTCAAACCCGTGACCCTACGAATGGTAGGGTGCTTTTGCTTCTCGCTACATATATATCGTAAAGTTTGTTAAGTAGTTTGGTCATTATTTTCGTTATTTAAAATTTTTTATTTTAAACAAAAATATTTATAAAGTAAATTTTTAAAGTGAAAAATAATTGGTTTCCGACTGTGAATTTCTTACTCAAATTGTAAAGTTTCATTATTTACAAATTGGTGTAAATCACTTTTGTAATTAGTTTGAATAATAATTAAATAAAAATCAGTGTGTCTCAAGGTGAGTTATAATACTTACAATTGTATGGTTATTATTGAAAAACAAATACAATAAAGCAGAATTAGTAAGGTTCATAATTAACGTAATGACGACGTAAGCGCAAAAAATGTGATATTGATCACTTCAAAATAGGAAAAAAAAAAATTTATTCCAATACCGCAGCAAGAAATCAAGGAAAATAAGATTTCTGTGCAGTAGGAGTAAGTAATTAAGTGGGGAGGACTATACATAAAGAAGCAGCTGACTTGCTAGTGTACCTGAATAAAGATGAATAATAAGCAAGTAGTTTTTACATATGTACAAAACAACATAGTTATACACACAAAAAGAAAAAAAAACCTAGTTCAAAGGCGCCAATTGCTTGAGGATAGAATGTGAAACACTTGGCAATCTACAGTTACAAGGATAAAAAGAGTGATAATTAAGGCAAAAGATGAAGTAGAGACTAAGTTTGAAACAAGGTATTTCATGTACACAGACAGAAAAAACATTTCACAAACACTAGAGTGGAATATGAGGTAAAACTTTTACCACAAACTTTCGTACAACAATAAGAATAAATAAGGCAGCTTAACTGAAAAAAGGCTACAAAAAAATGTCAAGTAATAACAAGGCTGGTGTTGTGAGTATTTATAGGAAGTAAACAGATCTAACGATGGTAAGAGACATAAGGGGCAATTTTACTTGCCGTCCAGCATCATCAAGTTGCATGCACAAATCTAAATAGCAATTCAAGTTGTTATTATTTCTTTTTCTTCTGTTTTTGCACCTTTGATTTTTTGGGTTCATCTTGGTTTTTGATATATTTTTGCGTGGCTTTGGTATTTTGTAATTTTTTTTTGTGTGGTCAGTCTTGATTTTTTTTATAGATTTTTAGGTGTCATTTACACTTAGAAAAGTGCATGCAATCATAGAAGATTTTCATAGCAGACGCGCCACGCGCATGCTGGTGATTATCCGTTTCTTCTATCCTCTGAATGATTTTCCAAAATTTTGTGCTTACTGTCGGTTAAGTATGAACTTCCTTGTGTCCTTCTTTAGCTCGTTAGTTGAAGTTTAACTTTGCATTTAAATCAGGAAAATGGACATATCGTAAGCTGTGCACAAAAACAGTGAAATAGCCGAAAAGTAAAATTTATGGGAGAAGGTTTTTGTTTAATAACTTTCTATCCATTACATAATTTTTTATTAAATCAATATATATTAAGCAATGAAGCTGTTAACGAGACGTTGCGCATGATAATAATTTATCGATTTCATGCAAAAACTAATGTCGAAAGTAATGGACTCTTACGTTTTTTCGCACAGATCTCATACAAATTACCCGTAAAAGGAACGGACGAAAAGAGCGATAGTAACTACTTTAAGTAGACGAGTTAGCGCATGAACGGAATGTTTGGACTGTTGTTAAGGATAAACGGAGCGGCTGCAGCTACCCCAGGCCAAATAATAATCAGCCTATTCTTGAGCACGTGAACAGAATGTTTGGGTCATCCACAGGTATAAAAAGAGCGGCAGCAGCTGTCACAACAGAGCTGAGTAGAAAACGCAGTGGTGTTAATATGACTGTGAGCTGTGTGTTTTAGAAACGGATAAACTGTGTGAACCAGAAATATATGTGTGTTATAAAGAATTGTAAAATAAGCCATTGTGTATGTAAAGAATTGTTATTATTGAGGACGAAATAAACTTTGAGTAAACGCCTGACGATTAAGAGGCCAAACGAACAGATCTTTGGATTTTTATTTAGCAATCTAGTGATCGGAATCGAAGGATTTGGGAAATCATCGAGAATAACAACGAAAAACGTTACAATATTTTTAGAAGTGCTAATAATTTTGGTAAATATAAATGAAAATGTCTCATGTCCAGTTTTATGAAAAAAATGAGATAGCTGCAATTTTCTTTCTTTTATTTCGGAGTTAAAATATAATAATTTAATTAAATATATTGACTCTTTTAATAATATTTTCTGATTAAGGACCCAATGAGGTAATCTAGAAACTGATGTCCAGAGTATACTGAATTTATGGAGGGAACACTCCTCCAGACTATTGATGGCAGTGAAAATGAAACACCCGGAAATAGTGAGCCCTATTGCCCAATCGATGACAAATGACGTTCCACTGCCCGACTATGAAGAAGTTCAAGGAGCAATTGACCCCTGAAAACAACAAATCGGCGGAAGCTAATGGGTTACCGGCAGATCTATTCAAATACGGAGGTGAAAAACTGATAAAATACATGCATCAGCTTCTTTATGGAATGTGGTCGGACGTAAATAGTGAAACATTTTCATACTGTGCTCAATACACAAAAGCGGAACTTCACAGCCTGCGCGAATTATCGTGGAATAAGCCGCCTCAATATCGCATATAAGATCATATCTAGCGTATTTTGTAAAAAAAAGCCCACCATCAACACAATAACTGAATCTAATCAATGCTGCTTTAGACCGATTAAATATACAAGACCCTTGAAAAAAGATCATAAGACGCCGCCCCTTCCTCGATTTTAAAGTAGCCTTCGACACCTCAAAAGCTAACTACATCTACGCTGCTATGCAACACCAATAACTTGGTCAGGATCGGGATACTCCTTCTCATATGAGAAAATAATTCGAGTTGCAGAGCAGCATAGAGAGGGCAATCTTCTATAAGTGTATACAACTGCTGACCTATGCCGATAATATTGGCTATTTACATAGTTAAGCGAATTGAGCGACATCGTCTACTCTGGTCCGGCTAGATGACAACACTCCTTTGAAAGTGCAGTGCCCTCCAATGGAATAAGAGGAGGAGGATGACCTTCACCTTCACCTGCCTTTTCCGTATCCTTCAAGTATTGGTATTAGTTGGTAGGAAGAAGCGGTTACCGAGATGTAAGAAGCGATATGCTTAGGTCAAAATATTATAGAACCCATTAAAAACTAGAGAAATTTTCTCTCAAGGCACAACTAATTTTTGAATGTTCCTTTTTGAATTTTTTTAGTTGGCTTACTTTAGTTTCTACCAGATGGCAGAGGTTGGACTTTTACTTAGAGCAGGTACATCGCCGATGACAAATCATTTCTTTCAATTACCGGTTTCTGTTACCTGGAAAATTTTTGATTTTTTGCATGGCATATAAGCAATTCAACCTGTTCCGGTCGATAAAGTGTGCCTCGAATTGCGACAGGCCTACCTTTGAAAGTATTCTTTTAGCTGTTTGTGTGTGCCTAGAGTAATATTCCTCTGTGTTCTTTATTCTTTTTTATTCTGAGAAATTTGGTTTGCCGTATCTTGCTTATCAATATTTTGTTTCCTCCTATTAATGCTGCCTGGCTATTACTGAAGATGAAAATGTTTCTTGCTGAGTAGCTAATTTTTACAAATAGTTTGTACAGTACATTTGTATAAATTTTTTTCATTACTTTTGATAAAACTTTCTTTTTGTGTATATAACAGCATTACTAAAGTCTATATATAGGGTTTTCCAATAAGAGTGTTTTGACTTCTTTAAAAAAAACATAATAATTGTTAAAGAGATTCAAATGTTTTTTATTTAATGTATAGTACAATCGATACAATTAATTTCTGCATATAACATCATTCAAATCACCTCCACGACTTCTTTTTCAGGAGAAAATTCGATGAAACCAATTTTTGAGTACTTTTTCCACTACATCAAGTCATATGTTATGAATAGCACGTTCAATATTGACTTTCAAAGCTTAAAGAAAATCTGGTTTATTGCCAAAACCCTATGATTTCAGCTAACCTCACAAGAAGTAGTCTCACGGTATTAAACTACAACTTCTTGGAGGCCATTCAATGTCACAATTTCTTGAAATAATCAAATCCCGAAACCTTTCTTGCAATAATTCGATGTTTGCGCATGCTGAGTTACACGTAGCCCCGTCTTATTGAAACCAGATGTTTCTAAGATCAACTTCTTCAAATTGTGGCCATAAAAAAGTTGGTTATTTTCGATCTATACCGCTCTCCATTGACAGTAATGGTGTTACCAGCTTCATTTCGAAAGAAGTACCGATCGATGATTCCACTAGACCAAAAACCACACCAAACTGTCAATTTAGGTGAATGTAATGATTGTTCATGAATAATTTCTAGATTTTCTTTCCACCAGAATTGACAGTTTGGTTTATTTACCGTACCACTCAGATAAAAGTGAGCCTCATCGGAGAGGATGATTTTTCTGAAAAAGGTCGTTATCGTTTTAAAGTTGTTCCAAGGCAAAATCAGCAAATTCATGACATTATGGTGTTTTTGAATGAGAACAGTTTGATACTGGTGAAAGGCTAGATCCTTTTCAGAATCCGCCAAGTTGTGGTTTGAGACAGTCCCAATTCTTGAGAACGTCTTGGAATCGACAAATTGCGGTATTCAGCAACACTTGCCTGAACGGCATCAATATTTTCATGACTTGGACCGGTTAGTTGTCTTTTTGGCACTTGAACATTATGTTAAGAATATATTCGCTCGAAATTTTCAACAATTCGAAGAATTGGGAGCACAGATTGACGATTATTACGACCATAAAATGGCAAGAGCGCACGAAAAGTTGCAATTGCAGAACAATTATTTTGATAATAATATTGAATAATTTGTAAACGCTGTTCTTGCGTATATTTTGCCATGATGAGATTGTAAACATTACTGAACACAATGAAAAAAAGACAGATCATGACATGTTAAAATTGACCAAAACCACATTTAGAAATCATATCATCCTTATTGGAAAACCCTTTATATTCACCAACACTTTCGCATTTTTTAAGAGTTAAAGATATATGATTCATTGAAAAAAATGCCCTTCAATTAAGTATAGACCATATTGCGAATTCTACCCGTATCTAATTTTAATTTTTTTTTCAATTATTATACAAAATCTACTATATGTATATGATCCTGAATTCATAGCACTAATTTATATTTTTATATCTTTTTTTTGTTCTCATTTTTGGGTACAAAGAAATTTTTTACATTGTCATTTTTTTACGGTCAGTTATCCACATTTTTCATAAATTATTCAGACTTGTAATATTTGAGTGCATCTTACCTTACATAGTAGAACGGGTTGAAGTGAAAAAATGCATGGATGAAGAGCCGTAAAGTAATAGTTCATCATACGCCATGGACTACCAAAAAGGACAGTGAATTCAGTTTTATGTAATAAAAAGGTTTTTTTTTAAACTTTAAACAATAGAGAAAGTTAAAAAAAAAGCAAAAATTAAAATTGAATTAAAAATGAAATTTAAAATTAAGACGATTGTTCGGTAAATAAGGAGAAAAAATATGCATCACAACTTCTCTCGTGCCCTAAGTGCAAATCATTTTTTTTAGCGTACGTGGAGGTTATGCAAGTGTTTGATTCAAAAGTTTATAGAATTTTGGTTTCTGCTCATTTGTTGTACCTGCGCATATATAAATATGTGCATATTTGTAAGTATTTGTACGTTTGAAACATGTTTTGCGCTATACAGAGTACTGAAAGCAGAAATTATCCGCTAAACGATTAATTTGTTGAAAAAAATTTGATAAACTCTACACAAAACAAATAAAATCTGAGCTGGTGTGTTGAATACTTTTTCAGTTTTTATTGCCTTTTGGTAAATACGTAATTGACCACTGCCACTTCTGCCACTACAGCCACAACTACCATGAACCACCACCGCCAGTTTTAAAAGCAGTTGAGAGACTACTACTTCTTTGGTATGCCGTTCAGGCATTCGATGTTTAGAGTGATGCTCGATGGTTTTTATTTCAGCTGCTTTTTCTCGTTAAAATTTCACACAAACGTTTGGTATAAAATCGCTCCAGCGAAATGTGAGAACGTGTGAAAAATGCGCTGCATAAAAAGTTAGCACATTTTCGCAGCGTATTTCAAGAGCCATATTGGTTGTGGTTGCGGAAAAAATTAAATAAAAATGCGCTCTTTTGCTTGGCTAAAAATGGACAGCAAAAAGTTGCACACAATAACTATTAGTACTAAAAATATGTAAAGTTTTGAGAACTGAGTGCAATCGCTAAGCAAACAAATGCAGACGTATTAATGTTTTTATTTTTTAGTTTAGATTTTTATATACTTGTATATCCTGTACTTGAGAAACAATACATTAAGCACTTAATTTAATTTAATTTAAAATATGCAGACAATAAGGAAATTTTTTCACCAAAAAAAAAGGGGGAAAAACAGCTTTTGGAAGCCAGCACCTTCTCCTGATATATTTAACGCAGTGAGATGTTCTTCCTATTTTTCTTCCACCAGTTTGTAGTACTTTCAGTGCTGAAATACTTACGTCCATTCGGACGTCACAACCTGTCCAGAGCAGCCGTTATCTACTGGTTTAAATATGCTTTCCGAAAAATCTAAATACCTCGGATATTGCTAACGTACACGCTTTTGCACGATCAAAGGGTGATTCAAGTAGAGGTACTTTTCTCAATAGATTTTTTTTTTTTGATAGCTCACATGTGAGACGCGTCAAACTGTCATGTTATTTTTGTTCAGTATTGCTTGGCATTTCATTATGGAAATACTTTCGCCTGAACAACGTTTACACTTCGCTCAATTTATGGTCGCATAATCGGCCTACTGGCCATACTATTCGCAACACCATCATCCATCCTGAGACCCAGCCTTCACTATTGGATAATATTCGACCGAATAGATCACGTCCAGCACGCAGTGAAGAAAATATAACGGCCGTAGCTGAGAGTGTACACGAAGACCGCGGATAGTCGATTCGGCACCGTTCACAGCAACTCGGACTGACGTATGGAACGACTTGGTGAACCAAATACAGATTGTGCAAGAACTGAAGCCGCTCGACCATCCCAAGCGATATCGTTTCGCTATATGGGCTCTTGAAAAGTTCCCAGAAGATCCGACGTTTTCGAGCCAAATTTTGAGGATCGTCAATTCTGGCTCATACCCATTGACAAGCAAAATTGTAGCATTTTGACGAAGAGCAATTGCAAGAGGTTCAAGAGCCGCCATTTCATTTAGAAAAAACAACGGTTTGATGCGGTTTGCGGGTCGGTGGAATTATCGGTCCATATTTCTTCGAAAATGATGCCGGTAAGAACGTAATCATCAATGGCGACCGTTATCGCGCCATGATTCTCGCAAACTATTTGATGCCTAAAATTGAAGCTCATAATCTCCGCAACATTTGATTTCAACAAGACGACACTGCTCAATGGATTTAATGAGAGAACACTTTCTTGAGTAGATAATTTCACATGTTGGGCCGGTCCGTAAGACCTTTTCCTGTGAGGATATATAAAATCTGAAGTCAATACGGACCATTCCGCTTTAATTCCGGCCTTGGGACAAAACGTCACGCTGACATTCACCAGTCGAAATGTTCGAACGAGTCATCGGAAAGTGGACCCAACAGATGAAACAGCTGAGACGTGGCCGCAGCCGACATTTGAAAGAGATTATCTTAAAAAAATAAATGATAAAGAACATTCTTCCGATTGATAATAAACATTCCCCATTACGTTTAAATTTCTGTGTTTTTCTTCTTTAAAAAATTGGAAATCTCGACATGGATCACCCGTTATTAGGCCAGGAACGATGAGCGACTTTTTAAGGTTGATCTTTGTTTTTCTTATCAGACTGTGATTCTGCATTTGATATCAAAGCTGACAGCGTTGGTATTGATGCTGGTTCCTTAATACGGTTGACTAATACTTCATCCTGTCTTTGCTCACTAATAGGCCCATTTGCTACACTTCCCTCTCCAATGCGGAGAAGCAGAACTAACTAATGATGCCATTTTTAGGCCAGTCAAATCATATTATCAGCATATGCCTGCGGTATTTTTTTATGCCTTCCCTATTCAGTTCAGTGTATTATTTATAAGGTAAAATAATGTAAATCACACTAAAGATAGTCACGCTGTCCAAAGCCTCGTTTGGTATCGAACACCTTGCATATTCCAAAACAGCTGTAATATCTCTTTGTCGATTGTGTCATTCGATCCTTTTCTCACGAACCTTATTCATGATTTGGCGTACGGTGAGAATATGGCAAATGGTGAATTTAACAGATATATATCTACAAAATAAGAAGAGAAATCAATTAGTTGACGGTAAGCATTATTCTTTTATACAATACCTTATACACGATTTGGAAGAAGCTTATTTCATACTCACATTCATAATTGCCAGACTGCGGCTTGTTCCCTCTTTCACATGATATATCAAATAAATTATTTTTCGATAACATAGCAAGAATAGTTTCTAATGAAATACAAAATATCTTTCTCCCTTAATAGCCAAAAAATATTTAATTTAATTATTTTTTTTTTTTTTGTAGAAACGTGTGATCCATTTCAATAATTTTTTGAAAACTATCTTTTTCAAATGTTGGCCGCGGCTGCATCACAGAAGGCCCAACCGTTGAGTCCAAATTTCGATGATTCGTTCGAGGATCTCGGCTGTAAACTGGCGATTGACATGCGTGTTGTTTTCCTCCAAGGCCTGAACCGATGCCGGATTGTTAGCATAGACTTTAGACTTTACATATCCCCACAGGAAAAAGCCTAACTGCGTGTTATCACACGCTCTTGGTGGCCAATCGACCGGTTCAAAACGTGAAATTATCTGCTCACCGAAGTATTTTCTAAATAAATTCCTTGATTGATGCAATGTGAGCGAAGTGGTGACGCCTTGGTGAAACCAGATGTCGCAGAGATCACCAGCTTCAATTTCAGGAATCAAATAGTCGGTTATCATGCCGCAATAATGGTCGCCATTGAGGGTTACGTTCTCATTGGCATCATTTTTGAAGAAATATAGACCGATGACTCCACCGGCCCAGAAAAAAAGCATTGGTTTTTCTACGTGAAATGGCAGCTCCTGAATTTGAGTTGCTCTTTGTATCAAATGCGTCAATTTTGTTTATTTACATACCCATTGAGCCAGAAATGGGCCTCATCGCTGAAAAAAATTTGGCTCAAAAACGACGGATCTTCTTGGAACTCTTCAAGAGTCTGTAGAGCGAAGCGATGTCCTTTGGGAAGATTGCGCGGCTCCAGTTCTTGCATAAGCTGTATTTTATATGCTCTAAATTTAAGATCTCGACATAGAATGCGCCAAGTCGTTCCAAACATCAGTCCGAGTTGCTGCGAACGGCGCCGAATCGACTCTCCACGGTCTTCGTGTACACTCTCAGCTACGGCCGCTGTTTATGTGTGTAACCCTGTTCAGTATAAATAGTATTGATCAACAGGTATCGCTGCTGTCGGCACAATATACGTGACTCCTTAAATTTATAGAAAGAGTCGGGTTATCCCTGTTTTGGATTTCCACCCTATGTGGAAATCTATAAGCCGCGGCAGCAATATCTCTTGGTAAGTTGTAAGTTTTTATATACATACATATTTAATTAAATAAAAAGATTTATTGAATTATTTAATTACAAATTTCGCTTTTGAGTTTTCTTTTATGGAAATACATAGGTATTTTTTACAGGTTAATTGGCTTTCTGAAGGACTGGCACCTCCCCCGATCCCTGTTTCCAGAATTGAAGAAGAATTCTCTATAGAACGTGAATTTTCGTAATAAATATGAATGATTTGTAAACATTGTTCAGGCGTAAGTCTTTCCACGATGAAATGCCAAACAATACTGAATAAAAATAACATGAACATGAACATGACAGCTTGACACGACTCAGGCGTGATCTGACAAAAAGGCTATTGAAACAAGTACGCACCATTTATAAAAATAGCTAGCAGTGGATCCTACCAATACGATAAATATGATATAAATATAGCTATCGCTAAATATATTGATATCAGAAGACTGATCAATATTTTAGTTGCAACATGCTAACTTAGCAATTTTAAATAAGATGGGTAGACTAGATAGGTAAAATTTATGAAAAATAATACTAATGATATATTTTTTTGAATAATACTACTTTTTATTATATTGTAATCCATACTAAGTTAAATATCGTCTTTAGAGTATAGTTTGAAATAAAATCTTGAAAAAATCAGCTATCTTTATTTAGGGCAATTAAAACTCAAGCATCTTATATTAAGATTATTTCCCTAATTTTATGACGTGCTAAAGTGATTTGGCCTGTACTTTATCTGCCTACGATTTCACTTGCTTATTACGTATGTTAATTTTATGGCGTTGCATTTCAATGCTCTTTATGTAAGAGTTAATTCCTCAACCTTTTTCAATTATATGATTTTTCTGTATAATTCTGACTTTTATGAGATTTTCTCTTTCTTAATTCTTTTCATATTTTTATTTTTATTTTGATACATTTAAGGGAAAAAAAATATTCCACTCACTGACAAGCTCTTTGATGTGGCAGTGTGGATGGCAAATGCTACAGCGTAAATATAATAAAATTAAGCCTCGTTTACAGTGCTAAGTAATTGCAGCGTAAAAGGTCAATCTACATATATATGCACACATGCGCATCGCTTGTGTAACCCTTTCAGTTTATTGCGTTTATCATTTCCCGACTGAATTTCATTTTATTTTCATTTATACGCTACAGCAGAGTCTGTATTATGGTCGGATTATTATCAATTAACCTACCAGTGTGTATATGTCATGACTATCTGAATATTTATAATTTTACATATATATATTTATACACAATATGTGAGATAACTGTAAGTCCACACATGTCATGTAAACGAGCTGATTAATTTCCATACCTATAAGCCAAAAATGCTCAGCGCCAAAGTGCTATGTGTATGATAAAGCTTGTGGCGCAACAGTGAGCTGTTGAATTGTTGAGTTGATATGAAGAGCTATGAAAATCTCTTAACGCTGTCATTAATTCGTGTATATATTTAGCGGATATATACTTATGTAATACTGCGCCGAACTGTGCAAGAGTAGTATATATAGATATTTCTGTGGTTAAAATCTACACTATTTTGCAGGAGTCATAGTACTGAATTGTTATATTTATTAAATTATTATATATAATTATAATTGTAATTAAATAATAATAAGACAATATTAACAACATTATATATATGGAGCTACTGAAGTTAATTAATTAATGATATTTAGTTAGCCCAAACTGTCCAAAAAATCAGCCATCAAGGAGTGTTACGCTAAGTTTTGACGTAGTGACAGTACGCTGGTTGTTACCGATGAAAACAACAAAAAAGATTTACAAAATAATTTTGAATGACCATTAATTGAAGTTGAATGAAATATCATTCACAAATATTTGGGTATGAAAAAACTCTGTCAAAGTGCGTGCCGCCCGAGCTCAATTTTGATCGAAATTTGATTCAGAGCAGAGTTTGGAGATGTTCAAGCGTTATAAACCCGAGTTTTTGTATCGATATGTGACAATTAATAAAACATGGTTCTACCCTTTCACTCTGAAGTCCAATAGACAGTGATCCGAGAAGACTGCATACGATGAACCCACTCCATAGCGTGGAAGAACGTAACAGTCGGATGATAAGGTTATGGAGTTTGGGATATGCATAGAATAATTTTCATTGACTCCTTGAAGAAGTAAAAGACATCAACAGCGGCTATTATAGCGAAATTGGGGAAAAACGGCCACATCTTAAGAAAAATAAAGTGCTGTTTCATCAAAACAATGCACCGTGTCAGTGGAATCCATAGCAAAAATCCATGAATTTGGCTTCGAATTGCTTCTGCATTTACCGTATTCTCGAGAACTGGCATCCAGCGTGTATTTCCTGTTCTCAGATCCTATAAGAATGCTCTCTGGGAAATTTTGTTCGTTGAATGAAGAGGTAATCCCCGAAACTGAGGCCTATTTTGAAACAAGGGACAAGTCGTACAACAAAAATGTTATTGAAAAGTTGAAGGGTCGCTATAATCAGTGTATCGCCCTTAAAGTGAACTTTGTTGAATAAACAAAATTATTATTCCAAAAAAAAATTTTGTTTTTAACTATGGTAGGCCGGGAACTTTAAATGACCTGTTATTTAGCAGATATATGAATAATGCAACGAACTTTGCAAGAGTAGTATATATAGATATTTTTGCAATTGAAATTTAAATTAGTTTGCAAAAGTTATATACTGGATTTTTGTATTAAGAAATTAAATAATGATAAGTCAAGGTTAAACTAAAATTCTATCTGTTGATTGACGCAAACTAGTACCAACGTAGTCTCCACAAACCAAAAGTTTTCCGTTCAGGGACATTTTGAATGTGAATAAATCAACTACAGGATTTATGAATTACAACTGTATATACACATTAATACGTATGTTAACAAAATATAATAAAATACATAACGGTTGAGGAAACCTCAACAGCACTACACAAGCAGTGAATATTTAAAAATTTTCGTTTTAACACACACCGATTTTAGTTTCACTGAATTTAAGAGATTAAAAGCAGATCAAAAATTTGTATATCGCAGTTGAAAAACATTGGCTAGCATATAAATAAAGCAATTCCCTCAAACTATTGTTTTGTTTTACTTGCCGAAAAAAAAAATGAAAGAAAATAAGAAAAAAATAATAAAAATAAAAAAGTGACTTTAAATTTAATAAAATACCAGTAAATCAAAAAAAAAAATTAATTTAAATTAATTAAATTATAATATAATAAAATAAAACAAAGAAAAATAAATTAAATAAATATTGATATAATCACATTTCCTCTACAGGGACGATATAAAGCTGTATAAACGACCTACAGCGAATAATATAAGAATTTTCCAGGAATATATGTGTATCCTTTCACCTAGACAAGTGTAAAAGACTCAGTGTTGAAAGTGGCA
Source organism: Neoceratitis asiatica (assembly GCA_030068015.2). NCBI lineage: Eukaryota > Metazoa > Arthropoda > Insecta > Diptera > Tephritidae > Neoceratitis > Neoceratitis asiatica. The sequence continues at coordinate 60,863,777 of CM061524.1, read as the reverse complement.
AAGTGGTATCACGAAATTTCTTACTAACAGACAATGAGGCGTTGAGTATAGAGGCGTTAGACACTCAAGATACCTACAAATATGTAGGTATTATGTAAGCCATAAAAATTCATCATAATATTATGATATGAACAATTACCGACAGCTATATGCATAGAAGAAAATATCTTCTAAATTCTTGTCTTAACGAAAAAAGAAAGAATTGTTTGATACGGATTTGGAAAGCGTGAAAAGATCAACACGCACGCTGCTAACGAAATACGGAGCTCATCACCCTAAATACAACAAGCGGCATTTATTTTAGAAACTGAAGGACTAATCTTTGCAATTCAAAACCAAGTCATTGCAACTAGAAATTATTTAAAATTTATTGCTCGTAAACAAATTACTAATGACAAGTGTAGAAAATGTCACCAACAAACAGAAGATAACATATACGGCATATCAAAGGGGTGTGTGCTATGTTAGCAGCCACCGAGTACTTGACGTGGCATAACGACGTTGCAAATATTATACACCAGAGCCACTACTACAAATATAAGCTCTCTAGTTTTTAAAATAATGGAATGTAAATATCCGAAAAAAAATTATACATAATAAAAAATAAAATAAAAAAATAAAAAATAATAAATTAAAGAAATTAAATAAAATTAAATAAAATAATATAAAATAAAATTAAATAAAATTAATTAAAATAAAATAAAATAAAATAAAATAAAATGACATAAAATAAAAATAAATAAAATAAAATAAAATTTAATAAAAAAAAAAATAAAAATATAACAAAAAAAAAGAATAAAAAAAAATTAAAATAAAATAAATATAATATATATAAAAAAAATAATAATAATATAAAAAAATAAAAATAAAATAAAAAAAATAAAAAAAGTGAATCAATAACAATTAAAAAAAAATAAAACAAAAAAAAATTAAATAAAAATAATATAAAAAAAAAATATAAAAAAAAAAATAAAATAAAATAAAATAAAATAAAAACAAAGTGATTTAAATTAAAATAAAATGAAATAGAATAATACAAAATATTGGTGTACAAATTCATGCGGTCCGCTCTCAAGAGTTACAAGTTGTGGCCGATTTCGAAAGCGATTACCTATTTTATTGAAAATGTTTCACATCTGTTTCTGATGTTGCTGGTTTTTTGCCTCTTCTTAAAATGTTCCGTTTTTTTTTAAACAAACAGAACTTCGCGAGAGTTTTGATTTTCTACTTCGATTGGAAGGAAAGTGCAACGGAAGCCTGTGGAAATTCATGGTGAATCTACGCAGAGAAGGGATTTGACGCTTAAAAGGTGGTGATTTTAGCGTCGAAGACGAAAAGCAACTTGGCCATCCCAAAAAGTTTGAAGATGAGGAATTGGAAGTATTTTGCACCACAAGTGTAACGAAAAGTGACCGTTTATAAAAATGGATTTCCTAGCATAGTTAAAATTTTTTATTTCGATATATAATTTTTAAAATCACATGTTTCTGGTTGCATTCTTTCGAAACTTGCTACCAATATATTTATATAATTGTTTATGTATATGTATATGCACTCGATAAGAAACAGTTGCGAATTTCGATGTAAGCTGTGAGGTTTTCTATATGGCAATCCCGTTTTCTCCTTTCGGCAGTTGACAATCACGAGTTTTGTCTTCAACAAAGGGCCAAAAGTATTTCTAGTAAAGGCCATGCAAGATGCATAAGTGTTGAAATATAAATAAGTGTGTGAAATGTAACTACTCTTCGTCCTATGTACTCAATTTGTTGAGCTATGCGAATAATTTTCCAGCTTAAAATACATGTAGTTCATGTGCTCTTTGTTATGTGGCAAGTGAGTTGTTAAGTTGAGACAATCTATCACATGTGGTTTTACTTGCAGCAGCTGCAATTGTGAATCACAATTATGTTACACTTCAGCTCTAAGCAAAAAAAGTTTTTTTCATTTGATCATTTTACAATAAGATTTTATGTCAAATATTTCCACAAGAGCACTATTTTTAAATTAGGGCGAAATTAATTGCCAAAATATAAATACTTTAAGCACATTTTGTGAATATGAAAATCCTTTTTAACTTATTTATGTATTCATTTTAATTTAAAATGTTTTTAATAGATTTTTTCACACTTAAAATTTCATTGCATAAAATTCTTTGAAAATTGCACTTACGAATTTTTATTATTCTCTTTCACTACTATTTACATCACTTTTTTTCTGAATCAAAGTTGCTCAATTTTATTCAACACTTCTTCCACACTTTGTGTATAGTCTCAGTGCTCAAATCTTTCGAATGTATTTTTTATAAAATAAAGTTTGTTGTTGAATTATTCCAAAAAATAATCTCGGCAACTTTTCCAATTGTCAAATAGTTTGTGGCTTACCGCACACATGTGGTAAACTTTAGTTGCCAGAAATCTATGCGCACTCTCTAATAGCTAATACATATAATAGTACAATTCGTTTTTCTTCCGTTTTCCAGACACACAACTAACTGCATCCTTTTACATCACACAATTTTTTTTATATTTTTTACAACTTCACACAAGCATTTTTGCGTTTTGTCATTCCACTACTCCGCTTCTTTTTTTTCATTTGCTCTATTGAGGCGCACTTGTTCACATAACAAAATTGAATTAACTTGTTTTTGCTTAACTCTCTCCTGAGATATGTATTAGATTAGTTGTGAAGAAAAACTTTGAATATAAGAATGTAAACACATTTGCACAGTGGTATGGATATGTTTATATAAAAATTTGGTTTTAGTGGCGACAAATGTCTGCTTTGTTATTTCATCTATGATAAATAGTCTATAATATATGATCCATGATCTATGATCTATGAACTATGATCTGTGATCTATGATCTATTATCTGTAATTATTGATCTATGATCTATTACCTATGATTTATGATCTTAATATATGATCTATGGTCCATGATCTGTGATCTATGATCGCTGATCTATGATCTGTGATCTATCATCTGTGATCTATGTTCTATGATATATCAACTACTAGTTGTGATCTATGATCTGTTAACTATAATATATGGTCTGTGATTTATAATTTATGTTCTATGCTTTAAGTTCTATGATCTATGATTAATTATTTATTATCTATAATTTATGGTCTGCGATCTGTGACCTATGAGCTGTACTAATTTGACTTAGCTTCATGTAATTTACTTCATACTGATATCGCTTTAGCCGACATGAGGATATTTAAATTGAGTAAAATTTGTTTGAGTGGAGTTGAGTTGATTTGAATAAAACTGAGTTGAGCAAAAGGGTATTTAGTAAATTTGGATTGGTGTGATGTAAATTACTTCAATTTAATTTCGATTAAGTTAACTTGGGGTAATTAGATTGATTGAAATTGGATTGAATAGAATTGGTTTAAGCTCAACTGAATTGGGTCAAAAAGAATTAAGCAGAATCGAATTTAGGATTTTGATATGTCACCCAGTTAGGTTAGATTAGGTTGTAGTGGCTACCGATGTATTACATCGATTGCACCTCGGCCTGGATAAGAGCCATTGCAATGATACAATCTACTGATCATTAGGCTTCGCAATGAAGCTAATTAGATGATCGGGTTAATTTAATTAGATTTATACCTCATCTGCTATGTGGGATACATCATCAATCAATACTGAAACGTAGAAATGTCTAAAGCACGGCCATCGCATTAATCATCCCTGCAACTGCTGAAAACAGCCGTTCTGAATGCCATATTATAAGGTTATCCATTTTTTAGTTACCAAAAAAAAAGCGTAAATAAAATGTATTTAAAGTAATGTTTTTCATGAAATTTCTTTTTAATTATAAAGTTTGGTATCTCAGTCATTACTTGACATGTGTTGGTTTTTAAGTGCTCAAAAGTCCTCTGCCCTACAAGACGAGTCCAACGGTGTCAAATCGCATGATTTATGTGACCAATTGGCATCACCAAGACGAGAGATTAAGCGCTGGAGAGATTTCCCTCGCTATAAAGCCATATTCGCTAGTGTTTTGTTGGAGCCACATATCGCCCAAGTCATGTTCTTCAATTGCAGACCCAAAAAAGTCGGTTGGGTTATCGTACGATCATAACGCTCTGAAGTTACAGTGACAGTCTCGCTGTTATTCTTTTCAAAGTAAGGTTCATTCATACCTCCAAACCAGTCAGATTTTTTTTGTTGATGTAATGGCTTTCTTTAATTATTTGAGGATTTTTGGGGCCACAAATGTGACAATTTTGCTTGCAGCTGGTTGTATGAGCTGGACTGTATATAAATGTAGGTGTAGGTCCAAGAGCAAAATACACCATAATGTGTATGCCGTAAGAAAGTCCAATCTTTTAAGAACGTCGAGGAATACACACATTCTGGTCTTCGGCTACACTCTTACTCGCAGCACCGATATTTAAGGTTAAACGAAAAAAACGATGATACAGAGGCCTTCAGAATTTGTAACTGATCTAGTCTCTACATTTTTTTTTATATTTTGCTTGATTAGTATGACGATTATGTGCAGCATGATCTCTTCTTAGATCACGAAACGTGACCACGTTTGAAATACCATTTTCGTGGTAGAAACGAAAACATGCTTGGGTTGACAGTTAAGTTGGTCATATACCAAAATGTAGCCTTGTTCTTTAAAAATCATTTAATGGATAACCCTTTATCTGACAGTGGCCTATTATAACTCCCATCACGTTGCCCCCTTTTTAAAGAAGTACATTTCTCTTGATTTTTTTCTGTTCCGTTTCTGTCAGATTTCCTTAGATTTGCTGCAAATCGTAGTTTAATTCTACCTTATCGAGTTATATTCATAGAGTAGTTCCTTGAAAATTAACTTGAAATTGGAATAAAGCCTGACAAATTCCTCCGCCGTACAGTCACAATTAAGTAGAGACTTATGAAAAATATAATCTGTGACCGGTGACAGTTTTGTACAATTTTGGAATTTAGCGAAAGCGAGTCCAATGTTCTTATTGCTGCCTCACATTTGCTGAAAATAAATATATAATTATGAAAGACCTTGTCCTGAGAGGCACTATGGGAGTGCTTTGTGAAACTACACCACCGCCGACTCTCCCCTCAAATGGTAATTACTATTCCACTCTTTCGTGATGGGCATCTGTGAAGTAATTTTCAATGATAAGAATGTTCTCTGCATCAAGTCACATAGGGCTTTTGTGAACTGGCCTCTGTATGTAATGCCGATATCAAAGCGAGTTTACTGTGAGATTTCAAAATAACGGAAAGGAACTTTGGATACATGATACACTTCCAGTAACAATTGGTTGATAAAATGTACTAAAGAAATGTTGACTCCTAATCTCTTCAATATAGCTATAACTGTACTAGTACTAGACTAATGTTGCTAAGTCCATGACTATGTTTAAGGAGGCAACAAGGCCTTGCAATAAAGGTGACCCAAATTAGTATATTCATTATATTATAGATAAGCAAAATTCTAGCGAGAAGTTTCGGGAAAAAGAAGTGGCTAGATATGAAAAACAAGCTGAAACAGAATTCACAGAAATCGACGCTGACAAATTACAATATACTTTCTGACGTGATACTATTGTTTACAAGTCATAATGGCCTAAGTATAAGTTTATAATTTTTTGAAGTTATTATTTAATGTAGTTATTCCCAAAAAATGTGTTTAAATGTAAATTAAGCCAATAAAAATACAAAATAACACTTTTTTAATCAAAATCTTTTTTTCCGTTCAAATTGTTATTTTTTTTTTAATTTTTACCTAAGTCAATTTCTTTTTAGTTATTTAGTTCCATTAGTCAAAGCAGACGACCTTGCGAGTTTTAATGAAAATGTTAATTTCGTTAGCTGATTAAGCATTATTTCTTGCGTAAAAGCAATCACCAAGAAAAGACCTGATAATTACTATAAGGACTCAGCACCATCAATTTCAGTGGTTAAGAAGTGGTTTACTTCCGTTGTGGTCATACAAGTGAAGCCGAGCGTCCAGGTCGCCCTAAAAGAGGTCCTCAAAAATCTTCGATAAAATCTATGGAACTCTGGTTCATTACATAAAGGGTAATCCAAATTGAGATAATTTTTTCAAAAGCCTTTTTTTGACATATCACGTATGAGTCGTGTCAAGCTGTCATATTACTTTTTTCAGTATTGTTTGGCATTTCATCATGAAAGGACTTACGCCTGAACAACGTTTACATATCATTGAACTTTACTACGAAAATTAACGTTCCGTAAAGAATGTACTTCGCGGGCTTCGCTCAACTTATGGTCAATATAATCGGCATACTGAGCGTACTATTTGCAACACCTTCACCCAACTTAAGACCCAGCATTCGTTATTGGATTATATTCGAACGAATAGACCACGTTCATCACGCAGTGAAGAAAATATAGCGGCCGCTGAGAGTGTAAACGAAGACCATAGAGAGTCGACTCGGCGCCATTCGCAGCAACTCTGATTGACCTATGGAGCGACTTGGCGCATTTTACGTCGATATATTAAATAAAGGCGTACAAAATATAGCCTGTGCAAGAACTGAAGCCGCTCGACCTTCCAAAGTGACATCGCTTCGCTCTATGGGCTCTTGAAAAGTTCCAAGAAGATCCAACATTTTCGAGCCAAATTTTGTTCAGCGATGAGGCTCACTGCTAGCTCAAGGGGTATATAAACAAGCAAAATTGCAGCATTTGGGAGGAAGAGCAACCTGAAGAGATTCAAGAGCTGCCATTTTATCCAAAAAAGAAAACATCATATGGAGTCAAATGTCCATATTTCTGGAAACATGATGCCGGTGAGAACTTAACCGTCAATGGCAACCGTTATCGCGCCATGATAACCGACTACCTGATATCTGAAATTGAAGCTCGTGATCTCCGCGACATTTGGTTTCAACAAGACGGCGCCACTCCTCACACATCGCATCAATCAATGAATTTATTGAGAGAACACTTCGCTGAGCAGAAAATTTCACGTTTTGGTACGGTTTATTAGCCACCAAGATCATGTTTTATCACGCCGTTAGACTTTTTACTGAGGGGATATGCAAAGTCTAAAATTCTCTACGGTCGATCTTGCTTAGGTTCAAGCCTTAGAGCAAAACATCACTCGCGTCATTCGCCAGTTTGCAGTCGAAATGCTCGTTTGGAAACGGCTTAATATTAACTGTAGGTCCCTCAGTTTCTTGGATAAAACATCCCTTGGCACACTACAAATTGGAGGAGGACCTCAGCTGAAACTATTTATACATAAATAATTCGATTTAGGCAGTTATACCATGTAACCACTGATGTATGACCAATTAAATCGCTGCGTACACTTAATCATTTCTAGCATTAAAATATATTTTTGTTAGCAACCGTTGTTGGGTTGTTTATTATTCTGGTTATCAAACTGAAAATGTGTTTATTTTTTTGGGTTGTTATGGCTGTTGCTAGGGCTCGTCAATCTGTTACGCATTTTTCTGTTTTTTTTTGTATTCATATTTTTTTCTTTTTTTTTAATTTTTAATTTTATATTTTTGGTGGAACGTCTGTTGACTGCTTTTTGCTAATTTCCAAGATTCGTCCTTTGTTTGTTTTTGCTCGGAATATGATTTTCGCTCACAATTACTTTGTTGTTGTTTTCCTTTTATGTTGCTATTAAATTATGTGTTAATTGCTCTGTCATCCATTTTTTGGTTTCTGCGCTTCTTTCTGTCACTCAGCTGCAATGAATTGCTAACGACTGTGCGTAATATTGATCATTATTGGTATCTGCATTGTTGTTTGGCTAATTTGTTAGTAATGATGACTTTGTTTGTCTATCAGACCTAATTTTATAACCTTGGCGATGGACCACCCTCTCTTTGTTTTGGTAAATTATTAACAATATTTGATGATGCTGAAAACCTGTCAGTCGCTGAAAATAAGCATATGCTGTAATTGTAAGATTTTGAGAGAAAATTGTTTGTTCAAATGCGATAATAAATGATGACTTTGGCCTTATGATCTTCTAAAGTAATGAATAGATAGTCACTTTGCATGAAACATCGTTTAGTATTGAACCGTTAGGAGGTATTTTTCTTGATCTTGATTAATCATTTGTTATTACTTAGCGTATGTTTACGGATCGGTAAAAGTTTGAATTTGGCATCCAGATCTATCATCATAAAGACAGCTCCTTTTCGTGCTGACGAAGGGTTTTTCGAAATCTTCTAAAAGGTGGTGTGCGTTGATCCATTGTCAAACGGTCTTTTCCATGATTTGCTGTATTGGGGAATTTGCTAGCGCTGGAGCCAATATATAAAGGTATATGCGGTGATGAACAAATCTATACCACTACCATGAGAAGAGATTGTGTGATCACCCTTCATATGTATGGCGTAGAGCACACTCAGGTACCAACACTCATCGAACATACATTCATCTGACCATACTTCACAAATAAGCTGATGAATGCTCCTTGTCAATCCTTCAACGCCGTATTATTTTGGCTTGCACCGCTTTGTTGTCCTCAAAGCAGGCAATTAATGTTTTAACTTCTTCATAGTCGGGTTATTGAACATCTGCACCATTGCCAGGCTGGATAAGTGTTCCCTCCATAAACTCATAATACTTATAATATCCACACATAACATCTTATTTGTTGTTCCTATTTCAAAAAGCTCCGGTATTGAAACCTATAGGTTGCCGAATTTTTAAATAAACTTTTTAAATATTACTTCTGTAGGCCAAGTTTTCTTCGTTATCTCATATTTTGGTCTCTTTCTTTTTGGCAATTGTGTCGCGCTTGCTTATTCAACTCTCGGTATTTTTCCACGTCTTACCAGCTCTGGTTTCGTCCTTATGGAAAACCAGTGGTTTAATTGGCGGCTGTTCATAAAGAGCTTTCAATGCCAGTTTACTTGAACCGAAATCTTGATGAGTGTATTCAGAGATTTTTTTGACAACAAATTTTGTTTTTGGTTATAAGTTAATGAGATTTATTGGAAACGCCTATTCCTTTTTGTTTTTTTGGAGTTGAATATTTTATTACACAACAAAGAAAAATGGTAGAAGTGACAGCTGCTTCGAAAATCACCACATCTTTTCATCAGACTTCTTATAACGGGGATCGAGCCAATATATTCTGATTTAAGAGGCGAGTGCTCCACCAATGAGCCAACATAAGGCATGTAATCTGTTGTTTGCTGCAACAGTATAACCGTTCGAGTCGGTCTTAGAAACTCGGATTGCATGAACAACTACAGCATTGTAGAGTTTTACAAGTTCTTCTGTATGTATTCGATGCATTTTTAATTATTTATGTTTCTTTTATGCTGATATCTGAAAAAACAGGCAACATATTTTTAGAGTTCTTAGTATGTTCTTCATCTGTTGTACTTAATTAGGTACTCTTTGAGTTGTTGTTTGCGATTACATTTTTATATAAATTAGTTTTGGTCAATCTTACTTAGTTTTTTAGATCTTTATTTCTTGTCTTTATAATTAGCTGACAACTCACGTCTTCTCTGCTCAGAGGGTAGGTCACTTCAAGCAGTTGTTGTCATATTCATATTTTTTACATTAACTTGTCTTGTTGGCATGTAGTGTGGTTATTGGTACAATTCCGTTACATATTAGTTCAAATGCGATTGTAAGAACATAACCTTAAAAAAAATTAAAAAAATGATTATTTGTATTTCGTTCAAGATGCGACAAAATTTCCTTTTCCTCTTCATTATCGTCGTGAAATTTCCTTCACTTTGTCGAAAGTGTGGAGGGTGTGAAGCATGTTTGTTGAAGTCGGGTAAACCTTTTTGGCGGTACTCCTGCTTGTTTTTTGTTTTTGTTTTTGTTTTTTGTTATAATATGTGTCAAGCTAAATGTTTGTTAAATGAAGAAATAAGAGTTCCTCTCTATGACAGTAAACCATAGATAACCGTAGTTTTTCTGATATAAGTTATGAGCTCCAGATTTTGTTCGAACATTTTCGCAGTTTGAGTATTTGCGTAACGAGCCCTCGCAAACTAAAGGGTGTTTTTTTTATAGAGTAATAGAACTTTAAGTTGGCATTAATTTTCAAGATAGCGACCGATTTAACAGCTGTCAAGTGATTTATTCTCAGTTTGGTTTGGCAATTCATCATGAATAGACTCACGCCTGAACAACGCTTGCAAATAGTGCAATTTTATTTCGAAAATAATGGTTCTGTGCGGAAAACGTATCGCGCACAACATCCATTTTATCGTCGACAAAATCGTCCATTAGAGCAGTTAATTCGATTAACCATGGAACGTTTTCGCACCACGTTTACTCTTATTGATAACTCGCATCCCCAGAGACGCCGAACGGTGCGTACAGAAGAAGCTATTGCTGCTGTAGAGCGTAGCATTGAGGAAGACCCAAATGAGTCCATCCGCAATCGACCACAGGAATTGGATCTGCGTCCATCCACTTTATGGAAGATTTTGCGTGCTTACAAAATGCAACTCGTGCAAGAATTGAAGCCAAACGATCATCAAGTAAGGCGTAGATTCGTCGAATGGGCCCAAAATGAGATTACCGTTGTTCCCGATTTTCATAAGCGAATTTTGTTTAGCGATTAATCGCACTTCTGGTTGAATGGCTACGTCAACAAACAAAACTGCCGCATTTGAAGTGAAAGTAATCCTCAAGTGTATGTTGAAACACCTTTATATCCAGAAAACTGACTGTTTGGTACGCTTTATGGGCTGGTGGAATCATTGGTCCGTAATTTTTCAAAAAACGATGGTGGCCAGAATGTTACAGTCAATGGTGATCGGTATAGAGCCATGATTACTAACTTTTTCATTCCCGAATTTAATAACCATGATGTCCAGGAGATGTGGTTTCAACAAGACGTCGCAACATGTCACACAGCTTGTACCACAATAGATTTATTGAAATACACGTTTGGTGACCGCCTAATTTCGCGTTTTGGACCTGTGAATTGGCCTCTAAGACCTTGTGATTTAACACCCCTAGACTACTTTCTGTGAGGCTATGTAAAGTCATTAGTCTATGCGGATAAGCCACAAACGCTTGACCATTTGGAAGACAACATTCGCCGTGTTATTGCCGATATACGGCCACAAATATTGGAAAAAGTCATCGAAAATTGGACGTCCAGATTGGACTACATCCGCGCCAGCCGTGCCGGTCATATGCCAGAAATCATATTTAAAATGTAATGCCACAAGATAATCTTTCGGATAAATAAAATTCATGTCAATCGAATAATCCATCGTTGTTTTATTGCAACTTAAAGTTCTATACCTCTATAAAAAACACCCTTTAGTTCATTTCCCATTTCTTCACAATTTTCATGCACGAGCATTTTTATAATTTTAACAAATATTTAGAATTTGTTCTCAGAAGTCTTTTAACAATTTAAATTTACGAACGAATAATTTATTTTTCATCCTATACATGGTCTCGACAAGGCTTTAGCTAGGCTTATGACGAGAATTGGAACTAAGAGGAAAAAATATTCTGGAACACAAACTATACCGTTATTTAAATCAATATTTTTATTCGCAAGCAATTATTTAATATATTTACAGGAATAAATGAATAAACAGTATCTTATTCACGTACATTGCACTAGTCCATGGCACATTAAGCGCTTAAAGAAGAAGAAAGAATAGACCCACCAAATTTTATATCGATCATATCAGAATTATGAGCTAAATAGATGTGGTCAACCAAACTTGGTAGACAGATGCACTAGTACTTTTATAAATTTGTCAGAATTGGCCAGATCGGACAATAATAGGACACACAGTACTAGTTTGTAAGTTTGTTCCATAAAAAATTCATCTAAACGTGTATAACAAATGGCACATTGGTACTAAAAATCTTCGAAATCGGACGACTATTACAGCTCTCAAATCGCTATGTCAAATAGCAACCTATTTGTCAGATATTATATTTGTTTTTTTTCCAAAAAATCATCTAGAGCCGTGAAGTTTGGTATTATGCACACATGTTATGAATTTCATATTGTGGTATTCACAATAATCGAAATCTGAATACTATGTCATATCCCCCCTATATAACCGCCTCGTTCAGATATGCGTTTTTGCGTCAAAAATCTTTCAAAAAAAGCATCTAAGTTAATATTGACACTGAAAATCATAGAAATCGAATTTGGTTTCTGTTCATGAAAACAGACGTTCTTTCTTGTCGGATATTTACATATATTGACGGTTGACAAACTGCTTTCCTTCTACAGTTGCAGGAAGAAGACTAATGGATGGGCAGTGGCTGTATTTGAAAATATAATCGAATGTGTCCAATACCACTTTACCAGATTATATAAGATAAACAAAATTAGAAAGCCAAGAATGCGAAATTGCTAGAAGGGCATATTCAACAAAAATGCCAAAGAGATCGAAAATCGTGCCTCCACAAATTAAGACAGAGAAACTCGATATGTTTTGAAATTTTTTTTTTGTTGATTTCAAAAGGTCCCAGCAATGGCAAGCGTATGCGCTAAGTGTAAAGAAAAAATCCTTTTTATAAAATTAACATCAAAACAAATTTATTCTTTAAACAAATTAGAAGTGAAGCCTTTTTGTTTGTCTTCGCGTGTGTGGTTCTCATTTCCTTACCTCGTGGAATGAGGGTGGATAACATAATATATTTTTAAGAACAAATGAAAGTTAAATATCGATTAAAATGTTAGTATTTTTCTGTATTATATCAACTTCCAATCTAGGGAGCTTATAATCATCAGTTTCTTCGGAACTCCAAAAGTGTGAAAGCTGTTATAGTACAATGGAACTGCTCTTTGAATCAGACTCAAAATACAAACTGCTCATCAACACATGCACACAACTATAAAAATTATTTAGACACGTCCAAGCACTGAAAACTCGTGGTGTCTGATATTTCAAATAAAGCAGATGAGTGAAATTTTTCAATTGGTAATTTTGTATTAACAATTTTTTCTACAAAATCCGTAGTGTTTTCAAGGAGTTAAATTTTTTCGATTCTTTCAGTTTACTTTTGAATTAATTTGCTTATTAACCGATTTTTTTAGGCGACAAGCCACCAGACGCCATAAATAAGATTATCCGGAAAGCGAAAATATTTCAATTACTCAAAACATTGTTGTACACAATTTCGAAATCCAGCAAAAAGTAGCCAACACCAAATAATAACGATTATTACTATTATTATTGTCATGGCATTTGCCAATAAAGCCTTGCGATAAATCAAATTTTATTATGCGCCAACCAGTTAACAACCACATTCAATTATATGGATCTCAATGGGCATTGTATATTTGCTGGCGCGCTTTACACATCATCAAATTCAATCCAGTACTAAATAATTTTTTTTCGCCTACTCACTTCATACTCATTTGTATTTTTTCCTTCTTTTTCAAAGTTTTCATATACCCTTTGTTCGAATTAATGTGCTTCAGCCTGGTGAGCTTTGTTCATTCAGTTGCTGCAGCGAACGTACTTTTGACCCAACCCGATATTATGGCCGACATATTTGAGTGAGCTTAAATTGGCCGGCTGCCGGTTTAGCACACACAACCTCATACACTTATATTTGTATATATCCAACATTTATTAGTATGTGTGCACTTGGCAAAGTGCCAGAGTGTATGTAATATTTTTATATGGTTCCTCTGCTGTGGTTTACTCACAAATACATCAACAAGCACACAAAAAGGAATTAGTTCGAACTTTATGCGCCATTCTTCATAAAATAAAATCGAGCAAAAAAAAAAGTTGTACGCTATTAACTGACACTTTTTTGCCCTTTAGTCTTTGCTAGTTGGCCAAGGCGTAATTGATACGGACACTAGTCACATGTGATTTGTGTACTGAGGCGAAATTTGGAAAAACCGTGGGCAGTTCTGTGCTAAATTGGCTTAATTATGTATGAATTTAATTACTTACTACGTTTGTAATTCCTGTGACATATTTCTAATGAAATAGAGTTTTAAGTGATTTGATGATATATTATTTAAGTCGTTCCATTTAATGTGATGGAGAGCAGTTGCTTTTAAGAATTATGTTGATTTGGGTGACTCAAGCAAATTAAGTAATTGAGAAAACTTTATAAAAATGCCATTCTACTTTTACCTTTTATTTTTAATATAACTTACTAGATTTTGAAGATTTATATTTATATTGTAATACTCACTTCGTGATTATATGATATTGATGTTGATGTAGATGTGGTTAACTAAAATATTAACCAAATGATGTTAGGATACATTACTATGTATCAAAAGCCCCGTACATGGCTAAGCGTGCATGCTAGTTTCAACCAGGTCTCAGCTCGTCGGATTGGGGTGGTTCTTGCTTGCCATATGTGTACGTGGATCATGGATGTATTACAAAAATTTTCATGCACGTTTAACTTAAAGGAACCAAAAAAACTAAAACCTATTACCCAAAACCCAAAAAAAAAAAGAAAAACGGACGGACGGAAGCTGAAAGGCGGAAATACTTCGGTCGGACTGGAGAAGCCATATATCCGCTTCTCTTCTCTCCCCTACCCAACCATATGAGAGATATTTTGAACTAACATCTCCAATCCCATCCAATACCAAACGAAGGCCTAACTCATCTCACAACCCTTTTAAATAAACTTAACTCTCCTTCATTTTAATAACCAATATTCAAATTCACATTTTATTATTTATCTCTATTCCTATCAATACAATATATATATATATATATATATAAGGTGCTATTTCTTGTTTCTAATACATGTATGAATCAAAACAAAATACATCTTGGAAGAAAATGTTTCAAGAGTCTTTACATTTTGTGTTAGAATTAAAATTGTTATGATTTCTTCACTTCGCTACTCTAACAATATTATCTTATTAACAAAAAAAAATTATATCTTTGAAATAAAAATAAGAAAACTAAATTTTCACAGTGGCATCATCATTAAATGAGTTTAAGAAATATAATCTTTAAAAATGAAAAGCAAAGACAAAACAAGAAAAAAAAAAAAACAAATTAATAGAAATCGAAAGAAAGAAACAAAAAAAATGCAATGAGATCTACCTTAACTGTTACATACCTACATATATACGTATCATTTAACCTCAAATTCTGTTATTCAAATTTTGAGCATGCTTAGCATACATTATACAATAAGGAAATGTATATAAGAGTAAATAAATATAAGAGACATTTTTAACACTTACATATGTACTCCGAGCTGGATCAGCAGGCGCCTGGTGAGTTGCTGCGGTGTGGTGACTTAAATTACTCTCAACTTTAAAAATTAATATGCTTACATATATACATGTTCTCAAAATTGCAAAATTCAAGTTCAAGGTTACAAACTATTCTGTTATGAATTTACGCACTACCAGTGGCGGCGTGAAAAGAATTAAGCATAGGGCTGAAATATATTTTACATTGACATGTGGATTAGCTTAATTACTTTGAATTTCAAATTTAGTAATGAAGCGTAAAACAATTTAATGAATTTAAATTTTTATATATTTTTTTTTGTTTTTTTTTTTTTGTTTCGATGGTTCGGAAAAATGTGATTGGACGCTTAAGCTTTAATATTCTCAATAGTTCCATGAACTATTGTACAACAACAAAGAATATCAATTATAGTAGTTACACTTATTATACTGACAATGAGAAATACATTTTTCATTATTGCCATACTTCTCGTGTAATACTTTTTAAAACCTTTTTTTTTTTCTTTTTTTTTTCTAACAATTTGGTGCTTTATCGCCCACTTTTGTAATTATATATATTAAGTATATATATTTATTACTTTGAAACGTTGAATATGTGAAATTTCTCTTAAGTAGATGATGCAAAATTATGTAGTTAAATGAAACGTAAAAGAATTATCGAATTATGCTGCTTAGTGCGCTAATTTGTTGC
Source organism: Neoceratitis asiatica (assembly GCA_030068015.2). Classification (NCBI taxonomy): domain Eukaryota; kingdom Metazoa; phylum Arthropoda; class Insecta; order Diptera; family Tephritidae; genus Neoceratitis; species Neoceratitis asiatica. The sequence goes on along the minus strand of CM061524.1, from coordinate 60,847,921 downwards.
TGTTTGGTTAGTTCATCAATTAACTGTACTACGATATGCGACGATTAATGAAATGCATTCAGGCTGGTATTAATTTTAACAGCTTGGTTAAGTTATTTAAACTTGAACAAGGATTTTGTGCTAATTCAGGTGAAATGCTGGATACAAATTGGAGGATTTCCTGGATAGCAATTTCTATTCGTGTGACAATCGAGCGTTCCAATTACGTAAATTTATAATGAGTTTCAGCATCTATCTTCACAGCAACACCTTCACTGGATTCCACGTGCTTGGCTTTGAATTCTTTAACTTATGTTCGCGTTGATTTCGTTTAAATTAAATTTTAATAGACTACCACACGCGTTGACGATCAGGAACCAAAAGGAAGGTTTTTCAGAACAATGCCAATGCGGAAGCCTAGATTGACATTTTCTCATGAAGTATAAACAGCTGATTAGTACTTTTAGCTTGAGTACTAACTTCTGTCCACACCCATGGTTGTATTCGATGTCTTACCATATTTAAAACATGATAAATTTAAGTTATATGAAAGTAAACAAACAATTTAATAATCGCGCTCACAATATTAAAGAGGTCGGTTTCGAGAAACATATTCAAGGTCCATATATAGGTCCCACAATTATGAGTTTCCTTCAGTCTTATACTGAAAAATTAAATTGGTCATTACAAAAGGTGGACTTAGAAATAATAATTTCCATAAATTTTTTTCTTTTTGCAGTCAAAAAAATTCATTTTCGCCATGTGTCAAACTTGTTTGGCGTATGCACGCGTAAGCATTATAGCCGCATCCACAATAGCGCACCACCAGCTGGAAATATCAAATGAATTCAAATCGTTCTCCACCTGATCTTTCCGGCAGAGTAGAGGTCTTCCTCTTCCCCTGCTTCCACCAGCGGGAACTCCATCGAGTACTGTCAGTGCTGGAGCACTTTCATCTTTTCGAACGAAATGATCTTGTCAGTCCGCTATTTCTAAAACTGAAACTAACTTCTGCAATTTAACTTCAAGTAATTGCGGAAATAAAAGTTGCAGCTGCACTCATTTATCTGAATTTTTTTTTGTTTATTTTTTTTTTTAAATTAAATTTCCAATTTCTAGTACTGCACTAGCAAATTTTATTTTTATTAAAAGTGCTGTCAAATGATTTTAGTAATGTCACTTCGCAAAATGATCATTCAGAGTAATTTCCAAAATTTTAAATTCTTTTTCATTAATTTTTTTATGATTCATGTGATAGCTACTAAAATTAAATTTTGGAAGTTTTCATTTTTGCATGCAATTTGAAAGTAATTAACTGCTACCACTGGCAGCAGCTTAATTAACTGAAAGACAAAAAGTTCTAAAGGTTACCAATATGAAATTTTAATTGTTTGAAAAGTTTGTAAAATTTTTGAAAAAATTTGAGCTAATTAGTACAACATGAAAATCGCTATTTGAAAGTCTAATAAATTAAGAAAATGATGGTACGATACGTTACTATCGAGAGTCCCGTACATGGCCAAGCGTGCATGCTAGATCTAACCAGGTCTGAGCTCGCGGGATTGGGGTGGTTCTTGCTTCTCTTATCTCCACTATCTTGAAGAACGCTCCTCATACATCATAAACGGGTATTCAAATATGCTTTATATGTTATTAGCATCAACATTGTGGTTAAGATTAGATCGTGAAGAACGTAACTGGCTTACACCACGACTTCTGCTTCACCAATCGCTATTTTTCGATATTCTATTCGTCGAAGCTACGCCATTAAAATTTGCTCTGGATCTCGTCCTCGGTCCTTCCATTCTTGGAATTGCACCTTGACTAACAGGTGCATCCACGATGATCAGATCTTGCTCGGTGAAACTCTTCAAAAATTGACTATCACATCTAGTTATACATGACCGGTGAAATGAGCGTTGGCAGGATTGACACATTGCCTTCAGCCATTTCTTCGTTACATATCGAATACAATCCTTGATGAATGCTAAAATTCGTCTTTTATTTTTGTAATTAATCAAAATTAGCTAATATCGTAAAAAATTAACCAGATTTCTTTAAAATAATCAAATTTAGTTTAATAGGAGCAAGGAAGTGAGAGTGAATCTTCATAATCTTCGTTTGGTATTGGATGGGATTGGAGATGTTAGATAAGAAATATCTCTCATATGGTTGGGTAGGGGAAATAAGAGAAACGGATTTATGGCTTCTTTAGTTCGATCGACAGCATTTTCGCCTTTCAGCATTCCGTCCGTCAGGTTTTTTTTTCTTATTTAGTTTTAGGGAATGAAGTTCTAATTTTTTCGGTTCCGTTCGGCATGAAATCTTTTGTAATAATGATCCGCCGACCCCAATCGGACGAGCTAAGACCTGGTTAGAACTAGCAATCACGCTTAGCTACGTGTGGGGCTTTCGATGCAAAGTAACGATCATTTAGTTAAATTATTACAAAAGATAGAATAAAATATAAGTAGTTAAGAACCTAAATATTGTAAAGACCATAGGATGATAACTACAGTGAATCGGCCGAAGAAAGTTCAGTAAATGTTGAAACGAATAAAAAACCTCGATACTGAAAGAAATGAGTATCTTACATTTATTACAATTTTCGAAATAATCACAATTTGGTGAAATTAGGAACAATTTATTTCTTAAAAAATTTCTGAAAAAAATTCTACACAGCGTTTTCAAAGGATGGTGCTGTAATCGGAAAATTAAGAAAAAAATTTAAATTAATGTTGCAATATAGGTGGTGTTCATCTAAAATTATTAAATAAAAAATTGGGTAATTTCTTAGATTAAAAAAATCAACACTAATAAGCCAAGCTACTTCTACGTTCTGTGTTTCGCGTGCTTCGCACAAATTATGATGAACATAAACGGCCTACTGACACAGCATTCATTATTGGATAATATTCGACCGAATAGACCACGTCCAGCAAGCAGTGAAGAAAATATAGTGGCCGTCGCTGAGAGTGAGCACGAAAATCGTGGAGAGTCAATTCGGCGCCGTTCGCAGCAACTCGGGCTGACGTTTGCAACGATTTGGCGAATTCTACGTCGAGATATTAAATTTGAAGCGTACAAAATACAGCTTATATAAGAACTAAAGCCGCTCGACCTTCCCAAGAGGCATCGCTTCGATATAATCTTGAAAAGATCTAAGAAGATTCGAAGTTTTCGAGCTAAATTTTGTTCAGCGATGAGGCTCATTTCTGGCTCAATGTGTATGTAAACAAGCGAAATTGACACATTTGGGATGAAGAGCAACCTGAAGGGATACAGGAGCTGCCATTTCACGCAGAAAAAAAAAACAGTTTGGTGTGGTTTGTGGGCCGGTGGAATCATCGGTCTATATTTCTTCAGAAATGATGACGGTGAGAACGTAACCGCCATCCGGCCCCACTTCCCACACATCGCACCAATCAATGGATTTATTGAGAAAACACTTCGGTGAGCAGATAATTTCACATTTTGGGCTGGTCGATTGGCCAGCAATATCGTGTGATATCACACCGTTAGACTTTTTCCTGTGTGCATATATAAAGTCTAAAGTCTATGCAGATAATCCCCCGCTTCGATTCAGGCATTGAAGCAAAACATCACGCGTGCCATTCGTCAGTTACCAGTCGAAATGAATGAGCCATCGAAAATTTGAAAGAGATAATATTCAAGAAATAAATGCCAAAGAATGTTGGATTTCCATCTTACATTAAATTTGCAATTTCTGTGTTTTTTTCTTTAAAAAAATTAGGAAACCTTGAAATAGATCATCTTTTACTTAGAATCTCGGTAATTCTTGAGCTATATTTTTCTGTTTAGTGGTCAAAATTTTGCGATTTTAAAAACTTATAAGTGTACCCCGGTTGTGTGTTTGTATAATATTTTTTTGGTATGGCTTCTACGATTGATATGAAATCACCGAATGACCTACTTACATATATATGAAAGTATATTTACTTTTTCTACTTCTTTAATTCATTGTGTTGCCTCACGTATTTTGACTATAAACATACGAGTATAACGGGTGAATATTAACGGAGTTCAATGCGCCATCACGTGTGCCCATACACATACTTAAATCACATGTAATATGCCCGAAACAATTTTATTTCGAAAGCTAAACAAATGCAATTCCCAATTGCAACAAATCTTAGTTTAAACTTTTTTTTGGATTTTTTTATAATTTTGTTTTTGTATGAAATCGATTTGTTTATAACCTTGCCTATTTTTGGGCGCTATACTCGTAATCTGTTTACTCATTCTTGTCGCACAGTAGTATGGATTCGAAAATTTTATATGCGAATGACTACTCAAAAGTATAGCTAAAATTCCGGTTTTAACTCTAAAAACTGTTATCCAAAATATCCTTTAAATGTGCTTACAAATAAATTTAAATAGGTATTAGAAATATTTGGTATTTTGCTAAGTATTTTTATTGTTTATAATATCTCAAGCTGTATACAGCGTCTCGTTTAATGAGGTTTGTCTATCAGAGAGAAGTTTTTCTTTATTTTATGGTTTAAAAAATTTAAAACTTCATATATTTTTTTAACTTTTTATGCGCCATCTTGTATGAGAACTATATATTTTAAAATAAAATAGAGATAAAGATTTAATTTTGCCCTAGTTAGAAATTACTTCATAAAAAAAATATGTTTATTCCCCACGGAAATTTTTTCCAAGAGAGTCTCATAGTTTTTACCCCTAACATTAAATATTTGACGAATATTGAAATGCCATATATATAATCAAATTATACAGCTTTAAAAAACTCATGATGAACAATTTATTCTATATTAGCAACACATTTATAATTAATTTTGACTAACCACAAGTCCAATTCATTCCACTGTGTACCACGTGTAATTTATTTTGTTATATCGCGTGCATTATCGCCACTGCGTCGAGTTCGTTTCAACTTGAGTTCATTTCAACTTGATTGTTATATATTTTAACGGCTAAATTTCATCACACATAGACGTTCCATTTATTACTTAAAAAAAATTAAAATACAGGAAATTACTCCGCTGAGAAAAGGAAATTATCTAATATTAGGCCTATTGATTACTTAAAGTGAGACACGAGATTTTTCCAACAGGCGATTTAATTAAAGTTTTTTTTCACTCGCTGTAGACAATCGGAGTTTTCAATTCCCCATATTAAAATTTGTTATGCATACTTGCTGCACAATCTATTGGTCACGAGGAATGAAAAAATTAAATTTTCTAAATATAGAATGATGATTATCCCTTTATTTCCAAGTGCATAGCTTTGTAATCAATTTCAAAATTAATTTGAGTATTTATTCACACTTCAAATATATATATATATATATACGAGTATATAAAAGAAAGTGATGTTAGCGACTTCCGTGATTCGCACCAATTCAGATTGGTCTGCGTTTAAACCAAAAGAGTCCGAAAGAAAAATCGGGAAAGTCGATTAGTACGTAGGGAGCCTTTTGCGTAAATTAACATAACTTCTCTTCCGAGAAGTGAATTTGAGAAAGAGTTATTAAATAAATCCTTTTTATTATTCGATTTACTTGAGATTATTTCTTTCCATTGTTCATTGTTCAATTTTGCCGAATTTTTGAACGAAGCTTTGGATAGTTTAATGGAAACCGGTTTTATTTTACTATGCCTCGGCTGCCGGTTGTTTTTTGAGTTTTACTAAGCTTTTGCATCCATAGCGGTGAAGGCTATTCTTATATGTCCATATGGTTACTGTTCATAAGAATATGTTAGGCCATAGCAGTGGCGTGGCGTTCGCCTTTCTTCGAGGTATTCATATTCAAACTTCCCTGGATGACGTTGAGAAGCGAAAAAGCAACTAATCGCTGACTACATCTGGCATACATCTCTTTGAGTGGGTAAAACAAATCTCAACTGCTGTAATATTCAATATACAAAATTTTTAATGCATATAATTGGACTAAACAGATGGATTATCTGAGACGTAGCCGCGCCCAACATTTGAAAGAGATAATCTTAAAAAAATAAATGCCAAAGAATGTTCTTTCGAATGGTAATAAACATTCACCATTTAATCTGAATTTTCTGTGTTTTTTTCTTTAAAAAAGTAGGGAACCTCAAAATGGATCACTCTTTACATGGCTTGATAATTAATTAACGCGAAATTTAGTATTGTATGCCTTAGTTAAAGGTTAATTACGACATACAATACAACTATGAAATCTAAATGGAATAAAATACCGAAACAACGTGGGTCAGAATCTTCTAGTTTTATATACTTGTATTTTCGAGCAGAATTCTTAAATTTCGTTTCACTTACTATGCAGGCTTTTTCTAACCTTTATTTTATAGATGAAAATATTGGGTCAAAAAAAGAATTGAAATCAAAAAATAAATGAGAAGAATTGAAGAAAAAGCTAAAGCTAAAATAATATCTGTATGAAATTAAAAAAAAGGTTCCATGTATCGCAAACTTAATCAATAAATTACAAATCATTACTAATTTTGATATTATTACTAAAGTCATTACGGTTGTTAACTATACTAGAATATACAGTGTTATCCATTTTCGGGTTCTAAAATAAACGTAATTAAAATGAATTTAACTTACTTTACGGGTGATAACATATCGGGCGATTTCTCAGCCATAACTTGACGAACGCTGGTTTTCAAGTGCTCAAAAGTTGAAATTTTATCGTCATAAACACTATATTTCGCGTAGCCCAACAAAAAGAGTCCAATGGTATCAAATCGCACGTCTCGGTGCCCAATTGAGATCGCCAAGACGACAGATTACACAGCCAGGGAATTTCTTTCGCAATAAAGCCATATTCGCCCGGGTTTTTGCGCATGTGGCAGCATCTCGTTGGAGCTTCATATTGTCAAAATCGTATTCTTTAATGGTAGGTCAAAGAATTTGGTTGTTATTCTACCACAACGCTCCGAATTGATAGTGACAGCCTCGCAGTTATTTCAAAGTAGTAAGGTAAAATAACATCACCTGACCAAAGAGCGTACCAGACAGTATTTTTTTTTTTTGGGTGTAATGGCCTGTCTTCAATTAATTGAAGATTCTCGGTACCCAAAATGCAAAAATTTTTCTTATTAACATTTCCACCGAGTGAGAATTGTACCTCGTCGCTGAAGAAAATTTTTTCGGAAAAATGGCGTCCTCTGCTTGTTGTTCAACCATCCAATCTACGTAAATAAGGCGTTATGAATTGTCAGCTGGCTTCAGTTGCTGTGTGGACTGGAATTTATATGGATGTAGGTGTAGGTCATAGTCAGAAAATGTACACATTCGGGTCTTCGGCTACACTTTCACTTACAGCGGCGATATTTGAAGTGGAACGCGCAAAATGATGATGCACAGAGCTTACAATATCTGTAAGCGCTCCAGTCTCTTAAAACATCTTCAAAATTTTACCAATTGCTTGAGTTGTTGCATGATAATATCTTCCTTAAGCACGATACATAGCCATGTTTGATTCACAATTTTCATAGTGGGTTTTAACGATTTTAACGCCTTGTCCGATTGTTAAGCAACCTCGCAAATGTCTGACTCTTAACGATAGTTAAGTTTGGCAGATGTCACAGTACAGCCTTGCACTTTCGAAACCAGGAAATGAATAGCCCATACGTATGGCACAAAAATGCCATTCCAATCCACTTCAACACACAAAACTCGTTACGGTTGATTAAAATAAAATCGTAGCGTTTGAAAAAAAGATATAGGTGTTTTGCAGGTATACAAAGGAGTGCCTCTCAGAATTTCCTTCCCGGTTCATACGGTGGAACAAATTTACCCATTTTGAAAGTAAAATAAATGTTCTACATATAAATATGAGAGCATGGAATAGAAAATTCTCCTTATTTTTTTTAAAATAATGTATATGTAGAGAGAATAGGTGAAATAATTTAAGAGATTATGAGATGATCAAAGAGATCTCATTCCCAGCAATGTGTTTCCGTATGAGATTCAAAAAATCTGATAGAACATAGGAGGAACTATCGGTTTTCGACGAATTTTCTAGGCAAGATCAAGCAGATATTTCCAGATAGAGAACGCATTGGTATGCCTTTTCCACTTTCACACTGTCTGTTATTGCCATAGTCTAGTGGGTATCAGTGAGTGCCACAATTCGGAGGGATTCAAATACTGGCCCGTCTAATACAAATCATGACGGAAAACTTTTTTCTAAATGAGGCCACCAAAGACAGGCCAACTCTTACGAGTGTTTATCTAACATGATATAAAACGATCTTCAAAGAAATCCATTATCCATTTGGAGGCAACTTAAAACAAAATGTGGGTCCTTTTATTTTTGAAAATAATTTCAATGCATACCTTAAATTGAAAGAAAAAAATGGCTATAAATCACTTAACTATTTATAAGACTATTATTTTCGATTTTGCATCTAGATGTTTTTACAAACAAAAGGAGGGACCTACAGTTCATTCTTAGCCCCCAAACTGCTGATGGATTTTTATGAGGAGCTTTTTATTTCATGCCAGAAATACACTAACCTGGGATCGAACCCTGTCTTTCCGAATAACAGTACGCAATGCTAACCACTCGGTTATCGAGGCCGCCAATAATGATTATAACGAAAAAATTAATTGTAATATTAGACTCACCTCTCCAGAAGTTGTATGAAGTGCAATCACACAATAAATGATCAATTAAAAAAATTAAGGTATTCAAGTGGATAGAAAATGCGATATTATAAGAGTAGGAATGTTTCCATCTACAATCACATCAAAATGTAAAGATTTAATATCTACTTCTGAAAAACATGAACTTTTGGGACGATTATGACTAACGAACAGGATTACTTTTATACCGTAATGAGCTCGCTATTAAAAAGTTTCTCATTTATGCTCTAAATAGCAATAGGAGAATGGAAACTTTGAAGACATTTTCTCTGCCACATACGAAATCTCACCGCGTCAATTACTCCGAAAAACCACAAGAAAAATAATAAAAAATTGAGGTGTCTAACCCAAAGGGCAATATGGAACGAAGAAGACAAGTGTGAAAATAAAAAGAGAATTTTAGCTAATGAAGTGACGCGGAGAATTGAAATGAAAAAGTAATGCGCCAATTTTAATTTCCCAAAGGAGTTGTAGACAAAGCTTGTAGCAAGAGAGAGTATGAGCAGACAATAGATACGTATATGTTTGTATGTAGACTTGAAGCACCACATGCAAAACGCTCAATAGACAGAACAATAGTTGAAGCTCAGCATAATGCAGTTGACCAAAATTTCGTTTGGCTCATCGCCAGCTTTGTCCCTAACCCATAAGTCAAAGCATGCCCAAGAGCCAGTGCATATATGAATGCCATAATTGCCAGCAACGGAAATGCGCATATGACTGGTAAGCTAAGTAACGATGAAGTAGGCATGGAAACGAGTAATAGATACCCATGCACATAGTAGCATAGGCAAGCGCTCAAAGCAAGTAGACGTCTATACGGTACATTGAGTATAAATTTACATATACACACCTCTACATAAGTTTACTAGCAGGCTCAAACAGGCAACAACTTGGCTATAGTTTCTATTATGCTCTAGTAGATTTGTTTGCTTGTTGACGAAGGATAATAGTCGAAAATCCCACTGGCTATCCGACTGCAGTCTAAAGCAATGAAAGTGAATTTTGTTGTTTTTGTTTTCAATAGGATCCTTGTTGTGGTGCAAGCATTTTATTGCTATTACATTGCCACTATTATCACTTTCTCTACTGGTCTAATGCCTAGTAGACTCGGACAGGCAGCCGATCGGTCATCCCCTCCCACATGCTTGGAGAGCATATGTGGAGAAATTTAAATTATTATTGTGTTTAATTTAGCATGTGACGGTAGAATTTCAAACGGCTTGTTGGCTTAGCTTTACACATAAACATATTACTTGAGAAAGATTATTTTTCAATTATGTTCAAAAATAAAGAAACCCATTGTACAGAAATATCAAATAATTAGACATTTGTGAAAAAAAGAAAGGACAATTAGGCTATTATGTAAGCCTAGGCTCGTTTTTGTCTCTTCCTAACTAAGGAGGAACTAAGAAGTAAGAAGAAATCTCCTTTGGTTTTAGAGTCCACTCATTCATTTCCTAAGGCACAATAGAAGAACATTGTAGAAAAGCCATATATATATATATATATATATATATATATATATATATAAAGCGAAACAAGAGCAAGTAGAAACAATAAGAAGAGAAAATTAAATCACGAAATCTCTCCCACAAAAATATCTAACAACCGATGGGCAAACTGCTTGTATCCGCCTAGTATATACGACAAGTAGCCGGCAAATGCCGAGGTGATTTTTATCTCGAAACTTAATGAGAAGGACTACTCCGACGTCGTATAGATTGAGCATTCTGATATCCTTTCTTTTTAAAGAGCATCAAACGAACTGCGACGATTGTATCAAACAAAAAATTACTTCTGAGCAGCTGCCATTCCTACAACAAGTGCACGTCAATGGTAAATTAGTGGATACGCTATACATGAATTATAGAGGAAAATTGAAAACTCTAACTACAAGTCGAGTATCTCCTCGCTACGAACACCTACGTGAAGGCAGCTTTCAATAATACAAACACCTCCACCTAAATCTCGTGTATTTCCTAATTTGAGATCAGAACTTACTGCCTGACTAAAGAACACCCACTGATTGGGCTAAGCGACAAGGTATCTCTAAAAACCTGAAAATTTCTATGTATTTGACGCTTTGTAACCGCTAAAGCGACTTTCGACCGAGCTCCTCCTCCAGTTTTTGGTTTTGCTTCTTTGAAGTTTTTACCAACAAATGGAGGGACCTACAATTTATTCTAAGCCGCCTCCGAACGGTCGATGGATTTTTATGAGGAGCTTTTATTTCATATTAGAAATACACCCGGAGGGCTTTGACATTCTCTGCCAAGGGGAGATCGCAATTAGAAAATTTTAGTTTCTATAATTTTGGATGTTTCTCGAACCCGAACTCGGTCCCAAGTCTTCCGAATTGTAGTACGCAATGCTAACCACTCGACTATTGCAGCCACCACTCGGAAATTCCTATATTTGTCTATTTACGAAAAAGACAAAATTTTATCAATTTACCCACTCTTGAGGGATCATTATAATACCATCCAAATCGGTAAAGTATCTGTGTGCAATTGAAGCAGCACTAATGGTTCCATCCCACCGATAAAAGGAGAATTTCTGTTTTAATCCACCTACTGCTTTCCGAGTGGGGAAATTTTGGAGGAAGGTAACCCCATGCACAAGAGCAGTTTTCTTGTGTGACCTTCTATACAAAGAAGGTAGCGTTAAATTCGGTCTTATGGTCATTCGGATTATGGTCATTACTCAAGGAATCAAATGGAAAATCGCTTCAATAGGGAAATCTTTTAGGTTCTTCTTAGCAGTCAAGTGGCAAATAAGGTGACTAAATCTTTCAATACATAGTACTAATACAAAGAACATTACTTGGATCGCGGGAAGAGAACAAACTTCATCGGTTGAAGCGTCATATCTTCCATGGTGCTCCATGCCCAAGCTCCAGCTTAACGAAAATTGGCAAGGATAAAAGAAGGTGAAAATTTTCATCAAATCTAGCAAATTATTCTATAACACATATGCCGGGGAGCACAACAAAAATTTGTTTACTATATATTTTTATTTTGAAAATAAATAAATAAATAAATAAATGGCTGAGCTGTGCAAGATGGTACCGATGCTTATATTAGCCAAAATACTTTACTTTTACTTATGAAACTTTCAAATGTGGCTACTACAGATGTTATTTATGTAAATTGATTTTAGTTTTCATAATATTTTTATTTAATTTGTTGTTAAAAAATTTCCTATTATATTGCAAATTTTTCATATAACACGCGCACAAATGTTTTATATATGGTGTAAGAAGGTTTCTTTGATGTTGTCATTCACTATTTCACAGATTATTACATTTCTATATTATTTAATTAAATTAATAAAATCAATTTTACTTATGCATAATTTTTCTTTGACGAATTGCAATTGTAATGTTTCACACTGACAGTAAATGGGTATTGCCATACGGCATTAATATGATAATATTGTAGGATGCAGAGTTGCATGACCACAGAAAAAAATTAATAAAATTTTATGGAAAAAATTTGGAGGATTTTTGTTATTAACTTAATTCTAATGGAAATACTGTTCAAAGCGAAGCCGGTGTTGGTCCGGTGGAGGGTTATTTTTCCAAGCGCGGCCGAAGGCCGCTAATTTATAAAGGTGTTTCACTTAAGAATACTGTTCAAAGCGAAGCCGGTGTCGGTCCGATGGAGGGTTATTTTTCCAAGCGCGGCCGAAGGCCGCCAACTTATAAAGGTGTTTCACTTAAGAATACTGTTCAAAGCGAAGCCGGTGTTGGTCCGGTGGAGGGTTATTTTTCCAAGCGCGGCCGAAGGCCGCCTATTTATAAAGGTGTTTCACTTAAGAATACTGTTCAAGATGAAAACGGTGTTGGGTTATTTTCCCAAGTGCGGCCGGAGGCCGCCAATATAGTGTATAAAGGTGTTTTACTTAAGAATACTGCAAAATTTGTGTTTTTATTGTTTTTTTAGGAACTTTTTTTTTACAGGAGGCATCACCAAAATTTATGGTAGTTGCTTTGATAAGCAAGAACTAAGGAAAAAATTCATATTTTTTGCAACTTTAACTTTAAATATCTCGAAAACTAAGGGTTTCTAAGTGGTTTGGTTTTCAGTTTTAGAATGGGGGGAGGGACCCCTACCACCCCCCATCATTCGTTTTCCTCATAGTGTGGTACCATGAAGTACTTGTTTCCCAAATAAATAAATAAATATGTTTTCGTTGCTTTTATTTATTTGTGAGTATTTTTACCGCAGTAATGAAAAGGAGATTCTTTCCTGTTGAATAGAAAGTGTCCCAAATTATAATTTTTAAAAAGGCTACCTCAAGTAATTTAGCAGAAAAGTTTCATATCCCACCATCAGTTTTAGTTTAGGCAAAAACACCTTACTATAGAACAGGTTGATGGAAGTTTTTTTGAGAAAATATACGCTGTATTCGAAGAAAAAAATTAAGGTGGTTTTCTCGATATCTCGATATCTTACATAGTTTTTTTTTTCATTAACAAATTTCGAACAATTTTTTAGACCAAATTGTTACCTTTTCCTTTGGAGACCCGCAATTTTGTAAGAAATTAATATACTGAAAAAATCCTATGTCAAAAATGAATATATAGAAAAATCCTATCCTAGCGCCAATTTTTAAATAAATTTTTCTTAAAAAGTAGTCATAATCAGTTAATTATATGTATAATATACGACTTATTAGGCGTACCTCAAGGCAGTTTGATGACCTCATATCTTCCTAAACATAAGACTTACCTGTGTAGGAAGGAATCACTATTGAAAAGTCTAGCAATGGGGGATCTGCCATATTTAGCTTCAATGTAACTTCAAAGAGGTCTTAATGAAATAACTAAATGACTAAAAGTCAAACGAATCAAGACCAATGATTTAAGGTTTGTTCAAATAATATTTTCGCTAAAACGGGAAACCTGTCCACCCGTCGCACTCAATAATATGAGGACTGTTTAAAAACCAGTGACTTTTTCAATTTTCCCTGCAGATACAGTTAATGCAAAACTGTTCCCGTCAACTGTTGTCGCTTAATAGACTGCTGTAAAATTTTGAGAAAGTTGCGCTATTTAGTTTGTGTTTGGCAACCATTGAAAGCAGACGAAGTCGTGAGTATTAAAAGTTTCGTGTGGTGATTGATAAATAATATGGGGACTCCGAACCAAAAAATTAATTGTTAAGAAGAGGATTAATGAGTTCTGTTGTGGTCGTACTAAACGTCCAGATCGTCCAAAAGAGGTTTACACGTCAGAAATAGTAGATAAAATCCGTGGAATGATATTAAGCGATCAAAGAGTGAAAGTGCGTGAGGTGGCTAAGACTGAAGGCATCCTAACTGAGTGGATACATTACATTTTAAATGCATATATGGCAGCTAATACTTACATAAAAAATCCAGAAAAAATTCAATCGAAAACTCTCAGAATGATTGCCATAGCACACTACGTCACAAATGACCAATTTTACAGAGTTCTAAAAATACCCAAAAAAAAGCACGGTTTAAATATCCGACCCAAATAGTCTACTCTATCAGCCATTAAGTTTAGCAGTCTCTTAGGAAAGCCAATGTACATTGGCAGGGCGGAACGGGTAAATGGGTAAATTCACCCACCGCTCAAAAAAATTAATTCTAATATTTATATTTTACCCCTATACCGTCCACAAGCACTAAAATTTCTGATAAAAAAAAAAAATACAATTTTTTAATAACTTTAATGAAAATAATAGATTTACATATAAAGAGTTTTTTTTATAGAGGTATAGAACTTTAAGTTGGCATTACTTTCCAAAATGGCGACCGATTTAACAGCTGTCAAGTGACTTATTCTAAGTTTGGCTCGGCAATTCATCGTGAATAGACTCACGCCTGAACAACGCTTGCAAATAGTGCAATTTTATTTCGAAAATAATGGTTCTGTGCGGAAAACGTATCGCGCACTACGTCCATTTTATCGATGAAGCGCACTTCTGGTTGAATGGCTACGTCAACAAACAAAACTGCCGCATTTGGAGTGAAGGTAATCCTCAAGTGTATATTGAAATACCGTTACATCGAGAAAAACTGACTGTTTGGTGCGCTTTATGGTTATTGCCGATATACGGCCACAAATGTTGGAGAAAGTCATCGAAAATTGGACGTCCCGATTGGACTACATCCGCGCCAGCCGTGGTGGTCATCTGCCAGAAATCATATTTAAAATGTAATGCCACAAGATTATCTTTCGGATAAATAAAATTCATGTCAATCGAATAATCCATCGTTGTTTTATTGCAACTTAAAGTTCTATACCTCTATAAAAAAACACCCTATACAAAGTGTGTTCAAAGGGAGTTTTGAATTTTTTTGAAAAGTACTTATTATTCATTAATATATATTTTGTCGCCTTAAAAATAATCCCCCTCGGATATAGTACTCTTGTGCCATCGCTTTTTCCAATCCTTCTTCGATTCTGACTTGATCTCATCAAATATGGCAAAACGCTTTCCTTTCATTGGGTTCTTTAGTTTTGGGCATAGAAAAAAGTCGCAGAGAGCCTATTCTGGTGAATACGGTGGTTGAGGCATGATTACGGTTTTGTTTTTGGCCAAAAAAACACGAATAAGCATTGAAGTGTGAGCTTGTGCATTTTGGTGATGCATAACTTCCTTGTAATATTCCTTACTATGCAACGCCATTGTAATCAAAGAAAACAATGAACAAAATCTTCACCTTTTCCTTTGAACATACTCCGTATTATTGATAAAAAAAAGTATTTACCAGACAAGTCAACCTCTAGACAACGGTAAAACTCAGCTCTAAAATATGTTTAATTAAATCATAAACTTCACTGAGCTGCTTAATGTAAAGATTGCAGAATAATATTAAGAAACTAAACTAATAATTTGTAGTTATGTATATAAAAATTCCAAATTTTTAATTTCATCAAAGTCATCAGTGCTAGGTATAATACCTTCCAACGTCGCATAAACCAAACAGAAACTCTCAGTATATGCTACACTCAACCAAAAATAAATAATTTCAACAAATTCTTACATTGATGCCGAAAGAAAGATACTAAAGTGAAAACACAGAAAAGGTAAGCCAACTAATTGCTATTCATAAACAGGTTAATTATATGCAAAAATTACATTGGCATACTGAAAACTCCACAAAAACCAATAGAACAAACGCAGTAAAGCGGGTCAGTGCCCAAAGAAAGTACAATTTTTTTTAATAAAAAAATATTTTATTTAGCTACTATTGCGACTGTTCTTGTGTCAATATAGTATGATATAAATATACTTGTACATATATATATTTTATGCTCTAATAAACGTGAAGGTGGAATGGAGTAGTTGTTCATTTAGCTCTCTGAAAAAATATTCACATATGCACATTGCTACATTTCCTAAAAACGAGTATATTTAAAGTAAGAAAAACATAAAATTCCCTAAAAAAAATACTTTAAAGGCAGTTCAGGCGCTGGCTGGTGTGCTTGTAAGCTAATTAGGTTTCCTTGCTTGCACTTTAAAGCACTTAGCCAAAGCTAACTTGATTAAGGCAAAGATTCTTCTTGAATAGCCACAGACAAGTGGATATGCATACGAGTATAAGAATATGCGGTTGAATTACACAGGGTCAAACTTATTTATTTTACGTGCAGTAAGTGGTCAGGTGTGTTTCATGAAGAGTTTTTTTTTTTTTTTTTGGTGTTTTGCTTTAATAGTGCTGCTTCTAAGTATATACCTATGTATTACTTAAGTGTGCTCATTTGATTATATGTTATGTAACCTTACTAACTTCATATAACCTGAATTATGGAATGTGTGCCACACTCTAACTCTGCTTTAGTTATGATTTCATGTTTAGATAAGTGCTGCTTTTATACATACAACATACTGTGTAGACAAACCACTTTCAACTTTTTTTAATCTAATTACCACTATCTATCATGTTTTATTTACTAGTTTTATATACTTTTTCTCCCTTTGGATGTTCACTTTTGATGTTATTCTTCAAAATTTAAAATGTGACGAGGTGTATGAGCTAAAGATAGTGAAAGTTTGAATGGATAGTCTGCCTAAAAAGTATGCTTTGAGCACAAAGAAGCTACAAATACTTTAAAAATACTTATTTTTTGTCTCATACACTTTTATACATGATTTTCGAAAATATTATTTACAAGAAAGTTGGGTTTTCATATTTTCAAAAATAGTTTGAGAGTATTTTACAGTTAGTGAAAATTGCTATTTTTGAATATTTCCCTATATTTATTTTTAAATAAAATTGGAAGTCAGATCAGAAGATATGGTGATTTCTGTAACAGTTGTCACTTCTAACAATTTTTCTTTATTGAAAAACGAATACTCAAGAGGAAATAAAACGCATATGGTTTCACCAAACACATTTTTTAAGTAAAGTTTTTACTTGAATTTATCTATAGGAATGAAAATCAATGAAAATTTTAATGAACGCCTATAACTTGAGAACCATTAGATCATATTGCACCAATTTAGGAGTTATAAAGGAATATTAGGAGAAGGTTAATATGAAGTTTTCATGAGATTGGTGCAGCCGTTCGGAGCTATGACCATTTTAGTGAAAAGTGGTCGCTACCCATACAAAATACAAACGATATCAACAAATACCTACAGAGATAGAGAGGAAAAAATTAAAATGAAAAAAAAAAATTAAAAAAAATCCGGTTTAAAAATACAACTTTTTCGGTTAGAACAAATATTTTGACATTTCTTCATACAAAGCTAGCAGTTTACATTCGATTTTCTTGATTTATTTTATAGGTGTAGCAAAGCACGCTGGGGTCCGCTAGTTCCTTATAATTTTAAGTTTAAAATGCAAAAGCAAAACCTATATTCCTGTTTTCATTTTCGAGATAACGGAATTTAAATGTACCAACAAGTAAATATGGGCACCACAAAGTCTGCGCTCAGGTTTATAATTATTTACTTATACAAAAGCATTAATAATTATAAAGAAAAAATAAATTTAATATTTTGTCGGATAACCACGTTGTTTTAGTACCTCCCTTAATCGGTTTGGCATTGAAATTTACTAACTTATCTGTTTCCTCGACTGCAATTCGGGACCATTCTGCCAGCAAAACTCTTCGCAAGACCTCTTTACTTTATTTTTATATGCTGACGAATTCTTTTTTCTAATATTTTCCAAAAGTGCTGTATAGAATTGAGATCGGGTGAATGAGGAGACGTTCTAAGCTGTCTAAAGGAATTGCACAAGAGCCAAAGCCTTGAGCAGTATGCTTCGGATCGATATCCTGTTGAAACCAAAACGCTGAATATAAGCGTAGATTTCAAGTTCTTTCTTAAAATGTATAAATGTATTTATCCATTGTCGATTCGATAAATTCAAGCTGACCCACACCATCACCCGCCACGCCATTCCACCACCATCACCATGTTTCACTGTACTAACAGGTTTTTTTTTCAAGGGCAATTCCAGATTTGCGCCACACAATTTGGCGACCTTTTTTCCGAATATACAAAATTTGTCCTGATCCGAAAAAATTACTTGTTTCCAGAATTCCGGAGACTTATTTATATAATTCTGAGCAAAATCAATGCGGTTTCGTCTGTTGAAAAGTGAGATATAAGGTTTTTTCGAGCGCACAAGCTGTTTTATTAAACATTTTATTTACATTTTCAACTATATTTGTTGACGTAATTCGCGGGTTAACTTTCAACAGATTTATTATTTTGCGTTTTTCCCATACTGTTATACATAATATGTTTGGACGGCCAGATCGGGATTTCGACATTAAAATACCAGTTTGCTTGAAATTACTTACTACGCGCTGGACGGAGGAATACGTTCTTTCAACAGTTTGTCCAAATTTTCGGAAACTTTAGCCACCTTTCCACAGTTTAATAATTTTTTTTTTCTGAAATCTAATTTCTTTCCCTTTGGATTCCATTTTTTCAAACTAATATTAAAACACGTCAAGAACTCTTTAAATAATTAATTAGAATAAAAGACAATAGAAAATTTGCAAAAAGAAGAAACATGTTCATGAAAAGTAAGGGTATTCTCAAATCAAGCAAACTGAACGCAGAATTTGTGGTGCCTATGTTTACTTGTTGCTGCACTTAGATACCGTTATCACGAAAATGAAAATAAGAATATAGGTTCTTGTACAAAAATTTAACTGAATTAACTATTTCAATTGTGTTGTTCTTTACTTTACGCAGACTTTATGGTCTATATGTATTTTTGAAATGATTTCGAGCTGCTAGCTACAATAAATTCCAGCCGAGATTTGCAACAATTGTAGCCTAATTATAGCAATTAAGCGCCGAATATTCTCTTCCAGGGCGGCAATTATTCGAGCTTATCAGTGTAAACAAACAATTTTACATTGCCCTGCAAAATATACTCCAGCGGTGTTAAATGGCACCATCTTAGACGCCATGTCACAGACTCACAATCCTCCAATAAATTGATTGTTTCGTTGTCTGCATGGCATGTAGCGCCGCCTTGTTGGAACCAAAGGTCGTCCACGTTACCATTCTTCAATTCAGGCACGAAAAAGTTATTAATCATTGCTCTACAGCGTTCCCTATTAATTTAATAATATTGTGGTCGGCTTCATTAATGAAGAAATATGTACCAATGATTTCCTGTTCCATAGAACACACTAAACAGTGACTTTTTGAGAATATAAAAGCGTCTCAACAATGGTTTGTGGATTATCATCACTAGAAATGTAGTAATTTTCTTTATCAACGTACCCATACATTAATAAGTGAGATTGATTCACCGCTGAGCAAAATTTTCTTGTGAAATTCGTCGATCATTTACTTCTTGCACGAGTGAGATTTTGTATGCCCGCAAGCCAATATTCTTCCATAAAATCTTCCATAAAGAGGATGGGCATAGCTCCAGTTTTTGTGCGCAGTGGTGAATGGAGTCCTGCCGTATGGTGAGTGGCGTGAACAATGCCACCATCCAATGAGATGGCACTAAGAGTTTTCGGGAGAAAGATTTTTGTGGAAGATTTGTGGTCCTTTGCGCGTTGACAACAGCGAAGATAGCAGACGATGAAACGAGTTATACGAGTTATACGATGACATTAACATAGTTCAGCGAACAAAGAGGCAGTGGCTATGCTGAATAGATCAAAATTGGTGGAAGAAAGCATGTTATTTTTTTAGTATTGTTTGGTATTTCATCATGAAAAGAACAGTGTTTAAAAATCATTCAACTTTATTACGAAAATTCACGTTATCGGCCTATTGAGCATACTATTTGCAACACCACCACCCATATTGAGATCCAGCGCAAACACCACCACCCATATTGAGACACCACCACCCATATTGAGACCCAGCGAGTGTAAACGAAGACCGTAGAGAGTCGACTCGGCGCCGTTCGCAGCAACTCTGATTGACCTATGGAGCGACTTGGCGCATTTTACGTCGAGATATTAAATTGAAAGCGTATTAACAGCTGCAGCTTGTGCAAGAACTGAAGCAGCTCGGCCTTCCCAAGTGACGTCGCTTCGCGCTGGGAGCTCTTGAAAAGTTCCAAGAAGATCCGACGTTTTCGAGCCAAATTTTGTTCAGCGATGAGGCTCATTTCTAGCTCAATGGGTATGTTAACAAGCAAAATTGCCATATTTGGGACGAAGAGCAACCTGAAGAGATTCAAGAGATTCACTTTATCCAGAAACAATAGCCGTTTGGCGTGTTGTGGTGGTCGGTGGAATCATCGGTCTATATTTTTTTAAAAATGATGCCGGTGAGAACGTAATCGTTAAAGGCAGCCATTATCGCGCCATGATAACCGACTATTTGATGCCTGAACTTGAAGCTCGTGATCTCCGCGATATTTGGTTTTAACAAGACGGCGCCACTTCCCACACATCGCATCAATCAATGGATTTATTGAGAAGAACACTTCGGTGATCAGATAATATCACGTTTTAGGCCGGTTGATTGGCCACCAAGATCGTGTTACATAATATTGTTGGACTTTTTGTTGTTGGGATATATGAAGTTTAAAGTTTATGCGGACAATTGTGCTTCGATTCATGGCTTGGAGCAAAACATCACGCGTGTCATTCGCCAGTTACCAGTCAATTGCTCGAACGTCATCGAAAATTGGACTCAACGGATGGACCATATGAGACATAGCCGCGGCCAACATTTGAAAGAGATAATCTTCAAAAAATAAGTGCCAAAGTATGATGTTCTTTCCATTCCTTCGATGATAATATACATTCCTCGTTAAATTTGAATTTTCCGTGCTTTTTTCTTTAAAAGAGTAGGAAACCTCGAAATGGATCCCTCTTTATTACATTAAGTTATTGTGTTAATAATGATAAGGGAATAAATTTAGTGTCAATATTTAACTGCTCTTTTCATATATTTTTCTTCTGATTTGTTGCGTTGTAAAAACGCTACATATTTATAAGCGCGCAATTACTTAGCAAGTAAAAAAGAAAACAAACTAAATAAAAAGTGTTTTCCACTCAAGCTACTAAAATCTTTTAAAACTTATGAATAGGGAACAACAAAGAAGTCCCAAAAGACAAACACGATATAACATACAACACACTCATACTCACAAATACTTGTTCGCACCCTTTTTTCGTCTTGAAGTAAATAAAAATTTCACTTTGGGGAGCGAATTAATAACAGCGATTGAGGACAAGTGGCTGAGTGTAATTTTTTTATATCTGCAAGGATATAGGTTGTATTCTATTGTATTAGTTTAGTATAGATATTTATTTGAAGGAGCTTTATAAATTTTCAAGCTTTCGTTATAGTTTTGCCTCCTCACTCACTCAGAGAAAAAAAGCCATATTTTATGTTCTTTTTAAATATATAATTTTTTCAAATTGTTTCGCATAGTTTTGCGAACCCCTAGTTGACTGTAAAATGACTCATGAATATTTTAACTTTTATTGTTTGTTTCCCAGATTTTTTAATACATATATAAAAGGGGATATTTTAGATACCGCGCTTATAACTCAAGAACATATGGACCTAATTCGATGATTCACACCAAAACCTACCACACAAATGCGTAGTTTGATCAATAATATCATAGGAAATTTGATATTTTGAATTAATTAAAGCTTAATAATGACTTAACGTTATTATTTACCAATCTCCTCCTTTGCAATCTTCTCTTCTTCTACTTTGGATAAGGCACCGCTTACGAGATTATAACTTCATCAACAATAGCGCGCCACTCGTTTCTTCTCTTTGCTGCTTGGCGGCAGTTGGAAATACCAAGTGATACCAGATCGCTCTCCACCTGATCCTTCCAACGGAGCGGAGGCCTTCCTCTTCCTCTGATTCTGCCAGCGGGTACTCTATCGAATACTTTCAAAACTAGAGCGCTTTCATCCTTTCGGACGACATGACCTAGCCAGCGTAGCCGCTGTCTCTTGATTCGCTGAACTATGTCAATGTCGTCGTATATCTCGTACAGCTCATCGTTCCATAGCTTGCGGTATTCGCCGTTGCCAACGCGCAAAGGACCATAAATCTGCCGCAAAACTTTTCTATCGAAAACCGTTAAAGCCGACTCATCGAAAGTAGACATCGTCTAGGCTTCTTCACCATATGTCAGGACGGGAATGATGAGCGACTTGAAGGGTTTAGTTTTAGTTCATCAAGAATGACCTACTCAGTCTAACGTAGAACCTGTTGGCCAGAGTGATTCTGCGTTGGATTTCAAGGCTGACATTGTTGTAACAATTGTAACATTGTTGTAATGCGGGTTCCTAGATAGACGAAATTATCTACGACTTCGAAGTTGTGACTTTCAAAATTACTGTTTGTTTGATGACAGGAGATATTTCGTCTTGCCCTCGTTTACTATCAGACCCATTCGCTTCGCTTCTTCTGGAGAAGGCAGAACTTACGGTGCGGTTGCTATGACCAATTAAATCAATATCATCGGCATACGCTAGCAATTACAAGCTGTGGAGAAAATCCTACCAGGTCTATTTAGCTCTGCAACTCCTATTATTTCCCCCAGAATCAAATCGAAGAAATAGCCGTTTGAGTTTTGTGGGGGTATTAAATTCCGAAATAGCGGTGTAGAGACACTTTCTTATCGTATTGTCGAAGGCAGCTTTAAAATCGATAAAAAGGTGGTGTGTATCGCCACATTGCACATTGATAAGGTCCGGTCAGTTTGCTGATGGTGGGCTTTAATCATTCACAAAATACGCTAGATAGAACTTTATGTGCGATATTAAGGTGACTTATCCCACGATGATTGGCGCAGACCGTAAGGTCTCCCTTTTTTGGATTGTGCAGAGCACACTTAAGTTGAATTCGTCAGGCATGCTTTTCGTCGGAGCTGATGCATGCTCCTTGTTAGTTCTTCGCATGATGTTTTACAATACCTACTATAAAATCTAAATTTCATAATATATCAAAAGCCACAACAACCATATCCGTGGGACCGTATCTTAAAATTTTATATGTATTTGGTAGTTTGACATAGGCTCGATATCAATGTCACTTCTACAGGCATAGATCTACGTGGCATTACTTCATGATGCCTACTGGCAAAATTTGAACAAAACGAGCTATAATACTGCCGCAATAAATGAAATAATTTTACTCTTACTTCCACCCTTATTGTTTTTGCCATTGCTGCCGCTAAAGCTGAGTCATTGAGTTACTCCTCCCTTAGTTAGAGGATATTAGCATGCAAAATTAATGACTTTGTTTAAGAATATTCCACCGGAAGAGAGTGATTGCATTCGTGAAAAAGTCAACGGCATAAAGAAATGCAAAAAAAATTTTTTTTTATAAAAACATAACATTATCGATAATAGTCACGAATAGCAACTGAATTTCGAATAATTACCAGCATTTTTCTCTTTTTAAATTAATCTATTAACATAGTGGTAGACGTCTAATGAAGAAATTAAGGTTGACTTATGCCCATAAAATAAAATTTTTTGCTTTTTTTCGATTTATCTACAGTTGAAATCATTTATTAAAGTAGAAAAAAGAAAGTAATAAAGTAACGTTTGCAAATTAATTACAGAATGAAGGATTACCATTAAGATAAAATTTTTAATATGAACCTTCAAGAGGATATAAATTACGTGAACGAAGCAGTAGTATTTCCTATAATCTTCCGACTAAAATCAATAAATATTTTCTTAATTTTTTTAAGAAAACAAATATTCTTACTGCGTCTCAAAAATATGGAATATATATATATATATATATATATATATATATATATATATATATATATATATATAAATTATAAAATTAAGTGCATGTTGCTATTGCTGATATAGCGATAAAGCTGACTTAATGATGTTGATGATTTGCTGAAAATGAATTGAAATGATATAAAATATTGTAAAGTAAAAGGTAATAAACTCAAATAACATGAAATAAAGTAAAATAATACAAAATAAAATAAATTTAAAAAAACCAATAAAAAACATATAAATAATAATAATAAATAAAAAATAAAGTTAAAAAAAAAAAAATTAAAAAATTAAAATATATATAAAACAAAATAATAAGACAAATAACAAAACACAAATTTAAAAAATAAAAATAAAATAAAATAATATTAAACAAATATTAGATTAAAAAAAATTAACAGTATAAATAAAATGGAATAAAATAAAAATAAAAAATTTAAATAAATAAAAATAAGTAAAATACATAGAAGAATTGAAAGAAATTATATAAAATAATTAAAAATAAAATAAGTAATATAAAAAAACATAACATTATGAAGAAAAATTAAATTAAATTAATAAACAACGGAAGATATATAAAATAAAAAAATTAATTGAAATAATTAAAAAAAATAATAAAAAATAAAATAAAAAATATAAAATTAAATAAGTTATAATAAAATAAGAGGAAAAAAATAAAATAATAAAAAAATAAAAATAAATAAAATATAATAATCTAAAACGAAATAAAATATAATAAATTAATATAAAATAAAATAAAATATAATATAATAAATTTAAAATAATATAAAATATAATAAAAATAAAAAATAAAAAATAAAAAAAATAAAATTAAAAAAATAAAATAAGTAAGCTGTATTCAAAGGCCTATTTTTGTTAGAAACATTATTTTTTCATTGAATATTTTGTTATACAACAAAGAAAAAATGGTAGAAGGGTCTTCTACCTTCTTCTTCTTCGGTATACTTCGAGAAGTGTCTTCATAAGGAAAAGAAAACGAAAATCCTTAATTGAAAAGTTCTTCCATAAACCCAATTTGGCGTATAAGACACGACTGCAACGGTTAAATGCAACTGAAACCACCTATGAGTGTACATAAAAAAGTATGTTTCCAAATTATTCAAGTTGAAAAAAAAATATTTAGGCGCTTGCAAAAAAACGTTTACACACATTAATATAAATAAATAAAAAGTTTATCTTAAAAACAATGCAATAAAAATTCAATTTCCACGCCAGTTAACCATATATAAAGTACAAATGTTAGAGGTAAGAAGTATCTGAGACAAAGAGTAACTGTCGCTTCTTAGCACACAATATATACATGTACAGATCACTGTAGTACGTTTAAAAAGTTCCACGTACGCCCAAAATGTCGTTAAAAATAAATAAATTTAAAAACGCTTTTAAGCGCATATACACAAAAGACTGTCTCAAAGTGTGTTATTATGTTTACATATGTGTGTGCGTTTGGTGGAAAACTGTTTTAACATTTACCAAGTTAAAATAAATTCTTACCCTTTGTTGTAAAGTTTTTTATTTTTCAATTTTTATAACTTTTGTGATTGCTCATGTTGTCCTCGCGTATTTACAAAGTGTTACTTTTCAGACGCGTCGACTGACTTTTGCGCTTCAGGGGAGATGTAAAGTTAAGGAGAAGCCACAGGAAAAAATATGAAATAAAATAACGAGGTGAATTCAAATTATTTACATAAAGACATTTTAACCCGAAATTATGGGGGCATAAAATAAAGTACTGTTCCGCATATATGTATATATTGTATATATATAAGCAGATGCTGAAAGGAGTGATAAATAACTTCAGTGTAAATTTAAATCAACGATGGTGTACTGTCATATATTTCATTTTCATGTACTCATATTTTGTATTCATGGTTTCTTACCAGTTGTTTATTTCTTTGAAGGTATTTATTTATTTTTGATTTTATTAAAGTTCTAACAATTCTTTTAAAAATTTAGTATTGATTATTTTTTTGCACAAAGTAAATCAGTGTGCTCTATACATATTAGACGGTCACATTCATGAAGTAAAAAAAGAGCAGAGAATTTACCCTTAATATTTCGTTGATGAAGCACCTTCCCTACATTCTAGATAATAATAAAAAGCCACATACTGACATAAATACAAAGCTGAATTAATTCTCACAGATAAATTTGAATTATTGCCCGATAATTATGGCAAGATGCAATCTCAAGCAATCGAAGACAGCTGTGAAGGTGCAAATTGCCGAGATAATTAATATATGAATTTGATTTTCATCTTACGAGAATCATTAATTAATATTTATTTGAAATATTAATTTAGTTTGAAATCTTTGAAAATACAGGATCGTTTATTTTTATGATCGATCAACACCTTCACAGCCCTGTGCTCTGAGCACAAGGGGTAATTTGTGTCCTTATCCATAACTTTAAATCTTTTTACTTCATTTTAACGTATATTTAAAGATCGTTGCCAAATATACGCATTTTTCCTCAACGAAAAGTAAGTAAGTCATTGATGATTTTCGTACCAATTTGGTAAGGGGCCAGTTGAATGAATACTGTAATTCATTGCCTATCCTTTCCAAAAGAATGGAACTTTTAACTGCCATAAGGTGTACCAAAATTTCTAAGATATATTTAATGCCAAGAGATTATTGTACATGGAATCAAACTTACTCCAGTTCTAAACTAACTAATTTTTATTTAATATAAAATTACCATCAAACATAAAAAGACTTTTTATTCTTAAGAAAACATGGAAACATCTTTTTAATAGATTGCCTGTAATTAACTTAAAAAAATATACCCTTTAATTAAGGGGAAGGGATTTTTTTTTGAATTTTTTAATACGGCCTGTAATTGTTAGTGGTTATAAATAAATAAGCTTTATTCAAAGGCCTATTTTGTTAGATTTTTTTTTTTTTTGAATTTAATATCTTGTTTGTCTGATGAGGAGATGTGGTAATCTCCGAAACAACTGTCACTTCTACCAATTTTTCTTTGTTGTATAACAAAATATTTAATTCCATAACCAATTACACGCCGCATTAAACAATTCATAATATATAAGTCGAGCCCGACAAGCAATATATGTAGGATTGCAAAAAACTCACTATCCCAACATTAAGTAAAAATAGCGGCTAATTATTAGCGCATTTAATAGTTGTTGGTTAGTAATAAACTAAATATTACAACAACAGATTACATGGCAGACGTTGGCTCAGTGGTAGAGTACTCGATTCAATTCTACCAATTTTTCTTTGTTGTATAACAAAATATTCATTAAAAAAAACAAAAAATTCTAACAAAATATTCCGTTGAATATTTTTTTTTATTAAGTGACTTTCTGTAAATATACCATAGTAGAACACTTTTTTTTTGCAAATCTCTTTTTTTATTCAACATAGTTCTCTTAATTTAATATATATACTGATTACAGAGACCCTCCTAGTTTTCTTTACCATTTTTGTTGTATGATTTGTCCTTTGTTGCAAAATAAGCCTCAGTTTCTTTTGAGATCTGAGAACACGAAGTAATCGCTGGGGGCCAGATCTGGAGAATATGGTGGATTCAAAAACATATTTCACTGATTTTTCCAATCAATTTCACTGACTCGTGACACGGAAAGAATATGCTATATTATTCTTCAAATGCTGCAACTTTTCGGCGATTTCGTCCTTCAAACTGTTTAATAATGCTACGTAATAGTCGCTGTTGATGAGCATTAATTTGTTAAGGTCGTCAACGAAAATTATTCCATGCGCATCTCAAAATACAAAGGCCAAAATCTCGCCAGCAGACTGTTGCTTCTTTCACGCTTTGGAGCGGGTTCATCGTGTGCAGTCCACTCGAATGACTGTCGATTGGACTACAGAGTGAAATATTTTAGCCATAGTTTATCCATTATCACATATCGACGCAAAACCTCGAGTTTATTTTGCTTGAACTTCTCTAAACATTGCTCCGAATCATCAACTCGTCGTTGCTTTTGGTCACAAATGATCTCGCGCGGCACCCACTTTGCAAAAAGCTTTCTCAAACCCAAATATTCGTCAATGATATGATTTACGTGTTCAGGTGATATCGTTAGAATGCCTTCTATTTCATTCAATATCAATTTACGGTCATTCAAAATTACTTTTTGGACTTTCTGCGTTCAGCGTTTTCGGTGCTCATTTCATCGGGTTTAAACTTAGCATAACAATCCGTGATGGTTGATTTTACTGAGGCAACGTTTGGAAACTCGTCATCTAGCCAATTTTTTGATTCAACTGTAATTTTTCTCTTCAAAAAGCAATATTTTATCAACACGTGAAACTCCCTTTTATCCCTTTTATCCATTTTTGTCACTATAACAAAAGTTACTTCATTCAAAATGCTATAATTCATAAACTAATCATCCGACAGCTGCCAATTTATACACTCAACTTTTGAAGGTTCGCGCTAATTATATGTGGATTTAGGTTAAATTGTGGTAGCACCATCAATGTGTCAGGCCGGGGGCCAATTGACCTGTTATGTATATAAATTTGAGTACATATATTTAATAAAAAAAAACCATGTTTAATGAGTTTTTGCTGGTTTAGAAGTTCAGATTAGATCTGTTTTTAATATCCCTATAGCTTCATCGACGTTTTTGTAGCTTCGCCGTCATTTTTTAATTCTTCTTCCCTTCTAAATTGCTACTGGCATCAACAAATGTTTCAGTAAAAAGCGATTCAGCAAAAATTTTCTAGGTGTACATGTGTATACTTCATTAAATTTTATTTTCTCTCTAGCAGGGGAAATAATTTCTGGTTAAAATATTAAAAAAAAACTCGTCTTATATGCACTAATGCAAATCAGTGTCAGAGTCATTACACATCCATCCTGTTTTAACAAATTCCGCTTTGCGAAAACTGTTTTCTATTGTAGAGTGGGGTTGTTTAAATATAATAAAAAAAAATTTTTTCCTTCTTATAATTTTTTTACATATCCGAAATAGTGAAAGTTTAATACCTTATCTCGTATTTAATGCAAACTTATGTTGTTTCTTTTTTTCTTTTTCCGAGGCAATAACATTATTTACGTCTAACTGATGCGCAATTGAAAAGGTCCAAATAAAACCAAGATATTTAAATTTTCGTCACAGCACCATTATAATTACGAAAATTATGTATGACATTTATAAATAATAAAATAAAAATTGCATATAGGAAATGAGCTTAATATTATTTTGGACCTCAAATTAAATGCTGTAAACATCATTTCCTAGTATGGACATAGAGTTAAGTGGGATCATTTTTGTTTTGTTTATTTTTACGTTATGTACTAGTAGATATTAGTTAATTATTTTTGTTATAAATGGGTTATTAGTAGC
Source organism: Neoceratitis asiatica (assembly GCA_030068015.2). Taxonomy (NCBI): domain Eukaryota; kingdom Metazoa; phylum Arthropoda; class Insecta; order Diptera; family Tephritidae; genus Neoceratitis; species Neoceratitis asiatica. The sequence continues at coordinate 60,818,744 of CM061524.1, read as the reverse complement.
ACGCTCGTAAACGGTTCGAAAGTATTGTTTATACATATCTAATGCTATGTAGATAAATTGATATATAACTTTGTAGAAAAAGTCCAATCTGATGGGGAAATTGCTGAGTTGAGAGAATACAAGTTTTAATTATATATTTATATAAAAAAATTATTATTATATAAAACAATTTGTATTCCTTATTTAGTAGAGTAAGTCATGATATATTGAAGAAAGGCTGACATCGCCGCCATCCAAAAAGTGTGATGGACGTTACAAGGACGGTAGATGGTGGGTACTTCTGAAATCTAAAACAGCATCAAGTTAAAGGAGCACGAATAGGTGTTGGTTTTGTGATGGAAGAGAGATTCTGTCGCCGAGTTCTGGCATTTACCACGCCTCGCCTATTCCAAATCAAAGCGAAGTTCTTCACCTTATTTCTGATTTTAACCACGTTTCGACGGAAGAAAAAACCTTTTAACCAAAGAAGTTTTTTATAATTCAGTTGATTTGGTTTTGTGTTTTTCCGACAGGGTGGATACTAGATTTATATCGGAACGAATTTTCGTCATCCCTTGTCAATTTTGGTTTTGTAACAAACCGGTTTCGGCAAACCGCCATCTTCAGTGCTTGATTTCGTTCGAACGAAAGCAAATTGTACTAAGACCTAGGTGGGCAAAGATGATATTCTTGGCGCAACAGTAGGAAAATTTAGATTTCACGACAAAACATCCCCAAACGAGCTGAGTCTGGTCAACTTCGCCGGGTCCGGGTTGTCTGTAGTACAAAATTTTGTGGAATGGTATCTCAAGGCCCTAGACGAAAGAGTTGGTATGATGAGGATTGTCTCGCCGCAACGGAGAGAAAGCAGACTGCCTACCTCGCAGCTTTGCGATCGATCACAACACATGCGGGGTGGTATAGATACCGAAAGCTGAAGGGGTAAGAGAGGCGAATTTGCAGACAAAAAAAAAAAAGAGAGAAAGATGTCCAGAGGTTACTCTTTTAGAGGCAACACTTCTTCAGCCAGCTGAATGTCAGTAAATATGAAACACATGACAAATGAATCGATGACGACGGTATAGATGTTCCAACACTCGACTATGATGAGTCGGGTTTAGGAGTTCTCGAGAGGAAAGTTTTGTGGAAGATTTATGGGCCTTCCTGCATTGGCGGCAGGAATTAGTAAAATTTCAGCGATTGAGCAACTACAACGCTCTGTATTATTGAATTCATGTCGATAACTATTAGATTTGAAGGGACAAGTCTTTTTAATTGCACATAATTTGAATTCTTTGCAAAAACCGGTATCTAATGTTTCCAAAAAATGTTCGGTAATTCCATTTTAAGAGAACTTATAAGTATGTTAAATACTTAACTAAAATTAATTTTAATGCGCCTATTAGAGTAGAATTTTTTTTTAGTTTACGTAACTTTTACATTTCCTTTCTTACTTTTTGGGCCTATCTTAACCTTCACAGAACTTTTAAGTGCGACAACGATAATGCATTTGTTTAGTTTGCGAAACTTTAATCAGCTTAAAAAAGAGAAAAGCGTTAAAAGACACGCTGCACAAAAAAAGAAAATAATACACGTCAAAGTCATGCAAATTTAAACATGCATTTATGTATGCAAATATTCAGCGACTTGATAAGAAGAAAAGTAACTTTTTGGCTTTGAAAGGAAATTTAATCTGTACTTCGTTCCTGCTTTGACTAAATTGTTTGACATATTCTTTAGAAATATTTGTTGCAGAATGAAAAAAAAATTATGCAAATGAGCAATTCAGAATATTTTAATTTCAGCTAATATATTATAGTAAAATAATTACAATTTTACGTCTTAAAATGCAACATATTTATAGCATTTCACTTTCACTAATAAATTAAAACAGGATTTATTCACGCTTGGATGCAGACACCTTGAAAACAAATTCAACTTTTACATCAGTGCGTAAAGAGCTTTACCTTGCGCGAGCGCTATTCAGCATATCCTTGGCATATAATTTCGTTACGTTTAAGTGCATTTTCTTGTAGTCTGTAAAGAAGTAAAAAAAAAACATACAAAACTCACAATTGTCCAAAACTTTTCTAATTTAAATCAAGCTGTTTCCTTAATTTCCTCTGCTAATTTGTTAGTGCTCACATATTTGTTGGTGCACTTAAAATTTTGGACTTCAAAACAGAAGAAAGTGAATGAGAATTTGTATACACGAAAGCGAGAAATGCAAAAGTTAGTTTACATACCGCAGTGGTTTAATTTAAAGTCAGTCACCAGCTGTATTTTGGACTCGCCGACTAAGGCTTTTAAGTAAGTTGTACTTGTGTTATCTGTGAAGGCAAATTGACTGAAAAATGTATTGAATGGAAATTGAAATGTCCACTACAAATAGATTTTATTTTCAACTGTTTACAAATTATCATGCGAGTTAACGGTAATTTAGTGCTTTCTCAAACTGGATTTAAAGTGTAATTAAAAGAAAAATGTGTTCGTATACTGATAGTACTTGCTTACATAGTTTTTTCTTTAGTTTTATAGTACTTGAAACTAATTAACAAATAAATAAATAAATAAAAATTTATTTAAACCTTTTATCAGCCCAGCTATCAAACTTAGATCAACACTTTATTGAGAGATACATATTCTATTTTGAGAATATTTTGAGTTGAATTTATAATATTAAATAAGAAAGGTCTTTAAGGCCTTCATGCTAAGTTAATTTTTATAGTTTCACTAACTGTACAGACTTCAGAAAAGTAAATAAGCAGTTGTACTTTGCTCCTTTATATATAAAGGGTTATCCCTTTAGTGGTTTCCAAAGTGAAGGACTGTATTTTGACGTTTTTAAAACTCAACTGTCAAACCAAAAATGTTTTGTTTTAGCTAAAATTCAAACCTTTATGAAAATGAATCGCTTAACAAGTGCTCAGCGCGTTAAAATTATTGAAACCTACTACAAAATGTTCACTAAAACCGCATTTCGTGACTTTAAAAGGGAGACTATGGTAAACATAATCGTCCAACTCCTCTAGTAATTAGTAAAATTTAAATAAATTTGAATAGACTTGATCGGTTACCTACATATTGATCTTAAATCTATATCCATAAAAAGTCCAGTTCACACAGCAATTGAAGCCAGCTGACCATTCAAACGTCGTAGTCACATCAATTGGGTGCTTGGACAACAAGCAGTGAACCGCAAGTTTTCCAACAAAATTTTCCTCAGCGAGGAGGTACATTTCTCACTCGGTGGATACGTAAAGAAGAAAAATTTCCACACTTGAGGCTCTAAAACTCCTTAAATAATTGAAGAGAAACCATTGCACCGAAAAAAACTTCCTGTCTGGTGCGCTCTTTGGCCTGGAGGTGTGATTGAACCTTCTGCTTCTTTTTGGCATAGGCACCGCTTTCGCGATTATAGCCGCATCAACAATAGTGTGCCACTCGTTTCTTCTCTTTGTTGTTTGGCGCCAGTTGGAAATATCAAGTGAGACCAGATCGCTCTCCACCTGATCCGTCCAACGGAGTGAAGGTCTTCCTCTTTCTTTCGGATACTCCACGTGATTGGCCCTTACTTCTTAGAAAAAGATAACGGCGAGACTGTCACTGTCAATTCGGAACGTTATGGTCCTATAATAACAATTTTTTTTCGACTGAGTTTACACACGAATACTATTGTCACTTTTAATAGGCAGTTTTGCTTTTAGTGTTTCCCTTCACGTTCACACGGGGAAACTATGTTCATGGCAATTTTCTGCAATTGCATCTCATTTCATTTTCGCAATTTGCTACGCACTCCACCCCTATACAAGTGTTTACATATTTTTCAATATAATGCGTTATGATATGTATGCAACTGTATAACAACAGCAACCATTCAGAGAATGTAAATATAAATGTGAGAAGGGATGACAAATTTTACAGCAACGAATAAGATAACAAAGCGTAACAACCGAGCACAACAGTGTCGGTACGCTGCTCTCTTCGTCGTCACCCTCTCCCCTACAAACTAAGTGTCGCTTCGACAGTAGTATCCGTGTGTAAACTCAGTCTTTGGCGTGCAATTCGGAAACACGACTTGGGCAATATGTGGTTCCAACAAGATGATGTCGCATGCCAGTCAGCACGAGCGAATGGCTTTGTTGCAAGAGGAGTTTTCCCGCCAAGCAATCTATCGTGTTGGCGATGACAATTGGTCACCGAGGTCGTGCGATTTGACATCATTGAACGAAGAACCGTATTTATGCGGATAAACCTTTAACTCTTGAAAATCAAAATTCTTCAAGTTATGTCAAGAGTAAGCGACTTATGCTTAAAAATTTATGAAGATCTTAAAGAGTACATTGAAGAAATGTACTTGTATATGTTAAAAAAAAAACTAAAGATATTTATTTAATTTGCAGCATAAGCCACAAATATACTTCCTTTTCGTTCTCTTTATAAATCCAACAGCAATATATTCATTGCTAGGCTCCAAAGAAGTGGAGCTACTATGTCAACCGGAAGAGTAAAAGTATATATTTGTACAGTTCTGCATATTTTTCAGCTTCGAAATGATGAACCTGTCCAGAAACATTTGTTCAATTAATTCCACATTTTAAAGTAAATAGGGGCCACTACTGAATTATGTGGCGGTGAATATTTGATTTCAACCACATGTTATACATACTTAAAAAGGGCTATTTGTCAAAATTACTCCACTGATTTTAACAAATTAATTAAATTCTGAAATATTTGCATATTCTTGAAAGTTCAATTTCGTTTTTACGATTACCCCTCATTTTATTTCAAATCATCAAAACTTGAGCAAGAAAAAGAACTTACTCCGTTTATACCATTGAAGGCGTCATTAGCTCTTAGTTAAAAGAATGTTTTTCAGTGCGTATCTAAGCATTTTAGTTTAAATAAAAATTTAAATTTTAGTAGTCTAATCCGATTATTAATTATCTTGTTATTCTTTCGGTGATTAGAATTCCAAAGATTTAAGGATATTTATACTATGTTTGACTTTGTATTAATTCGTTATTTTGTAGTTCTGACCCTTTTCTGCTTAATTTTACCCTTGACATTGGATATAATATATACTAATCTGTCATAATCTCACTTTCAAGATTCTAAATATGTTTCCATGCACACGGCGGCTTGTTGTTTCGGTAAAGGATCTATAACGTGGTATCTCTTAAGTCGCTTGGTTTCTTGACTATTATCTAAGCCTTATTATTGTGAGCGCTAAGTTTATGGTTAAGATATCTATCAGACAACATTCCTTCTTCTTCTTTTACAAAGTAAATTTTAAGATCATTATGCATGATTTAATTAGTTACGAATCCTGTTGCCATACTTGTTTTAAAATTGTCGCACCAAGGTGCCAATACATTTTGTTTGTCTTAATCTTAAGTTGTTGCCGCTTTGCTTTGATGTGGTCCTTTCACATGAGTCGTCGATCTAGGTGCATTCCAAGATATTTGCTGAGGAATAGGAGCACCATTTATATATACGTGAGGGCAATCTTTTCTTACAGTAGTAAATGTTACATGAATTTGTCGGTATTAACTTTACCATTCCATTTTTTCATCTATGTTTCTATTTGCTCCTAAGGTGGGATGGAATATGTGATGTAGCACTAGTTGGTGTTTCACCCAGTGATAATAAAGGAGTGTCATTTGCATATGTTACAATCAAGACCTCATCAGTTAGTGGAAAGTCAGAAGTGAAAATGTTATATAGGACAGGTCCAAGTACACTACCTTGAGGCACCTTGGCTTCAATTGAGTGTATAGCTGAACGCTCATTCCTGTGTTTTATATAAAAGCTGCGACCGCTCAAGTACAATTTTAGCATTAGATAAAATGGCAAACAAAAATACTTTTTTATTTTGTAGAACAATTCAGGGGGCCAAACACGATCGAAAGCCTGCTGAACATCCAAAAATACTCCCGAACAGTAGTTTTTGCTTTCTAGTGCGTCGGTTATCACATTGACGACTCGATGACATTACTTTGTTGTGTCATGTGTGTTTCTACAACGAAATTGGTGTTCAGGTATAATATTGTATCCTTCAATAACTGGTAATATTCTTCTCAGAAATATTATTTCAGATATTTTGGAGGTTGCCAGCAGCAAACTAATTGGTCGATATGACTTAATATCATTTTCTGGCTTGTTAGGTTAGGTTTTATTATTATTTCTGCACACTTTCACTGAGCTTTGATCGTTTTGACGTTAATACCATCGTAGCCAGGTGTTTTTGAGTGGTTTAGTTTTTCTTATTTCTTCTTCGACTTCTAATTGTGATATTTTATTTATTGGAATATCCATTTGGCAGGGCACATCAGGGAAAATTTTTAAATTCTCTCTCATCTGTTAGGCTGTTGAGTGAAGGCGGCTTGAATGTCTCTTCAAGGTATTTAACAATTGCTTGTGCTTTTCCTTTTTCAGATTTACACTATGAACAATCAGAATTTCTTATAGCAAAATTTTTTTTGGATATTTTAAATACTTTGCTGTTTTCCGTTTATTACTTATTATTTCTCCAATTTGAGAAGGAACAAGGATTGTGTCCGGAAAGCCATTGATTAGTCGGAGTAGCTTGAGAAAAACAGTACTGAATATAAATTTCTTAGTATCTACACCCATATTCAAATATATTTCAACATGAATTTTTTCTTGTGAGAAAGCTTCTTATTTAGTTGATATTCCTCTTCTTCTTCTTTGGCGTAGGTACCGCTTCTGCGATTATAGCCTCTTCAAAAATAGAGTGCCACTCTTTTCTTCTTTTTGCTGCTTGGCGCCAGTTAGAAATACCAAGTGATACCAGGTCGCTCTCCATCTGATCCTTCCAACGGGTACTACATCGAATACTTTCAAGGCTGGGGCGCTTTCAACCATTCGGATGACATGACCTAGCCAGAGTAGCCGCTGTCTGTTGATTCGCTGAACTATGTCAATGCCGTCGTATAGCTCGTAGTTGATATTAGTAACTAATTGAATTTGAAAACTATTAATGTAAATAACGTCGCCTTCAAGCAAATACTGTGTGTATATTAGGTATGTAAAACCGGTCTTTACTCTATCCAAGCTAAAAAAAAAACTCTTATACTCTATTACATAACATGCCTTATTCGATTTATACATTTGAAAGCCGATGAAATTATAAATTCTTAAAAAATGAAAACAATTTTTAAAATATTAAATACAGAGAGGAATAGATTTAAAAATAAAACCAACAAAATTAAGATAAAGCTAACTCATAATAAAAAAGATGTCATTAAATTCTTTTAGCATGTTTAAAAATATACTTGTATATGCAGACAAAGTGAAATTAAAAAAAATCAAAAGCTTGTGTGAAGAGTAACATAAACATACAGAGCTAATAAAAAATGTGTCTGCAACATCGAAAGTCACCACAAACTTTAAAATGTTAAACACTCAACACTTTTTTCTACTCGCGCGTAGTTAAGCAAACAATTCAGGAAATGCAAATCGTTTGACAACATTTAAATGGAAAAGTTTCCAATGCTGTTAGTACATCCGACGTTTTGTTTGCATCAGTCTAAAACAACGAGGGGAAGTAGTGTTGTAAAGTGTTAGTATATGACGACAAAATATTTTGTTACAACAATGTAGTTCATTGACGGTACCGTCTTTTCAAGTGGCCAGCCATTTATAAGCGTCAACTGTCTTATTGTCATTTTAACCCTCAAATAGCTGCAACACTCCAAATTGCTGTTATACCGTTATGTCGTTGAAAGTAACGGAATTTTTTGTGAGGTTATTTTTTTATAGAACGACTGGCGCATTCCTCTACATATATTTACTCATCAACACACAAACGCGCATTCGTTGTTACACATATTCACATTTAGTTCTTTTATTCTCTACTCTTTTTAACGCTTTAAGCCGCTTTCAAACTTTTAACTGGCGCAGCTTTTATGTAGCTGCATGCTTCAATGTTGCTACAGCTGTTTAACACAATTAAAAAAGTGACTTCAAACAAAAAAATGTTATTAGTAAAAAGTATATAAAGTGTTGAGAAACCAGCAAAAAAAAAAAAAAATGCCAAATCATTTTATTTTACGCTGGCGCTTAATTTAATCCACTAAAAGTTTGTGTTTTTTCTGGAGAACTTCGTAGCACACTAGCATGCAGTTTGACTTTCTGCTTGTCGGTTTACACTTTGCCCACGCAGCGTCGAAAACAGGTTCGCGGTGTGCGTCTGAAATAAAGTGCTTAGATATGCGCTGAAAAATATTCTTTTAACTAAGAGCTAATGGCGACTGTCAATGGTCTAAATGGATTAAATTCACTGTTGCTCAAGTTTTGGTGATTTGAAAAAAAAAAAGAGTGATTATTTTATTAACGAAACTGAACAATCGAAAATCTCCAAATATTTCAGAATTTAATTAATTTGTTAAAATCAGTGAAGCAATTTTGACGAATAGCCCTTTGTAAGCATGAATAACATGTGTTCGAAATCAGATATTTACCATCACATAATTCAAGCACCTCCTCTATTTACCGTGAAATTAATTGAACAAATGTTTCGGTTCATTACTTCGAAATTGGAAGCTATGCAGAACTGTTAAAAATGTACTTTTACTCTCGAGTGTGTCGTAGTAGTTCCTTTTCTTTGGAACCTAGCAATGAGTATAATTCTATGGAATTTAGAAAAGAAACGACCTTCTTTTCTTTTGTGGCTTAAGCTGACGATGTGGCTGCCTCGTTTAGAGGTAAACTTCCAGATATCCTTACCAATCCTATGTGCAAGCAACCATTAAATATATACATCCCTGGGGTGAATCATGGGGTTTATGCCAAATGCTAGAAAAACAGAGTTAGTAAATGTTTTCTACGAAACACAAAATACTAAATTTTTGCACACCCGTAAATGGTACGATATTATCAATGGGACAGAAAGCGAGTTACTTGCGGCTAACACTGGTTTTTATGGATACCAAACATAGATGATAGAGTAAAGAATATAATAACAGTTTTTACATGGAAAACTATAATGGGCATAAAATGCATGAAAATATATAAAGGGCAGCTAGCATATTGTAACGATTTTCGTAATTAACCTCTAAGATTTCTCAAAATCCTTAGAGTTCGATCACAAAAAGTCTGGATCCGATACTCCTTGTTATTTATTTAAAAAAATAGCTAACACAAATTGCTGAAATTATAAAAATATTGTATCTATAAATTGTATCGTTTAAAATTCTTGCGTAAACTATTTTTTTATAAGTTTTATATTTTTTCGTAAAATATTTCTCTTATAAACTCAAAATAATTTCATTTACATATTTATTATTTGTTATTACGGAGCCGCCACCTTGCATGCCACTTAATAATGACTAGCAAACTAGCGTATGAGTAACATTTTGTTTTATATGTAGCTAACTCTGAACTCGAAATAATTATTGAAATATAAAAAAAAAATTTTATTTTAAAACATAGGTAAGGTTTCTCCTGCTTTGATTTTAGTGAGATTTGATTACTTATTCTAAAATCATCGAAATCGGATGACTGTAACTTATAGCTCCCATACACCGATTTGTTCAGATGTGAGGATTTGGTCATTACTCAGTTAAAAAAGCATCTAGAAACGTGAACATTGGTATTATAATTACATGATATGAAAAAAATGTTGATAGTGAGAATCATCAAAATCCGAAAACTATATCATATAGTCTCTCTATAACCGATTTGTTCAGATATGAAAATTGGTGCTAAAAATCCGTTAAAAAAAATTATAAGTGCGAGAAACTTGTTATTCTACAGACATAAATTCAAGTTGATATTGACTTTGAAAATGATCAAAGACGAATTTTGCAATTTGCAATAAATTTGATATGTTCATGAAAGGTATAAAGACTTCGGGATGGCCGAAGACAGCCGTTCTTTCTTGTTTTAATTGCGGTCGCCCCTCGACAGAGAAAGTTAAAGAGCCCCCCGTATAATTTTTTGATTTGAAATAAAAAACTCCTCACCAAAAATAAATCGGCTGTTCGGAGGCGTATAAGAATAAACTGTAGGTCCTCCCATTTGTTGAAAAAAACAGCAAGATCTACATCACAAATCAGGTTAAAATGCGCCCATTTTATATAAATATTTTCAAATAACTTAAATTTGCTTACTAACGTAGACATGGCCGAGGTTTTTTTCGTTTCCAAGAAATATAAATCAATGTTTACAACTTGTGTAAATTTTTTTGCAGTTATGCCATATCCAAGTGTTTTCAAAGCTTTTTTTTCGTATAATTTACAACTTGATTAAAATGTTCTGACACATATCAAGGTTGAGCTGCAACTTGTGTAAAGTGTTTTTTATACAACAAATTTTAGTTCAAATGAGTGAAAATTAATAACTATTCCACAAGCTCGTTCACGAATGAAACAAGTGTATAAAGTTGAGAAAAAAATCACGTGTGTATGTGAAACGTTTACGTAAAAGTGTAAAGGTGATTTTCAAAAAAAAAAAAAAAAAAAAAAAAATAATAATAATAATAATAACAAAAATAGAGGTAATGGCATTATTACCAATAAAATTAAAATTTATAAAAAAAGTTGCTTCAAATAAGATGTGTTTCAAAATCCAATGTAAGTTTACTAGTTCTGTGGTAAACATTATTTAAAATCAATAAATAAGCTAGGCATTGGTATTTTTTTATCCTCATATCTACTAATATAGTTATTTCTCTTCTTCTGACATACCGTTATTGGCGTCAAAACTTACGATCCATTAGAGAATCGTAATATTTTTTTTGTATAGTGCTCGTGTGCTGTACTTTCTATTGTTTCATAATAGTAACACGGGAGTACAAAGTTAGTTCCTAAAAAGCATATGATGATACTCGAAATTTTTGTTCAAATGTTAAACGATATCTAAATTAAATCCTGCGTGGTAAAACAGTTGAAGAAAGTTACACCTTATCTGGACAAGCATTATTTCAAAATGTGAGAAAAATACAAAAATTCTTGCTCTTTATCACGTGTTAAGGCCAGTAGGAAAAAAAATTGTCGCTGTCTTACCAAACTCAGAACAAAATTATCAAACTAATCTCGAAATCTACTATACATGCGCCAGCTTGGCAACAGCTGCGGAGAATAAATGTTCAAACACCACAATTTGGCGCATCCTGCGCTGCTGCAAGCATTTTTTTTTCTCTCTCTTACTTTATTTACACTCTGTCGTTTAACAATAAGCAAATTTTATTACTAACTATGATTTACGTTGACGCATTAGGTGAAGTTTGTTCTACAACCAAGGGTCATATTAGTTATTATCATTTATATACAAATTTATTATTATTACAGTTATTATATATATGTAATACTTAGGATCTAAACGGCAAGTCTAGAGGGTGCAGTCTTTGTAGTCGTCGTATTTCTTCGCTGTTGTCTAGTAAGTTGATTGCATGTATGTTTGGATGAATATTTAGTCTCTCGACATATCTTGTGCTGAATATTTTTATTTCGTCCATAACCGTGGGTGTTTTAAGATCTTTATGCAGGTGAATGTTTTTCATATACCACGGGGCGTTAGCTATTAATCTAAGAGTTTTTGGCTGGTATCTTTGAATCACATCTATGTTGGATTTACTTGCAATACCCCATATTTGGATTCCGTAAGACCAAACTGGTTTTAGCATCGTTTTGTACAGAAGCATTTTGTTTTCAATGCTAAGTTTAGAATTAGGGCCAAGCAGCCAATACATCTTTCTTGTTTTAATTTTAAGCTGCATTCTCTTTGCTCTTATATGTTCACGCCAGGTAAGTCGTCTATCTAGATGCAAGCCGAGGTATTTAGCACTATTCGATTTAGGAATTACAGTTTGATTGAAGTTGATATTTGGACACTCTTCTTTCCTGAGTGTGAAGGTAACTTGAGAAGATTTTGAAGCATTGACAGAAATGTTCCAGTTGGTAAGCCAGGATTGCAGCTCATTTAACTGCCTTTGGACGATTTCAGCGGCTTCGTTAGCAGAGTAGGAGGAAGAAAGTATAGCAGTGTCATCTGCGTACGTAGCAGCTGTTATATTGGTTTCTTCTATTATTGGCATATCTGCGGTGAAAACTGTGTAGAGTGTTGGGCCTAACACACTACCTTGCGGAACTCCAGCATTTACCTTGTATATGTCTGAAGTTTCATCTTGAATTCTAACATAGAAATATCTATTACTTAGGTAAGATCTGAGAAAAAGATAAAGTGGGGTAGGCAGTATCTTTTTAATTTTGTTTAGCAGTCCTGAGTGCCACACTCTGTCAAATGCGTGCTGAATATCTAGAAAGATTGCACAGCCATACTTTTTTTCCTCCAAACTGTTAAGTATGGTTTTAACTACACGATGGCATCTGCTGGAACCAGAACTGATGATCTGGAATAATTGATTGTTTTTCCAACTCAGGCAGTAATCTTCGAAGAAATATTCTTTCGAGTATTTTTGAGAATATTGTCAGGAGGCTTATTGGTCTGTATGAGGATAGCTCGTTTTCAGGCTTGTTTGGCTTTGGTACCATTATTATTTCAGCGCATTTCCACTGCGTTGGGAAATGGCTAAGCCTAAAGCTACAGTTATATATCAATAATAAGCCTTTCTTTGGAAGTTGTTTAATTGTCCATGCATCAATGCTATCATGCCCAGGAGACTTTGAGCTTTTTATTCGTGAAATTTCATCTTGAACCTATGAGATTTTTACGAAGCGTATGGGGTAATCCATTGGGCATGGGGAGTCGATATAAGCTTCGACACTTTGACGGTGGGGGCCGCTGTTAAAATTAAATGGCTGAAATGTGGTTTTAAGGTGGTTGGCAAAAGCGTGAGCTTTACTTTCGTTCGATCTGCACCACGAGTTGTTTGCGTCTTTTATGGGGACCTGTCGCATGGGGGGCCGTTTTAAGTATTTGGTGGCTTTCCAGATGCTATGTTCGGCGTTTTTATTTGAATCGATGTTTTTAATGTATTCTCCAATTGTTTGTTCTTTAATTTCAGCTAATTTAGATTTAAGTTCTTTGGTTGCTTTATTAAGTGCGGTTTTGTCGTTCGGATTTCTGCTACTTTGCCAAATTCTTCGAAGCCTTCTCTTATTTTTCACTAGCTCAGATGCTACATCGGAGTATGGTCGCTTATTATTTGACGGTTGGGAAGTCTTTTTTTGACTATAAGAAGAGGCTAAAAAGGCGGCTTTACGTATTTTGTCGGTGAAGTCCTCTACAGCGTCATCCAAGTCTCTATTTGAGTTAATTTCAATGTTAAGATTAATGTTGGAATTTAGCCATCTTTGAAACAAGTTTATATTGGACCGTTTATTTAAAATATGTTGTTTCTGAGTGGAGACTGCAACAGGCATTTTGAAATTAATAATGAGAGCGGAATGGTCCGAACTGAGATCATCGTTATTGGCTATATCGAGAAGTCTAGAGTCAATACCGGAGTAAACTGCAAAATCAATTAGGTCAGGAATTTTGTTGGGATCTTTAGGCCAGTAAGTAGGCCTTCCGGTGGACAGAATGTTAAAGTTATTTTCTGTGACGCATTTATACAGCTCGCGACCTTTGGGATTAGAAAGACGAGAACCCCACCATGGGTGTTTGGCATTGAAATCACCCCCAGTCGGAAATCTGGAGCCCAGCTTGTTGAAAAATAAATTAAAATACTGCTTGTTTATGCTGAACCGAGGAGGTAGATACAGTACAGTTATGAAAATTCCACCCCTGGCACTTGTAATTTCGACAGACGCTGCTTGGACTGAAGGTAACGATACCGACTCCAATACCTTGTATTTTAATCTAGACTTAATAATAACTGCGGAAGCACCATGTGCTTTACCATCAGGGTGGTTACAGGTAATGGTGCCAAATCCCTTTACTTTAAAAAAAGACTTGTTAGTGAAGTGTGTTTCGGAAATCAATAATATATCTATGTTTTTAGTTAATATAAAATGTTCAACTTCTAATCTATGGTTACTAAGTCCATTTGCATTCCATGTTGCTATTTTGAGACTTAACTGCATAGTTTATTTAGAGACTTAACTGCATAGTTTATTGAATAAGCTCAGGTAAGCTCAATTTGTTTAGATATCAGAGCTTCTAGCTTTTCTAAACTGCTCTGACTGCTTGTTGTAGGGACTTCTTGTCCTTTTGTGATATCTGCGTAGCTGACATTGTTGTTATACATGGGTGAATGATAATTTGAAGTATTTTTGATACTAGTTCTGGAATAATTAGGAACCGGCCTAATTGATCCTTTTTTGACTACTAGTTCTTGATACACTTTACAGCCTTTGTAGTTGGCTGTGTGATTTTGCAAGCAGTGTACACATTTTGCAGGTGTTTCAGCGTTTTTTTCACACAGAGTGCACGGATGGTTCAGTCCACACTTGACACATCTGAATGGCTTTTTGCAATAACGTTTCGTATGCCCAAACTCCTGACAACGATGGCATTGCACTAAATCATTAAATCTTCGGGGTGGCTCAATTTTAACTACTGCACTACATAACCGTTTGATATCAAAAAAAAACTTTTGTTGTTTGCGGCTGGTTCAAGATCAAAAAAAATATGGACATTGGCATTTTTGATGCTTTACATCTTGCATTTACAATATTTCTCACAGTGTGAGATTTCTCCGCTAAGGCAAGTTTAATGTCCTCTGTAGGTGTCGAAAAGTGAATATTTTTAAGAACGACTCTATAGGGTTTATCCTCTTTTAATTGGTATGTATGGAAAACTATATTATTATTCTCTAGAAAAGCTACTAGTTTTCTGTACGAATCGCTAATATTAGGCATCACCCTGGCTTGCCCATCTCTGCCGGACTTGTATTTAAAGTTGTCTTTGCCAATTACAGCTGAGAAGCTGAAGATCATTTTATTAATGTCATTGACTTCTGGTATAAAAATTGGTGGTGGTTTGTGAGTAACACTTTCAGTTGTCGCTGATTCTTTCCGCTGTTGTTGTTGTAGCTGCACTTGTTCATTGCTTTCATTGTTAGAACTGAAGTTGTCACTTTGAGTGTTTTTGTCTTGCACAGCAAACCGGTTTGATGTATTTGGTGTATTGTTTGGTTTTTGTTGCTTCTTAAGTAGAAGTGGAGATCCGATAGTTTTGCGTTTAAGTGATTTGTGTTGGTACGTGTTTTGCCAGCCTTCGCTGTCATCACACATACCGCCCGAATCAGCGTCCTCGTCACACATTTGTTTTTTTTTTTAGTTCACACGATTTAGTTTTTAGTTCACACGATTTTTTGTTTACAAAAATGGGAATAAAATTAAATTGCAGCAAGTTATGCCTATGACTGCACTCACTGAACTTACGATATGAACTGTAAGCATTTGAAGTTATAAAAATTGATGAAAGAAACTCACAGCAAGCTCATGAACGATTTGCAGAAGAACACATATACACCAATTGGGATAAAGCAAGTTGTTGGTTTTGACGCTAAAGTTTATTTGTTTGACTATTTTTTATTTTAAAGGTTACTTTTGCAAATGAAAAAAATTTAATTTTAATGAGTTCTATTGAAGAAATTTGCTAAAGAGTCCTCTATGTTGTTTGGTTGATACGATTTTTGACTGATTGTTAAATAGAAACCAACTGTCCAGTCTTCTCCGCGGACTTAAGCCCAAAAAAGAACGTGAGGGTCATATTAGTGGGAAGGGTTTATTCAAATAATCGTTAATATGACAATACAATTGAGCTACTGTATTTTGAAGAAATTGACTGAATCGATGAAAACGATTGATTTGCATTGCAAGAGCCCGGTTATTGGTTATTAATAGGTAATAACAAAGGAAATATTTCGACTTAGTTAATTTTAGTAGAAAAGGTCTTACAGATTTAAAACGATTTGTATAACGATTTTGCTCCAAAAAGTGTTTTCACATAATTAACCCATGAAGTCTAATTGAAATTTTTTTCCTTCCAATAACCATTTTCCCAAAATAATTATTCGCTGCTAAAATTATGGGTTAAAGTATTCAAAATGAAGAGGTGTCCCATTATTCTGTAACGGAGCTTATTTATAGTATTATTATAAAAGTTCAAAAAATTACAATAAAAGAGAAATTCTTTTGTAGTCTTTTAAAGGTTTTTATAAAAGAACTTTGTTTAAGAAGAAATCACATAAAATATTATTCTTTGAAATATTTTAACCCTCTAATTGCCTTCCAAATATGATTTTTGGCGGAATTATTGAAATGTGTATTAAACAGAACCCTTTTGGTGACGGCTTATGGGGGAAAATATTCGCCGAATATTTCCCACATGAAAATTTTTGTTATTTATCTCTTTTTATTTTATTGCGATAAGTATTTTAACACGATGCTACTTTTTTTGGGAACAACAGACAACAGGACGTTGACTTTTTAAGCTGATTTATTGTATTTTCAGAAAATATTGACAAAGTTGTCCTAAATTTGTCACACAGTGTTTTTGGTTACTGTCTAATTTTATAATTGTAGGCATAGAGGTTGTAGATTTTTAATTTTTAAACTGACGTTTTGTGTTTTAATCATTATATTAAATTTTTAAACTTCCATTTACGATCCTTGTATATCGTTGTCCTTTATTAGCAAATTGGTTGTAACTTCTAATAAAACATTCAAACTTCGCCGGAGCACTTTCTTTAGGAAGCTATTATATTAAGAAATTAAGCATTAAAGTAAACTACTGTTATTCCCAATATTAAGATAAATCATATTTTATTATCATTTGGAGTCTTATAATTAAATTCTAAACTTAAATTTTGTTTTAAGTGTGAACTCCTGTGCCAGCAAGATCGGCGGCGGAATATTTCTTAGTGTTTGAAATGATGGCATATTTTTTTGTGTTTGTTTTCATGCACTCATTCTTCAACACGATTACCAACATTTGCTTGTTAATTTTTTACGCTCTGATGCAATTTTGATGGGTATATTTGTATGTATGGGTTTTTGCTAGACGTTTGAGTTACAAGCAAATTGTGCGAGCACAAAGCATCTGACCAAGCGTGTGATGTGAAAGGTGCCAGAGGTTTCACAGTTTTACTGGTTAACTGGCTGTGCTGCTGTATTGGTTAGTTTGTTGGTGGCCAAGTGGAATGGTAAGCCGGCAATGTACCCACTGAGAGCAACTTTTACTCAAGTGCAATTTAACGGTTCTGTTGCTTTACTTTGGTTTTCTCGCATTTCGTTGCAACTTTTTTGTTTTATTTCCTTTTTTTATTGATTTTATTTTAGCTTGCTTCCTTTTTTTTAATCTATTTTCTCTATGTTTATAGTTTCCTGTAATGTTATGTTCATAGAGAGGTATGTAATCTTCGTGAATAAAATAAAATATAATTATACACCCATTAATGTAGCTTCGGAGCTGATAATGCCTCGAGAATTTCGGTGATAAATAAAAAACTAATATAACAATAAAAATAAAAATATATAAATAATATTATAAAATAATAATATAAAAGCAATATTAAAATTAAAAATAAAATTAAAAATTAAAATATTATTGTAAATAAATAATTAATAGGGTAATTCTCTATGTCTAGGAAATGCATACTATGCAAATATTTCCTATGGAATTGTGCTAGAGATCGAGTGCACCCCCGATGCAAAATTGTGACATATTCAAGAGAAGCACTAGCAACAACATGTCACAGGGTTTCCGTTTCTTTTCCAAGGTTGCTTTTTTCTTCCTGTAATATGTAGGAATTAAATATACATAGTTTTCGATATAGGATATTTTTACTAACGTAACAAAATTTTTTTTGCTATGTTTTGCTGTTGTACCATTGCACGGATAGGAAAACTTTGCTATCTCTTGGATCTAAATATAAAATAAGCGTCTTATAACCGTTGAAAAAAAAAAAATTGGAGGCGCCTACAGTTTATTCTAACCTGTCTCTGATGGACAGATGGATATTTAGGAGGAAGGAATATTATATTTCATATCATAAATATGCTTGAGGGGTTGACATTTCCTGCCGAAGGGCGACTATAACTAAAGAAATTAACATAATTTTCTTTTCTAAATTTCCATAATTTGTAATATTGGGCAGGAGCCGAACTCATGACCTCTCGCATGATAGTCATAAATGCTGCTTAATATGTTTGAATTGTTCTTCACTAGAAGAATGCCCAATATTTTTTAAAAGCTGACACTTTTGAAAGTCTGACACACTCTTTACTCTACTCTACTCCTAGTTTGAGAGTAGCTTTATGCAATATGACTTTTGCGGATCCAACTTTCCTTTACAAGGTTTTCCTTTTAATGGCGCATTTTACGTTTAGTAATTTCCTATATACTTCCAATTACGTCACTGAACCTAATCATCTATAACTTTTAGATTGGTCGCTCTTAGTTCTGCTTTGTAAAAACTTGTACGTTAAAAGGCCTGATGTTAAGGATGACCCACAGCGACTTTATTGAGGTATTCCCAATCGCGTCTAATATACTCAGCAAACAGGTGTTTTCCACAAGTTCTAAAGATTTTATAAGACACGTCTTCTCTGATGTCGTTTCCTATTCTACTGCTCCATATGTAAGTAAGTGTCTAATGATACTAGTATGAGGCCAATACAATATTTGAGATCTCAAATATGGTACAGTAGTCCTTCTTCAGATATTCCAAAATCAAGTTGGAGGATGAATGATTCCGTAAAGAGGCAGACCTAAGACTTTTCCGCTGCAGTTTCTAGAGGCTTTCATATTGCTAAAAAAAAAGCATTCACACAACATACTATCTCTAAATTTTCTGCTTCAAGTATGTGGAGTATTTACTTCAGCAAGGTCGCCAACAAATACCGGAGGCACGCTGTCTTTTGATGAGAAAAATTATGTGGTATTTGCAAAGCTGTACTCACATTTATATGTATGTAAATATATTTTTCAATTATCTAGATTTTGTCATGCAGAGTGGCATTAATTAATTTACCATTGATTCTTTTCATAAAGTTTTACAGAAAAGACGGGGATGATTATTAACATTACGAATAATACAAGATATAACTGAAATTGCTTTAGATATTCAAACTTTATGAAATCATATGTTCTTAGTAGCTTACCTCTACACAATGCCTATCACGACTCATTAATTATAGATTTGAAATCAAAGGAATGATTTCAATAGCAACGTTAAATATATCTTATGAATCAATAATTTTTAACTTTGTAAGTTAATCCCTAATTAAAATCTCCTTAAATTATGGGATACAAGTAATCATATGCAAAAAAAAAAAAAATATTCTTACGCCCAAATCTAGTTTCTGAAAATTTCTGCCACCCACAAGACAAATAAAATACCTAATTAAATAACTGCCACGACGAAATAACAAACAGAAGGTAAAATGTAAGGTGAAGTTCATCTATATATACGATATGAAAAGAAAAGGTATCAAGGAGAAAGGGTAAGCGAACTTTCTCCATTACTTGAGTAAGTTTTTAGTTATAAATTTATAAAAATTTGTATGTACTTACATCTTAGGAGATAAGCTTTGTTCATTATCATCTACTAAAATAACATATTATTTATATATTAGATACAAACGCCCCACACACACACACATAAAAACCTGCAACTTCACCTTCCTATAATTATGCAATACTTTTCCCACTTATGACAGGTATAAGACACAAAATTATTTTTTTGACCGCTTCACAACTTAATTTGCTTCCTATGCATTATCCTTTTGTTTAATTTAACTTTGTTTTAATAACTTTATTATCGTCATCGTGTCTATATTGAAAAGAAGTTTTCGATGTTCTCACCTTTTCACTCCTTTTTACATGTTTTTCTAGGTGTGCAACTGTATATATATTCAAAATATAGTAAAAACTTTTCACGTCATAAAGGATGGTGAATATACTGTGGGTATATATACATACCTAAGGTCAATCGTATTTAGAAACAAGGCTATTAACAAAAGGCAACTTGGAGTTCACCATTTTACAAGAAAAAACTTATTACTTTCTTATTAATATTATATTATATAATGAACTTATTTTTTTAATTTTAATTTTACAATTAATTTTAATTTTATTTTATATAAATTTATTTTATTTGAATTCCCATTATTTTCTTAATTCCAATAATTTTATTTTTTATGAAATTTTATAAAAAATTATTTTATTTTATATAGACTTATTAATATTATTTTATTTTATTTTATGTTAATTTATTTTATTTCATTTTATTTAGAATTTCTAATACTTTTTCTCTCTATTTTTCATATCCAAATCAATTATTAAAGTTCGAAAGCTCGATTTTTGTCGATGAATAAATTCATATCAAAAAGGAGTTTTTTTTATATTATTTGTGGTTATTTATTACAAAGAAATATATTTGCAATTGTTGGAAGAAGTAAGTATATCTGCGCCATGATTACTTTATGCAGTCAATTTAAATAAATCCATAATGAATAGAAAAAAATAAAATATACATCTTGGTCCAAATATAATTATGTTCTAAGTTCCAAAAACAAGCAAAGCAAGTAAATCCACTTTATCTAATTGCGGTTGTGGAAGGATTGTAACAATATAAGAGTATTGATCTTATAATATAATATATTTAGTTACAAGGAATATATATGTATATAACACTGTTGTACTAAATTCTTCTTTGTAGAAAATTTTTAATGGCGTAGTGAACGTTTTAAAAATACTTGAAAATTTTAAAAATATATTTAACAATCATGATCTGAAAATACATATATTAGTTTATACTAACTAAATCACTAAAAAAACAACTCGGGGGTTCATTTCTCATCAGTGTTCATTTTAACAAAAAATAATCAAAACGATCTTTTCTTTCAAAATGTAATAATTTAAAGCTAATTTTTTCTCCTGATGGCTCGTTCGTAGCAGAGGTTAATCACTGACCAGCTGAGCGTGCAGTTTAGTTGTTGTCAGCGCGCATCACCTAGAGCCATGACATTTATATTTAATGAATTTAATATGTTACTAAATTAAGAGATATTATATTTTTTTTATTAATATTTATTATATTTTCTTTACGTAGCCTTAGGAAGAACTTGGCGTTTGATTTTCTAATATATTTTCAGATAATAAAAACAAATAATTAATTTCTTGTTTGTTTAAATACTTTAATATTCAAAATGTACATTTTCTAAATTATTTTTTCATAGCGTTAAAACACAGTTTATCCATATTTTGTAAATATAGGATATGAATAAAAGTGCAAATATTTAAATATGGATTCCTAAATTAAATTTTTTTTCTATGATATTGTGGAATATGGTTTGATAGAAGATTTTAGGGACTTTGCCTACTATTTAAGCACATCACAAAGCCAAGGTAGGGTTGGGTGTCTTTTTTTGTTTTGCTGACCAGTTTATTTAGTAGCCTTTTTTCCTTTTTTTCAGTATATTTCGACTATACAGGGGATTTTCTTATGTTCATATGATCGGCCTTGGCCCTTTTTGAATTTAAAGCAGGGCAGGGAAACTACAATAATCGTTTATGTGCTTATGTGCAAATAGTGGAAGTTGAAGCGTCGAAAATCCCCCCATCACGACTGCTAGCTATATGTATGCTACCTACTGTTTTACAATTGTACATTTCAATGCTTTAAAAATTCAATTTACTTACTTTAAGATTTATTGTTCTTTCCTTTCCATAAACAAATTAATTTTCTATAAGAACAAAAATAATACTTGGAATATTTGGTAAAATATTAACACAAACATTTATTTTAAAGTTTAAAAATCAAGAAAAAATATATTAATATAAGCTTCAGATTATATAAATGAAATATGGATAAAATTTTTTTAATTATTTTCATCATCTTCACGTCTCACTTATATTATAAATTTATAGTTTGTCCCATTCAAAGTTATTTATGTATTTCTTTACAATTATTTGTTTGTAATATATTAAAGCCGCTTACCGGAAAGGGATCAGAGTTAGCAGTAAAAATAATATTTGTAAAAAATATTTAAGAAACAGTAAAATATTAGCAACATAAGTTTACTAAGACGAAACAAATATTTTCTAGACAGAATTATTTAATATGCAATCTAAACGCAAAGTTTATTAATTATTTACACAATTGGTCATATTTTACATGTACTCATTGTATGTACAACAGTATGTGTGAACTTTGAAATGCACTTGAAAACAGAAAAAAAAAATTATAGAAAAGACAAAGTTCGCTTTAAGGAAAAAAATTACTAAATTTACAATAAATTGACTTTAAGCAACCCTTAGACTTACTTTGACCACAATTTGAAGCCATAACCTTCCGAATTATTGCACGCTCTGCTAACCACTCGTTTATTTCGCTCACCATATAAAAAATTCGGAATAAAATAAAAAAAATTTACTCGCTCATTTTCCGATCGGAGTTGTTCTCATTTCTACCATTAGATGGCGCAGGGGTTGGGTATATATACATATAAAAAAAATTCATTACATGTTCGGAAAAATAATTATAAGGTAATGATAAAAACAAGCTAAATATTCCTTTGTATTATTATATTTGGACGGATTTTGTTTAGTTTAAAATTGCATGACTATGATTTTTTCTTGTGCCATCTTAAGTAATTTTTTTAAACATATTATTTAAAAAAATGGTCTAAAAATTATTTCAAATTTTAACTAAATGTAGTACAACAATTTTTTGTTATCTAAAATTTAATGCTAAAAAATTAATGAAACCATATAAATATATTATTTAAAATAATAGCTTAATAGAAAAAAGGGCTGTCTTCGGCCATGCTGAAGTCCTTAAACCATTCAAGTTTATATAAAATTAATTGAAAATTTCAAAATTCGATTCAGATAATTTTCAGTGTCAATACAAACTTGAGTTTATTTGTGTAGAAAAATAAATTTTTGGGATACCAAATTCCACGCTCTTAGATACTTTTTGGCTCAAAAGCTCTAATCTGAAGAAATCGGGACTATATGATATAGTATTCCGAATTCGATGATTTTCAGTACCAATATGCAATTCATAATATATATTTAGGAAACCAAATTTCACGCCCATAGACAAATTTATAGAGGATTTTTTTATCCAAACTCTCATATCTGAAAAAATCAGTTGATATAGATTTATATGATTTTCAGTACCAATGTTTATTTTAATTTACTTGTAAAGTATACCAAATTTAACGCACCTAAATGCGTTTTTAACTGAGTTTTGAACAAATCGGTGTATGGGATATATGGTGTAGTCGCCCAATTTTGATGATTTTCAGAAGGAAATCGTTATGTTTGTGTAGCATACCAAATCTCATTATCTTAGTTATTTTTTTGACGGATTTTTGACTCAAAATTTCAAATACGAAGGATATGTCGTATATATGAAATATGGCTTCGCTCTGATCGGTTTGGATAAATTATTATTCAAGTGTATACGTGTATCTGTATATTAAGTTTGATTGAATTATCTCAAATATTGAGGGTCAAGTTTGCAATGAAACAGAGGGATGCACAAACGGACAAACGGACACGGCTTAATCAACTAAGCTCATGATTCTGTTACAAACGGTATAAATCTTCTCCTTCTAGTACTTACATACTTCTTACTAAAGTTACTATACCATTTCTTGTATAGGGTTTTGAAATAAGAGTGATATGATTTATTTAAAAAAAATACACTAATTGTTAAGGAAATTCAAATATTTTTATTTAATGTGAAGCACAATCGATACAATGAAGTTCTGAATATAACATCATTCAAATGTCCTCCACGACTTCTTTTACAACAGCGAATTCGATGCACCCAATTTTTGAGCACTTTTTACACTAAATCAAGTCATATGTCACGAATAGCATGTTCAATATTGACTATTAAAGCTTGAAGAGAGTCTGGTTTATTGCTAAAGACCTATGACTTCAAGTAACCCCACAAGATGTAGTCTAATGGTGTTAAATCACAACTTCTTGGAGGACATTAAATGTCATAATTTCTTGGAATAATCTTGGAGATTCGACCTTTATCACAATAATTCGGTTGTTGCACGTGCTGTGTGACACTTAGTCGCGACTGGTTGGAACCAGATGTTGTTAAGATCAACTTCTTCCAATTGTGACCATAAAAATATGGTACCATGGTACCATACCGCTCTCTATTGATAGTAATGGTGCTAGTAGCTTCATTTCGAAAGAAGTACGGACCGATGATTTCACCGGACCAAAAACCACACCAAATTGTCAATTTAGGTAAATGTAATGGTTGTTTATGA
Organism: Neoceratitis asiatica; assembly: GCA_030068015.2. Lineage (NCBI taxonomy): Eukaryota > Metazoa > Arthropoda > Insecta > Diptera > Tephritidae > Neoceratitis > Neoceratitis asiatica. Next base: position 60,794,580 of record CM061524.1, on the reverse strand, counting down.
ATAATTTGTGGATTTTCTTCGCACCAGGGTTGACAGTTTTGTGTATTTACCGCAACACTCAGATGAAAGTGAGCCTCATCGGAGAAGATAATTTTCTTAAAAAACTAGTTATCCTTTTTTAGTTGTTCCAAGGCAAAATCAGCAAAATTATTCTTGCGTATATCTTGCCATGATGAAATTGTAAGCATTATAGAATACAATGAAAAAAAACACAGATCATAGAAATGTCCAAAACGACACTTAGGAACCATATCATCCGTATTATAAAACCATTTACATGAAAGGTATAAGAAATGAAAATTATTTAGTAGTAGTCTTCAGAAACTGTTCTTAAAAAGTTAACTAAAATATGGTTTTATAAACTGTTCTTTCTAGCAGAATTAGCTGTGTTCATTAAAAGATAATAAAGCAAAAAAAATCATTATTTACCGATCGATGATACACTTAATTGCAGCAGCATAAAATATTTATGAACACTTCTGTCCTTAATTTACTTACAGTTGCAGAAAAAAAATTATAGAAGACCTTGGAGTATTCGCAGCTATAAATGTGCATTTAAAAACAAACACTCACTCTCACATCCATACGAATATGCAAGAGAAATGGGCATACTTAATGTGTGCATTAAGCAATTAAAAAATTTCATCATATGCCATGTGCTGCTCACACGCCGACAGCCGTTTATTACCATGCAGTGCAATATACTAGTTGTACACTAGAATGCTACTAGTTTGTAGTTGCATATTAACTACTTTAATTTTGATTATTTAAGAGGTTATACTTCTTCTTCGCCGAAATAATAATATCTTAAAATAACCCGGATATAGTAAAAACATGAGAAGTAGCTAAAATTAGATTACAGAACAGATCGTAACTGAAAGTGATATTCACCAATGGTAAAATTAGCACAATATATCAATGGTGAGGGGATATAAATGTTTATCATACTCGTAATTAGTAATTTTTAAACAAATAGTGAACTGGTATGATTTTCACTACACAGCTTGTGCGTTTGTATGTGTGCGTATTTGGCATGAATAATTACTTATATTTACATAAATATGGCTTATCCGTTTGCTACTCTTCATTAAATGAACGCTTCGCAGCACGCTTGGGCTGATGCATTGTAAAAGAGTGACCAATTGGCAGCCACAATCGCAGCAATTACGTTAACTTACATGACCGCACACCAATACTATAAACGATGGCCGCTATGGAAATATGTTGACGTTACGGTGAGTGAACCTCAATGCATTTGCTTGTTGTATGAAGGTGTAGCGTTATATAATTTCGAAGGTTTTAACTTAAGTGAAATTCAAAATAAGGTGTGAGAATATTTGAAAGAAAAGAGAGAAGAGAGGTTAGTTCTTCCAATGATAGACCAAAAATTGCAAACTTTTTCACTACTATTTTTACTACTAATTTTTATTTTCACTATTTTTTATTATAAAAGTTTTAATATCTAGTAATAACAATTACATCCCTAATAACTTAAGCTCAAGGTAAGTGAAATTTTATTGCTTATTGATGCAATTTTTATTGCAATAAAATTGAAAACAATGTACGCATGGCAGTGACTCAATATACAAATATATGTACGTGCGGACATATATATTTAAATTAAATATATTTATATATATACAAGTATATATGTGAGCATATAGCTTTCTCATACAAACACATGAATACGTTTGAGTGTGGTCATGAAGGAATTTAATTTAATTATCAGCACGAATATAGTATTTTTTAATGGAAGATATTAAAAATAATTTTTCGGTCATTTGCGGCATTTACTGTTCACTAATGGAAAATGTGTCTGAATATTTTACGAAAGAGTACAAGAGCTTTTGCATGCATTAAAGAGCGTTCATATGAAGATAAGAAAGCAAAATATTAAGAAGTTTTACTTAAATATTACCAGATTTCTTCATATTATGGTTAGTCAAAAACTTTTTATGAAATGATCCACCAAACTTTCTAACCGAATCCATTTCTTTAGAAAACCCTTTCGATATTTCTTTTAAATAATTTTAAATACTATTTAATAGATACAAGAACAGTGGGTTGGATGCCAACTCAGAAAAAAGCAAAAGGTGCAAGTCCCACCTTTCAAATCCTCGCTACTAAAAGGCGCGTATATTACCTTCTCTACGGATATTAGATATCTCGAAATTTTTCTAGATATTAAACGAAAGACGGCAAGCAGATCGGGGAAGGGAACTTCACGTTACGCTTGAAAGCGAAATGGGATCAAAGCCTGAATATTGCTGATTGGATTCATACAGCAGTAATAGGGTGGAGGATGGGGCCATGTGTAGAAGTTCACGCAAGTGAGAATAGTTTCTAACTACCATTCACCTCGGCCAGAAATGATTATTTTACATATGGTTCAAGCAGCTCACGACTTCCGGTTTTAGGCCAAGTATCCTCTGGGTAGTCAACAAACATCCCCTGCGGTTGTGCGTAGGTTTTGGAACCCACCACATAAAAACTATACTCCAATGAAAAATTAACAAATGCCTCGGATGAGAAACCCCCTTTTGATGACAACCCCCGTAAACGTTTAAAGGATCATGATTTGAGGGAATGCACCTGGATTGTCCGGTCCCTTAATTGGGAAGGTGCCACTGCCCAGCTGGTTGATGTCCTCGTAAGACTAAAAGGTGACATCACCGCCGTCTAAGAAATGCGATGGACGGGACAAGGACATAAGAAGTTAGGTCCTTGTGAAATATATTACAGCGGCCATTTAAAGGAGCGCAAATTTGGTGTTGGGACGAACATGTAGCCGCAATTCGCATCAAAGCGAAGTTCTTCAACATATCGTTAATTGCTCCGACATAAGAGAAGAATGATGACCATAAATACTTTCTATGAGAGCCTAGAACGTACTTATGAGCGCTGCCCTCGCCACGATGTCAAAATTGTGCTGGGCGATTTTAACGCCAGGGTGGGTAAAGAACAATCGGAAAATTCAATATCCACAACGAAACATCCCCCAACGGGCTGAGGCTGCTTGACTTTGCCGGGCCCCAAAATATGGTTATATGTAGTACCAGATTCCAGCATACGAAAATTCATAAAGCTACATGGCTGTCGCCAGATCGTAAAACACGTAATAGATCACGTTGTGATAGACGGAAGGCATTTATCCGGTGTTCTAGACGTGCGTACGTTCCGAGGGCCAAATATCGACTTAGATTATTATCTTGTAGCAGCAAAATTACACACCCGCTTCTGTGTGACAAAGAACGCCCATCAACAAACACTAGAAAGGTTTGACGTCGAAAAGCTTCAATCACGGCAGTTAGCCAGCAAGTTTTCTACTCGGCTTGAACACCTGCTCTCTGGGAGCACTCACCAGCGACTCGATATGAGAGAAGTGTGGAACGAAATAGCAAATTCCTTGCGAACCGCTGCTTCGGAAACAAATCGTTTTCAACAATACCAGAAAAACAGCTGGTAAGATGAGGAATGTCGAACTGCAGTGTCACAGATTTGAAGTCTTAGATTATTTCGCATATCTAGGAAGAAGCATTAACAACACCAGCAATGTCAGCCTTGAAATCTAACGCAGAATCACTCTTGCCAACGGGTGCTACTTTGGACTGAGTAGGCAATTGAAAAGTAAAGTTCTCTCTCGACGAACCAAAACCAAACTCTAAAAGTCGCTCATCATTCCCGTCCTGACATATGGTGGAGAAGACTGGACGATGTCTACATCCGATTAGTCGGCTTTAGAGGTTTTCGAAAGAAAAGTTTTGCGGAAGATTTATTCTCCTTTGCGCGTTGGCAACGGCGAATACCGCAGACGATGGAACGATGAGCTGTACGAGCTATACGATGACATAGTTCAAGAGACAGCGGTTACGCTGGCTAGGTCATGTCGACCGAATGGATGAAAGCGCTCCAGCATTGAAAGTGTTCGATGAAGTACCCGCTGGCGGAAGCAGAGGAAGAGGAAGACCTCCACTCCGTTGGAAGGATCAGGTGGAGAGCGAGTGGCGCGCTATTGTTGACGAAGCTATAATCGCGTAAGCGGTGCCTACGCCAAAGAAGAAGAAGAATAGTTTAATAACGTCAGAATGGGGTAGCCGGCACCCGTAAAAAACTATTCTGTGAAGCAAACTATATAGCTTACAGCGGTCTGCAGTTATCCACATAACACGATCTCCTTTCAAAATCCTTGAAAAGAGTATTCAATTTCTTTCAGTGATCCACGTGCAGTTGAATTCACTCACTGTTTTTCTCAATTATATAACTTAATGCAATCATTCACACGATGCAGGTGTATCTGTATCTGACGCAAATTGTATGCTGAAAGGGGCATTCGCTTAACAAGGGAACGTAAGAAGGAAGAATGGGATCACATAAAACGTGAGTAGGCAGATGTGAACAGCACTGGAATAAAGAAAAACAACGCCGGTGGTTCTACTACACCGGTAATACCAGCCCAAAAATTGTAACAATTACTGAAATAGAAGAATTAGTTATAAATAAACGTGGCAAACAGATCACTCTCCGGTGTCAAAGTTACAGTTGAAGACAGTAGAGGGAAAACTGGTCAGTGCTTTGAAGCAGGTAGAAGTTGTGCATGTATAAAAAAGGGTGATTTATTTCGAGGTTTTATGCTTATTTAAAGAAAAAAAAGAACACAGAAAATTCAAGCTTAATGGGAAATGTTTATTATCATCAGTTGGTTCATCCGCTGATTTGCATTTCCGATGACTAGTTCGAGCATTTCGACTGGTAAAACCGTTGTTTTTATATAAATGTAACCCCATGAATCTATTCAGTGTGTTATTCGTTTCAAATGCGGCCATTTTGCTTTTTTACATACCCATTGAGCTAGCAATGGACCTCGTCGCTGAACAAAATTTGGTTCGAAAACGTCGGCTCTTCTTGCAGTCCATAGAGCGAAGCGGTGGCGTAAGTCCTTCCATGATAAAACGCCAAACAATACTGAACAAAAATAACAGGAGAACTTGATACGACTCACGCGTGATCTATCAAAAAAGGCTCTACTTGGATCGCCCTTTATATATATGACCCCTAACTTTCCAATTTTATTAAAAAAAAAAAAAAAAAAAAAAAAAATTTAATCAACAAAGGAAATTTTCATCGATATATTTATTATGGTGAGAGCATTTATCAATCCCATGAACATAAATATATTTAAGTTGAAAAGGAATATTTAAAATGTGCGCAATCAAAAGAAAAAAAGCTTGATCTATCCACATACACATTCGAGCATTTATTGTCCTGGCACTGAAAAAAAAGACAGCAAAGGCTATAATGCGAGATATGTTGCAACAAAAGCGCAAAAAGTAAAAATTATAATAAAACTAGCTGCTGTGGCAATAAAAACTGTACAGAAAGATTGATTTTATCCATCTTGTTTTTTGAAGGATGAAAATTGTAAAACAAGCAATAAACTACACATATGTATACGCTACAATTGTGAGTGTGTAGCATGTATATGATATGTATAGCATGTATGTGTGTATATTATACTCTATAGATTCGAAAGCTACTGGTATGAACTGCACTTGTATCCTTGCAATGAAAGTCATATATAAGAAGTATAAAGTATCTTTAAAATTTTGTAAAAATATGAGAGAAAAGATTAAATAAAGTTATTGAGACAACTTTTTTTCACTTTTTTTAAATAAAAAATATTTAATTGGCATCCAAAAAGCTGTCGAAGTAAAATTTAATTTTATTAAGAGGAAAATAAAACACAGCATCATAGCATACTATGACTTTATTTTTTATTTTTGCTAAGGTGCTGAGTAATCCTTCCAGAGAAACTGTGGGTTACTTCGCGAGTTGGAAAGATCTTGATTTTATATTATTTTGCCAATACATAGTAAGAATAATTTAAAAATCACAATATTTTCATATATTTTATTGTTATTATTTTTCTTAATGTTGCGTATATTTCTTCTTTCTTTGTCGGCAACATTCATACAAAATATTTAAATTGTTCTTTATATATTTTCTGCCAAGAGTGTCACAGCCTTTTAGCCCCAACGCTTCTAGTGCCAACACGACAGGCATCAACTGGCAGATGCCTGTGGTGTCGCAAAATTACAAATTAAGGTTTGAATGGCGGCGTGAACTTTGAAGTTGTAACAGCACACGTTGTGTGACAGTTGCACATAGCAGTATGTAGCTCATTTATGTATATATATTTATTCCCATCCTAATTACATTTTCAACTTTATTTCACACCTCAACCTTTTTTTATATTTATATTTTAAAGCGCTTCTTAGGAAACCAGGTGGAAAAATTGGGGTAGCTAACACGGAATATAAAATTTTGCTTAACAGTATTCTGTATTTAAAAATTTCGATTTTTTTCTAAACTCTGATACGAAGAAATCTGCTATTTCAAGCTGTTTCTATTTTAACATTGTTGGCATTATATTTTAATACAGATTTTTTGCATATCTAATTTATTATGTATATTTATAAATCAGACTGATCAAAACTGACTGATGAATTATTTCCATCCTCGAATTTGCAGGAGATTATTTCGAAACAGTTCTTATTAGAGAAGAGAATTTTGAATGGGGAAAAATATATATTTCAAATTTCTGATAATATAAATTTATGGTTAGAAACTCATAATTAAGAAGATTTATAATTAATAATTAATTGATGTTAAATGCAAATCTCATTTTAGGAAACAATTTTTTCTAATGATATATTTAGGTTTTATACTGGTTTGTTACAGTAAATTAAATTGTTATTTTTTGCATTGTATATAATTTAATTTTAATGAAGCTTTATCTACGACCTAATCGAGGAGCATAATTTTTTATGTAACCATACTATTACATCGAATAGACTATTGAAGAACAGTAACGCGTTATACGGAACAATATTCGTGGCTTAAGAAATAACCTAAATTTTAACCGCACAAAAAAGTTTATTTAACACCTTGAACAATCTTCCTTCCACGAATAATTTTATTAGAATCCAAGCATATGAAAAGCTCTCACTGCCTCGTGAAATAATTGCAGATTAAATTTTTATCTAGACAGACTCAACGCTGACGTACCCAACGTATGTCTTAGATATTGAAAGGATTTCCATCGATATCACTTCAAAAACTAAACTTGGTTTTCTAACATAATTTATTCATGGTAGAAAATGCTTCTTCTTTTTTTCTTATAGTTACTCAGGTGGATGTCTTAAGTGATTAAACGCGTTAAGAGACGCAAATAATAATTAAAAAATTTTAATTTTTGATCACTAAAAATAATGGGAATTCAAATAAAGTCTCCTTTAATAATACGCGTAGGTTATATACAAATTTTGCTGTGTGGCAAAGAGCTTATATTCGAAAATATTTATCGGACTGAGTTCAAGAATACATTAGAGAATATACTTAATTATGAATACATTCTGAAAAATCAGGATTTATTGTTGTTTTTTGAAAATTCTTACCGCTTCTCTTCCGCCAAGACAAATTTTTAATATTTACTACACGATGAAATATTAAAAAACATTTTTCGAACTTAACTTAAATGATATTTTTAGGTAGATGACCATAATGTTAACAAAAAAATGCCATTTAAAAAATGTATATAGATCTTCTAATATATAGGATTATAAATTAATCTATTTCCAAAATAAACGTAAATAAAATTAGTTAAAATTTTTTTTTCATGAAAACTCTTTTTATTATAAAGTTTGAACCTTGGCATTATATATGAAATACTACATCATTCAAATGTGATTTCGCACATATTGACCAGTATTTCAGCCATAATTTGACGAATGTTGGTTTTCAAGTGCTCAAGAGTTAAAAGTTTATCCACATAAACATGGTCCTTCGAGTAGCCCCACAAAACAAGGTATAACGGTGTCAAATCCCATGACCTCGGAGACCAATTGACATTGACAAGATAAGAGATTACGTGAACGGGAAATTTCTTTCGCGATAATGCCATATTCGCTCATGTTGTGTGGCATGCTGCACCGTCTGGTTGGAACCACATATTGTCTAAATCGTGTTGCAGGCCAAAAATAGTTGGTTATCATACGGATCCCCAAATGCGAAAATTTTGCTTTTATATATATTACGTAACCAGCAAGTGAGAAATATGGCTAGTTGCTGAAGAGCATTTTGTTGGAAAAATCGTGGTCAACTGCTTATTTAAAACACCGAATCGATGTAATGATGGCATTGTGAATATTCAGCTGGTTTCAGTTATTGGGTGAGCTGGACTTTATATGGACGTATGTCTATGTCCTGCCATGATATGCAGTAAAAGGTCCCAGCTCTTGGGAACGTCGAGAAATAGATACACTCTGGTCTTCGACTACTTTTTCACTAACAGTAACCGATCAAGTTTCTTCAAATTATTTCAAAACTTTACCAATTTCTCGAGTAGTTGAATGCATCATTATCTCCTCTTAAAGAATGAAACATGGTCACGTTTGAATCACCAAATGGATAGCCATTTAGAAGATATATGAAAAATTTTGATGACTTTTTTTGAACTGATTAGAGGTTTCCAAAAATATATTAAAAGACTTAAACATATATATTATTAAAACTTGTACATTAAAATTTCTTTTGCTTCATATATATTGTAAAAACGATCAGTGGCACAAAATAAATGATTTTTTATTTATATTTTGGTGCTACCCATCATATGAATATACAATATAACGTATTAAAATTGTAGATAAAATTTTTAAATTTTAGTTTAAATCAATTTAGGAAACCGTTATTTTGTCTTTGGCCTCACGCAAGAAATGAGCCAAGCCTCAAATTTCCAATTTGTGGTCCCAAAGATGATTAGAGTTTGTGATCAACTACCTTTGTGTATTTTACAAAAACCCCGTTGAAACTAAGTTCAAGTATAAACTTAAACTTTTCCCATTAGGTAATCAATTTCGTCACTTCCGCCGTTAGTTGCATGGCTAAAATTTTTGCTGATTTCTTTATTTAGCTGTCTATGACTGGTTGCTGTTGCGTTCTTATGTTAACTGCTGCTTAATCAGAAAAGGAAAAGAAAGAAATAAAAATATAAATGGGAAAAAATGTTCACATTCTTCAAAAGAAAAAAAAAAAAGTGCAAATCGCCAGATGTGTTCGCGTGCTATTTCTCCCAGTTTCTATGATGGCGGCCCGTCGTGCGAATGTTTGCACAGTCACATTTGTAATGCCTAGCTGTTTGAATTGCTCCTGTTTTAGGGAGTAAGTAATTGTGTTCAAATGTATGTATATACTTAAATATAGGCTTGCTGTTGTTGTTACTGCATTTACGGCGTCTACAAGTTAGTTTCAGTCCCACTTCATGGTTTTGTGGTTTGGATGCATTAAGTTTGTCGTAGAGCTACAAAAAAAAAAATGCACGCTTGGGTGTTTCTGGCGGTGGTTGTAGTAGATTTGGCACCAGCGCATGATACTAGTCAGAAGAACATGTGGTCGAGTTCTGATCAATATAAAGTCTAATAATCAAGCTTTGTAGAAAAAAAAAAATAACTCAGTCGTGTCTCGACGAGGCTGTTAATATTTCCTATAATATTTCTGACTTCGAAATAAATTTTATAAAACAACCATAAATTGTAAATACGCATATGAAAATTAGAGGAAGTTCGGCCAAAAATCCGTCTTAATCGTTATGAAGTGCTAATTATAACTGTGTGTCGCTATGTGTGCTTTAAATACTTGTGACGAGTTTTGTGTTTTAATGAGTGCAAAATTATTTCACACTTGTTGGTAATTTATTTTTCAAAACTGACGCAGAATGACTGCCGGGGTATATACGCGGTGTGTTCAAAGGAAAGTGTGAATTTAGAATTTTTTTGAAAAGTTCTTATTTATTCATCAATATCTATTTTGTGCCCTTCTAAGTAATCCCCCTCGGATATAATACACTAGTGCCAACGCATGTTCCAATCCTCGAAGCACTTCTCAAATGGGCTTTTCGGTACGGCCATCAGCTCTTTCTTCGGAACTGACTTGGACTTGATCTCATAAATTGCGGCAAAACGCTTTCCTTTCATTGGTTTCCTTATTTTTGGGAATAGGAAAAAATCGCAGAGAGCCAAATCTGATAAATACGATGGTTGAGGCATGATTACGATTTTTTTTTTGGCCAAAAAAAATCAGAATATGATTTGATGTGTGAGCTGGTGCATTATGGTGATGCAAAATCGACGATTTGTTTTTCCACAATTCTGATCGCTAGACCCGTATTTCCCTACACAAACTAACAAACTTGCATAACTTCTTTCTAGCATTCCTTATTAACTGTACGACCTTTTGGCAGTAACACATGATGCACCACACCATTGTACTCAAAGAAACCAGTTAGCGAAACATTCACATTTGATGGAGTTTGGCGTACCTTTTTCGCTCTTGGCTCATCTGGCAGCTTCCATTGGGATGATTGGGCCATGGTTTTGACGTCATAACCATACATTCACATTTCGTCACTATTTGTGACCCGTTTGAGTAAACCCGGATCGTTGCGGCCGACAGTCAAGAACTCCTGAGCGATACTAATGCGACATTGCTTTTGCTCAAAATTTAGCAATTTCGGAACAAGCTTCGCTGCCGCATGTTTAATGCCCAAAACATTTGAGAAAATTGAATAGCATGAGCCGACTGAAACTTCACTAATAGTGATTCGAGGAAGAACAATTTTTTTTCACTGTTTCAATGTTTTCTTCGCTTGCTAACATGGTCGCACCTCCAGGACGCCCATTGTCATCAACATCTTCTCGGTCTTCTGTAAAGCTCTTGTATCACTTATAAACACTTTTTTGAGACAAAGTGTACTCAGGGAATGCCACAATCAACATTTCGAGTGCCTCAGATCATTTTTAATACATATTCTTTGATCAATTAATTTCAAAAGTCAAAAATCGAAGTGCACACAAAAACATGGCTAACCTCTTCTGCTGTCAAAAACAAACTACTAATCGAAATATCGATAGTCGAATGTACACAGCTCAAGAAAAATCAAAATCCACCTTTTCCTTTGAACATACCTCGTATAAGTGTGCATAGATATATAAAAACGGTTCATGGTTTCCACTAGTAAAGGCGTCTTGAAGGCAGAAATTAAGGCTTTTGAAGATGGCAAAGCATAATTTTGTTCTACCTCAACTTTACTTATTATTTAAGTAAAATCTTCAGGCTAAAGGGTAGCGAAGAAAAATGGTTAACGCCAAATACTACTTTAAAATGTCTCTATTCTAAAATAAAAGTATAGGACTTATTCACAAAGTAAGTCTCTCAGAACTTGACTCAAATTAAACTTGTTAAACTAACTCCTTTGTCACTTCATCTATGAAATTGAAACTTAACCGTTTCTTAACACAAACAGAAATGGCATCGAATACTTAAGAGAGTCGCCGCTGTTCCTTAATTAGCTGTACTTTATTTTGTTCGTCGTATATTTCATACAGCCCATCATCCGGTATTCTTGGACCCAGATACACAAAGGTATACAGGTAATTTTCTCTCTTGAAAACCACTATTTCATCGGATGTTGTCATCAGCCACGCTAATGCTCCATATTACAGGAAGGAAAGGACGTTCTTCGAGAAAGAATTTTTATTTGCAAATACTTAACACAAAGTTGCAAAGTTGCATAGAATGATTCTGAGTTGGATTATTAACATTATTATTGGTCTTAATGCAGACTGTTTGTTCGATAACAGAAAATTCTTAATTTTAATTTCAAACTTTCTTATAACAAGATTTATGGTATTCCAGCTTCTAAGCCGCCCTTACTCAAAGACACTTCTGTGGTCAAATGTCTCAGTATAATATCTACTAATATAAATTTATCTTGAATGCGTTAGAAATTAGTAAGAATATGACCGCACACAACAACTGCAGTGCCGTGTTAATAAGCTTCTACAAAATCTCCCTAATCTCTTTCGGTCAGGCCTGTATGTTGAACTTTATGAGAGGTACTAACGAGCTGCAGTACAGCACGCGCCCAAGTGTTGAACTCAACACTATTCTCAAAAGTGGTGGATTATACCAACACTGGTTTCTGTTTTGAAAAAAAATTTCCCAAAAAAAAATCCCAGGGTGGAATGTATGGGAATATGTAAAAGTTTTGGACAAAAATTACTTAGCCATCTTCATGAACGGCTCAAAACTCGACGCAGACTCGGCTGCTTGTATTGCAACTTGCACAACTTTCTATTTTTACTTCGCGGTAGTGTACTCAACAACGCGTTAATTTTACGACTAATTAGCTTTGCAGCTGTGTGTCGCCCTTATATACTAGTCAACTGTTCACCACGAAAGCCTGGAATAATCGAATTGTTATCGATAACGAAGGTTTTTGTTTTACGCTATAGAACATGTCAGATATTAGCTTCTCTCTTTCATCTGATATTCGCTTCGCATTTTCTCTAGGTGGACCACTTTCACCTTGCTTCTTGATCTCTCAACAGTCTGGATTCTATACTACGTCGTTTAGTCGTTTGATAATCTTTCTTCCGTTGAGGATTGTTCAGCAAAACCAAGTCTCCATTTTGGAAGCCTTCGGAGCTCATCGCCGTTTCATACATAGCCTTCATTTTGTCACTCATAATTTGAGTTGGCTGTCTCACAAGGACATGTATCTCTCTCAACCCTTCCTCTAGAGCGCTAGATGCTTCACCATTTATTCCAAATTTTAAATCATTGGGCAACCGAAGCTCACTACCAAGGAGTATAGTCGGAGGGGTTTGACTCGTTGTTTCATGCACTGCCGACCGATATGCCATCTGGAACAGCGGTATGTGGATATCCCATCTTGATGCTTGTCCACTACTTTCTGCAAGTGCCTTACAGGGTATGGTTGAATCGTTCTACCATGCCATCTGATTGAGTATGTTGAGCTGTCCTTCGGGTCTTTCGAATGCCAAGTATCAGTCACATCTCCTGGAACACCGCCTATTCAAAGTTTCTTCCTTAGTCTGAGTGCAATTCTATAGCCGTACCGTATCTGGTAACCCAGTTGTCAGTTAATGCATCCGCAACTGTTTTCGCTTTCTGACTTGGAATTGGGTAGACCTCAAGCCATTTACTAAAGTAGTCCATAACCAAAAGAACGTATTTGTTTCCTTGTGAATCGGCTACATCCATGGCAACCCGCTTAAATGGTGTGCCTAAGTTATACTGCTTCATCTGCCCATAACTTCGTGACTTTGGGCCTTTAGCTGCTATACACTCATTGCAGTTAGCAATCCACTCAGCGATCGACTGACGACAGCCAACTCAATTGAACCACTGCTTGATCTTCTCCGGCGTTTTCGTAATGCCTAGATGCCCTCCACTAGGACCATTATGGAATTCTTTAAGAACATCCGGAATTCTTAACCTCGGAACAAATTATTAGCCTTCGAGAGCACCAGCTATCAATTTTCCATACTCTATGCAAACAGGCAGATATCAACTCTAAACTGCTCCATTGTGCCTAGTATGCCTTCGCGAAAGGACTTTCCGCTGTCATTTGTTATTTACTTGGCCGTCTGTTCATCTCCAATCCGTGATTTACCAGTTCCAAGTCTGGGTCTTCCTGCTGACATTTTCTTAAGTGGCGTGCCTTCCACTTTTCTGCTCTTGTAATTGTCACTCGCCGAACGTCTATTATGCACTCAGCTTTTGAGCATCGTTTTCACCCTCTTTCTTATATGTTGGAGCCCGTCTTGCATTTGCGTGCGAAGTGACCTACTTTTCCACAACTGAAGTACTTCTCGGTACTGATCTTTTTACCGACTACACCACTACAAATTTTCTCCTTGATGAATCTCAGCGTTTCCATCATCTTCTTCACATCTGGACTTTCCACATTCAAACGCTTCACTTTGTAGGTTCATATAAAATATATTTTCTAAGCTCGGTTGCTCTCGTTGGCTAATCATAAATCTTCTGCAGCTACTCGGAGGAAGCTTACAACTCTGGATCCTTAATTTTATGGGAGAAAACATAAGGACTTACAACACAAAACGATGGAAGGAGCTCTTCCGAAAATCGCTTAAGCAGCACCACTTATTGCTATGCGTCTATAACTTGTTCCCTTTCTTTCTTTTGGATGCAGTGCACCATCACCAACATTAAGTTTTATGTTTATTTGTGTGTCTTTCCATTTGATGCGCAGCGGAGCTACACCAATCAACAGGCTCCCTCAGCGCTACCGACTGCCGACTGTCGTTCATCGTTAAAAGTTGTATGTTTGTTTTAGCTGTAGTATTTTATTCTTTTACTTCATCGCATTTAATTTCATTTGAACTTTACTACAATTTTTTATTTTCCTTGCTTTTTCTTCTCTTAAGTTTATTCTTGAACGCTGTCAGTTGTTTACACATTTTTCTACTGCTGCCACACGGGTCCCATTAGCGCCTACAGACGTGGAACCTCACACGTTTGTATACTCACACACACATACCCACACAACCTCACATGGTTATTCAATACATGTCTCTGCAGTTTTAAAACTCCACAATTTCACTAATGCTGTTTCTAGTAATTTTTTTTTACATTTTCCTTCTTATCCTCTACTTTTTCACTCAATCCCACTGGAATAGCTTTGCCCTCCAATGTGCTTAACTTCTTTACCTGCCACATAATTCGTCAAGTGAAGTTATGCGACAGCAGCAGAGTGTAGCAACGGGAGAGCACCAGCAGGTAGCAAAACTGTGCACATCTATCACTGCGACTACAACAACTACATGGATGGTACGCTGTTGTGGTAGAGAGAGAATCATTTGTGCAAATATTTTAAAAAATACATATATTATATATTTTACATACATACATATGTATAGCAATTGTGAAGATTATTTTATGCAGGCACTATTAGGAGGTCGAAGTTTCATGGTGATATTTTTAATATATTTGATATACACAGCAAAATATATAAAAAAAATTTAAATGAAAATTTATAAAAAAAAAAATATTTTCCTGATTAATTTAAATGACGTAAAAAGGGTGATCCAAGTAGAGGTGCCTTTTTCTATAGCTTTTTATGACAGATTACGCATGAGCCTTGTCAAACTGCCAATTTATTTTTGTTCATTATGGTTTGGCATTTCATCATGGAAAGACTAAAGCCTGAACAACGTTTACAAATCATTCAACTTTATTTACGAAAATTCACGTTCTGTAAAGAATGTCTTTCGTGCGTTTCGCTGAACTTATGTTCAACATAAACGGTACTATTCGTAACACTATCATCCATCTTGAGACCCACCATTCATTATTGGATAATATTCGACCGAATTGACCACGTCCAGTACGAAGTGAAGAAAATAAAGCGGCCGTAGCTGAGAGTGTATACGAAGACCGTGGAGATTCAATTTGGTGCCGTTCGCAGCAACTCAGGCAGACGTATGGAATGACTTGGCGCATTATTCATCGAGATATTAAATTGAAAGCGTAGAAAATACAGTTTGTGCAAGAACTGAAGCCGCTTGACCTGCCCAAGTGACATCGCTTCGCCCTATGGGCTTGTGAAAAGTTCCAAGAAGATCCGACGTTTTCGAGCCAAATTTTGTTCAGCGATGAGGGCCATTTCTGGCTCAATGGGTAATTAAACAAGCAAAATTGCTGCATTTGGGACGAAGAGCAACCTGAATAAATTCAAAAAATGCCATTTCATCCAGAAAAGATAACGATTTATTATTTGGCCCGGTGGAATCATAGGTCCATATTTCTTCAAAAATGATGCCGGTGAGACCGTAACCGTTAATGAAAGCTTCGGTGAGCAGATAATTTCACGTTTTGGGCCAGTCGCTTGGCCACCAAGATCGAGTGATATCACACCGTTAGACTTCTTCCTGTGGGATATGTAAATTTTTAAGTCTTTGCGGACAATCCCGCTTCGATTCAAGCCTTGGAAGAAAACATCACGAGTATCATTCACCAGTTACCAGTCGAAATGCTCGAGCGGTCATCGAAAATTGGACTCAACCGATGGACCATCTGATACGTAGCCGCGGCCAACTTTTGAAAGAGATAATTTTTAAATATTAAATGAAGAATGTTCTTTCCAAAGATAATAAACATTTCCCATTAAATTTGATTTTTCTGGGATTTATTCTTTAAAAAGTAGGGAACCTCGAAATGGATCACCTTTTAGAATCACTTGTCAACATTTAAATGTAAAAAATTTTGCCAAACCGTATGATCTTAATTTTTTATACTAACAAATATATGGAGTTTTTTGAACTTGTTCATTCTTGTGATAAGTTTGTTTTTGGGTAGTAAGTAAATTAAAAATGCGACTCAACATAAGTAATTGAAAAAATTGCTTACAGTGATGTTATGACCTTTTCTTCTAGCTGTATAACAAGAGCTCCGCTCATGTCCTTTTTTTTGGCATACCTCCTAGATTTTTTCCAGTATACAGTTGGATATTCCAGACATAACTTGCAACCGCATCACAAGTTTATGTAAAATTTCCCCAATAATTAAGGTTTCAAATTTGTCTGTTTTCTCTGTCGTTTGCTTTGAATGTCTCTATTATCAAATCTTTTTATTATTGAGATGACTTCGGCCTTTCAATGACAGAATACCATAAACATTCGGTACAGTCATTGTTTGGCCGATACTCTTCAGCTAATAATAGCCAAACAATAAAAGTGAGCTTGGCAGAATCGTCGATGTGACTCCATTCTAACCAAAAACACGTTTTCCTTCATATTTGCGAATCTCAAAAGAGTGTTTGACAACTCTTCCTTAGTATTTCTCAAAGATGTGTAGTTGATAATATTTTGTATGCTTTTCTATCTATATTTCTACAGGACACTTTGCTTATTTATTTTTTACAAGTTTTTTAAGAATTAATAATAATATTGGACTAAGAATGCCGACCAGAAACAAAAAAATTAAGAAAAATTAATTTAGTACCAAAACATCAAATTTATTCTAATTTTTACTTTTTTTTAAATAAATGCAATAAAAATGGCTGAAAGATACTGCAGATAGGCAGACGCTCATAAAAGAAATATATACTTGGGTATATATACCCAAGAGGGCAATGTGATAGCTGACGAACTCGCGAAAGAAGAGTACTATCGGAATAGGAAGTAACAATAGGCTTACCAGTCCCATTATTGGAAGTAAAACACACATAAGAAATACTTTTATATCGTCAGGCAAATACATTCTGGCAACGATCAAGGGCTGTATTATAGCGAACATTATGTCTAAAATATACAATGTAAATCTCACCAAGCTTCTACTAGCGACAAAGAGGTCAGAATGAAGGCTGCTGGTAGGGTTGTTAACAAAATATTGCCTGTTGGCTTCGCACACCCTTAAAATAGGTCTGGTTCAACACAACAAATGCCGGAAATGTAAGAAAGTGTTAGAAGCAGTTCAAACTAGAGACACAATAGGAAATGTATCAGAATATGCTCCTGGTCGCATTTAAATTACACCATGATATCGTCTATATGAGGCTCCCTAAGGAAGCAATCTGTTAAACCTAATGTACGGCTAAATTGTCTAAAAATTTTGATTCAGTGGATCGAAACATATGTTCGCAAATAGGTGAAAGGTGACGTAATTGCATACAGTAGAGGTTTATATCGACAGATAAAATTGTTTCAAGTTTAATTGTTTCTATCTCGAAATACCACCAAAGCTTAGGAGGTCGTAAACTAAGGGCAATTTATAGATTAACAAAGTTATATTAAACTGGTTACATGAGAATTCTAGTGGTTGTTGTTACATAAGCTAAAAAACAAAAACTCGCAGTTTCTTGGGGTTAAATTTTGTTCTAGGATATAAATAGAAGATATTGGGCGCTGGAAGAAAATAAAAACACATGCATTTTACTACTGCTACATTGGCGTAGGCTCTGTTTGCGCTATTATAGCGGAATCAATAATGGCGCGCCATTCGTTTCTTCATTTCGCAGCGACAATTGGAAATACCAGGCGAAAGCAGGTCCTTCTGAACCAAATATTTTCAACAGAAGTCCTCTTCCTGTTTCCACCAGCATGGCCGCTGTCTTCTTATACCCTGAACTATTTCAATGTTGTCATAAAATTCAATTATCTGCGGTATTCGTCGATTTTAACGCCCAAAGGGCCACAAACCTTCCGCAAAACTTTTCTCTCGAATACTCTTAATGCCTTCATGGTGGAAGTCCAAATCCTCCACGCTTATGCACCAAACAATAGGATAGGAGTAACAAGCGACTTATAAAGTTTGGTTTTCGTTCGTCGAGAGGGACTTTACTTTTTAATTGCTAATTTATTCAAAAGTAGCACCTGCTGGCCAGAGTGATTTTGCGTTGGATTTCAAGGCTGACTTTGTTGGTTATAGAGATATTACTGTTTGGGAGCCGAGGCGCGAAAGCACTCACTGTTTGTTTGATGGCGAGAGATATTTCATCTTGTACTCCTTCATAATATCATCATCATACGCCAGCAATGGTCACTATTGTAAAATATGCTACCTTTGCTGTTTAGCTCTGCGGCTTTTATTATTTTTTCCAGCATTAGGTTGAAGAAATCAAACGATAAAGAGCCACCCTGCCTGAAACCACTTGCAGTATGGAACGGATGGGAGAAGTCATTCCCAATCTTGACTACGCTTGTGGTATTCCCTAGCATCAGTTTACTTAGCCGCATAAGTTTTCTAGAGATACCAAATTCAGACATAGCAGCATACGGTCATTTTCTGACTTTTGTGTAAGAATTACCTACTTTACACACCCTCGCAAATTCTACATGCTCCTTTATATGGCCGCTGTAATAGATTTCACAAGGATCCACCTTCTTTCGATCTTTTCACGTCCATTACTTCTTCGACGGCGGTCAGCTTTTAGTTGTTAGAAGACATCAACTAGCTGAGGAATTATACTTTCCAAATTAAAGCACCGGACATTCCAGGCTCATGATCTTAGATCCTGATCCTTAAAATTTTGCACTGTCATTGTTGTCATCTCATCAGAAATATTTTTTGATTGTTCATCGGGACAGGATTTTTATGTGATGGTTTCTAAACTCTACGCACAACCACAGGGGCTTGTGTTCTTACAATAGCTCGCCTCCAAGCGGAGGTTTGTTGGCTACCAAGAGGATATTTTTTCTAAGGCCGGATGTCGTGAACTGCTTGAGCCAAATGCGCATTGCTAACCAGTCTGTTATTTTGGCCGTATTGGTGCACTGCCTTAAAAAAATGTATTTATTATTTAAAAGAAGACAATAAATAAAAATTACTTGCATTCGACTTGACTTAAGTCATCTAACCCTTTTGCGCTGTATAAATCATTACTATTTGGTTTAATTGCGAGTAAAGTATATACGTTGCATTCACTCCCAAATATACCTTCTAATTTTTTTTTCCTATTTTCTAATTTACTGCAAATTTTCTTACAAAATCTCTATATAATTCATCAAATAAACAGAATAAATAGATCTTGAGTTAAAATTCACAAACAACTCAATTGACTCTGCTCATCTACTCAAATTCTCATGCATATGACTCGCTACTCGCTGTTTCCATATACACTCTTTGTTCTCGATTCGGCTCTCGCTCGTAAGAAGCTAGACTATTGTGATAATAAAACTGACCTACATTAAACTAATTTAAATATATATTGTAATATGAATACATACATGTGTAGGGACCTGTCTTATAGGCTTAACGATTTACTTTAGAGTTCAATATTTAAAAATAATTACAGAAATATTTTCAAACTATTATGTTTTCTTTAGGAAATTCAGATGGTTGGATTAGAATGTTTGCCGATTGAGCAAAATTCAAAAGATTAAAAAATTCTATTATGATGATTTATTTCATTGAAATTTTATTTTCATAAATTTTTTTATGAAACTCAACTATTCAATAACGACACTTAACGATCTCTGATCCTTTGATCATAAAGCCGGGTTCAGAAATAAAGGGTGTTTTTTACAGAGGTATATAACTTTAAGTTGCAATTAAACATCGATGGATTATTCGATTGACACGAATTTTATTTATCCGAAAGATAATCTTGTGGCATTACATTTTAAATATGATTTCTGGCATATGACAGCCACGGCTGGCGCGGATGTAGTCCAATCTGGACGTCCAATTTTCGATGACTTTTTCCAACATTTGTGGCCGCATATCGGCAATAACACGGCGAATGTTGTCTTCCAAATGGTCAAGCGTTTGTGGCTTATCCGCATAGACCAATGACTTTACATAGCCCACAGAAAGTAGTCGAGCGGTGTTAAATCACAAGATGTTGGAGACCAATTCACAGGTCCAAAACGTGAAATTAGACGGTCACCAAACGTGTCCTTCAATAAATCTATTGTGGCACGAGCTGTGTGACATGTTGCGCCGTCTTGTTGAAACCACATCTCCTGCACATCATGGTTATTCAATTCAGGAATGAAAAGTGGCTCTATACAGATCACCATTGACTGTAACGTTCTGGCCACCATCGTTTTTGAAAAAGTACGGACCAATGATTCCTCCAGCCCATAAAGTGCACCAAACAGTAAGTTCTTCTGGATGTAACGGTGTTTCAACATACAATTGAGGATTACCTTAACTCCAAATGCGTCAGTTTTGTTTTTTGACGTAGCCATTCAACCAGAAGTGCGCTTCATCGCTAAACAAAATTCGCTTATGAAAATCGGGAACAACGGTAATCTCGTTTTGGGCCCAAATTGCACTATTTGCAAGCATTGTTCAGGCGTGAGTCTATTCATGATGAATTGCCAAACAAAACTGAGAATAAATCACTTGACAGCTGTTAAATCGGTCGCCATCTTGAAAAGTGATACCAACTTAAAGTTCTATACCTCTATAAAAATCACTTTTTATAAATTAATTCAAGTAGCAAACCAACTCTCTAAATTTAAATAATTATAATTGAACAAAATACAGGGTTAATTAATAACCCACCTCGGTTTGGTCCTAAAACTACTATGAAACCGTTATGTATTGCAAAGCCTCTAAAATAAATGAAAGTATTCGTTACATTCTCTCTCTGAGGACCTTCTCTGAGAGTTTTGCATTTTTACTCTCATAATAATACTCTCATCACAAGCATAAGCTTTCCAAAAGCTTTTTTTAAATATACCATATACATATATTGTACACTATTTTCGTCATTAAAATTTTTCTCACTAGTCTAGAGTTTGTTAAGTTTTCATTCCTTTTAATATAAAGCTTCTCACTTGGGTAGTATTTATATGGAACCGAACCAATTCAAGTGAGAATTTTAATTAACTACTTTCGTTCAACTGATGAGTGAGTATACCCGGCTTCCTGATTTGCCTTCAGTAATTCTTTTTTCGACAAATTTCATTAGTTGCCAGAATACAAGCGACTTCGTAAACGAATTGCCTTCTTGGTAGTTATTTTCGAAATTCCGTACGTTACAAACATACTGCGGCAACTTTGTTTGTATTTTTCACTCGTGTGACTGGTCGGTTATACCGGCGTAGCTTCTTCGTCACGATTTGATTTTATAAACAATTTGTTTAGTCTGATGTTAGCATTCGTCATTCACGTTTGCGTAACGGTGCCAAACTTATTTGAAGCAACTTACTGTGAATGTCAAAACAATGCCGGCAAAGATGAAATTGCTAATTGTTGAAGGTGTAATTATGTTTGTTGTCTCTATATGACTAAGAGAAACTTGCAAATTTGGCAGCTAAATATGAGTATTGTCAAAGTATCATATAGACGATTGGATTAATTTGTTTTCGTTGATATCGTTGAGATATAAGCAGCTATCACTTCGGCATATGTAGTTCACACATGAAAGTAGATTCTGAGTGTATTGTTATTTAATTTTATTGCTGATTTAGTAAAATATCTGCTGTCGCAGTAGCAGTGCGTGATGCTATGTGGGTTCGATTCTCGATATACAAAATTAGAAAAAACAAATTTCTACTAGAGTCCACTCTTCAACCGGCAGTCAGAAACCACTGAGAGTGTATTTTTTATATAAATGTATTTAATGTTTGCAATTGTTTTAAGTTAAAAATACTGAGCGCAGACTTTGTGTAGTCCTAAAGCCATACATTTCTGTTAATTTTTTGAACATTCGAGTAAAGAAATATTTAATATTGAAATTTATGATATTTTGATGAAAAATAGGGCAAATGTAGATTGCAGAGTTTTCATTTATGCCAAACTAAAAACACTATTCTATTACATTATATTTATGTACACTTCTTGAAAATAAAATTTATTAATATTTATTTTAGTGTATTTAATTACTGGCGGCAGAAACTAATGTAAAATGTTAAAGACACTTACTAATTTAATTAAATTTATTTTAAGGTAAGTTACTTATTATTATTATAGAAATAATGTTTTTGAAATTAAATATTTATGCAAAGTTGCCAATATATAACGGGTGATCTATTTCGAGGTACCCTACTTAAAAAAAGACAGAAAATTCAAAAGAATCAAAAGAACATTATTTGTCATTTAAGTTTTGAAGATTATCTCTTTTAAATGTTGGCCACGGCTACGTCTCAGATAGTCTATCCGTTGAGTCCTATTTTCGATGACTCGTTCAAGCATTTTGACAGGTAACTGGTGAATAACAAGCGTGGTATTTCGTTCCAAGGCCTGAATTTTCTGCATAGACTTTAGACTTTCAATTTTCGCATAGGAAAAAGTCTAACGGTGTGATATCACACGTCTTGTTAAAACCAAATGTCGCGGAGATCACGAGCTTCAATTTCCGGGATAAAATAGTCAGTTATCATTGCGCGATAACGGTCGCCAATGAGGGTTACGTTCACACCAAACCGTTGTTTTTTCTGGACGAAATGGCAGGTCTTGAATCTCTTCAGGTTTCCCTTCGTCCAAAATGCGGTAATTTTTCTTGTTTACATACATACCCATTGATCCAAAAATGGGCCTCATCGCTGAACAAAATTTGGCTCGAAAACATCGGATCTCCTTGGAACTTTTCAAGAGCCCATAGAGAAAAGCAGTTCAGTTCTTGTACAAATTGTAATTTGTACGCTTTGAATTTAAGATTTCGAAGTAAAATGCTCTAAATTGCTCTATACAAGGGCTTTGCGTTCACTCTCAGCTAAGGCCGATTATGTTGACGATAAGTTGAGCGAGGCGCGCGAAACACATTCTTTACAGAAGGTGAGTTTTCGTAATAAAGTTGCATGATTTGTAAAAGTTGGTCAGGCGTAAGGCTTTCCACGATGAAATGCCAGCAATACTGAATAAAAATAACATGACGGAATGAAAAAAATACAAGCGCATTTTTTTCAAAGTCTTCAAGAATCTATTCTAAGGCTTTTAGATGCTGCTTCCTCAAATAATCAATTTTAGTCAACAGTAAAAATATTTTTAGCCACCTGTAAATGAAAAATACTTCTGTGAGACACTGTATGTGACCTTATGTAAAATTTTTATCAATTGTCAACTACCAAATTAGAATAAAATTCACCACAATGGAATGTCAAACACTCTGTGTATATTTCTAACATGAAATAAAAGCTCCTTAACTTCCAAGGAAATTTGTAACTTTTGGGATCTAAAACATTGTACACTGCCAATAGATTTTAGCTCTTTCAGATACCCGCAACATTAAAATTTTTTATGAATGTGAACATACTAAAATAACTAGGCCACTAGTCTCCAATGTTATTAATGAATATTTTACAAAAAACAATATATAATTCTACAAGTAAATTCTACAAGAATAAACAAAATTGCAATTCGGCCGTTGATAGCAGAGAGCTGTGAATGAAGGATAAGGATCATGGATACCAATTTTTTATTTAAAAAATAGGCAACTCAATTAAAATTATATATTTCCTTACAAATTTTAGACCTGATAATAGGCCCGTTTATTCGTACATGTCTTTGTAAAATCTTTCGTTTCTACTACGTTTTTGAATTAGACGTTGTAAAAGACATTCCTTACGTTAAGGTCAGCTAGTAGAATAGCATGTTTAGTTTGCGGCATAATCGGTACTCCGCACTTCTCATGACATTCTCGATGGTCCCAACGTTCATCTATGGACATGAAACCTACTACCTAATCTATTATAACGACATTATACCCTACAACATTACATTCGACGGAAACGGATAAGCTGTGTGATGTAGAAATATATGTGTGTTATAAAGAATTGTAAAATAAGCCATGGTGTATAGTAAAGAATTGTATTATTGAAAACTAAATAAACGTTGAGTAAATCCGTGACGATTAAGGGACCAAACGAACAAATATTGGACTTTTATTTAGAAGTATAGTGATCGAACTCGAAGGATTTAGGAAATCATCGAGTGTAGCTAGGAAAAACGTTGCAATATGTTTAAATCTACTAAAAATTGGTGACTCAAACGTGGCCACCTTTTGTGCTTTAAAATAAGATTTTTGTGCACATAACCAGCTACTTAACGAATTTGTAAAATTATAAGAAGATTTAAAAGACTGGATCGGCTAAATATATTGTAAGGCCTGTGCAATATGATTTTACTTGTTCCACTTCAAATTCAAATGAAAATATAGCCGAAGAGCCGAATGTGTCTATTTCTCGAAGTTTTCAAGGACAAAGCTATCCTTACGCACATTATGACGTATTTGTACTTGGGATAACCTTCATCAATATAAAGTCCAGCTCACACAACAACTGAAGACACCTGACCATTCACAACGCTGACGTTACGTCGAATGGGCGCTGGAAGAACAATCGGCGGACAGCGATTTTTCCAACAAAATTTTCTTTAACGACAAGATAAATT
Organism: Neoceratitis asiatica; assembly: GCA_030068015.2. Taxonomy (NCBI): domain Eukaryota; kingdom Metazoa; phylum Arthropoda; class Insecta; order Diptera; family Tephritidae; genus Neoceratitis; species Neoceratitis asiatica. Next base: position 60,769,857 of record CM061524.1, on the reverse strand, counting down.
TCTCACTCGGCGGAGACGTAAATAAGCAAATATGCTCCAAGAATCTTCAGATAATTAAAGGTAGGCCATTACGCAAAAAAAAAACAATTCTGTCTGGTGCGCTCATTGGTCCGGAGATGCTATTTGACCTGACTTCATTGAAAAATATAACTGCCAATGTCAATTCGGAGCGTTATGGTCGTATGATAACCGACTTGTTTTGGCCTGCAATTGAAGAACACGACTTGGACAATATGCGGTTCCAACAAGATGGTGCCACATGCCACACAACACGAGCGAATATGTCTTTACTGCGAGAAAAATTAACCAGGCGCATAATGTCTCGTCGTGGCGAAGGCAATTGGCTAGAGACATTGTGCGATTTGATCCTTTGGCTCTTGAGCACTTGAAAAGCAACATTTTCCAAGTTATGGCTTAGATAGCGCCCAATATATGCGAAAAGGTGGTCGACAATAACCTCAAACGTATGGAAGTTAGCAAAAATTCACGAGGCGATTATTTAAATGATATAGTGTGTCGCATATATATAATTCCATGGTTCGAACTATATGATAAAAAAGGAATTTCATAAGAAAAAAATTTAAAATTGTTATTTATGTTTATTTTGGAAACAACGAAATGTATAGCCATGTAAAAGAAACCCTTGTGGCGAGTAATTTGCGTTTTTTCTCTATTCATATATCACTTTTATTGAAATTTCTTCTTTACAACAGTTTAAAAATTACACATAATTCAATGTAAACAAGTAATTGCACATAGGTGTTGCAATTATTAAAATATTAAATTTTGCTTCCTTTGCTATTTTCATTGTTCAATTCCCTTCAGTCAGCAAAAAGATGTTATAAAAAAATGTATACACAACAAGAAAAAAATTAACATAATGTAAGTTGAAAAATTTTCTACGATAACAGTTTTAAATATTCGCTTATAGAAAAGGTTTAAAGTAAAATAAAACTTTATATTGACATTAAGTTTGTATATTTTTCATTAAAACTGTAAAAATAAATCATTTCCACTGCGAGAAATTCAAATTTTTAATGGGCAAGAAATATCCAGTAATATCAACACAAAAATGCTGTATATATTTATGCAAAATTTTTAAATTTATTTACCAAATTTGCAGTAAGTAACTTTAAATAAGTACACGTATATATATTTTCAATATTTTATTCATGTTTTTGCTGAAATTTTTAAACAAATAAATTGAAATTAAATTTAGTTTCAACGCATGCCAACATAATGACTCTTTCCCATTTTTTCCGTTGCATTCATATGTGCAAAAAATGTTAACGCTTATCTTTTTGTCGAGATTTTTTCGCCACAAGCCAGTTAAATTTAAGTGTTTTCATTATGTATTTTATAAACATTTTTGCAGTTTTTCCGTAGCAAGCTTCCGTTGCTCTTTTAATTTTTGTCTAGCATACATATTTTTTGCTGCTATCTTTTGTCATTATTTTATTAACACCTAAGAGTTGCAAATAATTATATTTTTTCTTTATATGTACATTCGCAAGTGTGGCTCATTTGTTTAGAGCACATTGTAGCATACTTTTGAGCGCTATGCGGAGTATCAAGAATTTCAAAGGTTATATCTTAATATGTTGATTACGCTTATAATATAATTATACTGCTGATATATCATGAGGACAACGAACTATATTTGAAAAAGTTTCACTTTCAAAACTGCAGAGTCTAAGATCTCAATTGGAAAATAGCATACCTAGATATACACGTGTGTATTTTTCTTCAAATGTAAAATCATATTGATCAGAAATAGTACTAGACGTAGTTCATTTCATGAAGGGAACCATTTCCTTCTTCTTTTGACTACGCTCAAATGTTATTTTCAAGTTTATATAAGTCAGCATGTAGCATATGTATTTTTTATCTGATCCTGCCATCTGGTTTTTAGCATATCCTCAACAAGATTTTCGTAGTTTTCAGTTTTATAATTACCCCAGGTACTGGTCGTGTCAGTAGTCATGATCACTTAAAGAAGAATAAGATTCGAGATCAGGTTATTCGATAAGTTTTGCCTTTTTACATCTACCACTTTTATAAGGATTCCCAAATTTTAAACAAAAAAAAAGAAGTATTTTATTATCTTCTATTGTACATATATAATTAACCGGAAAATAAACTTCAAGACAGAGAATAATATTTTTCTGTAGAGTTGTGCTTGATATAAGGCCTCAGATGAGATGGAGTTTAATAAAAAAAATTCCGTCTAGGATACTATGTGTAGTTTTCTACCTATAAGGAAAAATTTACTAGTTGCGACTGAAATACATTTTAAATTTGAGCCAATTCCTTCTCTAAATTGTTGTGTCCGTCCTAGGACCTACCTTTTATTCACAGCCGCCGCCGAACAATTGACAGATATTTGTGAGGAGCTCTTTAAAAGGAAATTCAGGTAGAGATAATTTTTCAATAGCTTTTTCTTGACGATAACGTTTGAGTCATATTAAGCTGTCATATTATTTTTGTTTGGTATTGTTTGGCATTTCATTATGGAAAGACTTACGCCTGAAGTACGTTTACAAATTATTCAACTTTATTACGAAAATTCATGTTCTGTAAAGAATGTGTTTCGCTCACTTCGCTCAACTTATGGTCAACATAATCGGCCTACTGAGCGTACTATTCGCAACACCATCACCCATCTTGAGACCCAACATTCATTATTGGATAATATTCGACCGAATATACCACGTCCAGCAAGCAGTGAAGAAAATATAGTCGCCGTAGCTGAGAGTGTACACGAAGACCGTGGAGAGTCGATTCGGCGACGTTCGCATCAACTCAGACTGACGTATGGACCGACTTGGCGCATTTTTCGTCGATATATTTAATTGAAAGCATATAAAATACAGCTTGTGCAAGAACTGAAGCCGTCCAACCTTCCCAAGCGACATCTCTTCGCTCTGTGGGTTCTTGAAAAGTTCCAAGAAGATCCGACGTTTTCGAGCCAAATTTTGTTCAGCGATGAGGCCCAGATCTGGCTCAATGGATATGTAAACAAGCAAAATTGCCAAATTTGGGGCGAAGAGCAACCTGAATATATTCAAGAACTGCCACTTCATCTAGAAAAAACGACGATATGGCGTGGTTTATGGGCCGGTGAGAACGTAACCGTCAATATCCACCATTATCACGCCATGATAAACAACTATTTGATGCCTGAAATTGAAGCTCGTGATCTCCGCGACAAGTCGTCGTCAATTATCACACATCGCATCAGTCAAAAGATTTCTTGAGAGAACACTTCAGTAAACAGATAATTTCACGCTTTGGGCGTGATCATGCGATGTTACACTGTTAGTATTTTTCTGTAGGAATATGTAAAATCTAAAGTCTATGAGGACAATCTCGCTTCGGTTAAGGCATTGGAGCAAATCATCATGCGTATCATTCGCCAGTTACCAGTCGAAATGATCGGACGAGTCAACGGATGAACCATCTGAGACGTAGCTGCGGCCAACATTTGAAAGAGATAATCTTCAAAAAATAGATGCCAAATACTTCTCTTTCGAGTGATAATAAACATTCCCCATTAAATTTGAATTTTCTGTGTTTTTTCCTTTAAAAAAGTACGGAATCTCGAATTGGATCACCCTTTCTTATAAACGAGGGTACTTAGTAAGTCAGTGATTTTGGAATTTGCCGCGCAGTTACTGTAAATACAAAGCAAACTGGAATGATATTGGACGATCGGAGGATAAGAGTGCATAAGCCGCTGAGGCTGTAGGCCCACGTGTAACCATTTCAAAGGAGAGTTTGGCGATATCCAACCGCAATCATACGAATTTTTGTGCCACTTCGTTACCATAGATGAAACATGGATCCACCACAACACACCAGAGACCAAAAATAATAAAAATAGTGGGGTTCTCCGGGTGAAAGTGCACCAACAAAGGCCAAGATGGGTTCGTCGGCCAACAAGGCAATGACCACAGTTGTTTACCTTGAAAAGGATAAAACGATACCCGACGAATATTATTCCGAGCTCTTGGCCAGATATTGACTTGAAGCAGAAACGTCAACATTTAGCTAAAAGCCTTCATTAGAACTATGCACGGGTGCACACGTGTGTAGTAACCATTGCAAAAATTCATAAATTGGACTACGAACTGCTATCCCATCCAGCATATTCTCCTGATTTAGCTCTCTGCGACTATTTTTTGATTCCAATCCTGAAAAAAAAGAATGCGAAAATTGAAAAATGCTGAACCGTTTGATTGATGAAAATGATACTATATTCGGCGAAAAAATATTTATTTTATTCAAAAAGACAATGACTTTTCAAATTATCCTAGTATTATAGTTTCTCACATTTATTTTTCATTTAAATTAAGTCCAATGTACATCGGGCAAAGAATAAACATCAATATCTATGTAGATAGATATTTATAGCGCTAATTGTTTTAACGACTTCTAATTCTCGTCTTGTGAATCTGGTCCGTGAATGTCGTAACCGCGATTTTTAATTAGGCGAATTTTTTATGGTATCAATAGTGATATGAACACCATGATCTTATTGCAAAAGTATTTTTGAGAATTAATAGAGCGGAGTACAGGGAAAAGTTTTTGTTTCTTATTTAATACTAGAAAGCAAATCATATTTTCCTATAATATTTTTGGGGTTAATGACGAAGGAAGTCATCTTAGGTCAGTGTCTCTGAACAGCATCGGACAAACCGCTCAGATATACTATATTTTTACCACCAGCTACGGCCAGCTGTTCTCTTGCAAAGAACAACGACACCATTAGGAGCCTACTCTTCTTTGGAAGCGAGCTTATTTAGTCTATAATTCATCTGTATTCTCTTTTTTTTTTTGTATTTAATTAAATATCATTGTCTATTAGCTTGGTCTGATATAATTTAAGTAACAACAACTCTTTTACAGAAAACTTTTTGCGCCATCAGCAAATGGATTTCAATAATTCAATTTGTAATTTGGCTGATTATTGAACTATTATTTTTTATTGACTTTGAACTAGTATGATACTGGTATATTATGAACTGAAATGTAGAAACATCAAATACATAGAACATTTCAGTCTTATAAATACTGGTTGCTAGTATTTCAAATACAGTTGACAGATTTTCTAGTCTTGCTTGGCTTGGTTTTAAAGTAGTTTTTAACTAGTTAGTTTGACTGCTGGTTTCATGAAAATATAACGAGTATGTGTTTGGTATATGAACGATTTGAGCACACTTGCATAGTGCAAGCGCGAAAATGAAACAAATTTGCTTGGCTACGACAGCAAGTGTCTATGAAATAAGTCTCCAAAAGCTGGATAAGAAGGAAAAGAATTTTAATATGCGGAAAATATTAAAATACAAGAATTTTATACGTCTAAGGAAATAAAAAATGCATACAACTACAGCAAATGAATGCACGTGAAATACGAGAGACTGCATATTAGAGCACAGAGAATAAACCATAAGTGGATGTCTTACGTTATCATCTTTATAAGGGAGCTTTACACTGAGTGGCAGTAAGGTAAAATAGTTTTAAGTCGAAAGCAGCTTTAAATAATAATAATCTATTGTATATACATACATAGAAACATATAAACATACAAATATATATATATATATATATATATATATATATATATATATATATATATATATATATATATATATATATATATATTGCATATGTATACTTGTATATTTTGAGTGTTAGTTGCAGCTCGTATAACCATTGCAGATTTAACTTGAGAGCTATATGTGCATGTTCATGACACATCTCACTTACACACTGTGACTTATATGGCGTATGCGTAATATGGTTATAATGCAATAATAAACATTGTGTCTTACGGTTCAAGGTGCACCAGCGAAGTAAGGTGACTGAGCGTAGCTACTTTGGATAATAGGAGGATAATGAGCATAATGATAATCAAATATTTTGATAGCTTAGTATTCATTTCATAGGCGACGAAGAGCAAACACATAGATTATATATTTTTGTATGTATTAAAGCAAGGATGATTTTTTGTGTATAAATATTCACTAGAGTGAGCCAAGAAACCACATTAACACATTTACTGGTTAGAACTAACCTATTTACTGAGTAAAAATGTTCTTGCAAGATAGAGTTTGGTTTTGGTTCGTCGAGAGAGGACTTTACTTTTCAATTGCCTACTCAGTCCAAAGTAGCACCTGTTGGCAAGAGTGATTCTGCGTTGGATTTCAATGCTGACATTGTTGGTGTTGTTAGTGCTAGTTCCCAGATAGACGAAATTATCTACGACTTCGAAGTTGTGACTTTCAACAGCGACGTGGGAGCCAAGTGGCGAGTGCGATAACTGCTTATGCGATGACAGGAGATATTTGGTTTGGCCTCGTTCACTACCAGACCCATTCGTTACGTTTCTTTGTCTAATCTGGAGAACGCAGAACTTGCGGTGCGGTTGTTATGACCAATTATATCGATATCATCGGTATACGCCAACAATTGCACACTCTTGTAGAATATTGTGCCTGGTCTGTTTAGCTCTGCAGCTCGAATTATTTTCTCCAGCACCAAATTAAAGAAATCACATGATAAATAGTCTCCTGCTCTGAAATGTAGAAGCATCGAATGGCTCGGAGAGGTCCATCCCAATTCTGACCGCGCTTCTGGTATTATCCAGGGTCAGTTTACAAATAATATCAAATTCAGACATAGCGGCGTAGAGACATTTCCTTATCGTGTTGTCGTAGGCAGCTTTAAGATCGATAAAAAGGTGGTGTGTGTCGATTCTTTTCTCTCGGGTCTTCTCCAAGATTTGGCGCATGGTGAATATCTGGTCAACGGTAGATTTGCCAGGCCTAAGGCCACACTTTAAGGTCCGATCAGTTTGTTGACGGTGGGCTTTAGTATTTCACACAATATGCTATATGCGACCTCGTATGCGATATTAAGGAGACTTATCCCTCTATAATTGGCACAGACCGTAGGGTCTCCCTATTTTTTTGGATTAGGCAGAGCACACTTAGGTTCCATTCGTCAGGCATGCTTTCGTCCGACCATATTCTGCAAAGAAGCTGATGCATGCTCCTCGTCAGCTCTTCGCCGCCGTATTTGAATAGTTCTGTCGGTAAGTCATCGGTTCCCGCCGCTTTGTAAATTTTTAAGCGGGCAATCGCTATTCGCACTTCTGCATAGTCGGGTGGTGGCACTTCTATACCATCGCCATCGCCGGAGTTTTCTTTTTCACTGCCATTGAGCAGGTTGGAGAAGTGTTCCCTCCATACACTAAGTATACTCTGGATATCTGTCACCAGGTTAACTCAATGGTCCCTACATGACTTTGTTCTGGTCTTGAAACCTTCTATAAGTCGCCGCATCTTCTCATAGAATTTTCGAGCATTACCCTTGGCGGCCAGCTTCTTAAGCTCTTCATACTCACGCATTTCGGCCTCTTTCTTTTTTTGTCTGCAAATACGTCTCGCTTCCCTCTTCAGCCCTCGCTATCTATCCCACCCCGCACGTGTTGTAGTCGATCGCAAAGTTGCGACGTAGGCAGTCTATTTTCTCTCCACTGCAGTTCGACATTACTCATCGTATCAGCTGTTTTTCTGGTATTGTTGAAAACCAATTGTTTCCGAAGCAGCGGTACGCAAGGAATATGCTATTTCGCTCCACAGCTCCCTTATATCGAGTCGCTGGTGAGTGCTCCCAGAGCAGGTGTGCAAGCCGAGTAGAAAATTTGCTGGGTGTCTGCTGTGATTGCAGCTTTTCGACGTCAAACCTTCCTTGTGTTTGTTGACGGGCGTTCTTTGCCACGCAGAGGCGGGTGCGTATTTTTGCTTCTACAAGATAATGTTCCGAGTCGATATTTGGCCCTCGGAACGTACGCATGTCTAGAACACTGGATACATGTCTTCCCTCTATCAGAACGTGATCGATTACGTGTTTTACGATCTGGCGACAGCCATATAGTTTGATAAATTTTCGTATGCTGGAATCTGGTACTACAACAATTTTGACATCCTGGCGGGGGCAGCGCTCATAAGTATGTTCTAGGCTCTCATAGAAAGCATTTATGGTCATCATTCTTCTCTTACGTCGGAGCGTTGGCGCAATTAACGATATGTTGAAGAACTTTGCTTTGATGCAAATTGCGGCTAGATGTTCATCCAACGGGGTGAATGCCAGAACTCGGCGACGGAGCCTCTCTCCCACCACAAACCCAACACCAAATTTGCGCTCCTTTAAATGTCCGCTGTAATAGATATCACAAGGATCCACCTTCTTCCGTCCTTGCCCCACCCATCGCATTTCTTGGACGCCGGTGATGTCAGCTTTTACTTGTCTTATGAAGACATCAACCTGATGGGCAGTGGCACCTTCCCAATTAAGGGACTGGACGTTCCAGGTGAATACCCTCAAATCATGATCCTTTAAACGTTTGTCATCAAGAGGGGGATCTCTCATCCGAGGCGTTTGTTGTTTTTCATTGGAGTATAGTTTTTATGTGGTGGGTTCCAAACCATACGCACAACCGCAGGGGATTCGCCTTCTCATTTTAGCTCGCCTCCAAACGAATGTTTGTTGGCCACCCAGAAGATACTTGGTCTTAAACCGGAAGTCGTCAGCTGCTTGAACCATATGAAAAAGAATCGTTTCTGGCCACCCAATGGCAGTCAGAAGCTTTCTGACACTTGCGTGAACTTCTACACATGGCCCAATCCTCCAAGATTTATACAGCTTTGGAAAATATATAAAGTATTGTTTGATTAAAGAATTTTATTTAAAATTTTAAATTTATAAAAAATATGTTCTTTCCAGAAATGAGAAAATTTTTCCGAAGCCACTATCTTGCTAATTAAAGAGAGGTAAAATTTATATAATCTACTAAAAATATGTTTCTTATCAGACTGACTTTAAATAAGTCTCCAAGGTTGACCGATTGTGATGGTAGCAGGGTTAGTTAAAAATAACATAACTTTTTTTAGTTTGCCTGCAGTTCGAAAGTTTAGAGTTCACGAAGTTTCGAAAAATGTTATTATATTCATGAAATAAAATGATTTCAATAATTTTTTTTTCTTTTGGCAATAAAAATACTTTCAACTAAAACAAAGGCTGCGACTATTTTACTTTCACTAGGATAAACTACCCATAGCTTTGTTACTCTAAAACTAAAAAAGAAGAGCCTAAAACTTGAGCAGTCCCTAACAAAACTATTTCCTAAAAGAAGAATAATACAAAACGATAAACTCTAAATAAATTCTTGATCTATAACAATCGTAGTTTTATATTGTAATGTAATATAAAACGAGTTTAATCACAGAAAGTTATAGTGTATATCTAGAAAAAGTATAGAATATAAATCTAAACGATACTTATTAGTTAATAGTGTTTAAAATTATTGAAAAGAAAAAATTATGTTCGCCGTTTCGGCCTCAAATGAGAGATGTGTTTTGATATAATAATATATATACTTAATATTTTACTTCAGCTGCCATATTTTGTCCCTCTCTGTGTAATTCTATCAAGCATATCTTGTGCCTCCCTTCTCACAATAATAAAAAAGGCTTAGAGTACCATTTCAAATTAACTAGCAATTCATTAATTGACTTAATAATTATTTTTATTCTAAAGGGTGTTTTTTATAGTGGTATAGAACTTTAAGTTGCAATAAAACAACGATGGATTATTCGATTGACACGAATTTTATTTATCCGAAAGATAACCTTGTGACATTACATTTTAAATATGATTTCTGGCATATGACCGCCACGGCTGGCGCGGATGTAGTCCAATCTGGACGTCCAATTTTCGATGACTTTTTCCAACATTTGTGGCCGTATATTGGCAATAACACGGCGAATGTTGTCTTCCAAATGGTCAAGCGTTTGTGGCTTATCCGCATAGACCAATGACTTTACATAGCCCCACAGAAAGTAGTCTAGCGGTGTTAAATCACAAGATCTTGGAGGCCAATTCACAGGTCCAAAACGTGAAATTAGGCGGTCACCAAACGTGTCTTTCAATAAATCTATTGTGGCACGAGCTGTGTGACATGTTGCGCCGTCTTGTTGAAACCACATCTCCTGGACATCATGGTTATTCAATTCAGGAATGAAAAAGTTAGTAATCATGGCTCTATACCGATCACCATTGACTGTAACGTTCTGGCCACCATCGTTTTTGAAAAAGTATGGACCAGTGATTCCACCAGCCCATAAAGCGCACCAAACAGTCAGTTTTTCTGGATGTAACGGTGTTTCAACATACACTTAAGGATTACCTTCACTCCAAATGCGGCAGTTTTGTTTGCTGACGTAGCCATTCAACCAGAAGTGCGCTTCATCGCTAAACAAAATTCGCTTATGAAAATCGGGAACAACGGTAATCTCGTTTTGGGCCCATTCGACGAATCTACGCCTTACTTAAGTCAATTCATGATGAATCGCCAAACCAAACTGAGAATAAATCACTTGACAGCTGTTAAATCGGTCGCCATCTTGAAAAGCAATGCCAACTTAAAGTTCTATACCTCTATAAACCGCTATACTATCCATTGTATACAAAATAAATTATATTTTGTTAAGTTAGCTTATTTATAAGCTTATAACATTTCCTCCAAAGTAAAATAATAAATACAAAATTACAATAAACCTAGAGAAATTATATTTAAAAAGAGAATTTTTTAACACTTACTATGTGAATACTACTATACTACTACTATACTACTATAATATGTACTCCCAGCGGTGAGGTGTCTTAAACTATATATATATATATATATATATATATGCACATATTTACATATTCTCAAAATAAACTAAATTCAAGTTCAAGGTCACGAATAATTAGGATTCAGCGCACTCCCAATGGCGGCATAAAAATTAATTAAGTTTATGCTAAAAATATGTTAAATTGATATGTTAAGGTAGGTTAATTACTTAAAATTTTAAATTGAGTCATGATTACTATAATATTTTTAATATTTTTTTTTTCATTTTTCTTTCAAAAGAAATTTAGTTGAATTTTCGTAAGCCTTAATGATTTAATGAATGATTTAAATTTAAGTTTAAACTGAATTTCATTGCATTAAAATTTTTTTGATGTTTTTTATATTAAATGGATAAATTTTAGCTAGTTACTTAAATTATAATTATTAAATCATTTTATTTAATTAATGCTCCAACAAATTTTTTATACCAATATCTAGAAGTTAATTTTTATTAATAAAAAAAAAATTTTCAAATTTTTTCAGAAGGACTACGTCATTGAATGAGTCATTAAAGTAACTTTCCGTACAAAATCTAATCTCTATATGGTACGAATTAATTTATATTCATTTTATTCGCCAGTTTCAATTTAATATTTAAATTTTTTTGATTGTTTGAATACTATATATATATATAGAGATTTTTATGGTACAGATAAGGCCTGATGCGTAACTATGTAAACATATTTATTGATATCAAGAAAAGAGGAGCCAATTAATAGCATTTGTGGTCTTATAGATGGGAATCTCCTCGAAAAGGTCGCCTACCCTTCCCAGGTTAAAGTTGGAGCTGCTAATGATGTTCACCAGCATGTTGTCTTGTGATGATTTGAACAAATATAGCCCAAAGTACAAGATCACACAGTATGATAAAACATATGCGACTTAATATTATATGAAAAATTTCGGTATCAGGAAAAAGACACTTATAGAATTTAGTAGTTATTCAAATTTAAATTTTTAGCCTATCACAATGTATTAAGTTGACGATCAGGATTAAAAAGCATTGTTTTCAGAGCAATACCAACAGCAAAATTTTAGACTGATATCTTTTCTTGAAGTAATGAAAGCTGCTTAGTACTTTTCAATAAAGAACTAACATCTGTTCCCACCCCGGGTTGAATTAGATGTTTTAACATACCTAGGAATTTTTAAAAAATATGAGAATACTCATTATTGCAGAAAAATATGTTATCCAAATAGAGGGACTTTTTTCAATAGTTTTTTTTTTGACAGATCACCGGTGAGACGTGTCAAGCTTTCATGTTATTTTTCCTAAGTATTGTTTGGCATTTCATCATGGAAAGACTTACGCCCGAACAACGTTTACGAATCATTCAACTTTATTACGAAAATTCACGTTCTGAAAAGATTGTGTTTCGCGCGCTTCGCTTAACTTATGGTCAACAAAATCGGCATACTGAACAGACTATTTGCAACACCATCACCCATCTCGAGACGCATCATTCATTATTGGATAATATTCGACCGAATAGACCAAGACCATCACGCAGTAAGGAAAATATAGCTGCCGTCGATTCGGTGCCGTTCGCAGGAACTCGAGCTAACGTATGGAATGACTTGGCGCGTTTTGCGTCGAGATCTAAAATTGCAAGCGTACAAAATACAGATACAGCTTCGCTTAGCTCTATGGGCTCTTGAAAAGTTCCAAGAAGATCCGACGTTTTCGAGCCAAATTTTGTTCAGCGATGAGGCCCAATGGGCTCAATGGGATCATCGGTCCATATTTCTTCTAAAATGATGCCCATGAGAACGTAACCATCAATGTCGGCCGTTATCGCGCCATGAGCACAGACTATTTGATGCCTGAAATTGATGCTCGTGATCTCTACAACATTTGATTTCAATAAGACAGCGCCACTTCCCACACATCGGATTTATTGAGAGAACACTTCGGTTAGCAGATAATTTCCCGTTTTGGGCCGGACGATAGGCCACCAAGATCGTGTGATATCACACCCTTAGACCTTTGCCTGTGGGGATATGTAAAGTCTAAAGTCTAAGTGGACAATCTCGCTTTGATTCAGGCCTTGGAGTAAAATATCGCGCGTGTCTTGCGCAAGTTACCAGTCGAAATGCTCGATCGAGTCATCGTAAATTGGACTCAACGGATGGACCATCCGAGATGTAACCGCGGTCAACATTTAAAAGAGATAATTTAAAAAAAATTAATGCCAAAGAATGTTCTTTCGAATGATAATAAATATACCAAATTAAATTTGAATTTTTTTTTAAGTAGGGAACCTCGAAATGAATCACCGTTTATAAAAATTTAATAAGCGCGCTTACAAATTTTAACTGGCATTTCGAAAAGCCAAATATTTAATTGCCTGCTTTCTATGTAAAAGAGGTTGTATTAACAGCATTCAAAAAGTAATGCAACGAAATATAGTCCTTTGAAAATGCTTCGGGTAGCGCTTACATCTAGCTTAAAGTTGGCCGTGATTCATTTAAATTAAATGTTATCGCAAAAAAGAAACTAAAAGAATAAGTTTTAATAATTTTGTTACACAATTTCTCTGAAGTGAAAGACATTTAAGTGTCTGCTATGCCTTCGTACCTTTTAAGGAAGAATCAATGCGTTGGCAGTCAAACATTTCAATTTATATTACTTTTGTTTTAATTTTATTCTGCATTACTATAAAAAAAAAAGTTTGTTAAATGTGACTTCAAACTCTAGCAAAAACCATATTGTTAACTTTATGAAGATCTCACCCTCAAGAATGAAAGAAATAAAATTCAGCTATCTACAGTTATTTATAAGTACTATTTTTATCCCTTTTGTGTTGCACACCCTTCAAATAATCTATTATTTTTTTCGTCGTAAATGTAACCTTGTAATAAATGTAAGAAATATGAGGTAGCCGCGTGCATAGTTAGAGTTAAATAATGTATAATATATTTCTTAATCGTCCAAAGGTCTTCTCCTTGTACTTTTTCTTCGACTTCCTTTTCCCCACACAAAAAAAATATCAAATCAATATCATGACATAACTAATGATTGTTCGTCAGGCAAATCATATGCCTACCATTTTCATTTAATTAAACATATATAAATATATATATAAGAGGATATCTCAAAATCAATAAATGTCTTTGACGTTGCGGCATGTAAGCAGAACATTTAGATTGATTGTCGTCACACGAAGCACGAAGGTGTTAAATGCCAACGTTTTGGCACATCCACACCTCACATTCCCTTGATTTACGCATTGTGACTTTCCTTTGAAGGTGTGCTAAGGAGTAGGTCTGTGAGTGAAATGCACACATACATAAAGATATTATTTTGTTTTAAATATTTATCATTTTCTTTCCTTTGTCTATCGAATATTTCAACGCACTTTTGTTAGCCTGGACATTTCGTTGATGTGCCTTTTGTTTACCTAATCGACTAGTAATAAAAGGTTAAATATAATTAATGATGTGACACATGAATTAGCCTCTAGTCTTTTTAGGAACTTTTGATATTAAGATTTGATAATTTTATGGGGCAAAATCCTTCACCTGAATTAAGCAACAAATTTAAATATAGGTTAATTGGAAAAAAAATAATTTCCACTTCACTTAATGCATTACTGCGGTCACGCGAAATTGCCCTTTCTGATTTATCCATTAAATTTTCTTTCAATTAATATTTTTATTACAATCGCAGTTACAAAAAACAAAAGCCTGCCTCGTAGAAGCTTTTCTTAAATTTTTCAAAAGCAAACAGTCTGTTAAATATTTTGAAACAAAACCACTTTCAGAAACAAAACATATGTTTTGAAAGTTCGAATAGGATTAATTAACACTAGGTCTACCAGCATTTGTTGTAAACCTATTTATACCAAGCGGTCAAAATGACCGCTTTGATGTTTCGTTTGAAAAATACTAAAATTTGAGAAAAATTTTATAAGATTAAGTTGTTTTTAACTAAATTAAAATATATTTCAGTAAAAAATTAAAAGTACATGGTATATATATTTATATAAACAGAAGAAATATTATACATTTTTTTAGGTTATATTTTGATTATCGCATTTTTTGCAAATAGTGATTTTTTCCAAAGTGCATATACCACAAACATATTTTTTACAACCACCACAGATATTGGTGGTTTTATTTTTATTGCATAAACCCATTTGGCAAGTTTTTCGTATATTAGAACTTTGATAGTTTGTCAAGAGATTGGTAAAGTTTTCTAATTCAGATGAATCTTCATATTTTGATGAAAGTTCTTCCGCTAATTGAAACAGGAAATCTTTTCTTGATATATTTTCTCCACATGTTTCATTATACAAAACCCATGCATTTAATGCTGCCAAGTCGAGAATATTGAAAAATATTTGGAGAGGCCATCTTCGAGAACAGGACTTTACAGTGTATTTTCTGGCCATTTGATCGGTAATATCTACCGCGAATTTAGTTATGTTATAAAATATTATAGTTTCAGGCTTATTTTTGTCCCCTTCAGTTTTGACCGAATTATGTTTCGTACTAAGCACCAGCACCTTTTTCGTTGGCTTACTTTTATAAACGGACAATGTAGCATTACTTGGTCTATAAATTACATATGAATATAGGTAATATATCTTTTTTTGTGTAGACTCTTTGGCCTTTTTGAAAATTGTGTGTATTGCTCTTCGTCCTGGACTGGATCCAGCTTTTATTTCATTCCACATGGTTCCATCAGCACCAATTTCAACCTGGTCGTCACTTTCATCAGAATATTATGGTATTCTCAGAGTTCTTCCTGGTCTACGCCTATTGAGGATATTTTCTACCCCACTATTGGTGTCTGAGGATTCATATATATCTTCGTATTTGCTTCTTATGTTTTTCAAACGTCTATGCATCTTTACGGTAAAGATTTTTACTGAATAAATATTATATATATTATATACAAATCATAAAGATATTTGTTACAATTTACTTACAATATTAGTTGTATAAAAATATATGCCAAAGAATTTTTCACTACGTCTTATTATTTCAACTCTACTCAAAAAGCACCAAAGAGAAAATGAAATTACATTGACGCAGAAATTTGAATTATGAACAAAGCACAAAATCTTTTTATTCGTGGCAATCACCGTAATCAGAATAAACAATATGCTTTTGGATATGCTATAATGCTGCCACAGTTTGCAATACACTCTAGCAACACTATAATAAAGTTTTGTTCGCATTTACACAAGCAATCGTGAACTTTGCTAATGTTTTTACATATCGGTCGAAATGAGCGCTTGGTAGAAATAGGTATATCCCATACTTATCTCTGTAAAATAAAAGCGCACGAATTTAGCAATTTGTTATATTAAAGATTACATAAATTTAGTAAAATACATAATGCATTTACAAAAAAATTTTTTTTTTTTTTAATTTGTGATGAAGGGCGTGGGGATACACAAAAACTGTATTTTGATTTTTCTCACTTTTAAAGGCCTCTAATTATATCAACTGTTGACATCAAATAAATCGCCACCAAGTATCTGATAGGCAAACATTTTAGTCTTAAAAGTTTAAAATTTTAAGTAAAACAGGTTATTTACGTGTTATTAATATAAGAAATTTTGAATGTTCGCATCTATCTCTGAAAATATGCTCACTTTAGACCATAAAAGCTATAGGTTTTTTTTTTTTAGCTCGCCCACATTTAAACTTAGAAACATAACGATAAATATACAAAATGAAAAAGTTTCAAATTAAGCTTGTGCCATATAAACCTTTCTTAATTTTTCAAAAAAAAAAAAAAAAAAAAAAAGCAGTCTGCTAAATATTTGGAGACAAAATGAGTTTTAGTTCAAATTGTTTTCTATAAAATTTTCCGTACTTTTTCAGCTTTTAATTATATTTTATAGCTTTTCAAAAGCTTATTATTTTAATATAATTAAATTATAATTAATTAATTAATTAATTTAATATAATCGAACAAATTTAGCAGTTCAACAGCTAATTAAAGCGTAAACGTGCAGAAAACTACTGCTGTTACCTATAAAAAAGTGAAAATATTTTGAATTGTTTTAATGCGGCCTGAAATTGTTGGTGAAAATATGAAAATTTTGAAAAACTGCAAAGTATATGTATATATGTACGTATTATTAGCCCAGTTTATTAATTTTTCATTATTTTCTCAGTTATTGTTACACCTACAACTCTAAGAACATTTTTTTATTTGTCGCCCATGTTCCAGTAAAGCAGTGGAATAAAAATTAAATGTAATTCGAAAAGTAATCTTCTCATTTTGGGTGTTCTGTAAAAGTTTTGATTCGAAGTTACATTTTACTTTTCGAAATGAACTATCAAACAACTGATGACAGTTGACAAAATTAAAAATTTGAGTGTAGCAAACTACGAATGTAATTTGATTTATGAGTTTTAGTTAGATAAAATTTAATACTAAAAATGAATGGTATTTTATTAATTATTACGCAACAAAATGGATACTGATTTTACAGAAAAAAAATTGCAAAGAAAGATTTCCCTCGATAATTCAAATTCACTGGAAATCAATGATTCTTTGTAAGTAAACAATTCGTTTGCATTATTTAAAGCCATGATTAATAAAAAGTTTTTTCTGATGTTTTTACAAAACTATGGTATCGACAAAAATGCGATTGTAATGCTGGTAGAATTTATAACACCAATGCTTCCTTCATCGAGTATACCACCTCACATTCAATTAGCTACAACTTCATGATTTTTGGCAGAAGGCTCGTTTCTGCGAGGTGTTGGACAGGATAGACGTGCAGCTTTAGACCGAAGCACTGTTGATGAGTTCTATTGTGAGCTCCTTCTACAATTGTTCCGTTCTTGTTATGTCGCTTTTTGTGAATCATTTCGCCAAGTCTCGATGTGCTTGCATAAAATGAATCTAGTGATCTAATCTTATATTTGCCCCTAAAAATTATATTTTATTTTAATATTTAATACATATAATTTTATAAAATAATTTTATTCTATTCACTTTTTGCACATCCGTCGGTTAAATCCAAATACAAATTTTAACGCGGTTTGAAAATTCATATATTTACGTTGCTGAAACTGACTTTATATTTTACATATCATCAAAAGAAAAAGTCTAACGGTGTGACATCACACGATCTTGGTAGCCAATCGATCGGACAACACTGGAATCATATTTGAAGAAATATAGACCGATGATATCACCGGGCCACAAACCACACCAAACTGTTTTCTCTCCTCTCTTCAGGTTGCTCTTCGTCCCAAATGTGGCAATTTTACTTGTTCATAAGCCCATTGAGCTAGAAACGAGCCTAATCGCTGAACAAAATTTGGCTCGAAAAAGTCGGATCTTCTTGGAACTTTTCAAGAGCCCATAGAGCGAATCGATGTTACTTGGGAAGGTCGAGCGGCTTCAGTTCTTGCACAAGCTATATTTTATACGCTTTCAATTTAAGATCTCGACGTAAAATGCACCAAGTCGTTCCGTACGTCGGTCCGAGTTGCTGCGAATGGCGCCGACAAAGATGACTAGATACGAAACTCTCTAAAATGTAGATAAATTGCGTTCCTCGATTATTTTATTTGTGCTGGTAACAAAGCCAAATTAAGGAATTTTGAACAGCTGATGGTAAACAAGCCTCAGTCAAATATTTTCCAAGCACAGCTGTAAAGATGCAGAAATATTAATTTTTACAATTTTTTATTATCAAAAAATGCCCAAAAAATGTCCAGAAATCCGAAAGTGAAACTTTTTCATCGCAGTGGCACGGTTTGAAAATGTTATGAAAAATGTGGATTTTCAGAGCGCTCTCACGAAATAAAGAGTTTCGTATCTAGTCATCTTTGGCGTCGAATCGAGTCTTCACGGTCTTCGTGTACACTCTCAGCTCGGTCGAATATTATCCAATAATGAATGATGCGTCTCGAGATGAGTAATGGTGTTGCGAATAGTAAGCTCAGTAGGCTGATTATGAACGACTATAAGTTGAGCGAAGTGCGCAAAGCACATTCTTTACAGAACGTGAATTCTCGTAATAAAGTTGAATGATTTGTAAACGTTGTTTAGGCGTAAGTCTTTCCATGACGAAATGACAAATAATAATGAACAAAAATTATCTCTACTTTGATAACAATTTGTTTCAGAACAGGTGATATAATTAATAATACAGTTCACCAAATGTTGCTGCAGCTCATCCGTCGGTTTCAATATTAGCATTTACTGAAAAAAGTGAGTCGAATACGGATCGAGTGTACTACAATCGAAATGGATCCGACGTCACCGTAATAAGCGTAATGGTCTGCTTCTTGAGAAATCATTTTTAATCTTTGCTCTTATAAACTTTTCAGTAAAATTTTTTTGGACTTTTCGATAGTCTTTTATAGCTCTGTATGTTACTATAAATTTTGCTGAAGATTTGTTATAAAACAATATAAAATACTTTTTTATTTGGTTAAGGATAATATAAAGTAAATTTGTAGTCTATAAAATTGAAATTCTTTCTGCTATCTGGAAACATATAACTACATACATAGTTTACATATATAGTTCCTTTTCAACATTTCTCTTCAAAGTTTTTCAACAATTGTTTGACAATTTGTCAAACTTGGCACTTCCTTTGTCATTCATATTCTGTCTGCTGTACTCCTACCCATATTTGCATGTATGTATATTTATATCTTTATACAAAACTATATTTTTAGCAAAAACAAACGTACAAGCCGCACAGCGATTTGTTTACTATTTTCGTAAAAGCAACGCTACAATTCCCCCAGAGGCACTGTGAGGAATATAGAAAATAACAAATAAAAAATCAAATATCACATTCGTAAGCACGTATGTTATATATATTATGTATATGCTTGTATATGTATGAAATTTTATTATGGAATATGAAGGCAAGAAATCAAGCGCAATCACAAGCGCAGAGGAAAAATGTCCAAGTCAGCGTAGTTTGCATAAGTATATGTATAAGTACATATGTACACTTATATATGTATGTATAAAAACGTACATTTCTCTCAATCACAGATTGTTTGCTTCACTGGCTAGTGCCAGAAGCTCTGTAGTCATAGTTGCCATACATTTCCATGCTACAATTACTGCATTTATTATTTAATACTTTTTTGTACAATAACTATGTAGCCAGAGATGCTCTTGAAGTGCCACATGTTGAAGTGTAATCATTTTTGTTTACATATGTTGCAACAACATGTTTTTCATTCACACTTGCATGACCACAGCATTGTTGTTCGGCTTGTTTCACTTGTTATTATTTTTATTTTCAAATACATATATAGTTTTTATAACGGAGTATATTCATATGTGTCTCATAGAGATTGTCATTTGGCTGTTTTATTTAATATATTTATTTCTTTATTATTTGAATTAAAGTGCGAAATTAATAATTTTAAATTTTTATTGCATTTAATTTATTTCCTTATTGGAAAAAATATTTTTTCTTTAAACATACTCACACGTGTACTGAAACATAACTATTTATGATTTAATTATATATTTATAAATGTCACTATTTGCAAACTAATGAGGCATTAAAGCATTTGAAACAGCTCGTGCGTGCACAGCATGTGCAGAATTTCGCAGTTACTTAACTGTCAAAATGAAAATTTACAGTCATTGTTCATGCCAGAATGTAGCTGTGTGGCATATATACATACATATGTATACATATACTATCAGATCTGGCTACACGTTGTTGTGATCCTCTCTACAATTTTCATTCGAATTGCTATTGCTAAAGGTCATTAACGTTCTATTTATAATGACATAAATTAAAAAAATTAATTTTTTATTACATTGTAATATTTATCTTCTTCTTCTTCTTCTTCTTTGGCGTAGGTACCACTTACGCGATTGTAGCCTCGTTAACAATAGCGCGCCACTCGTTTCTTCTTTTTGCTCTTTGGCGCCAGTTAGAAACACCCAGTGATACCAGCTCGCTCTCCATCTGATCCTTCCAACGGAGTGGAGGTCTTCCTCTTCCTCTGCTTCCGTAAGCGGGTACTCCGTCGAATATTTTCAAGGCTGGAGCGCTTTAATCCATTCGGACGACATGACCTAGCCAGCGAGCTGCTGTCGCTTGATTCGCTAAACTATGTCAATGTCCTCGTATAGCTCGTACAGCTCATCGTTCCATCGTCTGCGGTATTCACCACTGCCAACGCACAAAGGACCATAAATCTGCCGCAAAACTTTTCTCTCGAAAACTCCTAAGGCCGACTCATCAAATGTAGGCATTGGACAGGCTTCTGCACCAAATGCCAGGACGAGAATGATGAGTGACATGTAGAGTTTTGTTTTGGTTCGTTGAGAGAGGACTTTACTTTTCAATTTCCTACTCAGTCCAAAGTAGCATCTGTTTGCAAAAGTAATTCTGCGCTGGATTTCAAGGCCGACATTGCTGATGTTGTTAATGCTGGTTCCTAGATACGCGAAATAATCTAATACCTCGAAGTTATGACACTGTAGTTCGACATTCCTCATCGTACCAGCTGTTTTTCTGGCATTGTTGAAAACCAATTGTTTCCAAAGCAGTGGTACGCAAGGAATTTGCTATTTCGTTCCACAGCTCCATTATATCGAGTCGCTGATGAGTGCTCACAGAGAGCAGGGGTGAAAGCCGAGCAGAAAACCTATTAATATGTTATGAATGCTTCGAAGTGAACCGATTGCAGCCTTCGGCCACAGAAATATTACTTGATGCAGCGAAAAAACTGCGCACGGACAAATGCTTACATCCATATTATCCTAATTTTTGACAGTCTGTCGTTGATCCCTTCCCCGTAAAGAAATGTTTCAAGCAAATTTAATTTATTTCCTAATCCATGGTCCATTTTCGCGAGGCAAAAGTATTCCATCCAAACATGTCATTCAAAATTTTAACCAAAACGAAGCATATATCAGTTTTCTTTCTCAATTAAATCGGTCCTTTATTTTAAATATCATCCTCCACATAAATTGAACCATAAATAAGATTTCGAATAGATCGGTCCATGATCCACTTCCTGGAGAGAAAAGTACTGTTCCAGCATTTTAAGCAAAAAGCTACCTATGTACCAATGTTCAAGCTGTACCCTTCATTTTTGACGCAAAACCTCATATCTGTACAAATCGGTTGTATGGCGGCTATATGTTTTAGTCTTCCGATTTGGATGATTTTCACAAAAAAAATTTGCAGTTCAATATGTGGAAGTAGCATACAAATTTTCATGCTCTTAGACACTTTTTTGATTGATTTATTACCCAAAATTTCAAATCAGAAAAATCGGTCGTATATATGCTTTAGTTATCTGATCTAGCTGGTTCCGAATAATGATCGTTCAGACGTATAGGTTGATCTTCCTACCAAGTTGTGTTGAAATATCTCAAAAACTGAGGGACTAGTTTGCGTACAAACAGACGGGCGTGCAGACAGATGGACAGACGGACAGACGGACATGGCTAAATTAACTCTGCCCGTCGTATTGATGCGATCGGTAGAATTTTTGATTCGTCTATCCCTTCTCCTTCTGTTATATACTTACTTCGGACCAAAGTTAATATACCATTTCATGTACATGAAAGGTACAATAAAAACTAAAATAAAAGTAAAGGTAAAAGTGAAAGTAATGACAAGAAATAAGCTA
Source organism: Neoceratitis asiatica (assembly GCA_030068015.2). Taxonomy (NCBI): domain Eukaryota; kingdom Metazoa; phylum Arthropoda; class Insecta; order Diptera; family Tephritidae; genus Neoceratitis; species Neoceratitis asiatica. Next base: position 60,747,509 of record CM061524.1, on the reverse strand, counting down.
TATTTTAACTTTTGCAAAGCTACAAGGCAAACCCGTTACTCGTTTTATCACAAAAAAAAAAAACAATCTATATGCATAAATAATATATAAATAAAAAAATGTTGCTTATCGAAAAGAAAAATATATAAATAAGTAAACTGTAGAACAAAGGTCAAAAAGTGTGCAAATACATGTCAAGAATCAGCACGTAAAGGGCTGTGGGCTCAAATCAACAAGACGCCGAGCTGAGCGATAATACTTTGCGAGTGAGTCTCTCTCCTACCAAAAATCCTTTATTTTCCCACTGTAGCAGACTTCACATACTTTTTTTGTTAATTTTTAGATCAGTCAATTCAAAATAAAATATTAAAACATTTTATTTTTTCCAAAAGAACGTGATTTGGTATAAAGTCTGTAGCATGGTGAACGAAGATACAGCAGAAATGTATAGCAATAAATACCAAGAAGAAAAACCAACAATAAAAGCAAACGTATTGAAACTACCGCTAATTAAGTTCTATGATGAAGAGTTAATTCAGTGCTTATTAGCGCTAATACACCGTCTGACAAGTGATTAAGTAATTTTTTTTGTGGCCTAATTTGATAGCTTGTTGAACGGTTGTCAGCGCAACAACATCGTCGCCATAAAAACATGACAACCAAAAATACACAAATTGTGAGATACGCAAACTTGATATGGTTATCGATAAGAACACGATGAAAACAACAGCAAAAAGTCATATGAGAATCGCATAGCCTGTTGAACCTGAAATCTATGGCTAGGAAAAGTAATTATCCATTTGGACTTAAAACAAAATGATACCGGAGTGATATACTGAAAAAGGTGGAAATATTTGCATACCTTTAGTATTTTTGAGAGGGAATATTTTGTAAATACCTACTAATAATTTCAAAATCCGAAAAGCAAATATCTACTTAGAATTATTATATAAGTAGGATCTTTGATAGTTAAAAAGTTGGGCTTTTTAATCAGCGAAAGTTTTTGAAAATTTGCGGTTTTCTCGGAATTTTTGTTATCTCCTAGGCATCGGGGATCGTTCGCCGAAAGAGGGACAGCCCTTGGGCGGATAAAATCCAGGTAAAATCAGGTACATAGGACCGGCTCTCGTGAGAGTCTTGAGGTTCAGGCCCTGTGCGCGAACTGTCTTAGTAGCACTAGGCCTGTTATAAGCCTTCAACACTATCAATCAAGTAGTACTACTATTGAGCATTGAGGACTCCTCATTACCGCCAGAGTTGAAGAGGTGGAGCATGAATTACCAGAATGGTCGGCAATCATCCGTTAAGTTTCGAGGTTAACCTTCAAAGCTATGAAAAATTAAACAGGGGGTTCCGGAGGATGGCTTCCACTCCCCGATGCTATTTAATTTTTATATTTCGAAACTCCCTCAACCACCAAAGCGTCTCCTTGATCTCTTATCCAGATGATCGTTCGATATTGGCGTCTGGCCAAGATATTGATAGTCCTTGCTCGAAAGTAAATTGCAATCTCGCCGACCTTTCCCACATCTTCACTGCATAATATTTACACCTACAACCAGCAAAATCTTCTACCACCCTTTTCACCAGCTGGACGAAGAAGTGCCGGCTAGAACTCAATGAGATAGTCGATGACCTAAAAATTCCGACCATTAATAATCCGAAGTTACTCAGAGTCACATTAGGCAGCCTGCACTCCTTAACTCCACATACGATTGCCATTACCACCAAAGTACAGAGCCTCAGCAAAATCCTGAAATCTCTAGTCGATAGTACCTGGGGAAAAGACAAAAAAAATATATATATATTTTTGGCAACATGCAAGACAATTGGCCGGCCGATCGTAAACTATGCTGCTCCGATTTGGGCGTCGAGGACTAGCGAGATGCAGTTGAAGAAGCTACAAGCATGTCAAGACACCGCCCTTCGGACCGTGACAGGACCGTGATGGTGCCGGTGCATCAATTATAGAATGAAACATCCATGCTCCCAGTTAAGGAGCAAAATGTTATACTTTGTAAGCTATCGCAGGGATCACCCCAACATATACTTATTGGAGGCCGAACTCCCAGCTATACACATCAAGGAGGTAGTACTTGACTTCCACAACTCCGTATAACAAATACCGACAAGAACAGCTGAACAGGAGGGCATTCCGAGAAGCTTTAAACACAATTCACCTAGAGTCTGTTAACAGCTGTATGGACTCTCTTTCATTGAATGGTGTTATCGGAATTCAGTCACCACCCAATGCTGAACAAGAGCTCGAGCTGCCGATGGCAAAATTAAGGTCTGGGTATTGTAGTAGACTCAACTCCTATTTTTCCAGACTCGACCCTGGCATACTTAACATATGTCACGCATGCAACAAATGCCCGCACGGTACTAACCACCTCTATGAATGTCCACTCAACCCGATTCATCTAACATCCCTCTCCATCTGGTCTGAGCCCGTCGAAACAGCACGTTTTCTGTGTCTCGCCTTAGATGGTCTCGATTGCTAAGACTGGGCCTGCCAGACCCTAGGTGGGGTTAGCGAGACGCCATAACAACAACAACAACATTTCTGCGTGACACAATACACAATTAATTAAGCATTTCATTTCATAAAATCTAAGTCTACACTCAAATATAAAAATTCAATAAAAATATTAAAATAAACATCAGAAATAATAAATGATGAGTTGAAATGTTTCGAACCAAAAGCACTAGTGGCACTAATTTGAAACAACTTTAAACGCTTTTAAATAAATCATATTATATGATAAAAAGTTAGACGTTATTGGAGAAAGAAGAGGGATAGTAGTGGCGGAGGATACTATCTCAAAATACTCAGACTCAAAAGTACTGCGGTTTGGAGGTGGGCGTATACTACACAGATCACGATCTTTGCGTCTAATTAACTCAGTTAGCAACTTCCATATGGAAGAACGAGATCTATAGATCTCCATAAAGTAACTATGGGATAATAACGAAAGAAAACATATTCTCAACCAAATAACATTGCAAGCCATTGGTAAAATCCAGCTTCCAGATCTTAAGCTCGCTAGAAGATTAACTCGACGTAACAATAATCTGTCATAGGAATCTCAGTCATAGGAATATTTTCGGAAATGAAAAATCTTATGAATTGAGAGTATCTCTTGACGAATGCAAAGCGACGATGATACGAGGTGTGTTCAAAGGAAATTATTTTTGTCCCCTTCGATTCTGAATTGATTTCATCAATTGCGGCAAAACGCTTTCTTTTCTTGGTTTCTTTATTTTTGGGAATAGAAATATTCACAGGGAGCGGTTGAGGCATGATTACGGTTTTATTTTTGGCCAAAAAATCACGTATAAGCATTGATGTGTGAGCTGGTGCATTATCGTGATGCAGAATCTACGATTTGTTTTTCCACAAATCCGATCGTTTGAGCCGTATTGCTTCACGCAAACGTCGTTAACTTCCTTGAAGTATTTCTTATTAACTGTGCGATCGTTTGACAGCAACTCACGATGCACCACAGTATTGTAATCAAAGAAAACAGTAAGAAAAACCTTCACCTTTTCTTTTGAACACACCTCGATTAATTACAATTTGAACTAATAACTGAGATTTAAATGCATACACAAATAAGACAGGTTAGAAACTATGGGCTTAGAAAGTAGGCCTAGGTAGTGGATTTATAGATTTACAGCCACAATAACGTGAAGAGCATACGTCTAAACTGAACCTATCTTATAACAACCGTTGCTACAGCAGCGAACTATAGTGGTAAACAGTTGCCCATTTTTCTAGTTGAAGTTCAGCTTTCTCAGATATTCAACATAAAGCACTTGGGACTGATCAGGTACCCAACTTTGAAAGTCTGTCCATGAAAAGAATGTCAGATATGTTGAAGTAATTTTGTTGAGAATACCAAGTGGTTTGAGAGTAACGATGGAATATTATGGCGGTATATTAAGGTCTTTCAATAATACTTAAAAATATCGTATTTAAAGCTAATTGGGATAATAAGAAAATACTTTACTTTCTACTTTCCTATGAATTAAAATTATTTTGACTGATTTTGGAATGAAAATTTTTCCATTTTGAGACTCTCTATCTTTAAAGACAAAAACACAGAAAATTCACAAATATTGGGGAATGTTTATTAACATTCGAAAGAATATTATAATTCGTTTATTTTTTTGAAGATTATCTCTTTCAAATGTTGGCCGCGGCTTCATATCAGATGATCCATCCATTGAGTCAAATTTTCGATGACTCGTTAGAGCATTTTGATTCGTAAGTGGCGAATGACATGCGTGATGTTTTGCTCCAAGGAGTGACTCGAAGTGGGATTTCCCGCATAGACTTTAGGCCTTACATATCCCCACAGGAAAAAGTCTAACAGTGTGAAATCACACGCCCTTGGTGGAAAATCGGCTTGGCCGTCCCAAAACGTGAACTTAACTGCTCACCGAAGTGTTTTCTCAATAAATCCATTGATTGATGTGATGTGTGGGAAGTGACGCCGTCTTGTTGAAACCAAATGCCGCGGAGAACACGGGCTACAATTGCAGGCATCAAATAGTCGGTTATCATGGTCCGATTAATTTCGCCATTGACGTTTACGTTGTCACTGGCATCATTTTTGAAGAGATATGGAACGATGTATCCACCGGACCATAAACCACACCAAACCGTAGCTTTTTCTGGATAGAAGGGCAGCTCTTGAATTTTTTCACGTTGCTCTTCGTTCCAAATGCGGAAATTTTAAATCTTTACATACGCATTGAGCCATGAATGGGCCTTATCGCTCAACAAAATTTGGTTCGAAACGTCTGATCTTCTTGAACCTTTTCGAGAGCCCATAGAGCACGGTAATGTCGCTTGCGAAGGTCGAGCGACTGCAGTTATTGCACAGGCTGTATTTTGTATGCTTTCAATTCAAGTTCTCGACGTAAAATTCGCCAAGTATTTCCATATATCAGTCCGAGTTGTTGCGAACGGCGCCAAATCTACAGTCGACGGTCATCGTGTATTCTCTCAGCTACGTCCGTTTTACTGCGTGCTGGACGTTGCCTACTCGGACGAATGTTATACGATAATGAATGCTGGGTCTCAATGCGGGTGATGGTGTTGCGAATAATATGCTCAGTAGGCCGCTTATGTTGACCATAAATTGAGCGAAGAGCGCGAAAAAATTTTTTTACAGAACGTGAATTTTCGTAATAAAGTTGAATGCTTTGTAAACGTTGTTCAGACGTACATAAGTCTTTACATGATGAAATGCCAAACAATACTGAACAAAAATGAAATAAGTTTGATACGACTCACGCGTGATCTGTCAAAAAAATACTTTTGAACAAATTTGAATATTGAAATTATTTTAATACGATTATCTAAAAAACGTATATATCCAAACAACGTTTAGAAAAAAAAAATTAACATAGGTTTTATCAATAGCTTAATACTTACTGTCCATTTAAGCGATGTTTAGCGATCAAGCGCACTTCTGGTTGAATAGCTACGTCAACAAACAAAACTGCCGCATTTGGAGTGAAGGTAATACTCAAGTGTATGTTGAAACACCGTTACATCCAGAAAAAGTGACTGTTTGGTGTGCTTTATGGGCTGGTAGAATCATTGGTCTGTATCATTGGACGTAGTGCGCGATACGTTTTCCGCGCAGAACCATTATTTTCGAAATAAAATTGCACTATTTGCAAGCGTTGTTCAGGCGTGAGTCTATTCATGATGAATTGCCAAACCAAACTGAGAATAAATCACTTGACAGCTGTTAAATCGGTCGCTATCTTGAAAAGTAATGCAATTGCAAGCGTTGTTCAGGCGTGAGTCTATTCATGATGAATTGCCAAACCAAACTGAGAATAAATCACTTGACAGCTGTTAAATCGGTCGCTATCTTGAAAAGTAATGCCAACTTAAAGTTCTATACCTCTATAAAAAACACCCTATATTACTAATCACATTCATCGGAAATGATTCAATCAATTCCCAATGCTTCAATCTAAACCTTCTTTCATTTGACTTTAAAATCGTCATATTTGCAAAACACAGAGTTTTACCAGTTTTATTTAAAATAAAGGGCAAAATGCTTTCCATTAAAATAACAAAGGCAAAAGCAAATTTTTTTTTTCATGTAACAAATAATTGACAAAGATGCTACCACTTGTACCTACAGACTAAATAAATATTTTACTTCTCCATACAATTTTTTTTCGTATGCACTTTCATTGAATTTGTATAGAGACATACGAATATATGTTTATAATTCGAAACGTTTACTTTTATCCGAAGGCAAATCAAATGAATGCCAATCAATGTTGACTTGTAGCATGTTGCATATTGTATCCTCTTTCATACACAAACCTACTACAGAGATATATTTACAATTTTATAACATATAAGTGTGGATGCACATGTATGCATTCAGCAAATATTGTCTGCAATAATACTCTGTGGTCAGTTGAAACCGAGCGAAAAGCGTTAAAAGCTGTTTGTAAGCAAATTGTGGTTAAATTAAATGGCAATCGAAATTTTGATGATAAATATCGCGATAAAATTGCATATAAAGTGTATTTGTGTTTTTAATGCCGTGTGGTTAGCAATACGTACAGTACGTACTGTTATGGGGCAGATGATGGGATCGAATTTTGGCTGGCCTAACATACGAAATAACAGAACATAATTTAAAAGTTTAGTTTAATTGAAAATTATAATATTTACAGCAACAACAGATTACAGTGGGTCAGCGGTAGAGTCGATGCCTGGCAAAAGAAGTCTGTTGAGGAGATGTGGTGATTTTCGAAACAGCTGTAACTTCTACCATTTTTTTCCTGTATAAGATCTTTCAAATAAATCTTATTAACTTGTAACCTAAAGTAATTACAGGTTGCAATAAACCTTAATAATAATGTTGGATGAGAACATAATTTTGCCTTCTGCAAAAAAAAAAAAATAGGGTTCAAAATTATTAGGAACTTATTAAAAAATTAACTTCGTAGATGTACTCAGAAAATTAATGTTTATTTAAATTTTCTAATCGTATAGATTTTACTTCTATTTTTTATATTGCAGGTCTGAATATGGGAACTATGATCAATCGTCATGTGATGGTAATGCAGATGTTATAAAAAAAACTCGAATAATAACTATTTTGAATTCAAATTCAGTAAATTATCATTAAATATAAATCGTAATGAAAAAAAAATACTAGTGAAAGTATTTTGTTCAATAAAGCGAGTTTTCTATAAATAAAAAAATATTCCAATTTAGCCAGGTCATATACGGCCATAGATTTAAAATTATTTATAGAAAGATTGTAAGAAAAACTTTTCATAACTAATGAAATGTCTTGAATATTTAATAGTATCCCAATAGCAAACTAAAACAATAAAGATATTATAGTGAAACGATATTTCAAAATACAATTTCCACATGAAATACATTAACAATATTAAATCAAGAAACTTTTTTTACTGGATTTCCAACCAAAATTTTTACAATGAATCTCCACATGTCTGTATGATCGAACTTAAAGAGTAACGTTTAAAATTTCCATTTCAGATACCGTTAATGTTTCTTCAGGAGTACCTCAGGGTAGCCATCTAGGCCAGATCCTGTGAACGATATATTTTCTCAGATGAAATTTTCAAGCGGATGATGTAAAACTTTATAAATTTTACTCTTCGGCAAATGAAGGTATCTTACTGCAAACAAACATAAACAGCATGGTAGAATGGTGTAAAATAAATCGGATGCCCCTAAATCTTAAGAAATGTAAAGTTATGTGTTTCTCCCGAAGATCCACACGGACAATTATTCACACTATAGATAATTACAGTTTGAAGCAGGTTCACAGCTTTATTGACCTGGGGATCACTATGGACCCAAAACTGAACTTCACACATCACATTGATCAACAAAGCCAAAGGCATCTTGGATTTTGTAAAACGTTGGTCAAAGGAGTTTAATGATCCTTATGTTACTAAAGCTTTGTATATAACATTAGTAAGGCCTATTCTTGAATACGGTTCGGTGATTTGGAACCCGAAGGATCAAATCTACTCTGACAGGTTAGAGTCTATTCAAAAACAATTCCTCCTTTTTTCTTAAGAAATTTGCATTGGGACTCTCAGTACAATCTTCCTTTTTATACTAGTCGTCTGAAACTTATCAATCTCCCTACTCTCGCCAGTCGCCGGGAAATGCTTGGTGTAATTTTCATGGTTAAAATAATAAGAGACTCAATTTCCAGCCCCCTTATTCTCTCTGAAATCAAATTTATTGTTCTGTTTAGAATGACCAGAAATTTTTGCGCCTGGCTTCTGAAAACTTGTAAAACGAATTTTGATTTTCACGAGCCTTTGCATTGCTTGTGTCTTGATTTCAACTCTCATTCAAACGAATTTTATATATCTGACTCGCTATTTCATATAAAGAAAACTATTTTGTCGACTCTGAACTAATCATTATAGTACATTTTATATTTGAAATAATTCTTAAAAATCAGCTGGTGAACTTTGCTCTGTAGCTGAACTCTTTTAGTTCTCGACACTAAACAAACCTCTCCTCATCGTAAAGTGGCATTGATGAAAAATAAAACAAGTTCAAGCGGACAGTGCCCCTCGTGCCGATGGGCGGGAGGTGGATAAACCGTTGTGATTATTAATAATAATAATATCAAAAGGAATATTAAAAACAAAAGATAAAAAAAGCTAAAAAGTGAAAGAATCATAAAAATTTAATAAATAAATAAAAAATATTATAAAAATATATAATTAATGGTTTACAACAATTATTATATACTAGAAGTTTCTATTTTGATTAGAACGCAATTGATAGAAGGCAGTGAAAATACAGTTAAAAAAAAAAATATTGTGTAAATTTTTTTGTTGTTAAATACGAAAAATCTTTTTAGAGATTTTTTATGCAATAAAAATTTAATTTAAAAAAAAATTATTTAAACCAGAAATACATAATTATGTGTATGCGTTACGAACAGAAGATCTACAGTTAAGATGAATGAATTTATTTCAGAGGAATATACAATTATGGCTAGTGTTCCTCAAGTTGGTGTTTTAAGATTTATACTAGTATGTGTAATTTACTGTAGATATTCCAATAAGCTCAAAGGTACAAATCTCAACACGTAAGCCTGTCAAACTTCACTCCACATAAATATGTCCAGCATTGAAATTGAACCTCAAGGTAAGGGGTTAGGTAGTTTTAAAAATAAAAAAAATTGGTTTTTTGATATCTTATTAAATTGTGAAATATGTTTAAAATATTCTCCTAAAATTTCAAATCGATCGGAGTAACATTTTAAGAGATATACGCTTTGGAAGATCCGTCCATCAGGCATTGTCAGTGTCAATTTGAAACTTTAAACGCGTTTATCTCAAAACTCCATTTAGTAAGTCAGGGAATCCGATTTCTCCAAAAATTATAAAGGGAATTTGTTCAAGTTTGGCACACATCTTTGTAATATTATGTAGTCATTGAACGAAATATTTTTTTTTTTATTACAACTAATTTTTTTGAGCAAATGTATGGCGAAAATTTGATCAAAAAATGTGTTTTTTTTTGTTCAAAGTCTGTAAAAAATTCAAATTTAAATTTTTTGTTTTTCCTTCGTCCAAAAACGAGATTTACTCATGTACTAAAGAAATATTTTTGCTTTTTTTGATTTTAGATGAACCAATAATGAGTTATGCTGACCACGGTGAGACGTCAAGGGAGATGAGGTACCAACAGCTGAGTTTTCGGAATTTTTGAATAAAAATCTCGCAAAGTACTGTTTAAATATCTATCTTTGATATGGTGAATTGCTTGAATAAAATAAATGATTGTATATATAAAAAACAGCGAAAATTCCAATTTTTCAAACTCTGAAAACCACCTAACCCCTCAAATACCTTGGCATTTACCTGGGTAGGTGATTAACCTGGATCAACCATATTTCTGCACTTTAAACGGAAAACCACCATCCTGACTTGGTTATGCTTGGATCACAAAATTATTATATAATTCAGTCATAAAACCAATCTGGATTTATGGAATACAATTATGGTGCTCTGCTTACGCAACTAGTATCCATTTAATACAATGAGAATATACAATGGCAAATACGTGGCAAAAAAGACGAAACTGCAAAATAATACGACTACCTTTCGACACGGGACACGTTTTGTCCTGCCTACTATTGGACTGATTAGTTATTAAGATTCTAAAACATATTTTTAGACTTTAATTAAGTAGATTCAATATATTATTTATATCGTGTTATAAAAAAAATGTCGTTGGTATTGTGCGAAACCTTTAGCTCAGGCTAACTTTTATATTGAAAATTTTTAAAGATATTTAAAAACCTGTGATGATCGTCTTGATATTTTTTTTATCAAAAAATTACCTACTAATTTTATTTATGTCCTAATAGCAAAATAAAATTTAGTTTTTATTTCATATGAGAAACAATTTCACATTCGCTGCTAAAGAGACCAAGGAACACTTACAAGAAATCTTGGAGAAAATTTTTGGAGATGGTAGAGTAACTTACTATTTAATTTGATAATAAATTTAATTTGATAATAAATTGCGACTTAAAAATAACACTACGGATTCCAATTAATAGACTTTTTCAAAATTTTAGCTCGTTTTATATCATTCTTATTAAACAATGCAACTACCAAACGAAGATAAAAATCAAAGAAATAAATTTAACAATTTTCAAAGACAACTACGCAATAAATAAGTTTTAGAAATAAGAATTACAACTTTTTTTAAAAATAAATAATTGAAATAAATGAATGAATAATTGAATGAAAATAAAGAGACCGATTTCAACTGTATTAGTTAAAAATAAAAAAAATTAATGTAAAAAATAATAATTTTTACGAAAAAATCAGTTACTTATTTTTTTGTTTGCAGCTTACCGTTTTCCGAACTTCATAAAACTCATAATTTCATCAAAAAATTAAAGAGAAATTGAAACAAACTCGTTTCGGAATGGTGTCATAGTTTAGACTGTCTTTATATCTTTCATGAACATATCAAATCGAGTTCGATGATCTTCAGTGACAATCAAAACTTGAATTTACATCTGTAGAATACCAAATTTCATGCTTTTAGATGCCTCTTTATTGGACCTTTGAACCAAAATCTGATATCTGAACAAATCGGTTGTATGGGGTCTATATAATATGGTATTCCGGTTTTGATGATTTTCAGTACGAATATGCATTTCATAATATGAGTGCATTATACCAAATTTCACGCTTCTATATCCTTTCCTTGCCGATTTTTGACATAAAACCTTATATCCGAACCAATTGCTGTATGGGGGCTATGAGTTTTAACGAAAGCCTCACATCATATCGGTGAATTGGAGCCATATGTAATATTCGTCCAGATATAAGGAGAGACGGATATGGCTAAATCAATACAGCTTGTGATTATGATATGATCGGTATAAATTTTGGTAGGTCCATCTCTCCTCCTTCTAGTACTTACATACTTCGGACTAAAGTTAATATACCATGGCCAAAACAAGGAAGGTATAAAAAGTAATTAAGAAACTTTTTAATATAACCAAATTTTATATAAGATCTTGCGAATCGCTTAAGGTTTTTATTCACAGGAACTACTACGAATGCTTAAAATATGTTTGATATTCAGATTATTCAGTTCTAAATTTTTACTAATACTTCAGAAGCGGTTAAAGAGACCTGTCAACATTTCCTGAAAAAGGGTCTCTATCTCCTCCGGTATTTACCCATTACATTCATTATTCTATGACCCAAATACGTGAATGCTTTTAAACTATTGTTTTTACAAATTTATTACAAGCGGTGATTGTTACAGGTGATGATGCTGGTTTCTAGTTAGATTAAATCGTCTATATCTGCATACTAGTGACTGTCAAAAGTAACGACACGGGTCACCTTGTGTAAACCTCGTTTATTATTGAACGGATTGAGGATATTTTTCCTGATTTGTACGTATCGCTTGGTGTTGCAGCGTCAAGCTTACGCAAACTTCGCGGGACACCATATTCAGACAAAAATGCATATAGGCGGCTCCCTTTGACAAGTGGTTTTAATTTATTATGCAGTCTCAACCCACTTAGGAATGTTTCGTCATCGTGGCTGAAATTTCTTGTGTGAATATAAAGAGTGATCCAAGTAGAGGTACCTTTATCAATGCCCCTTTTTTGACAGATCATGGGTGAGTCGTGTCCAGATATCATGTTACTTTTGTTTAGTATTATTTAGTATTTAATCATGGATAGATTTACGCCTGAACAACGTTTACATATAATCCAACTTTATTACGAAAATTCACGTTCTGTAAAGCATGTGTTTCGGGCGCTTCGCTCATTTTATGGTCAAACTATTCGAACGAATAGAACACGTCCAGCGGCCGTAGCTGACTGAGGTATGGAAGGACTTTACATATTTACGACGAGATCTTAAACTGAAAGCGTACAAGAACTGAAGCCGCTCGACCATCCCAAGCGACACCGCTTCGCTCTATGGTCTCTTGAAAAGTTCTAAGAAGATCCGAGATTTTCGAGCAAAATTTTGTTCAGCGACTAGGACCCATTTCTGGCTCAATGGATATGTAAACAATCAAAATTGCCACATTTGGGACGAAGAGCAACCTTAAAAGATTCAAGAGATGCCATTACATCCAGAAAGAACAACGGTTTGGTATGGTTTGTGGGCCGGTGGAATCATTGATCCATATTTTTTCAAAAATGATGCCGGTGAGAACGTAACTATCAATGGCGGCCGTTATCTCGCCATTATAACCCACTATTCGATGCCTGAAATTTAAGCTCGTGATCTCCGCGACATTTGGTTTCAACAAGGCGGCGCCAATTCCCCCACATGACATCAATCAATAGATTTATGGTGTGATATCACATTGTTAGACCTTTTTCTGTGGGGATATGTAAAGTCTAAAGTTTTTGCGGACAATCCCGTAAGTAGGGAACCTCAAAATGTATCACCTTTTATATTATCTATCTGCTTTACTATTATGTAAATCACACCCAATCAGCTGCTGCAATTATCTGTTTCCTTAAATGTGTCAAATGAAAACAACCCGCTTCAACAAGCGCAATTGTTTCTGAAGTATTTTTTGTTTTTTTTTTCACTCTCAATTTACAGCAAACTCCTTTTACTGATACCTCGGCTGCCATGTACTTGAATAGTCTACCAAAACATATATTGGGCCACCTATAACCAAATATACTTTATACTTATATATGTTTACAGTCGAGTATATAGTTTTAATAGCATATACTTGTATGCACGTGATACTTTATGTTAGCTATTTTTAACGCTGTTTCATGGAGAATCTTTGGTTCGATGCAAACTCCATGTAATTTTCGACGAGCTTCTCAATGTATTTAAACCTCTTATTCTTTGCCAACTGTCTTTTTCATCTGCATATATGTATGCATATATAAATATATATGTATGTAAGATGTATAAATAATAATTGCTGCCAATGTTTAAATACCTAAACCCATTGAAGGACTAACTTTGTTAAATGTAGTCACTCTGAGGTGGCAGCTATACTTTTACAATTCGTATTGTTGTAGCTCTTGTGTGCTTCAAAGTCTTTCAATATCTATACTTGTATATGAGTGTTTACTGATATTGCTTTTGTACAAATATTTAAAGTTTTAACTACTTGTAACTTATACTGTTTCACAGAATTTGCTTTCACGCCAAAATTTATGGTTTTTATACCTAAGTGAAATAAATACACCATTGAGTTGTTTAGTGTAGCATCAGATCGGAAAAATAAAAAAAGGATAAAATGACTAAATAAATTTAGATCTTCTATTATCTACACGACTTTTTTAACAAAATATTAAACTTAAATCTACGCAAGTATATCGGTGTGAAAAAGCTTATTTTGTCACCTCTGTTTGTTTGAAAGCTGACATTTTAAGCCTAAGTTTTCTTAAAGACAATCCATTCCAGCCGTCATTCATGTGAAAAGTTATTTTTACTAGAATTTTAATTAAATTTTCGATGAAATATGTTATGTGATGGTTTTTTACAATCAAGAGGATAAAAGCGCCACTAAAAAGGTGCCGAGTAATTTATGTGGCTTACGGTGAGAATGCTGTAAGTGAACGTCAGACACAGAAGTGGCTTGCTCGACTTCGTTTCGAAGATTTTGGTACCAGAGATTCAACCCGTTTTGGTGAACCAGTTACTCAAAAAGCCAATGATATTCAGCAATTGGTAAAGCAAGAGCAGCATCGACGAGTATTCCTCATCAATCACGTACAGTTTTGGGTCATGTAAAAAAATAATTGTCACTATTGAAACGCTTCTGGAACAAAACAAAATTGAAAAATTTCTGAATCGACTTTTTCGGGCGATGAAAAATGGGTTAAATAGGAACATTTATAATTAAATAATAAAAGGGTCAAAGACCCTTAGACCTACAAAAAGAATTCATAGGCTGAAAGAGTCAATTGTGAGTTCCATTGCCAACATTTCATGAGATTATAAGCAGCTGTTCGAAAAAGCTCCAGAATTGCTCAAAAGAAAAGATATGGTGTTTGATTATGGTGACCGGCCGAAGAGCCGCTGAAGGTCAGTCGCAAGTAACCACAGATGCTATTAAGAAGCTAACCGAAACTTGGCAAAAGAACATATGTAGATAATAATGGTCAATATGTAGTTGATTTAAATTTATTTTCATTAAAGAACCTTTTTCAAAAATACAAATATAAAAACACAAGAAGAAGTTTTAGTTATCCAATATTAATACAAGAAATTTTAATCCACCTATTAGATGGGACCTGTGTAGATTTGAGCTATGACGCACTAGAAGAGAAAGATACAATATCAAAAATATGACAGGTCAAATAAATATATTTTACAGTGCTGCCTAGTCATTAGATTCGCCGTTAGTGGTATTCATGAACTTGACCGCCACAACTAACTCTCCAGTCTATGTATGGGACTTATAAAAACAGACGATTGGGAAATGTAGCGTGTGGTGATTTTCTTCTGAGTGGTGCTCGTCTCAGCGGTCTCAGTGCATTGTCGTGAATCCTGCTTTTAACCTATCGAATGATATATTCTTGATTTTCTTACCGAAGTCCAGTAATATTTTTTTTATTTATTTATTATGTTGCCTGGTATTAGCGCTTGAAAAATACTGTGAGTGTTTGCTGCTCCCTGTATAAATCCTCGATAAAACGTCGTAGTTCTTTTGCGATTGTGGGTTCCTTGTATGCCTTAAAAACTTGAACTTTTTCTAAGAGTGATAATATTCTGTTTGGAGTGTCTAAGTGACCAAGATATTTTACAGTTTTCCACATTTTACGGCATTCATGAGAGGACGGAGGATGTTGTTACCATGGCCGAGCTGGCAAGCCCCTCTCGTAGCTTGTGAATCAAAAGCGTTGCGGTCGGATCTATATAATGGTCTGCGCTTCCGAGCACTTGACCCATATTTGTAATAATACCAACAAATGTCGTAATTTTCGAGATTTCTAGAACTTGATGGGGTTGGTGTTTGTTAGCGACGGCTCTCGCGATAAGACTGTTTTATATTCCGGATACCTCGTGAAAGTGCGTCGATTTGACTTTTAAATTATTTGATTTGACCTGGTTTTGTTGAACTGCGTGTAAGTAGGTGTTGCTGCCTCTAGTAGCTTCCATGATACGGTTGGCCATCGTTGCTGCATTAACTAATCTTATACGCTCATCTGCAGATAATATCGCGCGTATTTGTTCTGGGAGATTTCATAGTCACAATTTTTTTAAAAGCTCCTCTGTTACTGTTGTTGCTGCAGTTAGGCTTGGCACCGAGAATTTTTGTTAATTTAGTTTGTTGACTGTCGATAAATTCGTCGATTATAGTGTAACAACAACGGAAACACGGAACGGAAACAATTCCTACTGCTACGAAAGTTGCTTCAACTTGCCCACACCATACATCTATGCGCTCTTCGACGAAATCTGGAAGCCTAACCTTTCTTAGATCGAGAGAGTCCACCCGCGGACGGATGGTATTTGCTCAATACTTTATGAAGTAATGATTACTAGCCGAGAATATAATGTATATTTTTTGCTCCAACCTAATATTATACAAAAGAAGCTTCCACAGCTGGGTTTATTGCCGCGTCTTCTATTTATACTTTATGAAACAAATCGAATAATAATGGAATATCTACTGCAGTAACTTTAAGTTCTCTTCGTAATTTGTTCAAATATTGGTAAAAATGACCTCATTGTCTAAAGAAATAATCCCAGAACAAACGGGGAAGTGGGTATTGTAGTTCACTGTGTCTAACCAGAGAAAATAATATCATTTAAACTTCTAAACAACTGCAATAACTTCCAAGTCGAGTACCCGTTGTTTGGCAGACAGAGGTTACTCTTATTTAATTTGAAAAATCTTCTGGATCATTAATTAGTACCAAAATACTTAGTTCAATATGTGAAGGGAATTTGTTAAACAATTTTATTTAAACTAAAAAAAATCATGAAGTCTAGCAGTATAGGGCTTTGGTCACCTGTAGTGTATCGGCTAGTACTACGGACATGGCACCGCCTAAGTGAGACTGCCCAAAGAGTCGAGTATTTAACCTAACCTAACATGTTATAACTTATATATATATATTTATAAGAAACATATTTACTCAGCAGTATTTAATAATTCAATAATAGTGTGGTATATGCAGATTTATTGTGGCATTTGAAGTCCTCTTGAAATTGAAACAATGTATTGCTGACATACGAAATTGGTCTATATGTATTGTTAAGAAATCCAAATAATTTGACAATGACTATGTTAGCATCACATTACCACATTGACATTTATGCATTTACTCACATTGCTCTTGTTATATGTAAATATTGAATATAATGTTGTGTTTGTATATAGCACGTGTCTATACATGATGCATAATGACGCTATCAAGTCGACTTAAAACAAGCTGAATTGAGTATAGATATGGGAGGTATACATTCGGAATTGGGGAGATCTTTATAAACAGCTCTATCCTCATATACGTATTTTTTGTTTTGATAGTTAATTTTGATAGGTTTATATATTATGGGAAAATTTACATAATGTGTGCTTATACAGTCTTCTGTTAACGTTATCAAAATGGTAAGATTGAGATATTCATACTTCGCTTTTGTAAATGAATCAGACCAGAGCACATTCCTCAGCTATTGCTGGTAGCTTCACTACTGAAAATAGTAGGGAATGGAGTAACTTAAATATTTATTTATAATACATATGAATTGAAAAGATGAAAATCCAAATTAATCAAAGGGGAAAAGAGGAAAACTTAAACATAAAAAAGAGTGCGTTGATTTTTCGTAACAAATAATCGCTTATCTCTCCCGTCTTTCACCGAAAATATTTGTAGAAATTTCAAAGCCAGGGTGGGTTTATCACAAATTTTAGCCTCCAAGATAAAATCTTCTCAAATGAGCTTCAGCCGACTGGCGTCGAAGGAATTCAATGTGTGCTTATATGTGACTCCTGGTTGAAAAAAAAAGATAAATTTATGATGAAACGTATTTATTATCGGATTGAAAACATCCGGAAACTAAGGCAAATACACGAGATAATATAGAAATTAAATTCTAAAAAGCATGACAGTGAGAAGGAGATGCAAAATCAAAACATTTGTGATTATATTGAATGGCATATTCCCACAAACTTGCAGGTTAAATTAATACAGATATAAAAGTGGGATAATTATGCTGGCTTAGACATTAAAACACAGAGTGTGACGTTTGTTCTCTTAGCTAGAAGGTATACATAAGATTCAAAAGTTATTAATTGCAACATTCTCAGAAAGAAATTCGAATATAACTAAGCCTGCAAAATACATGGTACTCATTGCGGACAAAAAATTAAACTGCCGACAGAAATCTAAGGAAAGCTATAAAAGATATGCAAAGTACAGGAACACTGCATTACTTTCACTGATGAAACTGGATTATAAAGCATTCTTAGCTGAGTTACCAATGCAACTTCACGTGTCATATTATCGTAGAACAACTCGATTCCACAAACGAGGTGTTAACGAAATTTTTCCACAATGTTACTTCACGAAAAAAAAAAAAACAAATAAGATACCGTCAGTTAGCCATTTGCCTAAGCATAATACTCCATACATAATATTGTAAGCAACATTTGCTAAGATTTTTGAAACCTACAAGACATCCGTATATTACTTCATCTTAACTTACTGATACATGACTCCAGACACCATCTCTTTAGCTGCAATAAAAAATAACGGACATGTAGTATCACAATGGCTTCTTCATCTTAGGTGCACAATTTTTACAGCTGAAGTTCTATGAACCCAGCTAGGAGTTGAATATGCAAAGAAAAATAAAGGAAAATACATAATATGCTCTGAAAGCAAACCATATATTACAGAAATCAAAGCTTCATACAATTCGCATAAAACTCTTTCCTCAATTTGAAAAATTATTATTACTGCACCTAAAAAAATAAATTAATGTGAACATTTGATAATGCTGCGGTCTTAGGAAACGAATTTTTTAAACACCTTCACCTATGCACAAAATTATAATCAAAGCCAATCTGTAAAATATCATTCAAAAAGGCAGTATTAATCTTGATAGAGGCGACTGGACAGTGCAAGGACATAACTATTACACTGTAAATCCAAGCAGATTAACAATATAATTTCCAAGAAGTTTGACCGCTAACATTCTACAACCATACACTTGATTAAGATTGGGTTACACAATTTTTATTTTTCCCCATCTGCTAATTAGGAAAATTTAATTATGCTGTTTTTTTTTTTGCGGCGATCACAGCACTGTGGCGCACCTTATAAATATGTCTAGAAACAATGGAATTCTAAAACGCTTAAAACGTTAAATTTAGTAAAACATTCTAAACTTCTTAAAAAGTTATATTTTAAATTTAATTTAGCAAATTGAAGGTATTATTATATTCACATAATTTATATTTTACATTTCATCCACCAAATTTAAAATTTAAACTATGGCTCTGTAATAAAAAGATGACCAAAAGCCAGGTAGATAGCGTCAAGTTTTCCTTGTAATAAATAAATTAATAAATAACACTTTCACTGCCTAACGAAAGATTTCAAAGTGTATATGCAGCGCCGATTCATTTTAACACGGTTGTATAAAAACAAAAAAAAACGGTAAATGGCGAAGTCTACCCATGGGAGCTTGGTAATAGTCATCATGTCATTCTAGCGTTTTTCAGGCGTATCTTTAAAACAGTTTAATCCAATAATCTAGGTTACTACCATTAAATCTCTCAGTAGATTGTAGAGGGGTTTCCAATAAGAGTGATATGATTTCTTAAAAAGAAAAACACACAAATTGTTAAGGAAATTCAAATGTTCAAACAAATGCTTTACATTAAATCCACAATCAGTACAATTAGTTTCTAATACATATAACATCATTCAAATGGCTTCTACGACTTATTTTGCAGGGACGAATTCGATGAACCCAGTTTTTGAGCACTTTTCCCACTAAATGAAGTCATTGGTCATGAATAATACGTTCAATATTGACTTTTAAAGCTTGAAGAGATTCTGGTTTATTGCTAAAGATCAGTGCCTTCAAATAACCCCACAAGAAGTAGTATAATGGTGTTAAATCACAACTTCTTGGAGGACATTCAATGACACAATTTCTTGAAATAATCGAATCTCCAAACGTTTCTCGCAATAATTCGGTTGTTGCACGTGCTGTGTGACACGTAGCCCGCCTTTTTGGAACCAGATTTTGTTAAGATCAACTTCTTCCAATTGTGGCCATAAAAAGTTGGTTATCATCGATCTATACCGCTCTCCATTGACAGTAACGGTGCCACCAGCTCATTTGGAAAGAAGTACGGACCCATGATTCCATCAGACCAAAAACCACTGCAAATTTTCAATTTAGGGGAATGTAATGGTTGTTCGTGAATATTTTGTGGATCCACCGTGAATATTTTGTTTCACCAGAATCGACAGTTTTGTTTAATTACCGCACCACTCAGATGAAAGTAAGCCTCATCAGACTATATGATTTTATTAAAAAATTCTTTATCGTTTTCATGTTGTTCCAAGGCTAAATCAGCAAATTCACGACGTTTATGGCGTTCCAATGGTTACAGTTCTTGAGCGAGAACAATTGTATACAGATTCAAGCCCAAATCCTTTCTCAAAATCCACCAGGTTGTGGTTTGAGACAGTCCCAATTCCTGTGAACGTCTTGGAATCTGTGGTCTTCAGCAACACTTGCCTCAACGACGGTGAAATTTTCAACAATTCGACGAATAGCGAGTACAGGTGGGCGATTATTACGACTATAAAATGGCAAAAGCGCATGAAAAGTTGCAATTGCAGAACGATTATTTTGATAATAATATTAAATAATTTGTAAATGCTGTTCTTACGTATATCTTGCATTGATGAAATTGTAAACATTACTGAATTTATTGAAAAAAAGGACAAATCATGACATATGCCAAAACGACACTTAGAAATCGTATCATCCCTATTGGAAAACTCTTTATCTTTGTCCGGAAGCATTAATAGCAATATAATTGATATATAATAAAGTCGAAACCCGTAGAGAACAGGAGCACATCAATATTATGATGGCTAAGCATTTCTTTCCAGGTTAAGTATGAGCGCCTGGATGCAATAACATACCGAATAATAAGATGACAAATGCGCTTGCTAGGAATGATCAATTTTTATCTTCAACTTCCTCAAATTTCAGCATCATAAAGAGTTAGATGAACTAGAAAGAATTGTTGTGCTTGGCCATGTCTTTATACATTTATTGCAAAATGCAAAATTCGATTTTGATGATTTTCGGTGTCAATATTTATTTGATATAATATGTGAAAACGAAAATTTATATCCCTAAAAATAAGAAGTTATCCACAATAATGATTTTTCATACATATACATATACATACATATTCTGCATATTCAATTAGCAGACATGCTAATGCCAGAAAACGAGAGAAGAGGAATTCAATTCCTTTATAAGACTTCCTTACCGTAATTGGAGCAATAAGTTAATGTTTTCAGTGGCGGTATTATTTACTTCAAACCAACCTAAGCTAACCTTCTCCGAGAGCACTCGCCAACTCGATATAAAAAAATCATGAACGTCATCGACACTTGGAAAAAAGCGAGGTGTACAGAAAGCTTTCGATCACTAATTTCCATAACTTATGTTACTTATTATGATAAATTCAATTGTATAAATTTTTTGTTTTTTTTTGTGTGCCTACCTCACGAGTTATATGTGAGTAAGTCACGTATTAGCTATAAATAACTGTCAATTTGGTAAATTTATGTTGGACTATAATCTCAAACATGCTATCTTACATTTTTTAATAT
This sequence comes from Neoceratitis asiatica, assembly GCA_030068015.2. NCBI lineage: Eukaryota > Metazoa > Arthropoda > Insecta > Diptera > Tephritidae > Neoceratitis > Neoceratitis asiatica. The sequence goes on along the minus strand of CM061524.1, from coordinate 60,726,120 downwards.
AAAGGGTGATCCAAGATGTACCTTTTTCAATATACTTTTTTTGACAGATAACGCATGAGTCGTGTCAAGTTGTCATGTTATTCTTGTTCAGTATTGTTTGGCATTTCATCATGGAAAGACTTACGTCTGAACAATGCTTACAAATCATTCAACTTTATTACGAAAGTTCACGTTCTGTAAAGATGGTGTTTCGCTCGCTTCGCTCAATTTATGAGCATACTATTGGCAACACCGTCACTTATCTTGTAATCCACCGTTCATTATTGAATGATATTGGACCGAATAGACCACGTCCAGCACGCAGTGAAGAAAATAAAGCGGCCGTAGCTGAGAGTGTACACGAAGACCGTGAAGATTCAATTCGGCGCCGTTCGCAACAACTCAGACTGACGTATGGAACGACTTGGCGCATTTTTCGTCGAGATATGAAATTGAAAGCATACAAAATAAAGCTTGTGCAAGAACTGAAGCCGATTGACCTTCCCAAGCGACATCGCATCGCTCTATGGGTTATTAGAAAATTCCAAGAATATCCGACGTTTTCGAGCGAAATTTTTTTCAGCGATGAGGCCCAGTTCTGGTTAAATGCGTGTGTAAAAAAGCAAAATTTCCACATTTGGGACAAATAGCAACCTGAAGAGGTTCAATGGCTGCCATTCCTTCCGGAAAAAGCAACGGTTTGGTGTGGTTTGTGGACCGGTGGGATCATCGGTCTATATTTCTTCAAAAAATGATGCCGATGAGAATGTAATCGGAAATTGCGACCGCTATCGCGCCACGATAACCGAGTATTTGATGCCTGAAATGGAGTTTCGCGACATATATTTTCAACAGGATGGCACCACTTCCCACACATCGCATCAATCAATGGATTTATTTAGAGAAAACTTTGGTGAGCAGATAATTTCACATTTGGGCCTGTCGATTAGCCACTAAGATCGTGTGATATCACACCGTTAGACTTTTTCCTGTGTGGATATATAAAGTCTAAAGTCTATGAGGACTTGGAGCAAAACATCACCAGTTACAAGTCGAAATGCTCGATCTAGTCATAGACGGATGGACCATCTGAGACGTAGTCGCGGCAAATAATTGAAAGAGATAATCTTCAAAAAATAAATGCCAAAGAATGTTCTTTCGAATGATAATAAATACTCCCCAATAAGTTTGAATGTTCTGTGTTTTTTTCTTTAAAAGTAGGGAACCTCGTAAAGGATCACCCGTTACAATTATTTCCTTTAACTTTCTAACCCTCTTACTACATTGTAACTGTAATCTATCAATTAAGCTCATTATTTCTATATTTCGATACTCACTGCGTCACTATTGAAAAATCAATAATTTCTCTGTATAATTAGCGTTCAAATTCTGTTTAAGGGATTTTAAACGTTTAGGTGATTATTTCTATTTACTTCTAAGCTCACTTGGAGTTCGCAAGCCAAAGCTGATGTACAATTTGAGAATAAATCTCATTGTATTCAGTAGATAACAGTCGTTTCAAAGAAAGTATTCACTTCAGTCATGCAGTCAAATGCTCTATAGTGCATTATTTACCTACGTTTAGTAACCATATTCCCATTGAAATTTTGTTTAATGCTTCCTTCAACGCACAAATATTGACAGCTAACATACAGTTATACTGGAAAATTTATAGATTCCCTGTTGGAAAATATATTTTAAAGTTTGGTTGTAGAACTCTATGTACTAGCTTGCTATTTTGCTATTACTAGTTAATATTTCGTAATTTTTCGAAGTCCTTCGAAATATCAATTTTCCGACTTCGTATCGGCTAAATACTATTTCAAATTTCTACTTCGTAAGAACAAAAATAAAAGTAATTTGCCTACAGCGTACTTCGATTCTTGAATCGTATGCGTGGCAGATACATGCTCGGCTATGCAACTATACGAATAGTTATATAAAACATATTAGCATATCGCGTAAAAATGAAACTCATCACGTGGTCTAAAATGAACACAACATACCTAACATGTGGTGTGGTAGAGGAAACTGTCGTTTTTCACTTTACTATTAATTTGTCAACAAATATGGAGCTGTTGTGACTTCATGCTTGAAATTTCAGTATTTCAATAGATTTATTACATACTAGTTTAGTTTTTCCCTGCAGGGTTAATGTTAATGAACTACGAACACTTGTATTCGAAATCTTTCTAACATATTCGTAGAACCTGTAAGCAATAGTGAGTGTTTGTTATCGATAGTTGCTGAAAAGTACAGTTCAGTGATTATAATGCTAAGTTTCAACGTGATGAAATATGCACGAAGACGGTGTATGCAGTGGACGCCCAAAAGAGGATTTTACAAAACAACAACAAAATTCACAAAATGATTTTGAAAAATCGCAAATTTGAAATTGAATGAAATAGGGCCATTGAATCAAATAGAGACATCAACTGGATGTGAATATCATATACTTCACGAGTATTTGGGTTTGAGAAAGCCGCATTTGAAGAAAAAGAAAGTTATGCTTCACCAAGACAAGCCACCGTGTCACAAGTCAGTGCTTCCAAATCCACCGTATTTTCTAGCCCTAACTAACTACTTCCTGTTCTGAGATCTCAAAAGAATGCTCGTTAAGAAGAAATTTTCTTCGAATTAAAAGCTAATCGCCGAAATTGAGGCCTATTTTGAAGCAAAGGACGAATCGTACTACAAAAATGTTATCGAAAAGTTGGAGGGATATAATCAGTATATCACTTTTGAAGGGAACTATGTTGAATAAAAAAATGAATTTTACCAAAAAAAAAAAAAACAAAAAAAAATGTTTTCCTAATGTAGGCCGGGGACCTTTCAATTGACCTCTTTCACCGGCATATACGCTTTTTCCGAACATTTCAAAGTAATATGGAATCAGTTTAGGTATTCAAATATGTTACTCCAGAACAATTTAGTTTTAATTTAATGTCACCTTTGTGATGCATTAATTCGGATATGTTATGATGAAAAAAGTAAAAGAACTTAATTGACGATTTTCCCATTATTCAACAAAAATATTTTTCGGGCGTGTTATTTTTTCAATTTTTAACTCACAAAGTTGACAGAATATTTTTAAAAGTATATGACATAATGAGTATGTGACCGAAAAAAAACAAGGAAACAAATGAATTTATTTTTGTTATATTTACCTTAGTATAAATATTAATGTTTATGTAAACTAAATGGATAAACCTCACAGATAGAATTATAAAAATTTTAGTTATTGTTGATAAAATTTTGTTTTTGTTTTGTAATTAATTTAATTTTTTTAAATATTTATTTGCAAAATATATACAAATAAACTTTAATCGAAAGCTTAGTGATATTTTATCATTTAGTACGCAGTGACTTCACAACAGTTTGCAGTTAGCAAAATATCAACATCAATACATAGGTATCCAAATAGGTAAGTAAATATCAATATTTGTATTGCCTGTATGTAATTTTATACTACTACATGTACATGTATATGTATGTATATTATATAAAGGGTGTTTTTTATAGAGGTATAGAACTTTAAGTTGGCATTACTTTTCAAGATGGCGACCGATTTAACAGCTGTCAAGTGATTTATTCTCAGTTTGGTTTGGCGATTCATCATGAATTGACTCAAGTAAGGCGTAGATTCGTCGAATGGGCCCAAAACGAGATTACCGTTGTTCCCGATTTTCATAAGCGAATTTTGTTTAGCGATGAAGCGCACTTCTGGTTGAATGGCTACGTCAACAAACAAAACTGCCGCATTTGGAGTGAAGGTAATCCTCAAGTGCGGCGGCCGCGATAGCCGAGTGGTTAGCATTGCGTACTGACATTCGGAAGGCCTGGGTTCAAGCCCAAGTTCGAGCAACATCCAAAATGATAGAAAAAAATTTGTCTAATCGCGGTCGCCCCTCGGCAGGGAATGTCAAACCCTCCGAGTGTATTTCTGGCATGAAATAAAGCTCCTCATAAAAATCCATCAGCCTTTCGGAGGCGGCTTAGAATAAACTGTAGGTCCCTCCATTTGTTGGTAGAAATATCAAGACGCAAAACCACAAATTGGAGGAGGAGCTCGGCCGAAAATTGCTTCAGCGGTTACAAAGCGCCAAATATATATATATAATCCTCAAGTGTATGTTGAAACGCCGTTACATCCAGAAAAACTGACTGTTTGGTGCGCTTTATGGGCTGGTGGAATCATTGGTCCGTACTTTTTCAAAAACGATGGTGGCCAGAACGTTACAGTCAATGGTGATCGGTATAGAGCCATGATTACTAACTTTTTCATTCCTAAATCGAATAATCATGATGTCCAGGAGATGCGGTTTCAACAAGACGGCGCAAAATGTCACACAGCTCGTGCCACAATAGATTTATTGAAAGACACATTTGGTGACCGCCTAATTTCACGTTTTGGACCTGTGAATTCGCCTCCAAGATCTTGTGATTTAACACCGATAGACTACTTTCTGTGGTGCTATGTAAAGTCATTGGTCTATGTGGATAAGCCACAAACGCTTGACCATTTGGAAGACAACATTCGCCGTGTTATTGCCGATATACGGCCACAAATGTTGGAATAAGTCATCGAAAATTGGACGTCCAGATTGGACTACATCCGCGCCAGCCGTGGTGGTCATATGCCAGAAATCATATTTAAAATGTAATGCCACAAGATTATCTTTCGAATAAATAAAATTCATGTTAATTGAATAATCCGTCGTTGTTTTATTGCAACTTAAAGTTCTGTACCTCTATAAAAAATACCCTTTATATATTTTTTTTTTGCTTTGGCTCGTTAAATTGGTTTTATGTTTATATTTTTTAAATTTTTGGTTGTAAATATTTATTTATTTACTTGGAAAATATTTTCGTTTACAATTTTAGAATTTTTGGTTAACCGTCAAAATTACTCTAAAATGTATGCATATTTTTTACTATTTTTTTGTACGCTTGATTTAATTTAGTAATTTTTTGCGACAATAAGTTCGTTTGCAGGAATTATAAAAATATAATTTTTTTTTGTTTATTTGTGGAGAGTTTTTTGTCACGTGATACTTTAAGGCATACAACTAAAGTATGGATAATTTTCGCAAATTTTTTTAATGCATTTGAAGGTTATTGTAATTTGTACACATACAAAGAAATTATTAGTTATTATTTGAAATAATCAAATTTGATGTTTATGGGGAAATTAAGATTTAGACTTGGTTTCCAGCAGTATACTACATTAGTATTAAAACTAATATATTAACAAAACAAACAACTAATAAAAAAATATTATTAAATTAATAGCAAAATTCTTTCGCCTAAGCACATTAAAATATTCCCTGTACATATATTGTATACTAAAATGACATTTTTAGGCTTTATTTAAAGCTTTCAATAATAAAAATAGACAATGAGCACGCTTTCCAAGGCTCTACGAGGGTTATTCTGTATATTTCAGAATAAAAAATAAAACCAAATATTGATGTTATATATTAATAATTTTATATTTTTTTTATTAAGATCTATACAATTTCTCATCTAGGTTCAAACCACTCACGAAGCACTTTTACTACTCTGATTTAGATATCTCCAAAATACGCATCAATTGCTTCCTCAGGTGTAGAAAAACGTTTGCTATTAAATTTATTTTTTACGGACCAAACAGTGGCTGACTCATAAAATCAATGATTTTAGTGCTCGAAATTGCAGGTTATAGTGGAGATTGATCCGGATTCGGCGGTTGGTTTTTTTAAATTTATTAAAGATAACTGGTTACGTACCAGCCAGAATTTACTGTTCTGCGTTGTTCTAATTGTACGGCGGCAACACGTCCAATTTTCCCAAATAAAACTGGCAACCATTTTCTTGGAAGTGCTTCGTTCGCGAACAACTTTTGAGGATTCATCATCTTGAAACACCCATACAGTCGACTGTTGTTTACTTTTAGGCTCATATGCGTAACTTCACGGTTCATCACCTGTCACGATATCATAGACATGTTTCGAAGCACCGCTTTTGAATATTTTAACATTTCTCTCGGCCAATGGACACAAGCCTTTTTTCGATGGATTGACCAATTGTGTGGGATCCAACGTGAATATTTTTTTTAAATCTCAAGATAAGTCATATGACGATAACTGTTTTTGCACTACCTTCACGAAACTCGTCTTGGAATTATCTGCGACCTGAACTGAATTCATCGTACTATAAATAAACACTGGTTATTAAAGCAGCGAGATCATTAAGATTGAACTAAGTTCATCATTGCTAGAAAATTTTCGCAATCTTAGTCAATTTTTTTTTGGCCGAAATAATATTTTTAATTACTGTAAACAAAAAATATAGCGCTCATATGTCAAAACGTTAAATTTTACGATAAAGTTGTCAGTACCAGATTGGAACACTAGGGTTGCCACGGCCGGATATATATAAGGCAACGCTCGTATACCTGACACTTTTATTCCAATCGGCTGTGGAATTTGAAGTAAAAATTTGAATTAAAAAAAAACTGATAAATTTAATTTTTCCGGGTTTTAAGCCTTTAAAAATCGTTTTGGATTTTTTATTATTTCTCCTTTCAATTTAAAGATTTTAAAGTTTCTGCTAATAGCTTTACTCATGTACATACATATAACTACAATATTACATGTAAATTTTTTTACAACCTCAATTAAGGTTCCTTGCGGTCGCGCCTCATACCTACGGTGCATGTGTGTAGGTATGTAATATTTCAAACGACACTACTAATATAGTTGTAAGTTAATGGCGTCGGTGTAATTATGTGGTTTTTATTAATACTTTTACGTTTACACTTTTTGTGCATATATTATTTAATTAATCGATCACATATTTTTTGCGGTTTTGTAATTAAAATTTCATTGGCTTTTATGGTAAATATTATAAACATATATATCTGCTTCTTATTTACATAATAATGAGCAAACAACTGATATTCAGTCGCCTTGCAATGACAAATTGGTTTAAATTTTATTAAAACTAAAAAATGGAAAGAAAATACTATATAAATAGAACATGGCTCAAATTATTCCAAAGACTATCAAAAATGAAACCTAAAAAAACATTATCGTTTCGACACCTGGGAAAAAATTACTCTGATCTAATTACTAAAAACGGATCTTTAAGGCATTCCTTCTCACCGTGTTCCGTTTATCAGTTCTTCAACCCTTCTTTTCTAGATAAAGTGTGGATGTATGGGATCTATTTTCTCCACCAATCCCTTGCTTATAGCGCTCTGACAGAATGTTCTTGTAGAAAATTCGTCCAACGCCGCAAATTTTATAGCTTTTAACTGCAATGCCCATAAATGGTAGATTGAGTAGCCATTCTAATGCAGCCATTTGTGGGGTTCTTAGCGCTCCCGTTATGCAGAGTACACTGAGCCGCTGTATTCGCATCAAATTTTTCATTTATGTGGTTTTCCTGGCAGCTATGTCGTAGTTGATGTTGATAGTCCTTTCTTTTTCAAGGCAGTTAATGAATATTATTCCATGCGCGTTTCTAAATACAGACGCCATAACCTTGCTAGCAGACTGTTGCGTTTTTCTACGCTTTGGGGGGTTAATCGTGTACAGTCCACCCGGATGTATGTCAATTGGACTACGGAGTGAAATGATGAAAACATGCTTCATTCATATATCGATGTAAAAATTCGGGTTTATTACGCTTGAACATCTCCCTAAACTGCTTCGAATCATGAACTCATTGTTGTTTTTGGTCAAAAGTGATCTCCCGTGGCATCCACTTTCCACAGAGCTTTTTCATGCCCGAATATATGTGAATGATATGATGGATATGTTCAAATGATATCTCTAGAATGCCTTCCATTTCATTCAATATCAATTGACGGTCATTCAAAATCATATATATATATATATTATTATTTTTTTATTGTCGGTAACAAACTCTTTTGGGCATCCTTTGCGTTCACTGCATTCGGTGCTCATTTCACGACGTATAAACTTAGCATGCCAATCTACCTTCATGGTAGATTTTCCTGGCGCAGTGTATTTCTTCCCTTCATAACTCAATATTTTCGCGTGTGAAAATATTGATTTATGAAGGGAAAAAATACAGTTGAAGAATTGATTTAAATATATCAACACGCGAAATTTTTTTATCCATTTTTTTATTTTCAAATTAAAAAAGTTTCTTCACTCAAAATGCTATATTTCACAAACCAATGATCCGACAGGTGTCAAATTTATACACGCGTATTTTGTTACTAGTTCCATCTATGTGTAAAACCAGAGACTTTCTAATTGACCTGATGTATTGTTTAGTTCATAGATACATATAATAAATTAAGATATTTATTTGCATTAATTAAAATTAAAATAAAGAGCTAGTAGAGTTTACATAGCCAAATCATGAGCATTTTTGTATAGATTTAAAATTTGAGCTGAACAAAACTATTATTAATATTTTTTTCTTTAGAGTAAATTTTACCAATATTTTTCTATATAACAATAAATAATAAATATTTTAAAATACAATTGTTAAATTTTTATTCCATAACCAGTTTTATAAGAGATCTAAAAAAATACAGTAAACCAAAATATAAGAAGAAAGTACATTACTTTTTAATCTCACAAAATTCTTATCAAAATTCAAAAAAGTCACACATTTACTCCTAAAAATAATTTGCGTTCATCTATTGAAATGATATAATAAATCAACGAGGCCTTAGCAGTCGAAAAGAATATCATTTATATATAAAAAAGAAGAATTTAGTCTGAAAAGAATAAATTTGCAATTAATATGTCAGCATCTTTAACATATACAGGGAGGATTATAAGCGTATGATGTGGAGTTAAGTGTAAAAGTGCATGATATAATTGCATGTACATATATATGTATATACTTCTTAGAAAGCACTTTGCTGCAAGGCATTACACAGTAGTTCGGATCCTTAGGACAGCATAAAGAGTTTGTGGCACATTTTGTGCAATTTGTTATACTTGAAGCACATGAATTCATTCTGCTGCATAGCGTGATTTTAATTATGCCAATAATAAGTGTCACAATAAATTCCCAGCGTTAAAAGGTAAAATATGCACATTCGAAACCTGTATGTATAAAGATGTGTTTGCTTAGGGTAGGCGACTACAAATGAAGAGCAAAAATAAAGATAGTGAAAGAGAGTGGTAGAATTAGAGCAAATAATGATATTAAAACTTAAGTAGCATTAAATGAAGTTAATAATATGCTTTTAGAATATAGAGGAAAAAAGTTGCAAAGTTGCTAATTTACAAACAGCAGGTAGTATTAAGAATGTAAGCACAGCTCTAAGTAAGAGTACTCATTATATTACATATAAAATATATAATTAAATGCATATAAAGTAGGCTTTAGAGCATAGAAGCGTTTAAGGACATTGAAATATACAGCTTTCGTTTGGCAAACACTGAAAAAAATTCTCTTTTGCTGCACAAATTGACAGATATTAGAGTATATAATCAGTGACTGAGTTTATAAATTTTAGTTATGATAAAAAAACGAGAAAATTAGTGAAAATTAATGGGATCAGGGAAAGCTCTCTAAATCCTCTGATTTTTTCTGACACTAGTCACATTTTTTATGATTTCTGGTGATTAATATTGACCTATTTTTCCTTTCAACAAATGGTGAGCATAAGGAATAGAAACTTTCTTTGCAGTTTAACGCTCTATCTGTGTCATTGGAAATCTAGTCTTGGAGAAAAACATTGAACGCCTCCATTACGCTTTAAATACAATAACTCATAGATAACTGTGTTATATATAACCCTCTTTGATAACATCCATTTTCGAAGAATAGTAAGGCGGTTAGAATACTTAAGTACTTTAATTGTGTTGAGAATCAGAAAACAGGGGAAATATATATTATTTACCTGTTTTTCTCCTGGATTTTAGTTGGTCATCAAGTTGAAAAATGATTTCTTTAACTAAATGTGGTTTTAATCACTATACATTTTGAGGCTCTGTTTCATTAAAGTTGAAAAAATCTTCTACTTCACCAGCCAAACTTCTATCATAAATAAAAGGAATCTTATCTCTTCATCCTGGGATAAAACTAACAATGGCCCTAACAATTTCAATGGTCGTTTAATTACGAGGCATATCCAGAAAGTGAGTGTACTCAGCCTCTTAAGGCCGGAGGGATTTTATTTTCGACATTTTGACAACTCGGTAATCCAACTCCCTTCATATGCGGGCGAAGTTTTGCACATTGATATATTTTCAATGGATAAAAAATACTTCCTAACTTGCGTAGATAAGTTTTCTAAGTCATTTTGCAGTGGTCCAACCGATACCTTCTCGTACGATAGTAGATGTAAAAATCCCGATTTTACAATTAATGAATATTTTTCCTAAGACAAAAACCATTTTTTGTGAAAATGAAGCATCTTTAAATTCCGAGACTATAAGATCAATTTTGCTAAACCGTTTCGATGTGCACATAGTAAACGCCCCACCCTTACACAACACTTCAAACGGACAGATTGAACGATTGCACAGAACCTTGTTGGAAATTGCTAGGTGTCTCAAACTTGAAAGAAAAATTGAAGACACAGTTGAATTAATAATACAGGCGACAATTGAATACAATAAAACCATTCACTCGGTCACTGACCAGAAACCAATTGATATAATTCACTCAGCACCAGACGAGTATAAGGAACAAATAAAAGATAAAGTTAAAAGAGCTCAAGAGGTTCAATTAGAGAAACACAATCAATCAAGACGAGATAGAACTTTTAAAGTGGGAGAAAAGGTACTAGTAAAAATAAACAGGAGGTTAGGAAATAAGCTTACACCTCTGTGCGTGGTGGAAATGATAGAAGCCGACTTGGGGACATCCGCTCTCATAAAAGGGAGGGTGGTCCTTAAAGACAACTTAAAATAGATATGAAATAAAGTGTTAAAGAAGAAAACGTTTTCCAGGATCTCCTTACTGATGATCGCATTCATGCCAACTGTGAGCACGAGGCTAACCGATTACACTCACTCGAAATATATTCCTGTTATAGATGGAGAGGTTACTCTTCTACCTCAGACACACGACTAACTTAACTTTATATACCGAAATTGTAGTCGAGGCCACTAGATTGGCTAGGGATTTTCCACAGGAACACCTAAAGAAAATTTTGGAGTTCGACACCAAGCATTTGAACACACTTCTGACGGCTATCAGCATACATCATAGACAAGCGAGGAGTTTGAACTTCCTAGGAACGGCATTAAAAGTAATAGCTGGCACTCCTGATTTCGACGATTTTGAACACGCTAAGTTCAATCAACTTCAGCTAATTGAGTCAAACAATAGGCAAATAGTAATAAACACAAAATTTCAGGATCAAATTGAAAAATTAACAAACAGAGTGAATATTATCTTAGCAAACACGAAAGAGGAAAAATTTGATAAATCTCATCTACATGAAACTTTAATGACGCGTAATAGAATTTTAATAACTGAAATATCGATATCGCTTGCCAAAATTAATGTTATAAATTCGGCAATTCTTGATGATAACAAGTCGATAATTAACAAGCAATTCACAAAAGTTAGTATAACAGAATTAATGGATGTATCCAGTGTTAAGATTTTACAAAATGAAAATATATTACATTTTATCATATCCTAGACCTAAATTAGCATGTAAGAAGATTAGTATTTTTCCCGTCTCGCATAATGGCATAATACTCTATCTTGCTGATTACAACATAGTGGCAGAGTGCGATAGTTGCATAATAGCAGTTAATGATTCCAGAACAACAGCAACCGCAACCTTCTGCAGGGAGTCAAGTAATGAGACATGCGCACAACAGTTACATTCGGGAATAAAAGCGCTCTGCATTACTCAGCCATATCACCGAGACCCCGTAATAATAATCGATGAAGGCATAGTTATAATTAACGACAGATCAGCAAACGTGAGAGAAGTGGATGGTACCGAGAAAATCATAGCTGGCACGCACATGCTCACATTCAACAACAAGGTTTGGATCAATGGAACCATGTTTGTGAATCGTAATACTCTACCAAAGAGACAACCAGGCATAGCGACATCGCCTTTATTAAATATTACTGGTCACCGGGAAATACTTAGCTTGCCGTTTTTACATAAGCTGAACGTCGAAAATTTGCGTTACATAAGCGAAATAGAAGCAAAAGTAGTAACGCAACCCTTACTGTCAGGCGGTATAATTTTAATAATCATTGCAACTTGTTACGTCATTATAAAGCTGGAACGAAACCTTCTGAAAAAACGAAAACAGCGTGATCTTCAAAATGTAATGGAGAAATTAAGAAGGACCGAGGACGGTCCTCACTTAAGGGGGGAGGAGTTATCATAAGCTATCTCAAATATCTAAATCAATAGTTAGCGTTAACTATCTCAAATATCTAACTCAACCAGCTATCAGGCACGGGCGGTTCACACAAATCGTGGGAATCTATTTGTGCTGACACAGCGCCTGGATGAACAGCTGCAACTAAAATCGAATGAAGTGAGTGATGTGGGAGGCAGCGCGGTCGTTTGCGGCTGCGGTAGCGATGACGGGACGTTAAGGCTAGATTTAAGTTTTTGTTAGCTTTTAAGTTTAGTCTTCTAACGGAGCTCAATAAAGTAAAACATAATTTGAAAATTTATATATGATCGTTTTTTCAGATTCGAAATTTCGGGTAGTAAAGCCGTCAAAATATACTCAAGGACGTGAAAGTAGGTTTACTACACATACATAATGGAATGCAAATTACTTCAGAAATTAATCGAAATCGGACTTAAAGGCTTTAGTCAAAACTCAGTCGAAGGAGGATGAAATTTGGTGTTATCCACAATTATTATGATATGCATATTCGTACTGAAAATCATCGAAATCTACAACCTATTTGTTCAGATATTTATTACTTATTAAGCCCAACGGAAAGCAAGAGTTTGTTAAGCGCAAAGTTATAAAACTGCTCAGATATAGAAAACAAATTCATCAGCTGTAATATTAGATAATGAGTGTGGGTATATTTAAGCGACTAGTATACGGAGGAAGATTTTGGCAGGAATCCCAGTGCAAATTACGCAAAGCAAACAACAGAAACTGTTTTGAACGGACTCAATTTTATCAGCAAGGAATTTATAAGTACTACACAAGCGAACCATACTCCGATATTAGTCTTAATAATGACGTAAAAAGTATTTTGGTAATATAAGGGTCTCTGAATTCCCTACAAAGTCAAAGGCACCTTTAAATATGAAGATTGAAATTAAGTTCATTATTCATTTTTACACCCAAATCAGCAAATGTACATACTTGCTCTAGACTGTAGTTGCTTATTGTGTAAGATGGTGATTGAATTTATCTTCGTGTAAATAACATGGTTTTTCATTTGTTTAGGTTAAAAGGAATATCATTGCTATTACACCAAGTTATCTAATTATTTAAATTGGTTTGTAAAAATCATTTTTCATTAATTTAGGTATATGATTGAAAAAGCATATAATAAAATCTTTGAATCTTTTATAACTGAAGACAAATCGTTAATAACTCACAAGAATAGAATCGGTCCCAGATGACTATCTTACGGAACTCCAGATGACTCACACATTATATCAGAAACGGTATTGTTAAATAATATTCTTTGAGTCGTGTTACTCAAATGGGAAGATCTTCATTGGAGAAGGCTTGGTTGAAAGGTCAAGAAAATCTAGTTTTTTAATAAGTGGTACATGATTTACTCTGTCGAATGTTTTACCAAAGTCGGTATATATATTCTTGTTTTCCCTAAATCCATTTAAAATGTGAGTAACAAATTCCACCAAATTAGCAAGAGTGGATTTGCCATTGCAAAACCCATGCTAGGAACTGGAAATTAACGGAAGTACGGAAAAAGTTAATTGGAAATAATTATGGCTTCAAAAAGGTAGAGCAAATATCTTTCCTATACCTATATAAGTATAGTTTTTAGTCGAAGATCTAATACCATTCTTATTCCATATCACATGGAATAGGCCTTGTTTTAGAGCTGCATTAAAGAGGTTTGTCAAAGGCCAGTACAAATTTTCAGCACAATATTTAAGGAAGAATTTTGGAATCATGTCAGGACCGTTATTGAAAGAGCTCTTTAAAGCCATTAACTGCTGTAACATATCTTCGGGGAAACAGTTGGGTCGTTAATTGAGTTTTGAGGATAAATATTATCTTGACGGAAAAAATTGTTCACTTTAACCTTAGTTAAGTAGTCGTTGTAAAATTTTTTTTTTGAGTTCAAAGTACTTACGGCGTAGCTTTGAGTATTTCATATAGTCTATAGGCAAGCTAGTTTTTATGTAGTTTAAAATTGCGATATTTTCGTTTTTTTTTAGCGATTTGAAATCCTTTGTGAATCATAAATTGGTACATTTAGTTAAAGCACAAGCACGTATGACACAATATTGGCAGTTAAAATTATCGAAATGATTGTTCAGATTAATTAATTAAGCCCAACAGTTACCCTCCTCCCGCCCAATCGACACGAGCGGCGCCATCAGCTGAAATATAAGATTATTTATACCACAATAGAAAATATTAGCAAGTTACTTGTTAAAAGAAGTTCGTATAGTATTTTTTGTTACGAAACGTGAGTCTCTCATATCGAATATGATGGAATAACAATTGAAATCCTGACATAAACGGCGAAATGGTTCATATAGTTCAAAGTTTGTTTTATAAGATTTTAAGAATATTGGTCTAAATTGTCGTCATACTTTGGGATAAGAGACTTTGGGTAAAAAATCCACCAAAAAAGACTCTAAGAGCGTGAAACTTGGTAAATTCAAATTCATATTGACACTGAAACCCATTCTTACAAATACTTCGGCAGCCTTTTTATCTTGTTTAACATTGTCAAAACTGCTCTGCTCATAGAATAATATTTATTGAATAAATTATAATTTACTTCATTCTAAGTGTAGAAAATTTCGAAGAATTTAATTTAAAGTTAATTTCTGTGACAAAATAATTTTTGATTATATCCATAAAAATCCCTAGTAGCAGATCATTAGGACAGGGCGCGCAAGCACGCTAGACTGTGTAAATTACTCATTAGTCGTTATTTCAAAATATTAGAACAAAAGCTCTATTATACCAACCAAATGCCTAAAAAATTACCAGCATTTGATTAGCCGAATCATCTTCGTAGAGCAGAGTAAACGCAGCAGCATTTAAATGCATTTATACATATAAATGCTGTTTTTTAAGATGGCGACCGATTTAACAGCTGTCAAGTGATTTATTCTCAGTTTGGTTTGGCAATTCATCATGAATAGACTCACGATCATCAAGTAAGGCGTAGATTCGTCGAATGGGCCCAAAACGAGATTACCGTTGTTCCCGATTTTCATAAGCGAATTTTGTTTAGCGATGCAGCGCACTTTTGTTTGAATGGCTATGTCAACAAACAAAACTGCCACATTTGGAGTGAAGGTAATCCTCAAGTGTATGTTGAAACACCGTCACATCCAGAAAAACTGACTGTTTGGTGCGCTTTATGGGCTGGTGAAATCATTGGTCCGTACTTTTTCAAAACCGATGGTGACCAGAACGTTACAGTCAATGGTGATCGGTATAGAGCCATGATTACTAACTTTTTCATTCCTGAATTGAATAACCATGATGTCCAGGAGATGTGGTTTCAACAAGACGGCGCAACATGTCACACAGCTCGTGCCACAATAGATTTATTGAAAGACACATTTGGTGACCGCCTAATTTCACGTTTTGGACCTGTGAATTGGCCTCCAAGATCTTGTGATTTAACACCGCTAGACTACTTTCTGTGGGGCTATGTAAAGTCATTGGTCTATGCAGGAAGACAACATTCGCCGTGTTATTGCCGATATACGGATTGAACTACATCCGCGCCAGCCATGGCGGTCATATGCCAGAAAGCATATTTAAAATGTAATGCCACAAGATTATCTTTCGGATAAATAAAATTCATGTCAATCGAATAATCCATCGTTGTTTTATTGCAACTTAAAGTTCTATACCTCTATAAAAACACCCTTTATATGTACAGAAATATGTAGTGAACATATGTGTATGTGTAAGTATAGACAGGCCTATTGCTATATGCATGATGCATACCCGTATATTTGCTCTACTCGGCATTTCATTGTTGCGTTCGCCTCCATTTGCGTTTTGTTCTCCATTTCGAAACTTCTGTAGTTTGATTAGTTCGATAATCTCTTTAACATACGTTTAGAATTTAAATATACATACTTATATATCTGTCTGTACGTGTATGTATTTAAACATATGTATATATCTATCGTGTAGCACATAATTTCACAGTAATTCATTTACGAATCAATTGTACGCTTTTACGCCTAAATACAGCATTCGCTTCGAAAAACCTCAAAGAGCATGCAATAACTGCAATACACCAAACATGCATACATACGTTGTGTAATTGAACAATTCAATGATAATACTTGTACAAAAGGTACTAATACCATCTCTTCGATTATAATTTTATCTGATCAAATACCACAGTGGCGTCGTTCGGCTGTTGGTATATAATTTTAACTAAATGTTAAATTTACTACATACAACTACGAGTATTGAAAATTTTTGTGCTTTTTATGCGCGCTTTGGATGGGTTTAATTCAATGACTTACTTGTATGTATGTAGGTCGATTCGGCTGCCTCGTAATTAACCAAAAAATATGTTTATTAAATATCTGAGTGGTGTCGGAACTCTTACTGGAAGAACTAATTTTCTTCATGTTATAGTGAACATATGAACGAAACGCGTGACTAAGTAAGGTAAGTAGAGCAAATTGTAGACGGTAGTTAAATAGATAGAAGTGGACATTGACATGGGCGAATCAATATATTTAGGCCAGTGTAGATCCGTTATCATAATGTATACCTCTTCACTAAGTTTCATTATACATACACTTCCATTTCCTTAAAAACTATTTGAAATGATTTAGCCTCACGTCAACTATCTTAGACAGATCATCGAGCAAGTCAACTCCCAGTTACCGGAAATCAACCGTAGGTCATTTAGCTTTAGCTTCTGCAGCATCTCACAATCTTCCTGTCAGTCAAGTGACCTGTCCAAACAAGTATTAGATACAAAATGTTCTCTGGCTTGAAAAAGTACATTTCAGGTCCCTTTAGTACTACAATTTAAGCCAAACTATACTAATTTTCTACAACTCATAGCTCGATTCCATCTTAATTTGACCAGCTCATAATTATTATTATTATTTGAGTACCAATTTGCATAAAAGAGCTCAAAAATGCATTATTTACTGGCAAGAGTCTGCTTCGTCGTACCTTGTACCTAGCAAGTTACTCTCATTTAGGGTTTCAGTCTATGTGGTTGTGGTCAGAAACTCAAATGTAATATAATACGAGTATGTTCTGTTTGGATAACTCCTATAGAGATCGTCGAGTGTCCGACACAAGGCAAGTGACTTATGTTAAAAATGAATATGTCATTGGCCATGAATTTTCCTCCTATTTAATCTGTAGCCTTCAGAACAGCTAAAATATTGGCACTAAATACATTTCTATATTTGGGTAGCTTGAAAGACAGCTCAAAAGGTTGGATTATTTAGAAACATAATTCTATTTCATCGAGTTGCAATCCGTCTCTACTGCAGTGTTGAAGTCATCCTTCCATTTTTTCTATCTGCACTAGTGAAATGTTGAGAATTATATTTAACACGTTCCCTGCCGCGTGTACCGAAAACAGTACACGCTTAGCTTCATTTCTACGCCAACGTGTTAAGTTCTTTTCTGTACTTCATTTTTATTTAATTATTCAATCTGAAATAAATATTATTTTTTGATGTTACTATGTATGCATAATTGTTTTAATATTAATAATCTCGAAAATAATATAAATTCTCTCAAAAACAAAAAAAAAATAAGAATTTATACAAAATTATTAAAGCACTTACCGTGTACTGTTTTCGGTACACGCGGCGTAGAAATGACACCTAGTGAAAAACAGCTTGGCAGGGAACATGTTAAGGCCTCGTTTATTGTGGTTTTCAGCACAACGCTACCATATAACATCGCTAATATATGGATGGGTTCTACAATGAAATCCCGACCCACGAAATCCCGAAATAGAAAATTACCAAAAACACATAATCTCGAAACAACCATATCCAGATCAGACATTATTGAATAACATCGCAACGAAATATAATCCGGATGCAACACAATCTAGACTTATTATTATCCATAAAAATTCCGATAAAAAATCCACTTAATTGCTTGAAATTTTTTTATAAAAACGATAACGTCGGATAAAGAGTTGTCGGAATTTTGTCTTGCCTAGATATTATGTTATTTGTGTTTGGTCTGGTCGGGGTTTCGTTATGCCTTTTTTATACAGTTTCGGAATTGTGCCTTATAGAGATTTTTTTCAGAATTGTCTGGATTATGTATAGTCTGGCATTTTAAAGTTATATTTATGGAAAGCTCCCATTTAGATTTTGCTTATTAAGTTAACATTTCAAATTCATTGAGAAATCATAGAAATTAAGTCTCACATCTCAAGAGTAGATTTTTGATATGCGCAGAGATCATTGGGGGTGTTTTCATGTATACTTAAAAGTGGCTTTCCAGTTCAGTCTCTTGTCAAAAACTTTACTAAGAAACTTTGTATTGGTCCCCAGCTTTATGTTAGCACCATTTAGGGCTAGTGAGTTTATTGTGCTGTGATTTTATATATAATAGTAAAGAGATAAATTCCACTTTATTTCCACGAACATTATACCAGTAAAATACTCTTCGAAGAGCGCACTGCATCAAGTTGCAAAGAAATTGGAACTTATGTACATCGTCGGCGCACTCAACTATTCTTCCTCGTGGCCAGTCCGTTCATATCAGAAATGGTTGATAAAAATGAAACTTTTAGATAAAATGGGCTATATTTTAATGATTATGACATCACAAGTTTTGATAAGTCTAATTGGTGAATTGTTGGTTTTTTATTATTTAAAAAAATATTAGTTATTTTAAATGGAGCTTTATTGACTAAGAAGAAAATAAATAAAATATATTGTACGGTTATTTACTCTCAACTTAGAATTATTAGAATTATAATTAGAATTTCTTCCCAATACAAGACAAGACCCTAATTATGTCTCAGCTATGGTAGTTACCAGATTTGGCTTCAATGATTTATTCTTAAGGGGATATTATAGTCTAGAGGGTGAATTGTTTGGTAATTTTGAAGCTCCGTAAAGAGGAAGCAATCAATATTTCTACTATATATCTTTTTTATAAGTTATTTATTAACATGAGAAAAAATGTAAAAACATTTTTTTAATCCCACAAACTAACATCTGATGAAGTGGGGGGTCGTGAAAAATTGTCACGTGACCATACCCACGATTTCAGCCTTCCACTAATCTGAAAAAAAGGTTATTAATCTAGAGGAATATCGCAACGTTTGGAACTACAGAAGAGTCGTTAAAAATATTTTTCAGAAAATAACGACTGTTTGAAAAAAAATTACTTAACCTTTTTTTTAGTTTTCGAATATTTTTAAAATAGTAAAAAATTAAAAAGACATAGAGAAATCTATAAAGACGACTCTCCAAAAATTTCAAGTAAATCGGTCTAGTTGAGAAATCGTTGGTATTGTTTTGGGAAAGACAATTTCAAGAAAAACGCCTTTAAAGTTTCGCGTAAAGGCCGAGGCGGTATGGATGCCGCGTCAAAAAATAAAAGAAGCTATATCTCCGAGATTATTGCTCCAAGTTGCTCTGAATTGATCTGTTTTTTATTTTTTATTTTGAAGCTGATCTGCTCTACTATATTTTTAGTTTCAACTCATTCTCTTCTTTAATATCTGAGTTTTTTTCTCCAAAAACTAAGAATAAACAAGGGAAATATCCCCTCAATATTTAAAGGTTTTTAAAGAATGACATCAACAGGTTTGCTTTGGTTGAAAGCATGTTAAAGGATTAATTTCAATGTTTCTTAAACCGGACGAGACTGAATTATTTTATTATTTACTCTGAATAATTCTACCAAAATAAATAATAAAATAACAACCTTCGGTTGCGGTATGGAAACCATGTACACTAGTGTGACTATTACATCTGAAAATAAATGAAGTGATTATACAAGTATATATATATATAATTAAAATTTTAATAAAACTTAAAATGTATGCGAATTATAAATAAATAATCGATTTGGCAAATTATGCTAAAGGTAACAAAAGTAGCAATACATAAAAGGAATAGTGAATAGAGCAGCGTAAATTACACACGGCTAAATATTGCTTTTAAATGAATATTTTATATAATTAATAGAGCTAATTTATAATGCTTTAGATGTACAATGACATGAGTAAACGACTGCTCACTTTCTATTTAGTTATTCATCTATTATGTCGCATTATAATGTTAAATTACAAAAAAATTAAATGCAACCGAATTAATGCATTTACCACAATTGACCAACATTTTTAATTTAACACAATTATCGAAAATAAATTCTCTGCCTAAATGTATTTATAGACTAAAATATATAAGCACAAACAAACGGATAAAACAAATACAATGTATAATAACTTAATATACGCTTATTTTTTGGCGCTATGGCTAATTAGCCGCCTGACGTAATTATTGTTGTGGTCGCTGGTCAGTTGGGATGGTTAAATATTCTACATTTTTGTACTAAGTAATTATTGATACTTCGCAACACGGATTTTGTAAAAATAAGTCCATCTCATAGAAACTACTGGAATTCACTTCCCATGTCAGTAATGGTTTTAAAAATTGTTATCAAACCGATGTTATTTATATTGATTTCAGCAAAGCATTTGACGAGGCTTCACAATCAATACTATAAACTCAATATGTTTGGGTTTCTACCATGCTTACTCAAATGGATTTCAACATATTTGATAGATAGAAAGCAAAATTAAAATGTTGAAGAAGTTACTGACTTCATTGACTTGAGTGTCACAATGGACCCTAAGCTAGATTTCAGAAATCATATAAATTCCTGTGCTTATAAGGCTAGCTTTTATTAAACAGTGGGCTAATGAGTTTAATGACCCATATATTACCAAATTACTCTACATTTCACACTCTTAGGCCTATTTTGGAATACGGTTCCGTTGTGGAATCCACACTATCAATTGCATAGTGATAAATTGGAAACGGTACAAAAACAATTCTTATTATTCGCGTTAAGAAATTTACATTGGTATGCGAATAAGAATCTCGGATGAAGGTTTATTAATTTGCCTTCACTCCAGAGTCGACGTGAGATGCTTAGAGTTTTATTTTTAACTAAGCTGATAAGAGGTCTTTTCAATAGTTCATTCCTACTTATCGAGATTAATTTTAGTGTCCCTTTAAGACAATCGAGATATTTTAGGCCCCTTTCTTTGTCTTTATGCAAAACAAATTTTTAAATGCAAAGTGTATCTGAGGCCGATATATTCCAAAAAATCGTGAACTCGAAATTTAAGCCCATCTATCCTAAAAAAAAATTATTTGTAGTTTGATTTACTTGAAATTTTGTAAATAGGTAGATTTTTGCCTAACTCAGAACACACCATTTCTTCCAGGAAGGAACAGATATTCATCCTATTGAAGTAAATATTTTAATGCTCCGATTTCGTTGAATTTTTGTGCAAATGTACCCTTCTCTCTAGAGAAAAAAATTTCGAAAATTAGCCAGGCAGCAAATTTGATTTACTGCGATAGCTGCTGACGTTCCTTTTATACCTGATGATGGCCAAAATATGCCGTTCAGGTGCTCTAGAACATGCTGATAACTCTCCTGCAACAGTTTCTACTTTTCTTCTACTGTAATTCGTGACTGGTACTTCCACCACAATATTCAATATTTTTTTCCGGGAAAACATACATAATTTCTTTCACGGCTCATTTATATCCATATGGTTGTGTACTACATATTTTTGGTCTTATTGCTCGCGAGCCTAGACTAAAGTTGTGGTATTTGGGTTACTTCGAGTCATTTATATAAGTAGTTATATTTTTGTGCAAGACTTTGAGTATCAACAGAGTATCATTGATGATAACTCAGCCGCCACAATATGCAAATATCAAATATTTTAAAACATGTAAAACATATATAAATATATAGAAAGGTCAATTAAAATATTTTGATGTAGTTAATTCCCAACAATGTCAATTAAATTATCGAAATTTAACAAGTAGGTCATTACTACTCACATATAAATGGTCGGAGTTTAAGTTCTGTTCTCACCCTCATTAAAAATTATAAACAATACAATTTTCAAGTGGTCCTCCTCGGAAGGGAATGCCAAAGCCTAGTAGTGTTTTTCTGACATGAATGAATGAAAGCTCCTCAACAAAATCCATTGACCAATCGGAGCTAGCTTAGAATGAAATGAATATATACATATTTTAGCCTAGAAATCCTAAACAGAGTTGTTATTGCCAACTAATGATTGTTTGGATTGAATAGGTAAGTGAAAATTAAAGTCTTCTCCCGAACAAATATCAAGATTTACAATTCGCTCAGCTTAGTGGTTGTCTGGAAAAAATTATCCGATACAGAGTACAATAATAGAATCAGGGCGGAACTTCGAAAAAACATTATTGTCTATAATCACGTTGGTGCCCACGAGATATATTTTATTTTGGTTGATATCTAAAGAAGTGCTTTAGTTATTATTAATAGTCATCGACTCATTTTTTTAAATTAAAAACTTTATTTTTATCAATTGTGAAAAACTTATATATAAGAGCTACGGAGAGATTTCCGAGTGAAAATTTATACTAACAATTAAAAGGTTTTGCCTAGATTATTTGCTAGTAAATATTTCACAACTATAATTGCATTACGGCGAGTGTGAAAACTACATTTTCAAAAATTCTATTACTTGTACGTTCCAATAAAAAAGATCATAACAACTTTTTTAAAGTACCTTAAAATTTCCAGAAGACTTTTGAAAAATTACACTTAAAATAGGCATAATTATTACTCAGAGCTACTACTAATCAGAACTCTTTTGAAACTATGGAAAATATATAAATATACCCAAATAAAAACTGTCATAAAAAGCAAATAGAAAGAAAAGTGAACTGCAACCAAAACGGAGAGTTGGAAAAAAACTTTTCTGATAAAGGAAAATTACCAATAAATCAACAAAAAAGGAGATAATACATAGAGCAACAACGAAGGTATTATTTAACTAATACTCATTGTTCAGCACAATATTCTAGGCATTGAATATCTGCTTAACGCCTGATTGTACTTCAAAGGAATTAGGCTTGATTTGAAGTAAATAAAATAGAGATTTTTTAAAAAGCGCACCAACACGTGTATAAGTGTGTGTGAATTGAGAACGTTTCCAGTAGTGCCTACTAACAGTAGGAACAATAGCCTTAACCAGCTCTTGCCAGCTTACCTCAGCACTCGCACTCTATACCATTATGTATTATATGTAGGTAATGTGGCGCCATTTTTTGATTATGCTTTAAGCAAAAGCGGAAATTCAAGGCTGTCGAACGGAAATGTGTGCAGTACAAAAGAAAAGAGAAATGGGAAATCGAAAAATAAAACCTAAATAAGAGGAACAGAGAATGAATATAATAATAATATTTATAAAGAATGAAAAGCGCAACTGCCTGAATTGAAAGAAGTCAAGTTGATGGTTTGACATTTGACTGGCAAATCACCAACCTCTAAGGGTATTTTGCATAGCGATCTGGTATTATTTATTTTTATTTTTTTTATTGTCGTGCTTTTTAACAGCTCATTTTTCACATCGCGCTATTCTCCTTGACCAAAATAATTTCCTTTGCTGTATTTGTGCGAATGGTTTTTATGATTTCACTTTTTACCACTTTTATACCACTATTATTTTACCATACAAGACACCTTATTAGTTTATTTATTTTTTGTGTATTTTTTATATAAGTCTTTTATAGCATCATAACGAAACTACTAACTGCTTGACTGCTGTTTGTGCAAGGACAAGCTGCCAGCTGCGATATAGTGATTGTCTGTCATCTGACTAAATAAGTGACTGACAACTTCACTTTACAACCCATAATTATGCAAATTTGCACCGGTATTGGCATTATTTATTTCTTCTTTATGCTTATGTTCATTGCAGCAGGATGGTTTTTTGCTTGTGTTGCTTCTATGTCAAAGTACCCAGTGATTTGTGTCATTCGTTGATGACGTGGAAATAATATAAACAACCAACAACAATACACTTCGGTCGGAATAATAAAAATTTCGTTGGAGAATAATAACAATATAAATAAGTTTTTATGTATTTACCGTCGTGGAAAGAAGAAATCTGGTTATCAGATTTTGGTTTCAGTACGAATTGTTTCTTATGCAAATTTTTTTTACTATTTGTTTATGTGAAGAGGAACTTTTAATGTTTTTCTCACTCATATCTTTTTTATCGTAGGTGAAATTTAAATCTCTTATTTATAAGCTGATATTATACAAAAATATGCAAACCGCTACTCCCATCTTCAAGCCATTCCCATAACTGATGTCACTCATACGACACGTACGGATACGTCATTATTACGGACATTCCATGAAAAATTTGTATTTTAAAATTGTTGTTTCCTTCATTAAAAAGCGTCATCATTACAAAATTCACCACATTAATGACGATGGCGACCACAATAGCCGAGCATTACATACTATTATGCGGAAGGCCTGGGTTCGAGTGCAGTTTTAAGTAACATCCAAAATTATGCAAAATTATTTTTTCTAACTGCGATCGCCCCTCGGCAGGGTATGTCAAGCCCTCCAAGTGTAAAGAAAAAAAGTTTAGAATAAACTGTAGGTCCTTCCATTTGTTGGTAAAAACATCAAGACGCAAAACCACAAATTGGAGGAGGAGCTCGGCCGAAAATCGCTTCAGGGCTAAATAAAGGGTGTTTTTATAGAGGTATAGAACTTTAAGTTGCAATAAAACAACGATGGATTATTCGATTGACACGAATTTTATTTATCCGAAAGATAATCTTGTGGCATTACATTTTAAATATGATTTCTGGCATATGACCGCCACGGCTGGCGCGGATGTAGTCCAATCTGGACGTCCAATTTTCGATGACTTTTTCCAACATTTGTGGCCGTATATCGGCAATAACACGGCGAATGTTGTCTTCCAAATGGTCAAGCGTTTGTGGCTTATCCGCATAGACCAATGACTTTACATAGCCCCACAGAAAGTATTCTAGCGGTGTTAAATCACAAGATCTTGGAGGCCAATTCACAGGTCCAAAACGTGAAATTAGGCGGTCACCAAACGTGTCTTTCAATAAATCTATTGTGGCACGAGCTGTGTGACATATTGCGCCGTCTTGTTGAAACCACATCTCCTGGACATCATGGTTATTCAATTCAGGAATGAAAAAGTTAGTAATAATGGCTCTATACCGATCACCATTGACTGTAACGTTCTGGCCACCATCGTTTTTGAAAAAGTACGGACCAATGATTCCACCAGCCCATAAAGCTCACCAAACAGCCAGTTTTTCTAGATGTAACGGTGTTTCAACATACACTTGAGGATTACCTTCACTCCAAATGCGGCCGTTTTGTTTGTTGACGTAGCCATTCAACCAGAAGTGCGCTTCATCGCTAAACAAAATTTGCTTATGAAAATCGGGAACAACGGTAATCTCGTTTTGGGCCCATTCCACGAATCTACGCCTTACATGATGATCGTTTGGCTTCAATTCTTGCACGAGTTGCATTTTGTAAGCACACAAACCAAGATCCTTCCGCAAAATCTTCCATAAAGTGGATGGACACAGATCCAATTCCTGTGCTCGATAGCGGATGGACTCATTCGGTTCTTCCTCAATGCTACGCTCTACAGGAGCAATAGCTTCTTCTGTACGCACCGTACGGCGTCTCTTGGGATGCGAGTTATCAATAAGAGTAAACGTGGTGCGAAAACGTTCCATGGTTAATCGAATTAACTGCTCTGATGGACGATTTTGTCGACGATTAAATGGACGTAGTGTGCGATACGTTTTCCGCACAGAACCATTATTTTCGAAATAAAATTGCACTATTTGCAAGCGTTGTTCAGGCGTGAGTCTATTCATGATGAATTGCCAAACCAAACTGAGAATAAATCACTTGACAGCTGTTAAATCGGTCGCCATCTTGAAAAGTAATGCCAACTTAGAGTTCTATACCTCTATAAAAAATACGCTTTATATGTAAGTACAAGTATGTATATAATGATAAAACAGCACCTTATTAGTATTTCTTTCGTGCATCACCTTGCAGTAGCAGTTTCTGTTCTGTCCCTCATCCAATTTGTCAACATAATTTCGATGATATGGCCGCCAATGGCGACTTATTTTCGTGTTGCAAGCGGTGAATCCATTCTGAATGATTCTGACGTTCGCAACAGATAGTCACGACTTAAAAAGTTTTCAAATTCTCAGAAAAGAAGCGCGAAAAAAAACCGCATACACTTTGAGAAAGTTAAACCAAATACATCAAAAACTCTCACTTTTTCTCTGAAAAAGAAGGTTTCAAGCGACATTAACAGAAATTGGATGGCGCAGGAATATGTGGATGGGCTTCGGAATCTGAAATAGATCGAAAGCAACCTTACAAGCTTCCAGATCATTGAAATAATCAACATTGATTGAAACCACAAGAAAAATATGTATATATATACATATTGAAAGTCAGACGATAGGAAATAATCCCATAATCTTGTAAAATATAATTAGAAGAGCGTATTCAGTAAATAAGGTGGATGCAGTTAAGCAGCTGTATATGTACTGGATGAGGAACCAAATAGTTGAAGAGCTTGCGGAATGTGCCAAATATCTGGTGATATGAGTACAAAAAACTCTGTACAAATTCTGAGAGAGTTGAAAGACGGATATTTGAGATATTGGGTTTTCCTTGACGCTGCCAATACTGCCGAGATCAAATGCAATGGCAGCGATGCTTACGTGGGGGCATTTGTGTGCCAGATGACATGAGCTGTTAACAGCAGTACAATACATATTGTAAATATAGGGAAACAGCCGTAAGTTCGAGAATCTTTTATTTATAAAACGTCTTTTATTTATAAAACGTCTTAAGCATGTAGGAGTCTCATTGTTCAGAGGACCGAAAAACGTAAAATAGGCTGACGTCACACATGTGCATTAAACCTGAAAGTGTATTAACTAATTTTTTTTTTGACGGGTTGATCTTATACATAACCTTATATTACATTAATTTATTTTATATATTTTATTTTATTTTATTATTTTATTTTATTTAAATTTCATTTTATTTTTTCAATTCTTTTTTATCTTATTTTATTTTAATTTATTTTATTTCATTTTATTTTATTTTTTTATTTTATTTCATTTTATTTTATTTTATTTTTTATTCTATTTTATTTTAGTTTGATTTTATTTTATTTTAATTTAATTTTATTTTATTTTTTTATCTTATTTTTTTATATTATTTTATTTTAATTTATTTTATTAAAATAAAATAATATTTGTTTTATTTTTTTTATTTTTTCATTTATTTTATTTTAACTTATTTATATTTTATTATTTTTTAGGTATTATTTTTTATTTTTTACTTTATATTTTTATTTTTTATTTTTTATTTTTTTAGTTTTAGTTTATTTAATTTAATTTTATTTCATTTACTTGTTTTTTGAATTTTTGCCTGCTCACTTTGAAGTTCGTTGCTGAATGCAATTTCATAACCATTTTCCTTCTCAGAAATCAACAAAATCACCAATAAGTTAAGTATTTGTGTAGAAGGTTGTTTACTAATGCAAAATATTATGATAAACTCAATGGAAGAATTGGCGGAGGTATTTTTTCATGAAACCCACCTCTTGAGCTCTCTTTAAGGCTACCTGGTTATTGCAGTATATTCCAAGCTAAGATTTCAGCTGTTAGGGAGGCTGCAGATTGCATTGGAACTAAAAATACCACCAACAATATGTTTATTTTCAGCGACAGACAAGCAACGATTAATTCGCTTAGTTCGCTTATAATAAACTCAAAAATTTCAATAGGCTTTCACCGCTCTCTACAGGAGACGGCCAAACAGAACATATTATCTCTCATTTAGGTTCCTGGTCACAGGAATATAGAGGAAAATTGCAAGTCAGATGAACTTTTCAGCTTCGTTAATATGAAAGCACGCTATTAATTGCAGGATATCTAGAAAACTTGGTCGAATTGGGATATTGAAAGATCAAGCGAAATATACTCTCCTACAAGGGAGGACATCTCTATGGTTGTAGAAGTCTTAACAGGCCACTACTTGATAGGCTGACATGCAGCGAGGCTGGGTGTTCCTTTTAGAAGATGTTGCCAAAGCTACAAGAAAGATGATGGGTCTGCTCTGACCTAATTGTATCGATCCAACTTAACCTAACCTGATGCAAAGCATTTAATGTAAAATCACTCAAAATCAAATAAATTAATTTACTGTATGAAATTTGGTATGTTTTTTTTTTTTAAAAACACCCTTTATATTATTTTGATTTACAGTCAAAAATAACTCGTATGTAATATTTTTGCCTTCGTAAAGTTAAAATTTCTGCCACATGCAAAAAAAAAAAGAAAATTATAATAAAATTAATGCATTTTTTTATTTCCTCTTACTGGGAAGTAACTCTGAAGTATGAATTTTTTTTTGCACTTGAGGACTGCAAATATTTCTTCAGTACCACATATTGCCTTTCAAATATTACACTAATATATACATAAGTTAAGCTCTATAATTGTGTTATTCGTGTTTCTGGTAATTGCATAACATTTAAAACCGCCCACATTAAAGCGGCTAACCTTTTCGCAGAAACGGAAGTAACTTATAGGCCAAATACCCGTACGAATAGCAAAAATAGGCAATTCAAATAAACTGCTATTTTAAATACAGCTGAGTTGTATGTAAGTAAATTATATGCGACACGCCCACTAGACACGAGCAAACATTACCTAACACTTCTAGCTCTGAGCTATTACACCACTGAGTTCGCAGCTAAATCAACTAAACACATTTGTTCTCACGCCCATGTATATGCATGTCTGTAACCTTTTAACCTCTGGCATATTGACACATATAAATTAACGCTTACTCGTTCGCTTCGTTAGAGTGCCTTAAAGGCTGCCACGCTTAATATGGTATGTAGGTATACAAATCCACTTGGCAATCATCAGTAGATTATTTAGTATTTCGCGCTTATCAATCTATCCAATTCGAGCTCAATTGAATTACGAAAGCAATTAAAGATTTGAAATTTTCCCACATAAACCTCTACTTTCATATTGTGTTATATCACTTCGAATATCAGGCAGTATAACTTGTTAATTAACTTGCGCGTTTTTACGTAATTTGTTTTGTTAAATCGGGTTTATTGTTGCGCTGCGATAGCCAACACCTCAGGCATGTAAATAGCGTAATCCATTGAGTTTCTTCCCTTACACCATTTGTGAACTTAAGCGCCATTTTGTCTTGGTTTCATAATATTTATTTTTAAGTAAAAATAATCAAACTGTTTGCATGTAATAAGAGGTGACCCTTTTGTAACAGAATAATTTTTACGTAGTGAGAGATCAACAGTTCATTCTGAGCCTCAGAACGTCTGACGGATATTTTAGAAAAGCTTGTATTTTTAATATAAGAAACACATATTTGGGTGGATTTACATTCTCTGCAGAGCAGCGACTAATATTATAATTTTATTTTATAATTTTCGAAAGTTGGCGTTGTCCAAAGTTCAAACTCATGTTAGGACGCACTGACAGCTCCTCCGCTATTGCGGCCTTAAAAATTAAGGTCACCTTTCAACCTTATTTTATTTTTCTCTTAAACCTTTTTGATACATTTTTTAATTAATTTTTGGCAAAGTGTCAAAGTCATAGAAATAATAACTAAATTTAAATTGAACTTGAAAATTTCTGTTCTTATAAATTGATATTTCAAATTAACCTTATGAGTAGTTTTGTAAAAATCACGCAAATTTGTCATTTAATGTTTCACAAGTAAGACATTGTCAGACAGCTCAGAGGACGGAACAAGAGCTAGTCAAAATGACTGGTCAGATCGCAGACCAAGCGTGAAACGAAAATAATACCACATTACCTCACCATGTGTTAAAAAATAATAGGATTTGTTTTTACAAAATATTTAATTAACGTCTACACTCATGTTCTGGTCTTCAAAGTAACCCCATAGGTGATTACGCACTTGTGCCAGCGCTTATCTCCCAAACCACTTCTCAATCTTTGATGTAAGATTTAGACGGCTGCTGAAGTCTTAAAACTTTTATTAAAAAAATATCAAATTTTTTGCAAATTGCAAAATTCGATTTTAATAATTTTCAGTGTCAATATCAACTTGAATTTACGTCTGCAGAATAAAAAATTCTACGCTCTTATATGCTTTTTTAACGGATTTTTGACCCAAAATCTCATATCTGAAAAAATCGGTTGTATGGAGGCTAAATTATGTAGTATTCCGATTTTGATGATTCCCCTTCTGGTATTTATATATACCATTTCATACAAATGAAAGGTATAAAAAACTCAGTCATGTGTTGCGAATATGGAGGCTGGGGACGTCGTTAAAATATTGTGTTTGGTCAAAAATTCATGAAAAAGAAATGAAGTGTGAGCAAGTGCATTATCGCGTTCCAAATACCAAGAAGTGCATTCATATAAATCCAGGCATTTTTTCGGATCTTTTCAGGCAAATGTTGTTGGACTTGTATTCAGTACTAATTATTCGTCGTTTGAATTGCTGGTAGGAATTCGTGTTATTTTGACCGTAACCTTTACATCCAGGTGCTTTTCAAACAACAAAACATTGGAAATAAGGTTATGATCGGCATCCGTTCACTTTTTTCATGATTTATTTCATAAGTTGTTGTTGTAACATATCAGCATGGGCGTTCGTGGCGTTCGTCACCTTTAACATCTTCAGAGCCTCCTTGGAAAAGCTTATACCACTCGTAAACCTTACTGTACTCATCTCACAAACTTTATTTAAAAATAAATAAAAAAATAAAAAAATAAAAAATTAATTTAAAAAAAATTAATTCAAAATAAAAATAAAAATGTTAATTGTTTAGCATACCTCGTATTAAGATTTGTCTAAAAAAAGGTCAGGATAAATTAAAATATACACTTTAGTTTAAGATATCGAAGCAAATTGGCCCCCTATGTAAGATAAAAGGGCATATCCATTGATTTTTTAAAAGGTTCTGCGAATTTCGGTAAGAAATTTTTATTTTTTACTTAAAGTGAAAAATATAAAGTAGATAATGCTAATTTTTTTTTATCTTAACCAGATCTACAAAAAATTATTTAATTTATGGTTGAATTTCAGGCATTCCTAACTTACTCTACATGCAGCCGATTCTACCTTTCCTTTTTATTTAATATGATATAACTTAGATATTCTCCCTCAATATATCTACAATAATACTTTTCTAATGTAACTTAGAATTTTATCTTCGTATAATCTACCTTCAAACGCACCATATAGTTATATAGATGACATCTGATGGTGCTGAAAGTTTTGAGTTAACTTGTACGTCAGTAATGCATGCAATCTGCTTCAAGCGCAGAATTATGCCTGCCTCATATTTAGTTTTGATACAAATGACTTTACTGTTAACGATAATCTTGCTTTTCGCCGAGTTATACTAGTATTGTCGGATACGGCACAGAAAAGATTTGATATTGGTGTCCCTCCTTACCATTTCGTAGATGATAATGTTAAAAAAAAAAAAACATTTTTTTAATGGCCTGTTACTTTGAAATTATATCAACATTAAAAAATTAAATTAGAAATATTAAAAATATTTATATAATCAATCAAAGTATTTATGTATCTACAGCAAATTTATATAAATATATAAATATTTTTAGAAAACAGAGTGAAATATATTTGAATATATATATATATATATATATATATATATATATTTTAATTTTTTCGCACAGTATATTCTGCTGCTACTTACAATGTGTGTTCAGCACCCCTTCGCGTAAACGTTTTTACTTACATTTTCAATCGTTTACTGAATTTGCGAGTTTCTATTCATGGCACAACTTTTGGTGTTCCTCAATTAATATGCAAGACGAAAAGCTAGGAAAAAAATTTGCTATCTCTATAATCCCGTGAACTTTTTGGTGTTGCACTGCTTGTCTGGTTGATTGTGCATCACGCGCTTCCTTAGTTTGTGCGCAATCTCTTCTATGTACTACTTCATTACTCTTTTTCTCAATTTCTATATATATTAAGTCAGCAGCTACTATTTCTTATATTCATTGGTAAACTTTTGAATAGGTATAGCATATATATGTGCAACGTGTAATTTTTGTTGCACTTTTTGTTCAACCATTTTCGTTGAAAGATGATTTATATTCACCGCTTGTGGTTCCACGCTAGCGGTTGTTCACCACTTTTTCTCTATTTTTGTCTTCATTTAGCAGTTGCCACTAAATTAGCGTTTTCCTATTATTTTCCGCAACTAAATTTTTTAACTGCTTGCTTTCTCGATTTTTGGTGTATTTTGAATTTACGACTATTTTATTCATGTTTGTATACCTTCCGCGTCCATGAAATGGTAAGTTAACAGTGGTTTGAAGTTTGTAAGTACCAGAAGGAGAAGAGATAGATCCATCAAAATTTATACCGATCATATTAGAATGACGAGTTGAGATGATTTAGCCTTGTCCGTCTGTCCGTACTTCTATTTGAACCAAATATTGCTCTCAGTTTTTAGATATTTCAACCAAACTTTGCGTGCGTTTGACTGTTTAAGCATTATTTTTTGTCTAAAAAACTATCACCAAGGAAATACTTGATAAATGCTATGGAGACTAATTTCAATGGCTAAGCGGTGATTCACTGAGCTATATAGAGGTCGTACCAAACCAACGTGAAAGCCGAGGTCATGACCACAATTTTTATTTTTTTAAATGCACAAGTTGTCATTCATATCGAAGTTTGGAAACTTATTTTAACCAATTCTAAGAGGAAACAAACATTCTGCGATTATAGATAAACAGAGTACCTAATTGTAAGTCCAGAGCAGTGCAACTAACTAAGAAACAGTATTTCAGAATTGTTATTTGTTTTTGTCAAGATGTATTTGTTATTTTATTTTTTTTTAAATACAAAGATTTCTATAATTTTTTCGAGTTTTCTTAATACTTTTGGCTTAAGCAAAAATGTTTGACAATTCTGGCCACAAAAGCTATATCAAAAATTTAAAGCATTGCTCCTGTAAAATATTACATAATAAAACTCGAAAAAATAATTTTCTTTACCCAACTCCTTCGTAGCTCACATCAATACCATACAAACTGAAAAAAAAAACAGACGCGACGAATACCTTAATGAACTATTCACAGTAATAAAGTGTCCCTTGGTAACACTTAAAGGGTTAATGAGATGTGAGTAAATGGAAAAGAAAAGCGCAAAACATTTGTAAGCATGAATAATGAAATGAAAATATAAAAAAGTCTAGAAAACTCACTTAAAAACAAAATAAGCAACTTCTCATGCATGTAATCATTTCGTCGCTACGAAAGTAAAATTACATAAAACTAAACTTTGTGTGTAATAAAATTTAACTCTTCTGTACGAGTTAGCGACTTTTGAAAATGGACAAAAACAACTTATGTAACAAATAAAAATAAATGACAACATGCATGAAAACCATATGCTCACTAAGATGGCATTCACATGCGATTTTTGTTAAGAAAATTAATAAATTATTATATCTGAGAACCCTTTTTGCTCACACATGAAAATTTAATAAAACTTTGAACCCATCAGTTCCATGCATTTCATTGATATTTTCGTCTCATTTTTTATATGTTCGCGAATTTCTCAACATTTTATCATTATTATTATTATTATTTTTTTTTTTTTTACATACACAAAATGTTGAAAGGTCTGTCAATAATCACGCAAGTGTAAAATCATAAATAGTTGAGGTGCAGTGGGAAGAGCATTTGGATTTTTTTTTGTTATTTGCTTACACATAATTGTACATACATACATATAGGGTGTTTTTTATAGAGATATAGAATTTTAAGTTGGCATTACTTTTCAAGATGGCGACCGATTTAACATTTCATGATGAATTGCCAAACTAAACTGAGAATAAATCACTTGACAGCTGTTAAATCGGTCGCCATCTTGAAAAGTAATGCCAACTTAAAGTTCTATACCTCTATAAAAACACCCTATATATCTGTGAAACATAATTTTTTTTAAAACAAAAGAAAAAACCACTGATATATCGCAATGTCAAGTGTCGTCAAGTGTAAAATTTTAATGAAAAATAACAAAAGAAAAAATAACAAAATCCGTCGGTTCGATTCCTCGCAAAAGAAGTCTGATGAGGAGATGTGGTGATCTCCGAAACTGCTGTAACTTCTACCATTTTTTCTTTGTTGTATGCCAAATAGTCAATGAAAAAATAATGTTTCTAACTAAAATATGCCTTTGAATACAGCTCATTTACTTATAACCAAAAATACTATTTTTTGTTAATAAGTCTGTTAAAGTAATTTAATTAAAAAAATTAATTTTTTTTGCTCAAAATTTTTCATCAGAAATGTAAAATCAAGTCATAACTAATGGTTTAGTAATATAGAAAAATTTCAATTAGCATAAGAATATTATTTTTAACCTGTCAAATTTTACATTGTTTTTCCAAAAACAACTTTTCCCTCAACACACAGTTCTTTAAGTTAGCTTTTTCTGGTTTTATTCTTGTAAATATTCCTTTTTTTTAGAAATTAGTTTTATCACATCGCTTTTTTGTAAAATTTTCGAATATACCCTTTTCTTTTTAACATTATTATTTTTATAGTTCTTTTTTCATTATTTTATTTCATTATTATTTATCTTTTTTTATTTCCTTTTCAGTCTTTATCGCTTCTGGTCTGCTTGATAACAACAAATGATCAAACCAACCATTATGAAGTAAAAGCGTTGAAAGCAGTTAAAATATCTGAAAAAAATAACGGCATAACCGCTATATCTCAGCTGTAGCAATATTTGTGGCACAACTGTTTCGTTTGGTGAAAAGATAACTTTGATATAAATTGTGCGAACAAAATCCACAAATTATTCTTGAACAACCATAACATTCACCTAAATCGACAATTTTGTGTAGTTATTGGTCTGGTGAAATCATCGGTCCGTACTTCTTTCGAACTGAAGCTGGAAGCGCCCTCATTGTCAATAAAAAGCAGTATAGATCGATGATAATCAACTTTTTATGACCACAATTGGAAGAAGTTGATTTTAACTATATCTGGATCCAACAAGACGGTGCTACGTGTCACACAGCACGTACAACAACCGAATTATTGCGAGAAAGGTTTGGATATTCGATTATCTCAAGAAATTGAGACATTGAATGGTCCCCAAGAACTTGTCATTTAACACCATTAGACTACTTCTTCTTAGGTTATTTGAAGTCATTGGTCTTTAGCAATAAACCAGACTCTCTTAAAAGTCAATATTGTACGTGCTATTCAAGACATTTAACCTATTTTAGTGGAACAAGTGCTCAGAAATTGGGTTCATCGAATTCGTTCCTGCATAAGAAGTCGTGGAGGCCATTTGAATGATGTTATATTCAGAACTTAATTTTATCGACTCTACTTCAAATTAAATTAAAAACATTTGAATTTCCTTAACAATTAGTGAGTTTTTTTTGAGATATCATATCACTCTTATTGAAAAACCCTATATATATTTAAATAAGCCAACAAATTTAGTTGTAAAGTTAAAAGAGGTTTTCCCATTCAAAGTTCAATAATCCTAAATGAACATTAATGGCTAAAAGTTAATGGGTTTAATTTTTTTGTATTTAAAAACATATATTGATTTGAAATATTTTTTTTTTTTTTTTAATCAAATTGTTCTTACTCGTATATATTTATAAAATTAATTTTCATATCACAGCATGAACGAACTGTAAGTTCTTCAATTAAACTCTTAAAAAAGACATCCTCAATTTAATTTGTATACAAAAAAAAAAAAAAAAAAAATTCTCATGAACACACACAAGCGCATTTCAACTGCGTCATTATTTCATTTCAATTTTTTTTAAAAATAGTGTCTGTGCATAATTCATGTTGAAATTTATTTTCAGAATATACATACAAATTTTATATAGCATCATATCTTACTGAAAAATATATATATGCGCAAGTATGCAAATATATTCTAATATGTTTATAGTAACTTTGTATACAGAAACATTTAAAAATAAAAGTATAACTCCATTAGCTCCATTTGTTTGTTTTGAGAAATTTACTATGAATGCTCAGGAAATTGGATTTGAAATTTTTATTATTAAAATTATTTATTACTCATTAATTAAAATGCGCTTTTGCAAAAACTTAATGGAGCAAATTTAATATGGAAGTTTTTTAGTGACTCGTTTAGCGCTTTATTTTAATGAAAATTTGTGATATGGAGATTGGAAAAACAAAAATTCGAATCTTAGTTATTCTAAATTTTAGATATTCTAGAAAAAAATTTTAGGCCGCAGAGGTGAAAGGCCAGGAGACAGCAAAAAAATGCAGGTTTTCTGCTTTTATCTGGAACCGCAGATTTCTTTTTTTTTTCAGTATAATTATGGTATAGGTCTAATCATTTGATTATCTAACTAAAAAAATTTAAATTAATAATTTTTTTCTACGATGCATTGTTTTGACTTTGAAATCCTTCAATTGGATTTATCCATTTATATCTCAGCAATCTACTACAGAAAAGAAAATGACAGGTAATTCTTACAAGGCTTTTCTCATACATCAAAGTTTTTTCTTTTTTAATTTTAACCGAAAAAGTAAAAAAATCAAATTTTTTCCTTGTTATTAATAATTGACAGCTTTTTTGCAAAAACCAACTTCAATGTGTTAAGGTTTTACCTCAAATTTACCCCAAAAGATAGATCGGTTGATAGTTCGATTAAATGTTTACCTAAGTATTGGACAAAAATTTCCAAAAAAAAAAAGCCTTCTAATTTTGCTCAAAATTATTAATTCATTTTCTGAACTCCTTAAAAAATTGCTATAAATTGAACATGGAAGTCCAATTTTTTTTTTTTTGAAAAAAGCTTTAAAAATCTTATTTAATAGTAAAAATGTTTATTTAACATAAGTTTCTAGTAAAGTCCAGTAAAAAGTTTATTAATATCAATATTCGAGAAAATTTATAATATGGCAAAGTGAGGTAGCAGATGCCTTCCCAAATGAATCAACATTTTTTTTTCAGTTGTTAACAATTAAGAAAATTGGAAAAAAAATTACTATAGAGTGCTTTTTATAGAGGTATAGAACTTTAAGTTGGCATTACTTTTCAAGGTGGCGACTGATTTAACAGCTGTTAAGTGATTTATTCTCAGTTTGGTTCGGCAATTCATCTTGAATAGACCCACGCCTGAATAGCGCTTGCAAGTAGTGCGCGATACGTTTTCCGCACAGAACCATTATTTTCGAAATAAAATTGCACTATTTGCAAGCCTTGTTCAGGCGTGAGTCTATTCATGATGAATTGCCAAGCCAAACTGAGAATAAACCACTTGATAGCTATTAGATCGGTCACCATCTTGAAAAGTAATGCCAACTTAAAGTTCTATACCTCTATAAAAAACACCCTTTACAAATGCGATTAATTTAAAGAAAATCTTATAATCAATTATCCACTTTGGGTTATGTGAATACCAGAGATGTTTAAAGGAAGCGAGTGTTAATATCTCTCAAAAACTGTTTGTATGTACTTTTATGACTCACTCGATACTACTGCAAATATTTCAACTGTTTTTGAGTACCAGTTTCAATCATACACTCAAAGCTCTTTTATTCCCATGCATCTTAGAAACGAACTAAGTTTGCCATTGAGGTGAAACTGTGAACTTATGTTCTCAAAAATTCTAAAATAATACAAATCTAGAAAGAATTTTTGACCCATAGCCTCATATTGGAACGAATCGGTTGTATGCATATAGTCCTCCGTTAAATTAGATGCTTTTCTAGCAGATTTTTGAGCAAAAATCTCATGTCTGAACGAATCGGTTGCATGGGGGCCATATGATATTGTATTTCGATTTCGATGATTTTCACCATTCAAGAAATGTTTATAAAATACCAAATATATGAATTTTTGCAGTATTTATGATCCAAAATCACAAATCTGAACAAATCGGTTGTATGACAGCTATTAGATTCAATCGACCGATCCTGCTGGTACCGAGAATTACCAAAATTCACCAGCATACTAAGTTTAGTTGAAATAGCTCATAAACTGAGGGATTGATTTGTGTGGAAGCAGCTCTTCATTCATTTACGATCGGTATATATTTGGTTGGATCTATCTATTCTCCTTTTGGTACTTAAATATTTAGGGTCAAAGTTATTATAGTTACTATGTCATATACATGAAAAGCAAATGGGTCGTAGGGGCGCATATTTTTTTGAAAGTATTCACCACAGGCCTCCTATATTCCCTAATAAGCAAGACTTTAACAGCAATATGAAGGAAATATGTGTGGAGTTCTTTTCTAAGCGGTGAACGTATGTATTTAGCACTCAACACAGGCTGTCTAGTTTGCTGACCACATTAGAATCACATAGGAGTGGAGGTATAAGCCTGCCTTGAGATTACATATAAGAGTTGATGAAGATATGCTGCTACACATACTTATGTGGACATATTGCGATATCGACACTTGTTAAATGAAAGGGAAATTTGAAGTTTGAGTCTATAAGCTTTCAAAAGCAAGATCAACAGCTAAAACTGAATGATGACATCTGAAGGCTATTCGCTAGTGACTGTTAGTGTGATGTTTTCAAGTTGTTCCATTTGCTCAACGACAGTTTATGGCAATAACTGGCAACTGTTATGGCCAGAAAAATTACAATAAACCTTAAGTATTGCGCATCGTCATGTCATCATTGTGATTAAAATTTATTTCAATCTCAGAAGAAATTATTGGATTCTTCCAAGCTGGTAACTATGTATGTATGTATATAAAAGAAATATTTTCAGTGTAATATACAACCAAAAATGTCACCTCAAGCTGCATTACTGTTAAAAAATAAATAAAACAACTTAAAAGCGACATGAACGCCTTTAATAAACCGACGAATAGTCTAGCATTTCACCAATTGCTGTACATCATTTACCTTTTATTTGTTAAACTTTGCATGCTTCTCAGTAATAAACACCATTTTCTAAATAGCATATGAGTAACATAAAATGTTTTTAGCAGATATTTATAATAAAGGAAAAACTAGAAGTTTTCGAAACCTAATGAAAACTCTTGCATTTTATTGATAATTTCCAAATTGCGAAAAGCTTTTATGGAGCCAAAAATAACATATTGCACTATTTGCAGATGTAATGATTGTTACGCCAAATTCCATTTGCATTTTCAATCACTCTTCAAATTACTTTTTGTATTGCTTACTAATAATACTTATAGATTTTCTAACAATTGTTTGGCATAAAAATGAAGTAAAGGGTTTAAATTTCCAAGGCAAGAGTATAACTTCATTTTAGAGAGAACATGAAAGGAATCGGACACAGAGCACACTTGTAATGCCTTTGGTGCATCTAGATAATTAAGTCGACAGCAGACTTTTGAGAAAAATTGTTAACCTGCTGATAAAAATAAATATAATATTATAAAGAATCACATATTTTGAAATAAATATTTATAAGTTTTTAGAGTTTTATCAAACTTGAAAATTTAAACCTTACCAAGTTCTTTTCCTTTTTTTGGAAAAAAGTTAATAAACTTGTTGTTTCGGAAAGAAATTTATCTTCAAAAATATGCCTACAGCATCAAATCCGATAAAATATATAAAGAAAGTACGAGGGATGTTTGATAAGTCGCAATTTTTTTTATCTGCGCAGTTACTATAAATATAGCACTACTCCCGACAACCGTTATCAATTAATAGACTGCTATAAAATTTAGAGCAAGCTGTGACATTTAGTTTTGTTTGTTTGACAGAGCTTGAAAGCAGACGCCGTCGTGAATTTTACTCGTTACGAAACCAAGGAAAGAATTGATAAATAATGTGGGAACTCTGTGCCATCAAACCAATGGTTAAGAAGTGATTTGCTGAGTTCCGTAGTGGTTATACCAGTACAAGTGACGCTTAAAGTTCAGGTCGGCCAAAAGAGGTCATCATGCGAGAAATTGTCGATAAATACAAGAAATAATATCAGATTATCGGAGAATGTGTGAGATGACTGAGGCATCTAAACTGAATTGGAGCATCACATTTTGCATAAATATTTACTTACGAAACTACCATTCGTACGATGGGTGTCGAGATTGCTCGCACACGACTATAAGTGCAACCACTTAACCACTGAAAAGAAGTGTTTAGAGATGTTCAACCGAAACTTATAGCTCTTCCAAATTTTACGTGTTAACACAATTTTAATTGGTTCATGTAGTTCCTGTTACACGCTTGAGTTAACAGCTAATTATTAACGGCGTGCTCGGTGTGAAATGCGCTAAACGGTGCACATTTTCACCGGCTGATGTAGCTGTTGCTCCTCTGTTAAATTGTTGCTAAAATAGAATAAAACAAACTTAAATTAAAATGAAACACGGAACAAGAAAATAATACATAATAAAATAAACTACATTATTTAAATATAAAAAGAAATATATTAATATAAAGAAAAAAATGAATTAATTAAATAATAAATAATAAATTAGTAAATGTAATTAAATTATAATAATTTATAATAAATAAAGTAAAATAATATACAGTCAAATTAAATTACATAATAAAAAAGCTAAACAAAATTTCTTTAAATCAATAAAATAAAATTAGGTAAAATAAAATAAAATAAAATAAAATAAGATAAAACAAAATAAAATAAAATAATCTTAAATAATATAAAATAATAAAAAATGATATAAAATAAAATAAAAAATATAACAAAATAAAATAAAATAAGTAAAAATAAAATTAAATACAATAAAAAAAATAAAAAATAAAAATAAAATAAAATAAAATTAAAGTAAAAAACTTACAATAAAAAATAAAAAAATGTTTAAGCATAAAATAAAATATAAAAGTATAAAATAAGATTAAGTAAATTAAAATGAAGTAATATAATATAAAATTTAGTTAATTCACATTAAATTAAATTTGAATTTTAAAAATATATAATATAAAACAATAAAAAAAAAATAAAAAAATTATATAAAGCGAAAAAATGCTTAAAGTAAAAGAAAATGCTTGTATTAATTTAAATAAATAAAAGAAAATGGTATTAAGAAAATTATTAATTTATTTCAAAATTTTTAATTAAACTTAAATTTTTGTGTCAGAAATTTTCCATTATGTACTTAGCTGAAAGTTGTTCATATTGATATTTACGTGGAGTTATATAATTTTTTTTTACTTTTCAAATATTACAATCCAAAAAAAAAAAGCGGTTTGGAGTGGTTGGGCCAGTTGCCAGTCGAAATGCTTGAACGAGTTATCGAAAATTGGACTCAACGGGTGAACCATCTGAGGCGTAGCCACGGCCAACATTTGAAACAGATAATCTTCAAAAAATAAATGATAAAGGATATCCTTTCGATATGATGATAATAAACATTCCCCATTAAACTTGAATTTTCCGTGTTTTTTTCTTTAAAAAAGTAGGGAGCCCCGAAATGGATAACCCTTTATAATCATCTGATTAACGTAAAATACATTATTTTATATGTACGAATAATCACGATTTAAAACACTGGCGTTAACTTTCTGTAAAAATAATGCTTAATACTAAGCGCTTTCTCTTCTCGCGGTCTTTACTTTATTGCGATCCGAAATTAAGCTGCGAGCCATTTTGGCTATTCCTAAATACGCGTCTCTTGTCATCAATATTTGTCATTCGTCTTTCGTTAAGTTTTGCACTGTCCTCTTTTTGTTGCTTTACATTCAGCACTAAAAATATTACATTCAAATTAGCATTTTCATTATTAAATTTGGCCCCACATAAAATATTTTTAATTCGGCCTGTAATTGTATTTGGTTATAAGTAAAATGAGCTGTATTCAAAGGCCTATTTTTTGTTGGAAACATTATTTTTTCATTAAATATTTTGTTATACAACAAAGAAAAAATGGTTGAAGTGACAGCTGTTTCGGAGATCGAGCCCGACAAGCAATCCTACTTATATACATTTCTAAGACTATTAATGCCTGAATGTATGCAGGATTGCAAAATACTCGCTAACCCAACGTTAAGTAAAAAATTAGCGCACTTAATAGTTGTTGGCTAGTAAAAAATTGAATAATACAACAACAGATTACATGGCAGGCGTTGGCTCAGTTGTTAGAGCACTCGCCTGTGATGCCAGAATCCGTCGGTTCGATTCCTGGCAAAAGAAGTCTGATGAGGAGATGAGCTGATCTCCGAAACAGCTGTCACTTCTCTGTCACCATTTTTTCTTTGTTGTATAACAAAATATTCAATGAAAAAATAGTGTTTATAACAAAAAATAGGCCTTTGAATACAGATCATTTTACTTATAACCTAAAATGTTTATATTTCTTTTCTTTTTCACATCAAAATTTTCAATATAGATTTCCATGTTATATGTTTCTTTTTATTAAAATATTGTTATTAATTGTCTTTAAGGATATGATGTATAAATTGCATGCCAAAATATCACGCAGAGAATACCTCAAACCAGCAAACGAATTTCTTAAAAAAAAAATTAATTAATACAGAAAATATAAACTTATGCATATGTG
This sequence comes from Neoceratitis asiatica, assembly GCA_030068015.2. NCBI lineage: Eukaryota > Metazoa > Arthropoda > Insecta > Diptera > Tephritidae > Neoceratitis > Neoceratitis asiatica. The sequence goes on along the minus strand of CM061524.1, from coordinate 60,683,346 downwards.
CGTGCGATATAATAAGATTTATGAGAACTAAGGCATATTGTTTTGTTGATACATATGTTGCGGAAACCATAAGAAATAAAGTTATAAAAAGAAAAATGATCATAGCATTTTGCTTTCGCTTATTTATATTTTACTGAATTGATTATTATGCTTTTTTCTGCCACATGACATATATATACTTTACAAATATATATGTTTCTATTATTGATATGTACATACTCGTATATATATCTATCTCTTGTATAATATATAAGTTCAAACATCTTACAGTGGTTTCTTAGACTAACAATTAATGAGCACACAAATGTTAAGAATAAATTTCTTCATTAGCCCAAATATATTATCTGCAATTAAATGTGTGTGTAGAAGCATGAGCAACTCTTATCTTTGTGCAGTTTTGAACTATTTTCTTCTTCGTCCTTCTTACCATCGAAAGCTTAATTCCTCTCGCAGCTGTTGTACAAAACATGTTAATGCGTTCATTTCATTGCCCTCTTTTGTTCGGGCACTTAAATTAATGATGATTTATATGGTGCGAATGTCATAAGTGTACAGCGTTGCAGGTATGAGGTTAAGATCAAGAACGATGTGTACAAATAAATATACAAATAAATGCACAATAATGTTGTATAATATGTAGTATATAATTTACTAAATATGTTAAAATAATATCGTAGGCCTGTGAGAAAAAATGTTGCATTTCAATCTACATTATTACAAATGTGTAGATTATTTCTTCCATTTCTCGAAACTTAAAAACTAGAATGGTTTTGCTAGCATTTGTTTTTGCATTTAAAAATTATGTTAAATAATCATTGTTAAAGCAGAAACTCGTTTTGGGGCTTATTCTACGCAGTCATGAGAAATAATTGGCGAGTTTTAATTTGTTTTATTGAGATTTCGTCAGCAAGAAGTCTAAGGACTAAACTATACTTAATGAGATCCGAACGAGATCCGAAAACAATACAATGATTTCCAAGATTTTATTAAAGTATATTAATTCAAGACATTATGGGTTAGCCTCACATTGCGTACATAAAGGATCAATCAACAGAAACTCTACTTCATGAATTTATAAATAAAATTGTACAATTTTCATATCACAAACATGACGGAATTTTGGCTTTCCTAGACAAAGATCGAGATCTTAAAGCATTGAAAAGACAACAACCATTTAGTTTTCTATTTCATGTATGTATAAGCAATATATTTTGCAGCTGAATAAAATCGTTACTCATCAACATAAAGATAATAACATCCACCGATTAAGCAGAATTAAAAAACTACATAAACCGAAGGATTCCCCTAGGAAATGTCTTGTCTCCACTTTTATAGGTGGTGACCTTAAACGAAGTGCTACTCCAAATCAGCAAGGATGGAGTGAAAGCTATATCATATCGTGACCTTTCTGGGTAACTTCATTTTTCTTTCCAAAATGAGATTTTCAGTGTAACATATTTTTAGCACTCCTGTTAACTAAAACAGAATATAAAATGTTCATTACGATGATAAAATTATTTCCAGAGGCTTTCGATTTTCTCGTATATACTCGTTCATATCTGAGAACCTCGTATCTGTCATAAATACCACCCGAAACGTTAAGATGACGTTGATATCTTAACAATGAATGTTTGTAATGGTAAATTTGAATAAAACATTAGTATCACTCTGTCGGAATTGAGAGCTTTGCATAACAAAATTGTTCTCAAATAGCAAAAGCCATGTAAAAATTATTTAAGGTTGTATATAGGAAGTGTGATTTTCCAAACGATTATAATTTTTAAGAAATATTTAGTATATACTTATATATATTGCTTTTACAAATACGAGATTATCCCATAAAATAACGATATGCAGACCAGCGCTCGATGATGTTATCAGGGCTGTATTCTTGAACGATCAGTGAGATTATGGAAAGTATTTTACGAAGATTATATTCATGACCTTGACTTAGTAAAACGGAGCTGATGCCATTTACAAATAAAACCAAAATAACTCGATTTCATCTTCCACCAATCAGTGGTACAACAATTCCTCCATCACTTACAACGAAGTTTTTACCCAACTGAAGGCATATACATGCGAGATTTGTTCAAAAAATATGGCGAAGCACCCACACATAGTTCAAAAGGTCTTTCTATATGGCCTTACGGTTAATGAAGAATATTACCTGCAAGTTATGCGCACTTCTTGCTAAGCAATCTTCCAAAAATTACCCGGTTTTGTGGAGAAACACAAATTTACTTAGATTCTTGTCCGCCAGTTTTTGCTAAAAACAATAAAACAATAATAATACTGCAGTCATCTTCTGGTAACCTTTACATCTCTATCTTTCTCTATCCATACGTCTAATAAACTCATCTAGTATCCTCCAAGTGGAAGTAATAGGCATAGAAAAGGACTGTAGAGCTATATATATTTAATACTGCGGGTAGATATAGAAAGCAGCTATATACGTGCATAGCCAAGTGCCATTTGCATACAGTCGCCGGTGATAAGTTCAAGCATCTTCAACTATTACAGGAAAGTTTTAAACTCACTGGCAGGTCAACTCGACATCTCCATAATCTGAGTTCTGGCTGTTGGAACATTTTTGTTAATGAAAGGCTGAGGGTTTGTCGAAAAAAATTCGGAATTCAGCTTCATATACAATTTTAAAAAATATTTCAAAACGGATAAATATCCATGCTCACTTGTAAAATAGCGAAGCATGATAAAGTATGAGCTAAAGACTTACTAAATAGGTTGAAGGAAAGTATGTATAGATTTGCATCCAAAAGAACGGAATATCGGAAATTTTTTAGAGCATTCACTTACAATGGGTCTGCCATATTATAACATTGGTAGTTGTTGCAAACTGGAAGGTAATAAAAAACAGTTTGCCAGTTTCTCTGTGAATGCTCAGCTCTCAAAAAGCTCAATATAGATTACTTTGAATCATCAAGTACCAGAGCTTGAAAAGATTTCCTCAAAACCGGTGTAATTAACTATATTGAGAGCACTCAAACGACTGATGTAGAGATTATTAGAATCGGGGTCATAATCTCTTCGAAAACAATGCTATGTACTTACCTATATATTCGAAAGTTAAAAAAAATCCATGAAGATTTAACCTATTTATTTCATGCCAAACTACTACTACTACATAAACATTTGGAAATACCAAGCGAAACTACATCCTTCTTAACTTGATTTTTCCAACGGAGTGGAGGTCTCTTCATCTGCTTCCATGCGCGTGTACTAACTTTCGAAGCTCTAGTGCTTTAATTCATTTGGAGGACATGACCTAATCAGCGTAGCCGCTGTCTTTTCATTCGCTGAACTATGTCAATACCGTCGTATAACTCATACAGCCCATCGTTCCATCGTCTGTGATATTTGCTTTTGCCAACGCGCAAAGGACCATAAATCTACCGCAAAACCTTTCTATCGAAAACTCCCAGTGTCATCTCTTTGGATGTCGACATCGTCCAGGCTTCTGCCCCATATCTCAGAACAGGAATAATGAGTGACTTGTAGAGTTTAGTATTGGTTCATCGAGAGAGGACTTTACTTTTCAATTGCCTACTCAGTCCAAAGTAGCGCCTGTTGGCAAGATCGAATCTGTTTTGAATTTCAATTCTGACATTGTTGGTGTGGTTGATGATGGTTCCAGGATATACGCAATTATCCACAACTTCATAAATATGACTGTTAGCAGTGACTTGGGAGCCAAGCCGCGAATACGCTGACTGCTTATTTAATGACAAGAGATACTTCGCCTTGCCCTTGTTTACCACGAGACTCACTCGCTTCGATTATTTTTCTAACCTGTCACGCTACTTTATGCTAAAATTTTATGAATTAGAAAGCTTTCGCGAAAATGGACAGATAAATACCCACCTTTGTACTACATATGGGTATACGAACATAGTTGACCATTTTATTTTATTCTATTTATCGAATAACTTCATATACCCTATCAAATAACCATTAATTGTTTGTTGGTTTTACTACTGAGTTAGCTTGCTTGCCAGCAACACTCACCACAAAAGCTGTCGTCCTGTTGAGTCTCACTTTGTGTCGTTTGCGTTAACGTTAGGCACCCATTTGCTATGATTTATTTGCTTTCAATTAATTAAATAATTACTTGCTTTACTGGAGTATTTCGAAAATAATTACAGTCAATCAATAAAGTACGTATACAGTTGCACCATTTGAACATAAGCAATAAAAATATATACAAATCTTTTTGTAACAAAAGGAAAACAGATTTATTTCTAAACAATATATTAGGAACTTCAATTCAGGTACAAAAAATTTACTTAAAAATTATATTTCTTTCAATAATTTAAACTTAAATAAAAATATTTTCAAAACAACGTCAAAAAAGTGTGTATGCAAAATGAAATTAGTACTTCTAAATTAATATTTTTATAAAAAAAATTAAAATAAAATTGGTTTTCAATATTTTGTGGGGTTGCCTTTTTATTTAAGGACCGCTTTTAGTCTCAAATTTATTGAATTCACCAGGTTTCCTGTCACGCTAGGCGGTATGTTCTCCCATTCTTCTGCGAGGATCTTTATCAAGTCATCCGTGCTTGAAATGATGCGTTTTCGAATCTGCCGGTCAAGATGTTCCCATAAATGCTCTATGGGGTTGACATCGGGGGACTGGGGTGGTGTACGAAGTTGCTTCTTGACCTAATATAGGAGCCAATATTTAACAATGGAAGCAGTGTGCTTTGGGTCGTTAGCTTGTTGAAACACAAACGACTCCTGAAGACCAAGCTTGGCGGCACTTTCGTGTAAATTTTTTTTCAAATATCTAAATATTGAAAACGATCCGTAATGCCGTCAATAAACACCAGCTTACCGACCCCAGATGCTGCCATACAACCCCAAACAAAAACGGAGCCACCACCGTGTTTGACTGTGCTCATCAGATTTTGCAGTTGAAGCTCAGAATTCACTTTTCGCCATACCGTCCATCGAATCCATGACAATGAATTTAGATTCATTTGGAAAAATAACTGTGTTCCAGAACATTTTATCAGCTTTTTTGTATTCTTTGGCGAAGGCAATTCTTTTTTTTCGGTTTACTTCGCTAATAAAAGGTTTTCTTACGCATGTTGCGACCATGGTATCTGGCAGTTCGCAGACCTGACGAATCGTTTCAGGATTGCACAGTTTTCCAACCTCATTTTCAATTTCTTTTTGAATCTTGGGAGCTGATTTTTTTAGATTTTCACGCATCTTGCGAACAATAATTCGCTTTTCTGGTGATGTAAATAGGCTACGTCGTCCAGATCTCTGATTGGTTTTGGTATCTCCGTCTCGTTTATATTTCTTAATGACTTTTTGTATCGTTGCATGACTTTTACCAATAATTTCAGCTATTTTCCTCTCAGATTTTTTCTATTTGAACGATTTTATTATCAAATCTTTTAGGTCCTGTGACAATTCTTTTCCCCGCGGTGCCATCACGATTTTGAAAACTCTTTATTAATGATTGTGCTGAAATTTTATTGAAAACTTAATACTTCAATTATATTAAAAAGAAAAACCAGCTTCTATGCTCTCTTACCTTTTGAAGCGCGACGAACCCTATGTACTTTACGTTTTGCATACAAACTTTAATGACATATTTTTTGCACATATCAGAGAACACGTGCTATTAAATCTAACGGTACTTTTAAAAATAGATCATGTTGCATGAAAGCGACAGTTGACATCGGAAGCAACAAAACAGTAAAAAAAATCATTTGTGACGCAGTTAGAGCGAAATATTTCATTTTGAAGTTTCAAATACTCAGTGCATACTTACTTTATTGATACACTGTTTCGTGTTTTGTTTCTCTTAGAATCGTGTGAATATTTTTCGCACTTCGTTAGTATTTATTTTATTAAATTTGCGCTTTCAAAAGAGTAAATTTTGATATTAATATTCAAATTAGTGTTTAACTACCCACCAATTATTTCCTTAGACGGGTCCTTAAAGAGTGTATTGATATAAAGTATATATGCTGATGTGCCTATGGATATTTACACCTCTCCCCAATTTCCTTGATTCTAAGCTTGGAAAAATGAATCAACCCCTCATGTTGACGTTTTGCAGTCAAGATGTTACGTGAATATTAATTATGTTAATTAAAATAAATGACTTTTTGCGATTTTATGTGAAAATGAATGAATCAAAACCCCCAAAAAGGAAGCGAAAATCAACGTGATAAGTGTCGCGCCATACCGCATTTATTATGTAATAATTTTGGTGGACACGCGCATTTTTGATTGATGTTAACTGAAATTCAACTAGAATTATTAAAATAATTTATGATGTCATTAATTCGTAGTTTACTCAACGGTATGTTTAAGAAGAATAATTAATAAGTAAAAATTTTTGGAAATAAAATAATAAACCCATAGAGCATAAAACTCTTTAGCGTGGTTAAAGGAATCGGTTCTTGGGAATCTTACAAAAATTTCCTAGATATTTCAAGAAAAGCTGTCAGATAAGCATAAAGAGAATCACGAAAACCTGCTATAGTGGCATAGATGTACATTCAGAGGTATACGAACCAAAGAAGTTTTTTTTTTTCAACTAGCCCCAACTTCATCTAGAAGCCAGATAGTGAATGATCTATAACGACGAATTACTGGACCATCTTATATAAAGGGTGATCCAAGTAGATGTACTTTTTTCTATACCCTTTTTTTGACAGATCGCGTGTGAGTCGTGTCAAGCTGTCATGTTATTTTTGCTTGGCATTTCATCATGGAAAGACTTACGCCTGAACAAATTCTACAAGTCATTCAATTTTATTACGAAAATTCAAGTTCTGTAAAGAATGTGTTTGCCGCGCTTCGCTCAACTTATGGTCAACACAATCGGCCAACTGAGCGTACTTTTTGCAACACCATCACCCATCGCATTTGGGACAAATAACAACCTGAAGGTATTCAACAGCTGCAATTTTACGCAGAAAAAAACAACGGTTTGGAGTGGTTTGTGGGCCGGTGGAATCATCGGTCCATATTTCTTGAAAAATGATGCCGATGAGAACGTAACCGTTGACTGTTTGATACCTAAAATTGCAGCTCGTGATCTCGCAAAATTTGGTTTCAACAAGACGGTGGCACTTCCAACACAACGCATTAATCAATGGATTTATTGAGAAATCACTTCGGGGAGCAAATAATTTCACGTTTTGGGCCGATCGATTGGCCACCAAGATCGTGTGATATCACACCGTTTGACTTTTTCCTGTGTGGATATGTAAAAACTAAAGTTTATGCGGACAATTCCGCTTAGACATGTTCGAATGATTCATCAAAAATTGAACTCAGCGGATGGACTATATAAGACGTAGCCGCGGCCAACTTTTGAAAGAAATAATCTTCAAAAAATGAATTCTAAAGAATATTCTTTCGAATGATAAAAAGCATTTCCCATTATTTGAATTTTCTGGGTTTTTTTTAAGTAGCGAACCTTAAAATGGATAACCCTTTATACCCACTTTCCATCTTAAAATAAATCGATATAAATGTGATATTTTTAATGTGTTTATCGGAAAAAATTTGATAAAGCAGTAAAACCTTCAGTGGAGTCACTCCAAAATATTCTGCTTCGGATTTTGCTGTAATCCAACGTCTGCTCACCAGAGGTTTAACAGTCGGTCTTAAAGCAATCGGCTTGCTATATAAGTATGTGTAAAATTTATATTTACTCGCTGTGCGTTAGGCTGGCGAGCAGCCACATAGAAACCAGCTCCAATAAAATAGCTAACAACGCCACGAAACACTCCATTTCCGATGACGATCCTTGCAATTGTTTTAAGGATCACAATTTGAAGACATTCAGATATTCAATATTCCCAAATGTTTTAAAAAACCCGTGAAATATAACATAATAAGAGAACTTGCCTCTACTCCGCTATGTCAGAATTTGGTATCACCACAAAATTCGTTCGGCTGTAAACCAACATCAAACCAGAGCTTAAAACCAGGCTTTTGGATACTACTAATCACTCCGTAAGTTTTGCTGTCAACCAATAGTAGAAATATATCAAACAATTTTTATTACATTTTACGTTAAAAATAAAATGAAGTGGTCCGAGGTATATGCTGACTGTGGCCTTCGGTGAGTCCACTTTGTCTTAAAAAAAGTTCATAAGTGTTACACGAGCTTTACGGAAGGTCGACAAGATGTTGATGACGATGAGCGTCCTGGAGGTGCAACCACGTCAACAAACCAAGAAACCATCGAAACAATGAAAATTTTTTTTATTGAAACTATTAGGGAAGTTTCAAATAATGCTGGTAAATCAATCGGCTCATGACATTAAATTTACTCGAATGTTTTGGGCATAAAACGTGTGGCAGCGAAGTTTGTTCTGAAATTGCTAAAATTTGAGCAAACGCAATGTACTATTGCTTAGAAGTTTTTGAATGACGTTAACAACGATGCGGGTTTGCCCAAACGGATCATAACTGGTGACGAAATGTGGGTACATGATTATGACGTCGAAACTAAGGCCCATCCATCCCAATTGAAGCTGCCAGATGAGCCAAAACCGAAAAAGGCACGCCAAGTTCGATCAAATGTGAAGGTTTTGCACAATCTTTTCTTTGATTATAATAGTGTGATGCATAATGAGTTCCTGCCAAAAGGTCGTACAGTTCCTGTGGAAGATGGTATTGTGGAAAAACAAATCGTTGATTCTGCATCTCGATAATGCACCAGTTCACATATCAATGCTTATTCGTGATTTGTTTGGCCAAAACCAAAACCGTAATCATGCCTCAACCACCGTATTCACCAGATTTGGCTCCCTGCTTTCTTTTTTCTTTTCCTAAAACTAGAACTAAAGAAGCCAATGAAAGGAAAGCGTTTTGCCACAATTAATGATATGAAGTTGGAATCGAAGAAAGAACTGATGGCCATACCAAAAAGTGTAATTCAGAAGTGCTTCGAAGATTGGAAAAAGCGTTGGCATAAATATATTATATCCGAGGGGGATTACTTTAAAGGGGACAAAATAGATATTTATAAATAAATAAGTATTTTTAAGAAAAAATCAAAATTCACCTTTTCCTTTGAGCACACCTCGTTTTTTAGATAACTATAGAACCTCCAAAAGATGACAATTATAATGTACCGAATCATCCCGTGTGTACCCAGCTTTCCGTCAAACCGTTCAAATGTTTTCAAATAATTAACTTCTAAGAAGGATAGCATATGTTACACTGGACACATTAAACAATTTAAAAAATATATATAATACAAAATTAATTTAATCATTAATAAAAGTTTATGAAGAAACTCCTAGCCGTCAGATATTCTAAAGAGAATAAGTTTTAATTATCTTTTCATACTTTTAGCAGACGTAAGTGCTCTCGCGCTAATTAGAAAACCCCACACAACCTTCGTAAAGAACGCAGTGTGATTTTATATTGAAGAAAAATGATGAATTATGTTGATACTTAACCTAAGGAAGCGGCAACAATTTGTCTTGCATTTGTCATAATATTTGCGACAGCAAGGATGAAGTTGTCGTTCAGTACAAAAAACAACAAGCACAAGAAGTGAAAAGGAGACAGAAAAAAGTACGTCTATAAATAATTTACTGTTATATATGTGATTAGTATATACTCAAACCAATCTAGTACTTGTCGCAAGAGTTTTGCAAAATTTTATTTATATTTTTATTTCAATAACAAATGTCTTTGCCTACTTGGCATTGATATGAAATGTATCCTTGCTGGATTTTTATTTGGCACTTTTAATGTGTTTTGTTGCTCGCATTTTTATTTTATTTTTTTTTTATCATAGAGAGTTAAATTGTTTTTTAAGCATTTTCTTACACATGGAGATCGTCTATCATGTCTCCTGCAAAAACTTCAAATTTCCAAAGACAATTCACTAATTTGTTGCATTCCTCAACATCGAGACAAATTTTGTATGACAAATTTTTCATAAACGTAGACACCATATATAAATATATGCACATATAATACTTGCCTGAAGTGAAGTGAACAAATATGCATACTCTTAGATGCTAAACCAAAAACAAGTATTTACAAGTGTCTACATCCACCAACGGCTAACAGAGCTGACAATATTGATCACTTCTTTTACAACAACGGTGGGTGGCTGAGCTATAATAATTTCTATTTACAACCATTCAGAGAATGTAATTATAAATGTGAAAAGAAATGACAAATTTTACAGCGACGTATAAGATAACAAAGCGTGTTGACCGAGCACTGCTGTGTCGGTACGATGGTCTCTCCATAGTTGCCCTCTCCCCACCAAACTAAGAGTTTCGGCAACAAAAGTATTCGTGTGTAAATAAAATTAAATGGTTTTCACAAGAATGCATTTATCTAAATATGCTAAATATGTACATTTAAATGCATTATTATTAAAGTTTATCAATTAATTAAGTACTTTTTTTCTTTTGCAGCCAAAATTTGTGAAATTCGCAGAGACACATAATTGATACGAGACATGTTCCTTTCGAAAATATTTAATATGAAAAAAGAATACTCTTACATATACTCTTAATAAAATAAGGCAAAACAAAATAAAAAAATTTAAAAAAATTTGAAGAAATGTTTTAAGTTATATTTAGATAATTTCGTCTATTTTGGAACGAGCAACAACACCATTGTTGAAATGCAAATCCATCGCAGAATCATTCTTGACAACCGATTTTACTTTGGACTGAGTATATAGAGTCCTGCCTCAATGAACCAAAACCAAATTCTACAAGTCACATGTCATTCCCGTCTTGATATTTGGACAATGACAGCATCTGATGAGTTTTTCGTAAAACTTCGCTGTTAGATTGATCAGATGGAGAAGGACTTTACAGCTCTTGCTAATTCCAAATGACACCATATAGCGAAAATAATAAAGGAATGGCTGGTGTTAAATCGGATTTAATCGCGTAAGCTTTGTCTACGACAGTAAAGAAGAAGAAGGAAATAATTATCTCCATGAAGGAAATAGGAAAAATAAAATAAAATATTAACACATAAAATAAAATTAATTAGAACAAAGCAACACAACAAAAATTAAATAAAATTAAATAATATAAAACAAAATAAAACAAAATATAATAAAATAAAATTAAAATAAAATAAATAAATTTAAGTAAAATAAAATATAATTAAAAAAAAATAAAGTAAAATAAAATAATATGAAATAAAATAAAATAAAATAATATAATATAAAATAAAAATAAAAATTTATAATCAAAATTAAAAATTAAAATAAAATTAAATTAAATTTAAAAAAAAAATTAAAAAAATTAAAAAATATATAAAAATTAAATGAGCAAATAAAAAAATAAAAGAAAAAAAATAAAAAAAAATAAAAAATTAAATAAGAATAATAAAAAAGTAAAAAATATAAATAAAATAAAATTAAAAAAAATTAAAAAAATAATTTAAAAAAAAATAAAAAAATAAAAAATAAAAAATAAAAAAAAAATAAAAAAAAATAAAAAATTAAATATAATAAAATAAAATAAATAAATAAAATAAAATAAATAAATTAAATTAAATTAAATAAAGTACATTTGGGTTCATTTAATTCTTTGCAGATTTCGTAATCCAAGTATTTTTCACCTTCTGCAGTCATTTTCCTCTTCAGTTTATCAGGTGGTGTTAATTTTATTATTATTATTTTATTTTAAATACTAAATTCCTTATTCTTTTTTATTTATTGTTGGTTTATTTTACTTCCAAATTATTTAATGAAAGTACTTGCCGCATTTTTAATGAAATATATCACATTTTTTCTTTACTCATTTTATTACATCTTTTTCGTCTATATATGTTTCACCTAAACAAAGGGGTTTTAGGCGCAATCTTCTTTTTAACTTGCACCATTGGGTAATTTACTTAGATTTTTTGGTTACAAATGACCTGAGACTTATGTTAAGTGCGAAACTACTTCGATGTGTCCGAAGATAAAGACAAAAAATTACATATAAGCTACGGAAAAATTAATTAAAAAATATTGCATAAGGCAAATAAATTTGATAATTTTTATCTCTCTGGGGTAGGTAGTATTATAACTTGAATTAAGTGAGTTCCGAAAAAAAAAATGATGTTCAGTTTTATATAAAAACTCCAAAAGCTTTAAAACTCTATATAGTTACAAATTATAATTTGTTTTGGTAATTATAAGAAAATAGTTGAAATCGTTTATATTAAAGTAAAGTTTTGAGCAAAAATCTCTTACCAAGTTAAGTTAATGCTAACGTATAACATAATTTATTTTAAAGTTCTAGAAATGATTTTTTTTGATGGTTAAGCATGGAGCTTTTATTCAGTCTTATAGGTAATATATTTCTCATATCTCAATGAACATATATGACTACTATATACATATAAGTAATTAATCAGAAGGCAGAGAACTTACAAAAAAGTACTATTATGTATAAATTTTTAATATATTATATTTTTTCATTTATTAACATCATTGCGCACTGCCATTCGGAAGGCCTGGGTTCGAGCCCAGGTTCGAGCAATATCCAAAATTATAGAAATTAAATTTTTCTAATTGCGGTCGCCCTCCGGCAGGGAATGTCAAGCCCTCCGAGCGTATTTATGGCATGAAATAAAGCTCCTCATAAAAATCTATCAGCCGTTCGGAGGCGGCTTAGAATAAACTGTAGGTCCCTCCATTTGTTGGTAAAAACATCAAGACGCAAAACCACAAATTGGAGGAGGAGCTCGGCCGAAAATCGCTTCAGCGGTTACAAAGCGCCAAATATATATATATATATATATATATATATATAATCTTTTTACTCCACACATCCTTTAATGTATCACTCTTCTGGGTTGAGTTGCTCTCACACAGTTCAGTGAATGTGTTATTCCTTTAATAACAACGTATTGAGTGAAAGAGCATACCACTCTTGTTTAAATATATACAACACAACGAACTATTGTTGTTCTCAACAAAAATCAACATTGTGCTCGCTACTCGTTCACTCACAGGATATGTTGCGATAAACAAAACTGACCTACATTAAGTTGTTTTATATTGAAACTACATATGTATTTAATACTTTATTTTTTGACAGCGGAAAAAAATTTGTATGTATGCGACAAGTAATTATCTGCAAATATTGTACAGTGTTAAATAAAAAAAAAATACAGAATTAAAATAAAACATGTTTTAAAAAACTCGTGAACATATTTTGAAAAATACTTTAGAATTTGGTTATCAGGTAAAATTCAAAATATTGATATTTAAATGTACTACTGTGAGAAATCAAATTGCTGGGCATCGCTATGTGTTTAAAAAGTTTTCTATACAAAATTTTTTAATTACAAAATTTTCTACAAAACTCATAAAAACAATTTTTACAAATTTATTTTAATGTTTATAATTATTGCTTTTAAACGCGTTAATTTTTGACTAAAATTTTGAATATCTCAGAATAAACGAGAGTTTAAAATAATTTCTTTGAAAGCTCATAAATTCTTTAAAGGCAAACTAAACTTTTGTAAATATTTTTATGAAAACAAATACAATTTACAGAAATTATTTTTATTGTTTTTTTATTAAAAACAAACTATATTAGTTTATATATTCCACAATACCTTATGAGTGCTCTATGCAGTGTGTGCTGTATGTTTACTTCTTTAAAGTGAAATGCATTGAAATATTCTCTTTTCTTTGTTCGCTCTTTTTTCACTCTCTAAAATTTTCTAACACATTTTCTATGGAAAAATTCTCAGTTCGTTCATCGGTAGTTAGCTAAGTGAGAACTTTTGCTCTCTTCTGCTACCGATTTCATGAACTTGTTGTAAAAACGTTGATGTGCCGACTTCGTGAGTTGTTTTTATTTAAACCTTTTTTCGACAAATTTCATTCGTCGCTTGTAAACAGTTGACTTCGTAAGCGAATCGACAACGATTTTCGAATTTTCGTTCATTACAAACATGCTAGTTTCGCTGACAATTTCGACAAGATTCGCTTGTATAATGAGGAAGTTTACTTGAATGGAGGCATTCCTCATTGTTGCGGTAACAGACGCTCTGATGGTGTACGCGTAAATGTTCAGATATTTTTGCAAAACACAGCCGGTAAAAACTACTACATTAAAGAATGCTAAACAAATTTATATTGTGGCAATGCAAGATGGATTTTGATGAGGTGCTTATAATGCACAGGAAGTGTTGCAAATGAGATTGGATTACATTGTTGTTAAATACTTAAGTTAAATATAAATACAGTGCAAATATTCGTTCTGTCATTCTTATAGGTTTTTGAAGTTTCCGCTATTTTTCTTAAAGCCTTTAAAAACAACACTATATATTTTATATTTTCAGCTAAGAAATAACACTTCATAGCATATTCATCTAATCGTGTAAATCGTGTCTGATAAATTAATTGATCTCAGAAACATTTTATTTTGTACTAGCACACTCGGCCACACTCCTTTTGACTTTCTTCTACTCTGTTCAATTTATATGTTATAATTAGTTTTAAATAGAGGAGAAAGGTATTTTTTATTCACTTAATGATCTAATCTAGCTATATATATATATATATATATATATATATATATATATATATATATATATATATATATATATATATTCAAATATTTGGCGTTTATATATTTCAGCTGCTCCGTTATTTTTACCACCTTAGGAGGTGCGTACCAGACACTGTCAGATATTAGTTCCTATACAGTGTCTTCTATGAATATATGAATTTAAATGAATCTAAGGCTGCCAAAGGCAACTTTTTTAACCTATTGTAGCCGCATTATAATAATAACATGGGTGCCAAACAAAACTACTCGCATTATATTAATTGTACGTTTGTATCCAAATCATACTAATTCGTCTACCTGCTCTACCTGATCTATCATCCCTCTCTGGAAGAAAGTCTATATACTAATCTACGAAAAAAGCTGCGAACGGAATAATCAAGAAAATTAAAATTGGTACTTGGTCCACCTAATTCTTTCGAATAGTTCGGATCCATTTACTTGAAACAATTTTCTTTACAAGAAGAAAAAAAAATATTTTTGGCTTGATCTGGTGAAATTTTATACGCATGTATTTTTTAGCCTATATATACTTATACAGTTTATATTAAACTAACATAAAAGTCTCTATGTATCAAATATCAAGTAAATCGAACCATGTATACGCTTCTTTCGAATACAACCTTTTTTCTTACAAAGCTTGCCGGAAACCATACACAAATTGGCTAATTATTGGTGCAATTTGTAGGGCAGGTTCGTAAGTCCCAGAAAAAAACATACAAAGAAACGTAAAAAGATTTCAGATTGGGTAAAGGTAATGAGTAATTAATTAAATTAGAACGAAACTAGGCATTGAAGATGGCGGAACGCCGAAATTGGTTTGTCGAAAAACCAAAACGGACAAGAAATGACGGAAAATCGTTCCATTATAAATCAACTTACCACCCTGTCGGAAGATCAGCAAAAGGAAGTAAAACTGGTTCTGTTCAAAAGGAAGTACAAAATTTCTGCTTGGATCAAACCAAAGGTAAGAAAATTTACTCTCTCACCTGCTCTCTCGCGCTGGATTTTTCTTGCGATTGTTAGCCAATACTTTTCTACAGTGCTCTAGTATGGTGGAAGGCTACGTACAAATGCAAATATCGGGATAGGCCTAACTATCAAAAGTCAGCATCACCTGGGTTCTCAAAATAACACCATCTGAAGCGCCTCATGTGGTTCGAACATTACAGTAACAACTTATTAGCTAAAATGAGGGCATTCTTAACTATACGCTTTTAGGTAAATGAAAATCAAGATATACAGGTACAGCAGTACAGCGTTTTCCCTAAGTGTACGAATGAACTACGTAATCCAACGCCTGACTTTCGCGAAGCTGCTGTCGCTACAATAAACTGGAACGGTTGAAATACTGGTCTGAGGTAAGCAGACAAAACTCTCCATATTTTTACAGATGGTTCTAAAATTAATAAAGAAGGGGTATCTTCCAAGCCAAAATATTTGCTATAAAAATGCAGCAATGCTACTGTGCAGGGCTTCAAAGGAAGAGAATACACATTCATGTAAATGGTTAAGCGGCCATTAAATCCTTAAGTCTTAGCAGAAAAATATCCGACTGCTAGTAAGACTATTAACGGAGCACTACCTTTTAGCGTCGCATGATTTTAATTTGGGTCTGATAAAGGACAAGAGGAAATGTGTGGAGGAAGTGAATGAATCACGTTATGTGAGAGTGTTTGTCTACCGAAACAAAGTTTATGCTTATTTTGCATTGTGCAAGGCCTTCAGTCGGCAATGAATAAAGGGCCAAAATACTACTTCAATTTACCAAGAAAACAGCCATATTTCTCAAACTAGAGGCAGGATAATGACTGTAGCAGTACCAAAACTTACCCTTTGGGAATGGTACTACTGAAAGAGTCATATAAATTTGTAAAGGAAACTCCAACCGCATGGGCGGAAAAGGAGGATGATTTCCAGAGAAAGCATAATTTTTTACATAATAGTCCGATTTTGATAATTAATAAAGGGTTAAGTAAACCTCTTAGTTATTGGTTACACAAAAATTTGGAAACAAACGCTAAAAACTAGTCATTCGCGACGCGTCAAGATTGATTTTCTGAGAATGTGTACCCAGCAAAACATTCGCTTCAAACACGAAAGGCTTGCATGGAAGATTAGAATGAGTAAGCAATTTGACTTTTTCGATAACAGAGCTTGTAATGCTAAACATTGCAGTATTGTAAACTTTGAAAAATTGTATTTATCATAAATTTGCATTTTATAGAAACCATTTTGCATATTCACTAGACGAAAATTTAGAAAAATAAGGAAATAGGCCTCGGATATTCGTACTAATTTCAATTGAAATATTTCCTTTAAGCCACTTGCTGTTTTAATTAAAACTTTGGCAAATATTTTATTCTTATTTATTACAGAACTTTCGACTATGCAGGTGTCGTATAAGGGGTGTTCTTTTAGACGTGCGGATTGGAATGAGACCATACTTATTTCGGAGTTAGTCTTTTTGACTTGATTTATACTCACTTTAGTTTGCGATTTCATAATGTCAAGACTGACATATATTCGTCGAGTTTTTGCTGACATATGGACCCAATGGTTACAAAAAAAGTCGAAAATTTATTCTCTTGGCTGGAATTTAATCCTCAATTTTCACAAATTAATGGTAAATCCAGTAAAACCATATATATATATATATATATATATATATATATATATATATTTGACGCTTTGTAACCGCTGAAGCGATTTGTGGCTTTGTGTCTTAATGTTTTCACCAACGAATGGAGGGACCTACAGTTTATTCTAAGCCGCCTCCGAGCGACCGATGAATTTTTATGAGGAGCTTTTATTTTATGCCCGAAAAATACTTGGACGGCTTGACTTTCCCTACCGAGGGGCGACCACAATTCGAAAAAATAATTTTCGATGATTGTGGATGTTGCTCGAACCTGGACTCGAACCCAGGCCTTCCAAATACGCAATGCTAACAACTCGGCTATTGCGGCCGCCATCAGTAAAACCAAATATCTTAAGAAAACATCCTTTATATATATAAAATCCTCGTGCCAGTGTTTGACTCCTTCGAAATGGCTTTATCAATTAATATGAAATTTTTTTTTTATTCGGTAGGTCTGAGGGTGAGATGTAAATTATTTTTCACACCGGGAAGTGGATTGGAGGAACTGACCTTGAAAAAAATCATGTTCATGTTGCGACCTACTAGAAATTCAGTGTATAGGTAGCCTAGCTTGAATACTACTTTTTCTTCTAGAAAATGGATTGATTGACTAAAAAAATAGTAAATATTATTTAAATTTAACTTAGTAAAAGATTCTTTTTTTCGTCATTGAAGCAAAAAAAATGTTAAGCGTAAAATAAATTTTTTTGTTAAGAAAGCATAACTGTTAAAAATATAAATGAACAACTTTAATATGGTAGCAATCTTTTTTTTTTGAAATTTTACGGATTCCTAGAGTCTGAAATATTGTATAAAAATATCAATCTTTCATTTATTCTAACATTGTCATGTTATTTTTTAGGCTTAAACTCAGGCGTCGAGAAACAGTTTCACTTTTAAGGTCGGTATGCAGCTCCAATGAAAACCAAAAACTCCATATAAAAAAGTGCAAAATAACGATGCGCGAAAATTTTTTTTTAGGAAACAGTACGCATTTCGATCGTAAAAAACTCCAGTTTCTACTGCCTATTTCTAAAGTTTTTGAACAAATACGAAAGCACAGCAACACAGTTTTCCGAGCGTAAAAAATAGTTTCATATATATTTCGCGAGAAACAAAGAGGAATTTTCAAACGTATTAAATAAAGGAAGCTTATAAGGCAATTTATGTAATGTTTTTAGTTTTTTCATCAATTTCTACACCTATTATTTATTTTCAGCCATGAAAAAGGTAAGAATACATAATCAGTGGCAAATATTACAGCGCTCTACTCAAGTTATTAGTTTTGTTTATTTACATTTGCATATCTTCTTCCTTTGTAAAGAGACGATCGCAATAGAAAATCATCTATCAAATTTCCGTGCCTAATACATTTTTCCATCCTCGAAATATATGAGTTTCTTTCGCTAGAAGTGCATACCGACCTTTATCTGCTAACTTTTGCTGGGTAGTCCAAAATTAGCCCTTTAATCAAAAGCGATTTCCTTTTCACAGCCCATGAATGCTTTGACAGCAGTTCGCCCCACTAGTTGACTTCGGCGATTTTATATTGTCGCTTATTGTCTTATCTAGCTGTTTATTTTTATGCTTCAACCCATTAGCAGCACTTGCAAAGGATTGTTAGAATTACACTCTTTCTACTAGCTGTCGCTATACATATACGAGTACATAACTGTGAATGCATGAAAACAGAACGACACTGCCATGCGAAACATGATAACCAACCGCCTTTCACGGTTTTTTATCACATGCTTTTAACCAATATTTCCACTATCATACTTTACTCCTTCGTGGCGCTTTGCTGCTGCCAATTGTAATGACGTTTACGTAAAAGAAGGTCAATGTCGCATTGTTCCGCTTTTTTGTTTGATTACTTACATATATATACTTTTATTTGTTAATATTATTTTTTAGCATATTTACTATACTTGTACAATACATTGCTTTTTGGCTACTTCAAAAATTGTCCGTTGAGATTTTTATCCCAATTTGTTGTGCATGCTTTTAAATTGTTTAAGCAAATAGGGGAGTTATCTTTTTTATTTTAAATTTTTGAATTATAAAAATTTTCCCTATTCAAATTTTTTTTTACAAATTTCGAATCCATAAACACACTGCAACACACTGCACCTAGCAACAGCGACTACTACGCAGCTACTGCTTTATATTCAACTTAGAATATAAGCATATTAATGCAGATAGCATATAAAGAAAGATACTAGTTCTTAAATAGAATACAACTGGTATATATTTTGCACAAACTAGCTCATTTTGCATCATTTTCTCTTTTACACTCACCATTAGCAAAGTTTTTGTTCTTAGCTAGTATAAAGTTTCCATACTAATGGACAATTGACATTTTACTTGACATCGCCGTTAAAGTACCAACCGTAAAAAAATCGAGTCGCTAACATGACAAAATAATGGGTGTTGAACCAATTGATATAAAAATGCCTATTAGAAGCATTCTAATTCTTTACAATTATTTTTTTTTGTGGCGTACTTCTCTCAAAGTTATAGTTATAAACTTCGTTGGTTTTTTTTCATCTAGTTTGTTTCTTTCCGCTATTTTCTAATCTTTACTTCCTTCATTATACTGCCCTTGCTGTTTGGCGGCTATTGTTTGGTATTGTATTAATTATTACCAGTCATCTGTCAAGCTGATTTCCGTATTTCATACCTGTTCATGATCATTTCATTGTAATTTTCTGCTTTCAGTTTTCTGTCTTTGCTTGTATTATTTTGATTGTTAAAAAAAATAATTATATAACCATAAATCATAATCACTATAATGAAATATGTTCGGTCATCACAGTTAACCTCAAATTAAATTAATTAAATCTAAGAGCAATGAACTGACTCCAAGGCATCCAGGTAGGAAGATATTGCCTAGTCTATATACCTAATCTACATATGTATTGAGTACTTTAATTTTCATAATATGATTTTAGTTCCTATTCTATAATAAAATATTTGTAATTGAGCACAAATATCTGTTTTCAAAAAATTAAGTTTTTTCTAGTCCAAATATAATTCCTTAATTTTCTACAGGACATTTGATATTAAAGTATACTAACAAACTCAAATTCAAAATAAATAGCTTGTTTTTGTATTTATGCTTATTTGATTAATGTTTATCGCACTGCATTGAAAGTTCAATATCATTATATGATATGATTATTAATGGAACTATGAATAAAATATATTAATTATGAACTGCCGCTATAATCAGCACATATCGCTAATGTTGCAACTATTTCGGCCGTCAAACGTTATAAGATATACTACTGAATGTATGCTAGAGCTAATAGTATAAACGATGAAATCAAGTCTACTTCTGCACTGTGATTTATTTAATTACTTTATATTTTTATTTTATTTTTTATATTTCATTTTATATTTTTTTAATATATTTATTTCTTTTATTTTTATTATACTTGTTTCGTTTACAATTTTTTTATTTTTTTCATTTTTTTTATTTTTTTACTATATTTTACTTCTATTTTTTGTTCATTTAATAATTTTATATATTTGTTTATATTTATTTATTTGTTTTTTTTTGGAGTAATTTATTTAAATTTTTTAATTATATTTTTAACTTATAATTTTTTTTTTAATTTTTTTTTTAAACAATTGTTTTGTTCTTATTTTGCTTTAAATTTCTTTAATTGTATTTTTTTTCATTTTAACATTTTTTAATTTATATTATTTTTTTTTACAAGTAATTTTATTTAATTGTATTTAATATAATTGAATTAATTAATTTTTGAATTTCATTTTAATTTCTTTTAACTTTTTCTTTAATTGTATCTTTTTTCTTTCATTATAGTTTTATTTCTTTATATTATTTTATTTTATTTTAATTTGATTTAATTTGATATATATAATTTATTTATTTTTTATTTTTATTTTTTTTATTTGTATTTTATTTCTTTCTTCATTTTCTTTAATTTAAATTTACATATATTATATATTTTTTAATTTATTTTGGTTTTATTTAATTTATTTTAATATAATTTTATCTTTTTTAATTTTTTAAATTGTATTTTAATAAAATGTTTTATTTAATTTTTCTTTAATCGTATTTTTTCACTTAATTTTATTTAATTTTTTATACCATTTTAATTTTTTTTTAAACTTGGTTTATTATAATACTTTTTTTTTATATTTTTATATTTTTTTCATTTTAATTTTATATAAATTTAATTTTTTATTTTCTTTTATTTCATTTTAATTGTATTTTTTTTTCGTCTATTTAGTTTATTTTTTTTTAATTTATTTTTTTTTTTATATTTTTTAATATTATTTATTTTTATTTACTGCATATTAATTTATTTTAATTTATTTCCATATAATAGCTTTTTGAGTTCGCGCGGTTTACTTATAATCGTCTAATTCTTTTTGAATTGTAATACATTTTTCATCCGTTTTCTAATTATTTCGAATCATTTCTTTGATTATTTTCTAAGCATATAGAGGTCAAAAATTTTTTTGGTTCAGTGACTGTGTATTTACATATTCAAAGAGTTTTTTTTATTTTTGAACATAAAATCATAGTACAAATTTTAGTATAATAGTATATGATATGTTTGAGATTTCAAACAACAAGCTGTTTGCCTTACAAGGAAGTTCCGTAACCAGAATCTGCAAACAAAAGAAGAAAATCAAATTAATTAAGTGCTACAGATACTTTGGATCACACAAGCACCCAAGCGCTACAGTTGTTGCTAATGGTATCAACTACAAAATTTTGAGGATACGCAGCTTCTCAACGTTTGTTTGAATGACTGGAATTTTCACATTAAAATATGTTCTAAAATTAAAACAAAAAATGAAATAAAATTAATTCCAAATCATTTTCAAATTAATATAAAAATTATTTTCGAAACCTAAAAGTATTTTATATTAAAAGATTTCAATTGAAGTATCAATTTCAAACATTGAATTCCAACTAGTCCTTTGCCATCTTCATCTGTTTTTTTTTTTTTTTCAGATTGGATGAGTAATTAGGTCCTTTTTCAATGAAAATTATGGTTTATATCATAAGAAAAATTAATTAGATATTAAAACTCGCATAGACAATAACAATTTGAGTATTTTTATTAATATTCTTAATAAAAATTAGCTTTAGTAAACCCAAGCTAAATATATTTACAAGTATGTTTCCACATAAAATAGCATGACAAGAGGTCTGTTCTTCAAAGTATCTTTCTCATTTTGATAAAAAATAATTTTTCGGAGCATTTGATTTATTTTTACAAATTTATTTCGAATTTATTTCTTTATTTATTTTTTAGATTTAAGCTCTAAATGAAAATTGAATCCTTTTATTTGTTTCATTTATCTACTAAGTATTTCGGCTGAAAGGATTATTATTGTTATTTTTTTCAATTTCCAGTTTTTTTTGTATTACTGATTTAAATTTATTTGTCTCTTCCTTTAAGATATCTGCTTTGAAGTGTTTTGCAATAAAAAAATTTAAAATTTGTTTTATTCCTTTGTGGCAGTCGTTCAACTGCTTCCTGCCGCCACTTTAGTGTGTAAAATTTATTTACGTTTATTTTTTACATTTTAATTTCATATGCGTGCATATGCGCTACTTTGGTAGTACTTATGAATATATATATATAAGTATAAGTCAGCTGTCTTTGCCACATTGAGGCATCTGCTGTTTATGACTGTTTCTATATTATTATATACAATAGCATTAAATATTCTAAATAAAAATAAGAGTGTGGTAATGAGAAAAGGGAGAATGCAGTTATATATTCTACTGAGAAGAGTAGAGTTTTTCATTAATATCTGAAAGACGGGTTTAAGTGTGAGGCTGTATTCTTCTTGAAAAAAATCACTGTGCAGCATTGTGAGTCATCCAGGAGAAATAAGAGCCAAGTCATCACAAATTTTATGTAATACAATATAGAATATGCTGCGGAAGGTACCGTTTGCATCCAAAAGCTCCACACCCTATGTATGTAAAATAGCTAATTTCAAAAATTTATCTTACGCCCCAGAATCTGCACAGAACTGTCATCTCCGTGATAAGTCCACTGCTCTAAGAGGATGAAGTAATATGTTGACTCGCAATTGTGAAGTAAACAATAATGGTAATATTGAAAGGACTGTGTTGATATGTATTAAAGATGCGCCTAGACCGTTTGCCTTTATATTCTGCCTTTACAATTGGAAGAACAACAGATGACATCACAGACGGCAATTCGCTTAAGGTATGGAGGATGTCAACCATATGTACAATTAAGAATTATGTAATGCTATATTTTTCTACCCAGCAACACATAGCTCTAACTTTTAGAAGATGCATGAATTACAGGAAAACTCGATTTTCCACTTCAAGTAGACTTTGGCATTTAAGTCACTTTCAGAGATAACTTTCTATTTTATCTACAGAAAAGTAAGCGACCTAATAAAATTCATAAAGGAGTTGAAAAGGAGCCAAAGATTTGAAAATTTTTTTCGTAGTATTACAATAATCATATTTTGGCCTAATTTGCTGGCGTATTTTACTAATATGTATTATCATCATGCCCAGCAAGTTCAAACAGCTTTTAAAGAAAGGATCTACCAGTTATTAAGTAATCTTAAACACCTTATACAATACCTGAATGTAGGCAGCTAACACATAAGCAATTATGATTAATAAAAACAGTTATGAAAACATATTCATACATTTTAATAAACAATTTTATATGCAAAACAAATGCATATTATTTGATTACCCTCAAGTGTTAATTAAATAGTTATACATATATTTGAAAAATATCACGAGATAAGAGGATGAAAAATACTTTTTTGTTGTGCATTACGTTTGAGTTTATCGTAGTATTTTTTTTAATGTGTAATTGCACTAATAAAAATATTGCATGCTTTGAGGCTATTAAACAATTCGCAAATAACATTAAACTAGACTTCAATGATTTTTCATTGCATATCCAAATCGTTTCATTTACAATCTCTCTGCTTCACTTACCACCTATTAAATTAGCGTTATTGGAAAATTGGTTAGCTATTACAAAAATTGGTTGAATATTTAATTTTAAAAACATTTTTCTATGTACATGCGGCAGAAACGGTTTGCACAGACAACCAATATCAATGCATGTCATACTCTAAAAAGCTAATAGCATTGAGCTAAGCTATTATTTTATAAATTCTATATATTGAAGAGTAAAAGCAAGTGAAAGAAATTAGATTGTTTGCAAAATTTGGTGAGAAATATTTAACTTGTTTTTTTTCATGTATTGAAAATGTTTAAAATTTTACGCGGCCTACCATGGCAAAATACATTTTCTTTGGCAAAATTCGTCTTTCCAAGGATGATGCACTGATTATAACGACCCTCAAACTTTTTGATACCATTTTTTTTTTTGGTTTGGCTTGTCTCTTTCTTCAATAAAGATCCCAGTTTCAGCGATCACCTCTTCATTCAACGAAAACTTATTTCAAGCAAGGGCTATTTTGAGGTCAGAGGACAACAAATAGTCGCTGGGGGCCAGATCTTGAGAATATGGTGGATGCATAAGCAACTCGAGACCCAAATCACTGATTGATAGTTTTGGTATTTTCATCGGCAACCATCTCTTTTGAGCGTCCCCTGCTTTCACCACCTTCGATGCTCATTTCACTACGTCTAAACCAATCTTTGATGATAGATTTTTCTAGGTCACTAGGTTTCAGGTAGTACGGAAACTCGTTACCTTTTTTTTACCGTTTTTGCTTCAAATGTATTTTTTCCGTCAAAAAGAAATATTTTATCAACACTCGTAATTTCTTTTTATCAAATTTATACACGCGTCTTTAAAAGGTTATTCCCAATTAAAAATCAAAAATGTGTCAGGCCGGGGACTTTTCATGATAGGTACCAAATATATTCTTGTTCTTTTTATTTTAGGTTATATTCTTCTTGGAAAAATCCAGACAATTTTTTCCAGAATATCTAATCATTAGGAGTTATTATTTTTATGCCTAACACTTATATTTCAGAATATAAAAGATCTGAAAGTGTTTTAAAATATTGTTTAAGGCCTATCTGAAGTTTAGAATTGCGTCCCGAATTTCATACTTTGGACATTATTCAAAAAAAAAAATTCCTTTCTCACTTTTATACAAAATAAATAATAAATTTTTCCAGCCAGTTGTGTGCAAATATTTTCCCTTTAATCTTTTCACGCTTTTCATATATGGTGACAAATTTGCGCACAACCGGAAATAGTAAAACCAACCACCGTATCATATCTGGCAACAATGCCAAGTGTAACGTTAAAGCACAATTGGCCAAAACAAAAAAGATTATATGAACCTAGACACCATATATTCTTTTCTAGAAGTGTAACGGAAACAACGAAAGAGTTTTCTTCGTGTTTTCTTTAGCCTAAAGTGATAGAAAAAAGTATTGTTGCCATAATATTGTAAGCTGGGTGAATATTTTCTTCGTATTGAAAGCGATAAAGAAAATATGAAAGTTAAAAGAAATCGGTGATAACAGTTTTGAAAAGAATGCTGCCACTACATAATGCTATCTTAACTTTTGTCTGAGGTATGTAAGTACCAAATGTATCAGAATCGCTAGCTGAATTGACTTAACCATACCGTCTGTTCGTCCGTCTGTTTGAATGCAAATTAGTAACTCAGTTTTTAACATATTTCATGAAACTTAGTGTGTAGGTTATAATGTATTGATCATTTGTCAGAACCGTCGAGATCGGTCGACTACTTCATATAGCTTCCACAGAAACCGTTTTGTGCAGATATCAGATTTTGAATGAACATGCCGACCAAATAACATTTAGTAACGTGAAATTTGATATTATGCACATATGTAATGAAGTGGTACTGAAAATCAAATCAATCCGATCTCTATACAGGATATATACCTGGAATTCGTATAGCACCCATACAATCGTAATAGCCGAAGTCAGCTTTTCTTTCTTGTTTTGCTTTAATATTTTTGTTCATTTCATTTCATTTCGCAGCAACATTTGACCATTAATAATTTTTATTTGCTCACAAGTACTTTGCTTTGGCTTCTAAATGGTTCAATAGTTTTATTTATGTACACAATTCATTCCCAGAGTAATCCACTTATGCGGTAGCTAATTTATTAAGCTTTTAAAAGCAGTTACTAATAATACATTACATCACTATTACCACAGATTTGAATACATAAATATTATTAGGTTTTTGGAAAAAAAACAATAAAAAAATGGTTACTATTACAATTATAAAAAAATGAACCTTTTCAATTTCGATTTTTTAAAATTAATTTACTCACTTGGAAAAGGCATGGTAATGCAGAGTAATCTCTTACTATCAGTAATTATATATCATAGAATACATTGTTCTTAAACAAATTTCTTGAAAATTTCTGTAACCGAAAAAAAACGTAACTAAATCGATCATGTTGAGATGGATGAAAGATATGTATCCAGAGATTTGGGTGTGCATTTGTTCCAAATACCGACTCCGATCTTTTTCTTGTCACAGCAAAGATACACACCCTATATATATATATATATATTTGGCGCTTTGTAACCGCTGAAGCGATTTTCGGCCGAGCTCCTCCTCCAATTTGTGGTTTTACGTCTTGATGTTTATACCAACAAATGGAGGGACCTATAGTATATTCTAAGCCGCCTCCGAACGGCTGATGGATTTTTATGAGGAGCTTTTTTACATGCCAGAAATACACTCGGAGGGTTTGACATTCCCTGCCGAGGGGCGACCGCGAATAGAAAAAATTTTGTCTATCATTTTGGATGTTGCTCGAACTTGGGCTCGAACCCAGGCCTTCCGAATGTCAGTACGCAATGCTAACCACTCGGCTATCGCGGCCCCCACCCTATGCGCAAAAAAAAAACGCGCGTCAGTCAGCAGGTTTTGTAGTCAACTTGCACATCTGCTTTCTGAGAGCATCGGTAACTTGATGTGGAACACAGTATTAAACTCCCGACGCAGCGCACAGTGTCAGAAAAAGAGCTGTTACGATGAAGTAATATGATGAATGCCGAACTGCAGTGAAGATAAAATTGAACGCTCATCTCGCGACAAGTGCCGGGTGAAATATTTACCTGAAACTGATGACGAAAGCTTGAAGCATTTGCAGGCAAACCAAAAAAGGAAGAAGCCAAAAGGCGTAAGTATAAAGATGTGTGTCTTACAGAAGAATACAAGACCGAAACATTGTCATGTAGAGACCAAGGATATAACCTGGTGACAGACGTCTAGAGCTTATTTTATGTATAGAGGAAACACTTTTCAACCTGCTGAATGGTAGTGAAAGTGAAACATCCGGATATGGCGAATCCAACTCCCAAACCCACTGTACATTTCCTGACTCTGATGAAGTGCGAATAGCGATTGGCTACTTAAAAAATGACAAAGCTGTGGGAGTCGACGCCATACTGGTTGAACTATTAAAATACGGAGCCGAAGAATTGACAAGATGCATGCGGCTTTAGACCTGATCCATTGGCCAGATACTCACCATGGAAAAAACCTTGAAGAAGACCGGGGAGAAAAGCGCAATCGGAATTTGAGAGACTCTTTATCGTGTGATTTCTTCAACTTGATGCTGGAAAAAATAATAACAGCGGAGTGTGCAATTGCTGTAGTATGCCGATGATATTGATATTATTGACCGCACCGTTATCTCTGCTTTCTACAGGTTAGACAAAGAAACGATGCGAATGGGTAGAATAGTAAACGACGGCAAGTCAAAATTTCTCCTGTCATTCAATAATGGCATTCGTAACTTGGCTCGGTTAACCCGACTCATCTAACACCCCTCTCCTTCTGCTATGAACCCGTCGAAACAGCACGTTTCCTGGGTCTCCTGTTAGATGACATCGATGACTAAGACTAGACCTACCTGACCCTAGAAAGGGTTGGCAAAGCCGCTATAAAAACAACAACAACATACCAACAATATCAGCCTTGGAATCCAACTCTAAATTACTCTTCCCAAAAGGTGTCAGTTTGGACTGCCAAAAAGTGCTACCGCCCTGCTGTATGGTATAGAAGCGTGGTCGATGTCGAAATTCAATGAGTCGAACACCGTAGACGATTAAACGATGAGTTGAATGAATTATACGACGATATTCACATAGTTTAGCGAAGCGGCTAGGCTGGCATGGTCATGCCGTTCGAATAGATGACAGCACTCCAGCTTTGAAAGTGTTCGATACAATACCTGCACATAGAAGTAGAGGAAGACTTCCGCTCCGTTGGAATAATCAAGTTCAGAATGATATGTTTTCACTTGGTATTTTCAATTGGCAAGAAGAAGAAACTAATTTAGCTCAATTATCGCTTCGGCTGCAATCACATAAGCGATGGCTACGCTAATGTAGTAGTGGTAGTAATCAAAAATTTGGTTCAGAGCATTCTAAGCTTAAATAAAATTTATTTCTGACATGAACTTGTGGAAAAAAATTAATTATGTTTTTACTTAATTTTCTTGGAAAGTGAGTATATGTGGGTTATTTTAATTTTAGCTTTCAAACTCCCTGAATTTAATTTATTTATCTTTGTATTAGCAGTTAAATATGTGACGAATACAATAATAAACGTAGAATGAAATAATTCTTGTCATTTGCATGTACGGTTTATCAAGATATAACGTTTTTTTTCCTGTTTAAGACCTACCTCCAATAAAAAAATAAAATAAAATAAAATATTAAAAAAATTGCAAACATCGTAAAAACTATACACATCAAAGTCGATTTCAGCAACGTTTTCAAAAAATAAAGGAAAGCCACGAACTTCACCATATATCGTACAATCACGTAACATATTATGTTAAATTATTGACAACTTTCACACCATTTTCACTTCGTATCAGTATATTTATGCCAACACGCCTTAATGTATGCAATACAAATGCATACGCAGTGTATGCAGTGAAACATTTGCATTGCTCCTCAACTGTTGCCTTCAATTGATTTTGTACATACTTTAGTTGCAGAATGTGTTCTTTCCTTTGTTGGTGTAAGAAAATGTAGAGGAAAAAAAACAAGAAGCAGATTGTGTGCAATACGAATAATTTTGAGCCATATGTATGTATGTGTGACAGAAATGTGGGTAGCAGCTTACTGACTTTTTGGCACATATGTACAACAATTGAAAAGGAAGCAACAACAAATTGGCTTACATTAGATTTGTTGGTGTTGCATTAGGAAAATATCTTTGGTTAAAGCTGTGAAACGTAACTTTGTTTTGTTTACTTTGCTTTATTTAACTTACGTTACGCCATTGCACTATCTAGCTCTTTTGGTGTATGGCGGGAATCAGCTGTTTGTCGCAACCACTAGAAAAGCCGTTGAAGTATGTGTGAAAAATATTTTGGCGTTCCAGTCTGTTTTCCAGAGAAATATACCAAAAAATTAATCTCAAAAATAAAATAAAATTAATCAAGGAAAATTATTTCTTTATTTCAAATCAAGAAAGAAGCGTTTAAACTTTTTGCTGAGATTCTGATATACTTTAATATTCCTCTGATAAGATTTCTCGCACACAGACCACAAAACTACCGAAAAATAATAGACGCCATCTACTAGTTACTTCTAATTCATAAACAATCAAGGCCAATTAACTTATATTCACGCATTGTCTGCAAATGTAGCAAACTTCAAGTGACTTCGGGTGATCCAATTCGAGGTTCCCTACTTTTAAAAAAAAAAAAAAAAAAAAAAAAAGGAAATTTAAATTTAATGGGGAATGTAGATTATCATTCGAAAGAATATTCTTTGGTATTTTGTTTAAGGTTTCCGATTGTCCATCCGTTGAGTCTAATTTTCGGTGACTCATTCGAGCATTTCGACGGGTAACTGGCGAATTACATGCGTGATGTTTTGATCCAAGGCCCAAATCGAAGCGGGATTGTCCGCATAGACTTTAGACTTTACATATACCCACAGAAAGAAAGTCTAAAGGTGTGATATCACACGTTCTTGGTGGGAAATCAGCCGGCTAAAAACGCGAAAGTACTTGCTCACCGAAGTCTTCTCTCAATAATTCCATTGCATGATGCGATGTGTGGTCCCGTTTTGTTGAAAAAAAAAATATTGCGGAGATCACGAGCTTCAATATCAGACTTGAAACAGTCGGTTATCGTAACGCGATAACGGTAACCATTAACGGTTACGTTGTCATCGGCATCATTTTTGATGAAATAAGGACTGATGATTCCACCGGCCCACAAACCACGCCAAAACGTTTTTCTTTTCTGGACAAAATCGTAGAAATTGAATCTCTTAAAGTTGCTCTTCGTCCCAAATGCTACAACTTTGTTTGCTTGCATACCCTAGCTAGAAAATCCATTGAGAACAAAATTTGGCTCGAAAACGTAGGATCTCCTTGGAATTTTTCAAGAGCCCATAGAACGAAGCGATGTCGCTTGGGAAGGTCGAACGGCTTCAGTTCTTGCACAAGCCGTTATTTGTACACTTTCAATTTAAGATCCCGATGTAAAATGCACCAAGTCGTTCCATACGTGAGTCCGAGTTGCTGCGACCGGCGTCGAATCGACTCTTCACGGTCTTCGTGTGCACTCTCAGCTACGGCCGCTTTATTTTCTTCACTGTGTGCTGCGCGTGGTCTATTCGGTCGAATATTATCCAATATTGAATGCTGGGTCTCAATATGGGTGGTGGGGTTAAGAATAGTACGCACAGTACGACGATTATGTTGACCATAAGTTGAGCAAAGCGCGCAAACGCATTCTTTACAGAACGTGAGTTTTTCCAAGAAAATTAATTGATTTATAAACATTGTTCAGGAGTAAGTCTTTTTCATGATGAAAAGCAAAATAATACTGAACAAAAATAACATGACAGCTTGACAAGACCCGCACGTAATCTGTCAACAAAAGGTTATTGAAAAAATTACCTCTTCTTGGATCACCCTCTAATATAAAGCGTCAATGGCACTATCGTTACTTACATATTGTCATGTATATACGTATATATAATTCAACCGCACAACGAGCTCATATATTCTGTTTAGATGTATGCCAGAAATAGTATGAATGAAAGAATTTCTGCTTTTATATAAATAATAAATAATAACAACAACAACTACAAGTTAAAGTCTTCTTTGAAGACGATGTGAGAAATTTTCTTATGTTTACTTACAGATACTTTGGAAAGTCTGTGGAGGAAAAGTTATTTTATTTATACTTGTTTTTCTTTGTATGAATTTTAAGAAGCTATTTAATATAGTCTGGCCGACTATGTTGTGTATGGAATGTCATAAAGATATATTTAACTGAGGTTGGTAAGGTGTTGGAAGCTTAGAGTAGACTATGAGGAAATTATAAGCATTACTCTATGGCATTTTTTAGTATGCCGTGGATAAAACAAGAGATAGCACAGTGTTTTTTACCTCTATAAAAAAATAAAAATAGCAAAAGAAGGATTTCGGAATATTGTTCACTTTGAGAGGAAGAACAAAGACATTTTATTCTAAGTAAAATTAAAACACGATGAATATTTTCAGAATAAAAAGGTTTATGCTAAAAATATTAATATAGATATAATAAAATGTTTAAAATGTTCTCCTTTATACACAACAACCCCAAAGTACCTTCCCTGAATGACTTTCTAGGATAATAGTAAAACAATAGTTCGTAAGTGGTGTGGTTGAACCTTGTTTGAAAAAGATAACGGCGAGACTGTCACTGTCAATTCGAAGCGTTATGGTCGTATGATCACATACTGTTTTGACCTGAAAGTGAACAACAGCAACAATGGTGCCACCTGCCACGCAACATGAGCGAATATGACTTTATTGCTATAGAAATTTTTCGGTCGCGTAATCTCCTTTTTGATGATGTCAAAAGGACTTTTTTTGTGGGACTGGTCGAAGCACCGTGTTTATGCGGGTAAACCTTTAACTCTTAAGCACTTGAAAACCAACATTCGTCAAGTTGTGGCTGAGATTCAGCCGAAATTTTGTAAAACTTCACGAGGCGGTCATTGGAATCATGTAGTGTTATACATAAAACGTCAAGTTTCAAGCTTTATAAAAAAGGGGTTTCATGTCAAAAATTATTTGAAAGACATTTTATTTATGTTTATTTCAGCCGAAATCGTTTCAGTGGTTACAAAGCGCTTTTAGATGTAGCTCTTCATATACACAGAAAGCATGATAGGGGTATAATTTTTTCAAATTAGAGCAGTTTATTATTGCATGCTTTCTAATTAAGTACAACATTTAGCGCACCTCAGTTCAAATACATCAACTGATTTGAAATGTATAAGAAACTAAAATTGAGCTACTTACCAATAAATAATGCTCTTCAAAGCGTAAAACTTAAAAACATAATTAAATAATTTAAAACAAGTTAAATGAATAATTTTGTAGTTAAAAAAATTACTTTGTTTAATTTCCAATTTTCCATTTCCCTTTTTTACTTATATTTACCTTAAACAAAACAAACTTTTTTTTTTAATAATTTAATA
Organism: Neoceratitis asiatica; assembly: GCA_030068015.2. Classification (NCBI taxonomy): domain Eukaryota; kingdom Metazoa; phylum Arthropoda; class Insecta; order Diptera; family Tephritidae; genus Neoceratitis; species Neoceratitis asiatica. Next base: position 60,650,665 of record CM061524.1, on the reverse strand, counting down.
ATTTTTGGCTATTTAAATATTGGTTTTTATATTAAAAATTAATATTTTTCTGCATGGCTTAAAATTATTATTTTTCGCGGAGAATTTAATTTTTTTTTTTGAGTTATGTTATTGAATTTTTAATAGTGCATAGAATACCTTTTCGAAAATAGGAATGTATTTTTAAACTTTTGGCTAATGAGGTGTGTTGAAAAAATAAGGTGAAACAAAGCTTTATTTATACACTTGTACCAGCGGTTTTTCTAATTCTCGAAACCTTTCTGATATGATCTTTTTCAGTGAGTCTGTGATTTTACCTAAACAGACGCAGTATTTATCCAAATTAGCTGCATTTTTAACCCGCCTAATATTTTTAGGTGGTTAACAGTGACAGTGGGAGTGCGTTAGCAGCTGATTTGGATTTTGAAAGAGGAAAAATAAATTAGAGCTAGCCTCATAGTTAATACAATATTTGTTAAATTACTTTGAAAATATAATATTTATCAATAAAAAAGTGATTCTAGAAACTAGTGCCGCTCTCGTTATAGGATAATTTCTATGCACAGTATACTGAAAATATTTCCACAAATTTTTTCACTGTTTTGTAAATCAAAACTTATCTATATATGTACATCTAAGTTGGATCAAAGTGAAGAAATAATGATTCTTACATTTCTGAAAATATTTATCCGAATAAATGACAGGATTGCTTAAATTCAGAAAACAGCCATCGGTTTTGTTTATTTTACACTCACAATAGATTACAATAATCAATTTTCAACAAATTTTCTATCGAAGATACCACTTATTTTTCTACTGTTGAATGTTATGTTTGAAGTTAAGTACCGAGATAGCTTTAGTAATCATTAAATTAATTTTGACCCATCCATGTATAGATAATTATTTCATAAATTTTCGCATGTCGCTATTTTTTCATGGGTTTTATTAATCTAGAAAACAGGGAAAACCCAAAGAAAATTGATCTGGTGAATATCGTTGTAGGATGATTACGCTGTTATATTCGATAATTAATTTGCCATAATTTTTCATTACAGCCCTCTTTAACATATCATATATCCATATTTTTTTTTTTGGTCACTTCTAACAATTAACTGCAAGCGCCATTAAATATGAATATATATATGCATTTATATGTATATAAAGATATATTTAAGTAATAATAATAATTGGCATTTTGCCACCACTGAAATGACTTTCGGCCAAATTCCTGCTCCAATATTTGGCGAGCGTCTTGCTGTTTTTTCGAACGTATGGAAAAATACACATATATATTGTATATATTTATATAATAAGCGTTTTAATAATTTTTTTTTATACATATAAATTCTATAATTTTATAGATTCGTCTGACAACGGTTTAAGATCAAAACCATACAAATGGTAGCAAGCACAGTTCACTTCTGTTCTACTGTAGCCTGTGTGTATAGTGCATACGCATTCATCAATAATTACCGATCAAATATTTAACCCCCTTCCTTAGCGCATATTTATACATATAATTTCAATAAATTTTGAAATCATATTTAACTCTAATAAATGAAATATACATTTTACCTCATTTTATTGTGCTTATTTCAGTAGTTGGTTAACAAGTTTAACTTTTTAATTGCAAATAAAACGAATGAAATGAAATGAAAATGTGCTTCAGGCTTCATTTCTCAATATAACGCAATATAAAAATAATTACAAAAAAAAGGAGAAAAATTAAAAACTATTGATATTAAATAAATGTTAATAACGTATGAAACTGATAATATAAATATAATGTTGAACAATAATTGAGTGTGAATTCGTTAAAATTTAAAACAACGACGAACAACGAAAAGTGATTTGCATTCAAGTATATATAAATATTTGATTCTGCATATTAAATTAAATTTTTATTATTAAAGTAAACACTTAACTAACGTACATGGTGAAAATAAAAATGGGGTTGCAACATTTAACAATGTTTTTGCTGATTGTTAATATGAAAATATTACATTTGCATTGCGTAGGATCGACGCCCGATATACCTGAACAGTTCGCATTACGTACAGCCTTTCGAATGGCCAGGGTTCGAGCCCAGGTTTAATCAACATTCAAATTATGCAAAACTAACTTTTCTAATTGTGTTCGCTTCTCGGCAGGGTATGTCAAGGCCTCCGAGTGTATTTCTATACTGAACTGTAGGTCCCTCCATTTTTTGGTGAAAATATCAAGACGTAAAACCCCAAATTGGAGGAAGAGCTCGCCCAAAATTCCTTTCAGTGGTTATAAAGTGCCAAATATATATATGTACCTATATGTGTAGGATTTCGGAAGAGAGCATTGAGAAAACGATCGTCGCACCCTCAATCTTATATGGCTATGTAAACTGACGTTGAGCAACACCAATAGCATCCTTAGGATCACAATGAATTTTTCCAAGCCGTTTAAGAGAAGTTTCAGATGGAACCGCCATTTTCCGCGTGACTTCGTTAACTTAACGCTGGAAAAAATTATATATGTATATCTTTGGTATGACCACATAGGTATCTGAGTAGGTGTAAAGTTCTTGTAGCGAACACACATCTATATTAGTATCCGTCTACCACAATATGATTTGGTTGAGCCCTTTTCGTTCTAGTAGTCATGAGATTAACTTTATTATGCTAGAGTCTCATGTAACACACAAACCTTTTTCGGAGCCCGGCAAAATCTCTCAGCTTTAACCTGTTTGGGAATGTCTCGTCGTTGAAGCTGACAATTCTGACTATTTTTCCGTATTTTCTTTTTGCCCACACAGGCGTTAAAATGGCTAGAATGTAACATAATGTCAAGGGTATCGTTCATTGGTGAATTCTAGGCGCTCATATAAATTAAATTTGATGACATCGTCCCTTTTTTTTCGTCGGAATGTGAATGCTTATTCACGATAAATTGAAAAAATTTCGCTTAATGCGCATTGCGGAGAGATGTTCATCCATCGGGATGAATGCAAATACGCAGCAACTGAGTTTATCCACCACCATGAATTCCATACTAAATTTGTGCTTTAATTTGAAAAGGACATCCACCAGCTGGGTAGAGATAACGTACCAATTATGAAATTGGGCATAAATTGTGATCCGTGAAAACTCACAATTTAAGAGGTTGCTACCAAAATTAGAATTTTATTGTTACATTCTTTCATTGTAATATAATTATATGTGAGAGTTTCAATCCATACGCTCAACCAACGAAGTTTGCCTTGTCGTTTCAGCTTATCTCCAAACAGATATTTGTTGGTTACTTGGTCTAAGATCAGAAGTCGTGCCTATGTAAAATAATCGTTTCTGGCCATTACCATGTAATCAAGTAATCAAAACCTTTCTTCACTTGTCTAGATTTCCACACAGAGCCCCATTCTCATAACTAATATATTACATTACTTCAATGAGTGCAATGATATTTTATAGAGCATTTAATATCCTTATAAATAATATTACTACTACTTTGGCGTAGGCACCGCTGTTAGTACTTCGACCTAATCTGGTGTTGGAATGTGAAATATGGACATTCATCATCATCAGCACTTATCAGTGTGTTCCAGGCGCTCATAGAAAGCATCTTTGGTCACATCGTCCTTCTCTTCCGCCGGGGCGTGGGCGTAAATCAAAGATACGTTGAAGATCTTCGCTTTGATGAGGGTTGTAGCTTTACGTTCATTCAACGGAGTGAATACCAGGCCTTAGTGACGGAGTTTCTCTCCCAGCACAAATCCAACACCAAAGTTGCGCTCCTTTATATGGCCGCTGTAGTAGATTTCAAAAGTACGCACCTTTTGGGGTTACAGACGATTTGCATTCTCTCATATACATTAAAACAGTTGTTTTATTGATGAAATGGCAAACGATTCTGCCAATTGAAAGGTGTCATCACTCAGCCTTTGTTAGCTTTAATCATTGGTTTACACAGAATATTACTCTAGCTTGCGGCCGCTACAATTCAGACCGAACCTAACCAGACAGCTTACTATGACGTTACAACAACAGAAAAAAGCATTTGTATTCTACAATTTCAGACATCGCATAGACAGACAAAAACAGCGAATCTCTATATTATGCATAAAATTATGCGTGTACGAGTATGTGCGAGTTAGAGGTACAATTAGAATGCGCCTGAGGGAACTAAGAACTTTTATTGAGAAAATGAATGTTAAATTCGTTGACTACAATACATTGCTCAGAATATTCCGACATGTTCATAGTAGAAACCTGTTTTTTTTTACGTGTGTAGTTGTTTATATGTTAGGCAACTATCGCCCCGATCTGCCTTCAGTCACTTGTCTCTTCATTGCCTGTCTAACTGACTGCCGTAGATGGGACGGATGTTGTCTGGGTCGGTTTAATTCGATTAAATTGAAACGTTATCCTTCTGTCAATGCAAGCTGGTGCTCAGCTAAATATTGCCAACAGTTAAAGAATTGACGCGTGAGTCATTGAATATGAAGAAAGCAGTAAGATGAGGGAAATTAAAATATGAATTTTTATTGGAATATTTCTTGGACTTTGATTAAATTTAAAACTAGTATTCAAAAGAGGTTATCTTTGTTATATATATGTAATATTGATTGGAAAATTAGAAACTTATATGAAAATATTCTATTTATATTTTCCTTAAGTAAACATAATGTAGGATATTATTTTACATGTAAATCAATAAACTTTTATTTGTTTGCAGTTCATTGAATTATGGCTTTCATGTTTATCACTTTATGCTAGATAAAACCTTGCGAGCGATTATAAAGATGCTTATCTCACTATAATTGACACATAATGTGGGGTCCCCCTCTTAGTTAATTAACAGAGCACACTCCAGTTCCAATCGGCAGTCACAATTTCGTCCTACCGTATCCTGCAAAGTAGTTGATGCCATGCACTTTGCCTCAGTTCTTCGCTGCCATCGGCGAATCGAATCTTTTCATTGTCGGGGAACGCAACATCTATTGCCTAGTCATCAATAGTAATTCGCGTCAATCATCAACGACTATTTAACTTTATATGCTATTCGGCAGCTGGCGTGTTAATTCCGTAGGCTTGGTATACTCTGGACATCGATTAACGGATTACTTTCTTGGTTACTATATGAGTATTAATATAAAAAAAACCGTTATAGGTACAATTAAAGAATTGAATAGCTTCTCAAATTACGTTGTTATCAAAGATCTCAAAATCATATAATATACTCCACAATATGGTATTGAACAACATCAATGTAAAAATAATTTTTTTATGAAATTAAAGTAAAAGTCTAGATGAGATATACAAAAGAAAACTAGAAATTTTTCATTTTATTTTATATTTTTTAATAAGTTAATACATGAAATTTTAAAGAAATTCATATTAAAAATAAGGTATGCAATTATAATAAAAATTCAGTTTTAATGTTATTTTTGAATACATTTAAAATCATTTTGTTTTTTCATGAAACTTGTTTTTTTATAAAGTTTTGTCCTTGGAATTATATGTAAAACACTACATACATTATTCAAATGACCGCATCCGGAATTTGTGCAAACTTCGATCCTTTTGAGGTATTTTTCACAATTTTTTGGCACATATTGAGGAGTATCTCAGCAATAACTTGACGGATGTTGGTTTTTAAGTGCTCAAGTGCTCAAGGATTATCCGCGTAAATACGTTCTTTCGCGTAGCCCCAAAAAAAAGGAGTTCAACGGTGTCTAATCGTACGATATCGGTGGCCAAATGACATTGCCAAGATGAGAGATTACGTGGCCGGGAGATTTATCTTCCAAGAAAGCCATATTCGCTAGTGGTGTGTAGCATTTGGCACCACATTGTTAGAACTACATATTATCCAAGTCGTGTTCTTTAATTGCAGGCCAAAAAAAGTTGGTTATCATACGATCATATCGCTCTGAACTCCTTTTACTTACATCAACGATATAACAATGTGGCCACCTAAAATGGAAAGACCAAAACAAGGATGCATAGACCTTAAAATATCTTTAAAATTTGACCGATTCCCCGAGTAGTTGGACGAAGATGTGCACCACAATCTCCTCTTAAAGCACGAAACGTGACCGCTTTTGTATAATAATTTTTGTGGTATGTTTCAACAATTTCAACGCGCCATCGAAGAAGAAATCGATATTCTAATACAAAAATTAATAGCAAAATTGTGTAATCGCCCAAACCATTTGGCTAATACCTTGTTTTCCGCAACAATTCAAACCCAACTGTGTAGCGGGGGATTCACCAGCCATATATAGGGTGTTTTTTATAGAGGTATAGAACTTTAAGTTGGCATTACTTTTCAAGATGGCGACCGATATAACAGCTGTCAAGTGATTTATTCTCAGTTTGGTTTGTCAAGTCATCATGAATAGACTCGCGCCTGAACAACGCTTGCAAATAGTGCAATTTTATTTCAAAAATAATGATTCTGTGCGGAAAACGTATCGCGCACTACGTCCAATGATACGGACTAATGATTCCACCAGTCCATAAAGCGCACCAAACAGTCAGTTTTTCTGGATGTAACGGTGTTTCAACATACAACCTTCACTCCAAATGCGGCAGTTTTGCTTGTTGACGTAGCCATTCAACCAGAAGTTCGCTTCATCTCTAAACAAAATTCGATGAACGTAGTGCGCGATACGTTTTCCGCACAGAACCATTATTTTCGAAATAAAATTGCACTATTTGCAAGCGTTGTTCAGGCGTGAGTCTATTCATGATGAATTGCCAAGCCAAACTGAGAATAAATCACTTGATAGCTATTAGATCGGTCACCATCTTGAAAAGTAATGCCAACTTAAAGTTCTATACCTCTATAAAAAAACACCCTTTACAAAGCCACAGTAAGCCAGCAGCCTATTTCTAGCAAATGAGCTTTTTATTTTATAATTTAGTTTAAGATTTGATTAATTACTTTGAGGCTTCTGAATCGATTCAATAAATATATATGAATAAATAAAAAATGTGTTGACTCCATTTCATACGATTATAAGCCATGATTTGTAAGTTATCGTCAATCACAATATCTTCTCCGTCAATTTCGGGTGCAATGTGTACAGCTGGCACACTTTTGAAAACACATAATAAAAAACGAAACAAACATGATTTACATGCGTCTGGAAACTACTGGTAATGTATGAAGAAATATGAAAAAGAAATTAATATAGAACTTTTTGTAAAAATCCATTTATTAGAAACCAGATTAGTAGTTATACAAAGTCCCAAGACAAAGTTAAAAAATTTAGAAGTAAAACTTAAAGCATAAAATAGTTAAAAAAAAGACAGAAACTCTTATATATATAATCTGATCCTGAATAATAGCTTATTTGAAATTTTAAAGAATATTAAAACTATGAGGCTGATATTTATATAAATATAAATTTTGTTTGTTTGTTTATAAGTAAATGAGCTGTATTCAAAGGCCTATTTTTGTTAGAAACATTACTTTTTTTATTGAATACTTTGTTATACAACAAAGAAAAATTGACAGCTGTTTCGGAGATCACCACATCTTCTCAGCAGACTTCTGTTGCCAGGAATTGCACCAACGGATTCTGGCATCACAGGCGAGTGCTCTACCAACTGAACCAACGCCTGCCATGTAATCTGTTGTTGTATTATTCAATTTTTTACTAACCAACATCTAATAAGTGCGCTAATATTTAGCCCCTGTTTTTACTTAATATTGGGTTAGCGAGTATTTTGAAATCCTGCATACATTCAGGCATTAATAGTCTGAGAAAAAAATATTTATGAAATATTTTTATTCATATTATTGAATTTGTTTGGAATATAACAATCGAATAAAACAAATGAGAATCTTGAACCGTTTAATATTCACGCCGCCCCTTTCCAAAAATCTACTTGAAATTTTGACGATTTCCTCAGTATGATTTTGCAAGGTAATTATCCAATAAAATATCGTATATGGTCAGTGGGCTCAATGTCGCCTTCCCTAAGAAACACGATTTTATTAATTGCAATGTATTGGTTGATGCTCATTCCCTTCATCTTTCATATTTTTTAGGTAAAAATAATATTAAAGATAATAATTACAATAGCGTCGTTATTCACATTCATCTTTCCTCTCCGTCTTAAAATATTCAACATTTTCTTCTACTTAGTTCTTGAGAATATCCTCTAAGCAATCACTCATGGCCGGATCTCATTAATCAGTCACCAACAAATCTGTGGATCATTACCACGAAAAATCTAAAACAAAATAAATAATCAAAAGGTTCTCATGTTTTCGGATGTAATGTGCAGAAGAGGTCCGATCGACAAATTATGGCATTTTCGACTAACTGTACAATACTTTTTAATTATTTATTCCTAAAAAGAATATAGGAACTGAGTTGGAACTCAGGAACTACTTTTTATGTGGTTTTTACTTTAACGCGCAATGATATTTTTAGATCAAGCGATTCAGTTGTGGGGGTGAAGAAAACAACTGAGTGGTCTCGTTATATAGACTACATTAGAAGAGACAGCTACTGAGCATCAGCAAAGCAAACGGTATACAGCTGTAAAGGGAGATTAAAAAATTGTTTTGCTTTTATCTCACAGATCAGTTGCACCCGAAGAAGAGTTAAAGTTATTAAGAAGACTAATAGTCAAAATAAGAACATTTTATAGGTAGAAAAAATTAGTCCTTCTGATACACTTAATATTACATAATCTGTTTCAACTTTGAGGAGCAAAAGGTGTCATTGCTGGATTTAAACGGATTTTGTCCCTCAAAATTTGACGCAGATAAAAAAAAATATAATCATGCCATGTGTAAAACTGCCGCGTAAAGGATACTAAAATTAAGTTAGTAACACATGAGTATAATTTTGTCTTATTATTTTTATTTTTAAAAATGTCTCAAGAATAATTACATAAACTAGCGTAAAATTTTTATGGTTAAATTATTTTTAAGAACTCAATTCGTGTCTTTATGTGTACATTTTCTGTTAAACAAAATGATTTTTTTCATTAATTTTATACATATTAACTACAACTACGTATATAAAGATAGGACATATATTAAATAAAGATTTCTCATCAAAAAATAAATAATATTTATATTTTTTTCGGGTTTTTAAATATTTGAAGAAAATAATGAACTTATATTTCTTAATTTTTTTAACTTTACGTCAGAGTAGGGTCTGAATATTATTTATATCTAATTATGTGTTAAACCACATATATTCCTTACACAACATTTGGTCCTTTCATATTATTTTTCCTAACAAATGCTTTAAAAACCCCTCGAGTAATCAAAAACACAAAATTTTATCAGCACGACCTATATGATGGGTTATACCAGTTATGTTTATGGTAGGATAACTCAAGAGTCTTTAATTTATTTTCACTCAAGAGAAGCATGCAAGAATATGAAATTTTTTTTATAGTTCAGAAGCAATATTTTCAAGGTGTAGAAATATAGGACTGCGTACTAGGTTTAAAATTTTAGAAATTAAATTTTGTTGTTTTTCAAGATTATGAAATTAAATGCACTTAAAATATGTAGCTTCCATACTACTATATTTTTTACAGTAGTGAAGTATATTTCTCAAAATTAATTTATTTAATATGGATAAACCTTTTAAATCTGGCCACTTTGTTTTAAGTAGCTTTAATAAGTACTTTGTGCTTAGATCTACTGAACACTAATATATTAATAAAAAATTCTTAGTTAAATCAAAAACAAATAATATGGACGAATTTATGGTCAGTTATTCATATAATTTTTCGATGTATATGTATATGAAGGCAAGCACCCTTTTGTGAAATGAGAAAAATTAACCGCCTATGAACCATAATTAAAATACTCGTACAACTTAACTGAGCATCTTTTGATTTTATGCACCCATGCGTACAACGATTGAAAGCATACTGGTACAAGTCAATGATGATTGGAATTGATTTCAATTGAAAAACGTTTTATATGTACATAAATTAATATGTATGTATAGGTAAGAAGAGAAATTAATTTAGCAAGAAGAGTGCTGAAACAACAAGGTATGTGGCTGATTTTGTATGTGGCGAAGCTCGTTCTACGAGTATATTATAATTAAAAGCTTTTTATATAATCGGTCAAGTACTGGCTGCTTTTCATTTTGTGTATAGTTCATATTAAGGGGTAAGGAATCAATTATGTATTTAAAGTACAATAATTTTAAATTATTTTAATTTATATATTATTTTTATTGAAATCATATGAACTGCCTCGAGAAAAATATGTACATACATATAATTTTAAGTTTTTTAAATAACAAAATATTATTCTCAACAAAAAAAAAAATGTTTTGAAAATAACATTTTTAAATAAGTATTCGTACAAAAAATCTTCTATGGTTGGCGTAGGTTTCTTATGAAATTATTGTTTGATCAACATCATTAAGCCACTCGTTTCTTCCCTTGGGAGCGCCATAAAATTTGGAGACATCAAGTGCAACTCTGTCCTTCTCCATCTGATCTTTCCAACCGAGCGTATCTTCCTCTGCTCCCACCAACGTTTACTTTCAACTCCAAAGTTTTTTGGCTCATAAGGATGACGTGACTTTAATGGTGTACCTACTGCCTTTCAATCATCTAAACTATGTAAATGTTGTCGTACTATATCTCATACAACGTTTGATCTTCTGCGACATTCACCGTTGCCAATGCACAAATTACAATAAAATGTTCGCATAGCCTTTCTGTTAAAACTCTTTATGCCAACTCATGGTATGTTCAAATGTGCGCATCATATAGTTGGACAGGATTTATTAGAGACTTGAAGAGTTTCGTGTTTGTTTAAAGAGAGATGAATATATTTTCACTTGTCTGCCCAGTCCAAAGTAACATCTGTTGGCAGGAGTGATTGGTGGCTCACATTTTGGTTGATATTGATATTGGTTCTAAGATAGACACAATTATCTACAACTTCAAAGTTATGACTGTCAACAGCTACATGAGACCTAGTATTGATTGAAGAAAGCATATTTTTAAGGCCAATAAAATCAATATAATCGGTGTTCACCAACTATTGTACACTCTTATAAAGGGTGATACAAGTAGAAGTAATTCTTTCAATAGCTTTTTTTTTGACATATCACGCATGAGTCGTGTCAAGCTGTCATGTTATTTTTATTCAGTATTGTTTGGAATTTCATCATGAAAGGACTTACGCCTGAATAACGTTTACAAATTGTTCAACTTTATTACGAAAATTCAAATGTTTCGCGCGATTCGCTCAACTTATGGTCAATATAATCGGCCTACTGAGCTTACTATTCGCAACACCATCACCCATCTTGAGACCTAGCATTCATTATGGATAATATTCGACCGAATAGATGAGAGTGTATACGAAGACAGTGGAGAGTCGATTCGGTGCCGTTCGGAGCAACTCGGACTGACGTATGGAACGACTTGGCGCATTTTACATTGAGATCTTAAATTGAAAGCGTACAAATAACGGCTGGTGCAAGAACTGAAGCAGTTCGACCTTCCCAAGCGACATCGCTTCGTTCTATGGGCTCCTGAAAAGCTCCAAGGAGATCCGACGTTTTCGGACCAAATTTTTTCAGCGATGGAGCCCATTTCTGGCGCAACGGATATATAAGCAAATAAAATTGCCCCATTTTGGGCGAAGAACAACCTGAAGATATTCCAGAGCTGCCATTACATCCAGAAAAAAACAACGGTTTGGTGTGGTTTGTGGGCCGGTAGACTCATCGGTTTCTTCAAGAATGATGCCAGTGAGGACGCAGCCATCAATGGTGATCGTTATCGCGCCATGATAGTCGAGTCTTTGATGCCTGAAATTTAAGCTCGTGATCTCCGCGACATTTGGTTTCAATGCCACAATACGAAATGGAGCAGATAATTTCACGTTTTGGGCCGGTCAATTGGGCACCAAAATCACACCGTTAGACCTTTTCCTGTGGGGATATTTAAAGTCTAAGTATATTCGTATAATACCGCTTCGATTTAGGTCTTGGAGAAAAACAGCACACGTCTCATTCGCCAGTTACCAGTCGAAATGCTCGAACGAGTCATCGAAAATTAGACTCAACGGATGAACCATCTGAAACGTAGCAGCGGCCAACATTTGAAAGAGATAATCTTAAAAAAATAATTGCCAAAGAATATTTTTTCCCATTAAATTTGAATTTTCTGTTTTTTTTCTTTAAAGAAGTAGGGAACCTCGAAATGGATCACCCTTTAGAAAGTTTTATATCCCCTATTCATTTATGTAGTTCGTATATTTGTATCCAGCATTATGTTGAAGAATTCTTGAGCGTTCAATATCGAACGACCCGGAGCTCTCATTTCCGCTACGTAAGCTTTCCGCGGATACCATATTTAGAAATAAGAGATTAGAGGTTACTTCATTTCGTGATGTCGAAGGTAGTTTTAGGTAGACAAAGAGGCAGATGTGTTGCTGTTCTATTTCTCTTGGGGTTTTTATAAGATTTGATACCCGGTCAATTGTACAGTTCTGAAGCCACACTGGTAAGGTTGAATTGGATCCTTGACTCTATGCTTTAGCCTTTCACACACTATGCTGTATAAAGCTTATACAAGTACACGATTGCGCGGAACAAACATGAGTTTTGATAGTCGGACACGCACTCATCTGACCAAATTTAATAAGTTTTTTGCAACCATATTTAAATAGCTCAGATGGTATGCTTTGGGCTCCAAAAAAATTGTTATTTTTCAGGAACAGGAACAACTAATTTTTAGCCAGTAATTAAGGATTCTGATTTCTCATATCCAGGTGTTTCATTTTAACGGTAATTTACCAGTTTGAGCAGTATTATCAACATATTCTGGACATCAGTTGCCAAAAAATGCTTTTGGGTCCTACCTGTGTATAATCTGGTGTTAGACCCTTATTTAAACTTGCTACGACCAGATAAAGCTCGACAACTTAAAAAAGTCCGCCAAAACATATCAAGGACAAAAAAAAATTTTGCAAAGAGAAACTTTAAGGAGCGTATCTGCCTTCCAACTAACTAGTCATTTACTTAAAATAATTATTTAATCCAAAAAAAAGTATCTGAGGTGTTATACTTTAGCATTGAGTTAAATTTTAATACTACTTTCTAACAACTACAACATAAAGTCATTCAAATCTCTGTTCCTGCGGCTGCTTCAAATAGTTCTTTTCTTTTGTGGTGTCAAAGACAATAAACCAAATAATTTGCTAAAATATAGAAAACATCTCATCGCCTCTACAAGTGTTTTGGAATGCTTCATTGATTCTTTATATAAAACATATTGTATATAAATACAAAATTTTTTTATTAACAATGGCAAGCAATTCAACCAAAATTTACACCTAAAAATCCACAACTACTATCATTGAGCCAAAGTTATTTGCTTCAATGATATTTATTAGAGCAAATTTGTAAAATGTCATGTATATGTAATATTTATGTATGTGTGTGGCAGTTGCATAAACTTTACTGTCGAACAAACTTTAACAACGTGTTGACTTCCAAAGTAATGGTTACCCCTCCTCTCTAATACATATTTCTGCAATTTTAGACTACAGAATAATTGAGTGTATAAGAGAGTGGGTAAGCAGAAATATTTCAAACTTTAACTAGCTGGACTATAGACTCTCCAGATATTTATATGAACTTCTAATGGGTAGTATCTGTAGTTAAATACGTAAACAAAATTAATTTATAAATTATTGATATGCCAGCAACTCTCGACATACGTACTTTTTCCGGCACATATGCCACTAATGCCAACACAGATGACGGCTGACGTTATTGTTAACACCGTATTTGCTGCTGTTGTTCATATTCCTATCGCCAACTATGCGTTTTACAGCATTTACAGCGATGTCACACCAATAGTGTGTCAATAAAAACAACTATAACAAATATTTTATAACAACTCATGTGAAAGCAGATTTTCCGCACCATCATTTCCATTTTGCGCTGAGATGAGCTAGAAAAATGCTACAAAAAGGAGAACTAACAATGTTGAGAACAACAACACCAATAACATAAAAGTATCATCAACTGCCAAACTCAATAACTGTAGCGTATGTGACTCAGGATGTTTATGCTGCCAACAAGTAAAAATACGCAAAATTTTGTGTGAATAATAAACAATGCGGTGCACAAAACGTTGAAAAAATACGCGACAAAATTTAGAAATCAATTTTTTGTTTACAATATTACGTTTTTTGTTGAATTTGTTGTTTTTTGATAAAGCGTGAGGATTTGTCAGTTGGCAGACTTCCAACTATGCTCCGACTCACAAACAAAAAAAAACTTTGGTGATGACTGAATTGTGATTAAGATTAAGTAAATAAATTAAATTAAATTAAATAACTTAAATCAAAAAAAATTAAATGAAATAAAATAATATAAAATAAAATTTTTGAAAATGGAGCATTTAGGTAAAAAAAAAAAAACATATATTCGTTTAGGCGGCAATAATTAATATTTCGGAAAAATTTAATTCTTATTAATTTTATTTTAATGTAGATAATTCTACAAATATAATTCAAAATAATAAAATGTACACTGTAATAAAATCTAGTAAAAGAGGATGGTTTGATAGAATAAAATAAAATAAAATAAAATGAAATACAAAAAAACACGATACCGAAAAGTGATAATCCAATTGAGCCATCAACGTTCAGGTCAATAACTTGTCTCCCGGTTGTCTATAAAATACTGACGTCATGCATTTCCAACATCTTTTATGAACACATTGAAGCAAACAACTTGATTGCAGAAGAACAGAAAGGGTGCATAAGATCGTCACAGGGATATAAGGGGTAATTAATTATAGACCAAGTAGTACTTGGATAATCTAAAAGGCAAAGCAGAAACCTCTATGTAGCATGCAACGATTGGATGAAAGCTTTCATTCATGGCTTCAGTGCCACATTCATGGTTTTTCGAGATGCTATATCTCTATAAATTCAATAACAAGATAATACTTTCCCTAGATAAAATTATGCAATATTGGAGAAATCGAATAAAATTGTCAAAATCTGGAGCTGCTCAGTACACGAGGTACATCAAAATCAGCAATGGGATCTTCCAAGGCGATTCACTGAGTCCATTCTGGTTCATCAGCAGCATGAATCCTCTCAGTCATATTCTACGGGATACAGGCTACGGATATGTGGTGAAACATGGCCAGACTGGGTGATATCGATTGAGTCATCTCTTCTGCGTAGATGATCTGAATCTTTATGCCAGCTAAATAAACCATTTTGAGAAGCTTTTAAAATGTGTCGCAACCTTTTCCAATAACAATAAAATGCCTGTTGGTCTTGAGAAATTCTGTAAAATAATTATATTGAAAGGTGAGGAAAGGTGATTCCCCGAAACACTCCCATTGAACCTTAGGCCTCGTTATAAAAGAAATGAAACCAGAGAGGCGTATAGGTATCTTGGAGCTATGCAGAGCAAGGCTGTAGAAGCTATGTATATGCGGCAAAAAATAGGGGTGGAGTTTAAGAGACGGCTTCATGCCATTTGCAAAACACAATTAAGTGGAAGAAACGAGACACTTGCCATAAATTCGTTCGCTATACCCGTGGTATCGTACAGTTTTGGAGTTGTAAAATGTTCAACAACCGAGCTGGAAAATATTCAGCAGATAGAACATACAGTCATGTTCAAATATAAAGCTCATCATCAAGGAAGGTAGAAGGGACCGGATTGACATCGGAACTTTGCATAACAAACTAATTTTAAATCTTAGAGTATATTTCCGCCAAAAGTCACCACAGCCTGAAATTCATCAGGCTGTATAATCCGCTGATGACAACTATACTAAACTGCGAATGAACCAACCTTATGAAAGCAGAAACACGATATCAACGGATGAAAAACTGCATAAATGGTCTGAAATGGTAGCCCACGGCATGTATCGGAAAGATTTGCTAGTCCGCATGTCGACCAAAAATTGTTGCACTTATGGCTAACAAACAGATCAATATTCGCTGAAACGGAAAGGACTATTTTTGCAATGCCAGATGGAGTCGTCACTACCAGAAATTATGTCAAGTATGTAATTCACGACATAAATGCTCTTGCAGACAGATGCCGTAGATGCGAAACTCTAGACCACGTGCTTGTTGGATGTGTAAAGCTCACTAAATCGATGTATCTTAGGCGACATAATGACATCGTGAAAATAATTCACTTGCAACTTGCCCAGAAGTACAACTTTTATCAAAATAAGACACGGTACTACAGATATATTCCGGAACCAGTGTACGAAGATGCCAGCATGCTTCTATATTATGGTCGAACCTTTTTGACGAATGCCAGGATAGACCACAATATGCGAGATATATTTGCGGTTGACAAGGCTAGTAAAATAGCATTTGTATTTGATATTGCGGTTCCCCTCAACAAAAATATGCAAAAACCATATACGGAAAAAATAGTAAAGTACTCTGACTTAGGTAATGATGTGAAACGCCAATGGAATCTAAGAAAAGTGGACCTACTACCCATCATCGTATTTGTGCACCGCGTGGTGCGAAATTAATCTTAAGGAAAACATGCGAAGGCTCCAGTTGCCAGATCACATCATCTTCGATATGCAAAAAGTAGCCTTATTGAATTCCTGCCGTATTATTAGAAATACTTTGCAGTAAACATTTACTGTTAATTAAATGTTAGTTATTATATATTGTGACCAAAAATCCCAAACACGAAGAACAGATTGAAATAAGTGACAGTTTAAATGCAATTCCCCGAAAAGGACCGAAAATGAAGCAGCGGCCGTATAATGCAAATTACCCTTACCAAGGACAAAGAAAAGGTTAGACAGTTTAAAGGAAATATCACGCGGCTAAGGATAAACGGAGTAGCTGCAGCTATCGCAGGCAAACGAATAATCAGCCTATCCTTAAGTGCGTGACCAGGTATAAAAAGAGCGGCAGCCGCTATCACAACAAGAGACGAGTAGAAAACTTAGTGGAGTTAACATTACTGTGAGCTGTGTGTGTTTTAGAAGCGGATGAGCTGAGTGAAGCAGATAATAATTGTGTATCATAAAGAATTATAAAATAAGCCATTGGGTATAGACGAAAATTGTAATTACTGTACAAATAAATTCCTGACGGTTAAGAAGCTAAACAAACAAATATTGGAAGGTTTATTTAGCAATCCAGTGATCGGACTCGATAAAATAAATATGAAAAATAAATAAAATAAAATAAAATAAAATACAATAATATAAAATAAAATAAAATAAAATAAAATAAATTAAAATAAAATAAATTATACAAAATAAAATTAAATTATATGAAATAAATAAAAATAAAATAATATATGTAAAATAAAATCTAAAATAAAAATAAATAAAAAAAATAAAAAATAACATTAAATTAATTTAAATTAAAAAATAAATAAAATAATACACAAAAATATAAAAAATATAACAGTTAAAAAAATAAAGTAAAATGAAATGAAATTAAATTAAATAATATTAAAAACTAAATAAAATGTAAAATAAATAAATTAAAAATATATGAAAATATTTTTTAAAATTTTAAATAATATAAAACACAATAAAATAAATTAATACTAAACGAGCTGTAATAAAATAAAATAAAATGAAATCAAAAAAAAAATTAAAATTAAACACAAATAGAGTTAATTAAGTTATAAAAATTAAAATAAAACATAATAACAAAAATAAGTTGAATATAAATTAAATAAAAATATATTAAATAATGTAAAATAAAATCAACCAAGATAGAATAAAATGAAATAGAATAAAATAAAATAAAATAAAATAAAATAAAATAAAATAAAATAAAAAATACGAAACAAAATAAAATAAAATATAAAATAAAATAAAATGAAATAAAATGATATAAAAAAAAATTTAAAAATTATAATTTAATATAAAATACAATAAAAAAATTAATTTAAATGAGCTATAATAAAATGAAATAATATGAAATGAAATCAAATAAAATTACAATTAAAATAAATAAAGTAAATTAAATTATAAAAATTGAAATAAAACATAATAAAATAAAATAATATAAAATAAATTTAAATAAAGTAAAATAAAATAAATTAAAATAAAATAAAACTAAAAAAAAATAAAATAAATAAAATAAATTAAATAAAAGATATAAAAAATATGAAAAAAAATGATAATAGCAACAATAACAGTAAATAACAAATTCAATTATTAGATATAAGCTTTTCATTTTCTCTGAGACACCTTTTTTTATAAAAGAGATATTCCTTTTTAAGGCCGTATAGCAGTTTTCCATTTTTGAACAGTATTTCTCTCTTCATATCCTTCGCTCAATATTAGTGTGTTGGTTACTTTGCTATACAGAATGCGCATTAAAAAATACAGCATATTTATAGGCGCACACGTCTCTAAAGTACTATTATACTCAGCACAAGAGCAAAGTGCACATCATTTACTACTAAGTAAATAAAAAGTAGTTCCTACTTAATATACTTTTTAATACTGCATAATATACTGGTAAATTTTTTTTCAGCACCAGCAAAGTATACTCATAAGGCAAACAGCAAAGATACAAAGAAACTGTTACTCATACGGACAAACTGTTACTCATTTTCCTACATACTTTGTAATAGAAATAAATATAAAATGTCACTTAGGGGAACGCATTAATAACGGCAATTGAGGACAAGTGACTACATTTTTTGCTTCTTCCTTTTTTTTTTTTGTTATCAAAGCAGTTTTAGTGCTCAGCAAAATGCACATGGAGTATTATGTGTTTGTAGTGACAAAAAAGAAATATATAAATTGTTTTCTTCGGCAAATACTTTCTAGTGTTTGAAGGGATAAATGTAAGAGCATGTGAAATATATTTTTGTTAAAAAATAAAATAAATAAAACATATCGAAAGTTTTAATAACTTCACTTCTTTAAACTTTAGATATATGGAAGCAACTCTGTCCTGTATATAAAGGATTACACAAGTGATAATTTTTTACAATAAAAATCCCAAATTAATATAAAAAATGTCATCACTCGTTATGCAATAGCAAAAGGTTGAACTACACCTCACGAATATCTATGGCATATCACTTTGTAGTTGCAACAATTGATCAAGTATGCAAGGTTACATACACTGCATATATAGTAGTGTGTTAGTGCCATTCAAATATTTTATTGTCTAACCAATGATGCTTGACCATCGTGTAACGCTTCAGCGATTCTATTGTCGGCCAAATCATGCATAGCTTAATAAGTGAGCCGTTATGATGCTGAGCGAATACTACTATGGAAGCCTTTAGTCTCATAGCTGTTGTTATGCATATAGGTGTATGTAGTACGGGTTGTCTGGATTAATGAAGCAAACTTGGCTGACACTAGTGTATATCCATATATATTACTAATGGAGTTCAGTTGTATTTGATAAAGGTATGTATGATGGTTCTGGTGCTTGTTATAACATTTTTTTTAGCCTGCTTGAGCAGAATAGGGAAATTATTTTATTTTATTTTATTTAAATATTCAAAAAAATGTGATGCTTCTATTCAATAAAAAATTTATCTGCAAAATAGGATATGTAAATCAAAAAAGAATACAGAAATATAAGTAGCTAAATGACCTCTCACTCGAAGTACAAATCTTGTTTCAACTTTACTTTTCTTATGCACCACAACTGTCTTATGATTCAAAGCTCAATTACATTACTTCTATACAAACCGTCTGTTTCACAACCAATTTACTTTTTATTCATTTCGTTCTTCAGGTTTAGCCCACAGAGTGTTCAAAAAAATTAAAATAAAAAGGGGCAGTTGAATTGAGTTGACAATCATATGGCAAAGTAGTCAAGAGGGGTATTCAAAAGGACATTAATCAAGTTTTCAAAACTGCAACCTCCTATGGACTCTAACTATTCACAATAACATTTTGTCCACATTTTCTCTCCAAATTTATCTTAGGTTAGATTTTCAATTATACTCATCCTCTTCCTTCCTATAAGCTTAAATTTTTTTTAAATTTTTTTTGACTTTTTGAATCAAACATATTCTCAATATTCTCAACATAGTCTGATTTTATACATTTAATCCAGCGCTTTTCCAATATTTATATTTCTTCCAAATAATAGGTTATTTCAAGGTCCAAAAAAGCTTCGCTTCTGTGATTCTTCTTCATTCAATCCAAGTATCCTACCTCCCATCCCAATTTTCCACTTTGGAAACAACAAATAATCGCAAGGGATAAATCTGAAGAATGTGCTAGATGGGGAAGCAGTTCGTAGCCTAATTTATGAATTTTCACCTTGGTGACATACATACGTGTGCATCCGTGCAGCGCTCTGATGGAGTAACATTTTTTTCCGCCAAATGCGTCGTTTCTGTTTCATATCAATATCGAAATTGTCCAAAAGCTCTGAATAATGTTCGCAAGTAATGGTCTTCCATTTTTCAATAAAATGGATGTGAGTGACATCTTTTGCACCCCAAAAAACTTTGTCATGACCACATGACCTTGTTGGCCGGCAGACCCACTTTCCGCCTTCTCTCGTGCACATTTACTTGGTGTCTGGTTCAGTGTGATGGATTATTGTTTTGTCTACGGTAACTAAACGGTGCAAAAACTCGTTTAGATTGTGGTTTAACATCGTCAAATACTCCTTTGAGTTGGTTGCACGGTTGTGCTATGGTCGTGTGTGAGCAATCGCGGCACTAATAGCGCGATAAGTTATTTCGCGTCTTATGTGCCCGCTCAGTTGAATTACTTACAACCTCAGCCACAGCACGCGTTTTTATTATCTTATCGTCAAATATGATTCCATGGGATTTATCTTTTGAGTGACTTGAGCATACGGCGTCATATATATATATATATATATATATATATATATATATATATATATATATATATGTATATATATATATATATTATTTCGGATAACAAAAAAATTCTCTGAGGTTTTTGCCACTAGATGGTGTCGACAGTCCTGGAAGCACTAATCTGATTTGTCAAACTAAGATGTTTTTGAAAGCTAACATTTCAACACTATTTTTTGTTGCGGCAGCTATGTAAATAAAACAATTAGGTTCAAATATCAATTACTCTTCGCAAGAAATTTCAAAACCTCAATTGACCGCATGGAACGTGTTGCTTTGCGTATGGTGGAATTGATAGGGAATTGTCCATTATGAGCAGCTACTAACTGGCTTAATAATTAATTCTAAGCTCTACTGTCAACAATTAAGCTGCTTACAACAATTTTCTTAAAAATAGCGTTGAAAAATATTGAAGAAATAATTTTAAATAAGGAAAAGAATCTACTTTCCTCATCATCACCATCTCTATGTTTATTACTAAGCCATACACGCAAAATGCACGTGCTGGATTTCTACCCAGTGCACTAAAAGAGCATATTCAGCGGGGCTTGCATCAATGAAGGTGAAAAAACGGGTGATGTAAAAGTATTTTAAATCACGTTTACGTAAAAGACGAAGTCAGATTATTGCGATGCCGAAACAAAAAGGAAATATATTTGGTTGGCGTGCCACGGCGTATACGCAACATTACCGTCGCATGACTTTAGAACGAATTTTTCGTGTGGTATAATAAAAATTAATAATTTCTTTCAACAGTGAAACTTAAGCGTTTTATACAAATATTTACATATACAAGGTTAAGAGTGCACCTTTTTGTGCTGGTGAAATTTGGAAGCATTAGTATGCGGTATCGTGACAAAACGGGTGTAAAAACAACGGGAAGGGATTTTTTCTGAAAAGAGTTAATATTTTTTAATTAATGGTCTAATTGGAATGTAACTTCCAAACTATCGGACAATCAGAAATCTAAGTTCACTGTTCAAACTAAAGTATTTTCGGAACTCTTAGCGAGCTGAATTGCTGTCAATTTAAATTTCTTCATAAATAGTACCAGAACACATTAAAATCACTTAAACAAAATTAATTTTTCAGGTTTTGTTTTTCTACACAGATTTTGATTTAGGAATGTTATATTCAATAAAATTTACAAAATTATAACTTGATCTGCAGTTTATTTGCAAATAAAAAAACTGACATATTTTAGCACTAATAATTTGTCAAAATTATGCGGATGCTGGAATTGATGGTAAGGCTTTATGACTTATAATGATTACGACCTCCAAGAATTGTCTCGCGGAAACTCGTCATATATATTATGAACGTAGGTTGTGGGATTTAAAAAGCTTTCCATAGAAAGATCAATAGAGGCGACACGAAAAAAGGCAACTGCTCCTACTTTTTTTGATCTTGGTTGTCAGGTAAATAGCTAAGCAGTTTATATAAATTTTTTTATCATGGTAAGTGTTTAATTACTTTGTGTGACTATCAAACTTGGTACTTGGGTGCACTTTTACATATAACGAAACCAACCAGATCAGACAACCATAGTCTGGTTAGAACTGTTTTTTCCATGAATTCCGGTAAGATCGAACTTGTCTCAATTGTTAGAAAGTCTACATGTCGAAGTCTTTATACCTCTCATAAACATACTAACTTTATGGTAAAGTAAATTTCACACGCTTAGATGCTTCTCTGACGGTGTATGGGAGCTATATGTTAAAGTCTACCGATTTCGATGATTTTCAGTGCCAATATTCAATTAACTATATACATATGTCTAGAATATCAAGTTTCATGCTCTCATATGCTTTTTGAGGAATTTATGGCACAAAGTTTCAAATCTGGAAAATTATTCATATATATGCTATAGTGGGCCGATTTGGTCGGTTTCGATAAATGTAAACTTGCATCGGAGTACTAAGTTTGGATCGAATATCTCAAACAGGGGGGTATGGCTATATTAACACAGCTCACCATTTTGCTATAATCAGTATAAATTGTGGTAGGTTTAACTTTTATCTTTTTGGTACCTACATACTTTGAACCAAAGCTTATATACCATTAAATGTACATGATTCAGAGGATACACTGGCAAAAGATGAGATTTTGATTCCAAAGCAGTACATTTTAACCAATTAATTTTAAGTGAGCCTACCTTTTTTCTGAAGCTTTGAAATAATGTTAGATACTAGAAATAGTACCATTAACGGTACAGGTAGAAGAGGTACAGTGTGGAAGCCAGAAGTTACAACGCAGTCCGGACGCTGGATGGGCTCCGTTATTCCTAACTTCATATCCAGTTGAGCGGATAATTATATCGGTGGATTTATTCCGAAAAAATACAGAAAATGCAATTCTAATGGGTAATGTTTATTATCATTCGAAAGGACATTCTTTGGCATTTATTTTTTGAATATTACCTCTTTCAAATATTCACCGTGGCTACGTCTCATATGGTTCATCCATTGAGTCCAATTTTCGATGACTCGCTCGAGAATTTCCACTAGTAACTAGCGAATAACACTAGTGATGTTTTGCTCCAATATCTGAATCGAAGCGGGATTGTCCGCATAGATTTTAGACTTTACATATCCCCACAGGAAAAAGTCTAGCGGTGTAATATCACACGATCTTGGTGGCCAAACGACCGACCCAACACATGCAATTATTTGCTCACTGAAGTGTTACCTCAATAAATCCATCGATTGATGCGTTGTTGTTTGTTCTCAAAGAAATGACATCTATTGAATCTCTTCAGGTTGCTCTTCGTCGCAAATGTGGTAATTTTGCTTATTGACATACACATTAAGCCAGAAAAGGTCTTCATCGTTGAACAAAATTTGGCTCGAAAACGTTTGATCTTCTTGGAACGGCCACAGTTCTGCACAAGATGTATTTTGTATACTTTCAATTTAAGATCTCAACGTAACATGCGCCAAGTCGTTCCACACGTCAGTCCGAGTTTCGGCGAACGGCGCCGGATCGCTTCACCACGGCCTTCGTGTACACTCTCAGCTACGGCCGCTAAATTTTAATCACTGTGCGCCGGACGTGGTTTACTCCGTCGAATATTATCCAATAACGAGTGCTGGGTCTCAAGATGGATGATGGTGTTGCGAGTAGTACGCTCAGTAGGCCGATTATGTTGACCATAAGTTGAGCGAAGTGCGCGAAACACATTTTTTTACAGAACGTGATTTTTCGTAATAAAGTTGAATGATTTGTAAACGTTGTTCAGGCGTAAGTCTTTTTGTGATGAAATGTCAAACAATATTTAACAAAAACAACATGAAAGCTTGACACAACTCGTGTG
Source organism: Neoceratitis asiatica (assembly GCA_030068015.2). Taxonomy (NCBI): domain Eukaryota; kingdom Metazoa; phylum Arthropoda; class Insecta; order Diptera; family Tephritidae; genus Neoceratitis; species Neoceratitis asiatica. The sequence continues at coordinate 60,626,537 of CM061524.1, read as the reverse complement.
TGATCTGTCAAAAAAAACAAAAGGCTATTGAAAAAAGTACCTCCACTTGGATCATCCTTGATCTCTTAGCTAGCGCCAAGTGGCCATCTTAATTGCTTTAGAAGAGGACAGTACTACTACGGTTAAGTTGAAACTGGACGGAAAGGTTGACTGGGATACTTTTTAGCAAAAAATAATGGTAAAATTGTAAAAAAAAATGTGTTCAACAGAATTGTAGCAAATAAAAATAAAAGTACATTTATATTCAGGTATATACTATAATTAACTAAAAAATTTTACTAAGAAATCTAATGTTAGCTGTTATAACTAGTTCAGTCATATAATCTTATCTATTCATATGTTAACTCAGAAAAAGAGAAAAACCTTATATGTATTTTCCTGCTACATATAAGCACATATATATCATCACAAAAGTGGGTGTTATAATGCCTGCGGTTATGGGCTTCTACTGATTTATGTTTGGTAATTTTCGCTTAGCTGATATAAAAATATTGCGTTATTTTGCTGAGAAAAGTAGTAAATGTTATCTCTTTCCATAAATTGGTAATATGTACGTAGGAGTATGTACGAATGTAGAGCAATATTTTGAAATACTTAAAGTTTATGTCATTATTATTTCAGGGTCTTAAACTGTTGATATTTTGTTATAAAGTAATTTTAGGTAAGCTAATCCAAGCAACGTTGTTGAACAAAATACTCAGATAACATTTTAGAAATTTAATCAAGTTCTAGACTTAATTATATAAATATAAAAATTTCTCTTAGTTCGAATTTGCCATTCGTAAGCACTACAATTCAAAAAATAGATATATGCCAATACATTATTTTAATTTGACGATAAATATTCTCCAAGATAATTAACCTTCACTCTGTGCTTGATTTTTGCACCTTAATCCCGTGCTTTGAGGTACTGAGTTCCCCAGTATATTTTGGATGAGAATAAGTACATTTAATTATATACAGAAGTATTATTATCAATGTTTCTGTTTATTTTCATCCCGGATATGCTTAGCTACTATACGAATAATTACAATTTTTATAGTTAGATATTATATATATACAATATATACATATATATTTAAACATCTATTTTACATATTTATATATACAATACATATATTATTATCAATGTAGTTGCACAAATTCAAGGGCACGTTTTTTCTTTCAAGTTTTGTGCAAACACAAACGTAGTAAAGTAAAAAATTCATTTTGTAATAAAAACTAAAAAAAATCCCAGAATATTTCCAGCGCTTTACGCATATTTGGGTGTTATATTGAATGGTTTCGATTTAATTATTCCAGCGGCCCCTGCGGGTTAGGGGTTCAAGAATTTACCCGTGGTAAGGCATGCCTGTCGTAAGAGCCGACTAAAATCCATAGTTCCCGCGACAGTCGGGTCTTTATACCGGAACGACCCGGAATTTTATCCGGCCAAGAACTGTCACTCCCGCAATGTTCCCCGAAGCCCCATTTGGAGAATATACTGCGGCTACAACAACAACAACAACATCGTGGGCGCTTGGCCGATTTGGATACTCTTCATCAGTGCCTATTGTGGCGTTCAAGTTCGAACAACAAGAGTGACATACTCTTACGGAGTGCTGGGCACATGCTGGCTGGCTACTAACTGCTCATCTATAGTCACTTCATTCGAAGCAACATATTCTTCATTCAATCGACTGAGAAAAAGTGTCCAAATATGAAATATGTCGGAATGCCGCTAACTTATCGGTGGCTAAGCGAGCAGCTCTGGTTCGCTGATCGTGGAATCGCAGGAACCTTGTCAGTTGTTCGAATATTTGTTGAGACATTACGGCTCGATAAAAACGCGAACTCTCTGGTGAAAACAAGACTGATATATGAACCATGTTATTTTTGTCAGCACCTGCATATAACAAAATCGCTATATAATCATAAATTTCTTCAACCGTGGTTGGTTTCTATGTCCGCATTTTTGCTGTACTGCCACTTCTTGAGTGAAATTCGTAGGCTCGCCTCACTCGTCTATTGGTCTCTATGGCAATTCGCTAAAAATTGGCACATTGACTATCCGCTTAAATGGTTCGACTTTGCTGTCGAAATATTTGCGCCTATATGGTACCGTTGTCCTGCCAAGAGCTATTCTATCGGCAATGGCTGCTTCCATTGGATCTAGCATAGACCACCACACTGTATTGTCTGCTTTCCCCTGTGATTTTTACTTTTGACCGCGATTAGGTGGCAAAGCTGCTGTTGGTTCTTCTTCTGTTGCACCATGCTTGCCTCCATTCACTTCATCACAGTCTTGTGCGAAATCCAGTAAATGAATGTCTTCTTGTGCTTCAAAATCCATAAGTGCATCAAAATTTGATTCATTGCCATACGCGGTTTCGTCACCAATATCTTCGTCACTTTCAGTGTCTGGAGCAGCAACAGCACCACGAGTTCGACTTTCATTTTCTTCTTCCTCATCTCTTACCTCGAACGAAGACGAATGGTCAAACAAATTTTGAAATTCATCTTGTTCCTCATCTGTCAATGGTCGTCGAAGACCAAGCAAAGCCTGCAGCCTTTATGCTCAATTTTCAAAACCTACACTTTCAAGAAATATTCAGGACGATAGTTCAAAGCTTATAACATCGTAGTCTATTACTTAACACGAATACACTTCAAGCACTATTAGAGAAATGATTGATAAATAATTCTTTCTTTATTCAAACTTACGGAAAAGATCACTACAAGCACAGAGTGAAGGTTAAACAAACTAAGAAATTCGCATGCCACAAAAACATAAGTCTTTTTCAAAGTAAACAAATCAAACACTGATTTTAGCGAAACTTGAAGAAATATTTCAATGCGACGAATTTTGAAATAATTGGCAAGGATATATATTAATTATATTCCTTTTTCATTCCAAAATTTTATGTTTTTTCTTTTTATTAAATTTTAATCACTGTCGCATACGATATGTTGAATGCGACTTTTTGTTCCATCAATTTTTTTGTATTTATTTTTAACTTTTGATGTAATTTAGCATGCATAAGATGATTAAAAATGATATTTAATGTATTCAGTAAATTTATTTTCAGAACAAAAATTAAATTTGTAAATATTTTCAATAAAGTAAGACATAAATAAATATGCACCTCACACATATGTGCAAAAACAAAGAACTGAATTAAGTAAAAAGTAATTTAGGTTATTTTTTAATGCAATAAGCAGTATTGGCTTCTTCTAGCTGCTGGCTTGGAACTTTTCCCAATTTTCATCCAACTTATAATGCAAAAATAAAATTTTAATTAAAACAGATTTCATTGAATATATTTTACTTCCGAAAATTGATAAAATGTAGTGCATTGAGCAAAACAATGTTTTTAGATTTGTAGTTTGGCATACCTTCATTCAACGATGTAGCCAACAAAACAATTATTTTTCTGTGAGAACTAGCAAAAAATTCCAATCTATATATACATATAATTTGCTTAATTACCAAATAATATTTTTATATTTAAACTGAGTGTAGCTTCCATCAGAGAATATTAAAATTGTACAAGTATCTTCGACTCAATGATAACAAATGTTCTAATTAAATGTCGCACGTGACATCGAAATATTCTGTAACAATGAGAAATTTTTTATCGTAATTAGCAATAGTATCGTGTCAAAGCGTAATGTCGCTTACTACGAGTAAAGAAATATGCGTTAGGAATTAAAAAAAAAAACCTTCTTCGACTTTGCATTAAAAAATTTTGAAATATTTTATGAACAAAAATATAAAACTGGTTTGCACTATTTATATTTGAAAATATGTTAAATTAACGTAATATTAAATACCTTGAATTTTTAAGAGCGGTGGAAATTTCTGTGGAAATACCAAAATATATTTATGTACAATTGGCGCCTCGTAACTGCTGATGCGATTTTCGGAGGAGCTGATTTCTCCAACTTGCGTCTTGATCATTTCTGACAAACGAGCCCCGTTCGCAATCAGAAAAGTTACCAACATTTTTTTTATCCCACCAGTACTAGAGCTCATGATCGTCCCTCTAAATACTGGGTTATTGCAGCTGAGTTTGGAGATTTAATTATGGACACCAAGACCAAAATCCAAAACTATGGGGACTTAATAATACATATATATATATTTATATAATTACAGTTACTCATCGGTAGGGAATGTTTACTCCTTGGTATGTATTTGACATGAAATGTAAAGCTCTTTATAAAAATTCATCAGTCGTTCGAAGGCGGCTTTGAATAAGCCTTGGTTCCTGCATATTTTTTTTTTTTTTTTTTTTTTTTTGAAAAAATATCAAAAGGCACACCAGAACTTTTATATCTTACATATATATAAATATCTCAAATATGTGTATACTTAGCTATAATAATGTATATATTTTTATATCCTAATATTTACATCGACGGACTTATTTAATATTTGCCCTTTTTTAGTTAAATCTTGCATGTTGTGCTATAATAACTATAACTGGCATTCATGGCGTATGAGTAACTTGCTGTACTAAGAATAAGTAGAACGCACACATTTCAACAACAAATATTAGAAATAATGCCTTTACTTCATATGCAATCATCGCCTCCACTTTCAAAATTGAAATGTAAAAGATATATAATATTATTTTCAATCACGATGTACGTTATTATCCACATTGATTTTAAAAGATTTATGTCATGTTTAATTTTCTTTCTGCATGCAGTTTTGTATATTTATTTTGAGTTATTTCTTGGCCAATATAGCAGAAGACTATTATATTTATCCACGAGGATGAATCGAAATGAAGTGTAGCTTATATCAGTTATACATATAATAAATAAGGTGAGTTTTCATTTTGCAATATGGCATATGCCAACTGAAATGCCGATAACTTCAGTGAATTACATGATAATGTTAAGGCAAATACAATTAAAAAAGTGTTTTCGCTTTCTCAAATATTATTTTCATAGGATAATGACATATCCCTGTAAAATCTTTGTATGTGCAACACGTGTGTGGGAAATTATTTCTCACCTTTTCTCATTGTCAATCATTAATTATTTACAATCAAATTAAAAATATTTTCCATAACATGTTTAACATATCGGCTACAATGGAGTTTTCTGCTTTGTTAGAAAAGCTAATTATCTCCATGCATATAACGAGAGAAAGCAGTATGATCATTGAATTGAAGATTTCTGTACATTAAGGCACTCATATTCGTCGTCATGAAGCATATTTTGGACTTTTCTTTATAGCCAAATTCAACACATAGATTGAACGGGCCACAACCATGGTTATGCTTAAGATAGACCTGGCGTGGATATGTAACATATCGTTGAAAAATACTGAATGGAATTCCTCGTCCCAGAACTTAAAATTTCAATATCTGCCTGCCATAATTTTTTGTGATTTTACTAAAGTTTTTTATAATTGGGTTTAAATCCGCTCTCCTTATTTGTTGTTGTCTAGAGACAGACAAGCTTAGCTGAACTCTTATTTCCCTACAGCTTATGTGTTTCTTAATGGCTAGTCCTTCAATGCGGCCGATCGTCACCATACCGACCAAACTCGTTCCGGCTATGTTACTCCATTCTACATCAGAAATCTCAATATATCGGCGCATTTATAACAATCATATCCTTGAAATAAAAGGTCATACGACGATAAGCATAGAAAATAGGCCCAGAAAGGTATAGGGCTCGTCATTTCAGGATAGGTTGTTGAAAAATGTCGATGCTGCAAGTTTTAGCTCTCTATCAATTACCTTTTTCGAATAATTAAAGAAAAACTGAAAATCTTAAAAATAATTTTATTTCAGCACCTTGTTAATATATTGATCTAGACTCTGATTTGTTTGAGGTGATAATAGTAGCTTGCAGACTAAAAAAAGTGGGTTATCATATGAAAATAACGCTCCCAGTTGACAGTGGCAGCCTCGCCGTTATCTTTTTAAAGAAGTAAGGTCCAATAACATTTCTGGATCAAAGAGCTCAGCAGACAGTAATCTTATTTTTTTTTTTTTGTAATGACCTCTATTGCATTGTTTTTTATTATTTATTTATGTATCCACCGATTAAGAAATGTACCTCGTGACCGAAGAAATTTTTTTTGGAAAGATCGCGATCCACTGCTCGTTGTTCTAACACCTAAGCGACGTATCTATGGCGTTGTGTATGGTCAACTGTCTTCAGTTGTTATACGAGTTGGTCTTTATATGAATTTGCGTGTATGTTCAAGTACAAAATACGCCGTAATATGCAGAAAGAAAGTCCTAGCTCTTGAGAACGTCGAGATATAGACACATTAGGGGCTTCTGCTTCACTTTCTTTACAGCAGCATTATTTGAACGAGCAAAAAAGTTGTGCACATGTCTTACAATATCTGTAACAAATTTAGCATCTTCAAACTTGTAAAAGTTAACCAATGGCTTGAGTAGTTTGACAATTATATGCACCATAATCTCCTCTTAAAGCACGAAACGTGGTCTGACGTTTAACTAAAACGAGACATGTTTCTAAACTACTAAACGGATAATCCTTTTTTTCGTTCAATTAAAAATCTAGAAAACTACACGTAAATAATTATTATTTTTGGTTTTATGTTATTAGTATATTGTTCCATATTAAAAAAATACTACAGTTCCATGGCACCAAACCCCTTGTTAATCTGTGCTACGTTTTCTTGGAATTAAAAACCCTCAAAATTTAATTGAACAAAAACTAAATAAGTCATAAGTTGGTGTCATAATTTTCACCTCAGTTTACCAACTCTAGTGTTCTTTAAGTTTCTGCTACCTTCCAAAATGAATGTCTAGGTCGCAAGGCAGCTGATATGTATATTTAAATGCTTAGTTGCATGTAAGTGCTCATGTGAAGTTCTGCACATTCTTAAAACATAATTTTCTTATAATAAAAATACGAACTAAACTTACATGTAAGATTTTTGTAGGTTAATAACTACTCAACAAACACGTCCAAGCGGTAAACAAGTTTATGAACTGGAGAAAGCTGACCTACATGATGGAAAGTTTACAACACTTACACACCTGTTTTCTTAAACCTGTTAAGTGCATAAGGAAACGCGTGAAGCATATATGTTTGTGAGAAGTAATCGTAAAATGTGGAAATATTAATTTTACTATATTCATGAATGCATAGATTTTTTAACTACTTTTCCCCTTCATATATACTTAGGAGTATAAGATTAGCATACCTCTATGACTAGAAGTACATTTGTATATGTATGTGGGTAAATATTTTCTTATGATTAAATTTTCTTGACCTTCTCTACAGTACACTGCAGGTGCAAGTGCATTTAAGTTTATTTATGGTTATTAAGGTAGCTGTTAGCAAAATGTCTGACTTTGAGTTTAAGTAAGTTGGTATAAGGCATAAGAGCTATGCATTAAACGTCAATACAAGTTACAAATTAAGACTTCTTTTTGAGGTTGTTACTAATTAATTTTATTTAAAATTAAATTTTTTTCAGGTTCATCCAAGTCATGTTGATTTTTTAAATGTTGAGAACTTTACAAAACAAAAATTCGTCAGCTGCTTTTTAAGTAAGTAACTTATTTTGAATTAAAACTGGTATTAATCACTAATCACAAAGATACGTGACGGAAACTAAGAATTTGTAATTTTTTAAATTTAGCAATAAAAATCACAAAAAAAGCTTTACGATTGACTGTTGATGAGTTACTCAAAGTGTTAGCTTACGGTTTGGGACTATTTCTCAGTTTTGTGCGTTCTCCGCGTTTTAATTTCAAGCTTATTCAGGGATACCAAACTTTTTGTGAATATTTACATTACGAACTTTCCACTTTGCGCACGTTGGTACACCTAGAATTTTGAACTGCAACCTTTGTAATTTCTTAACATTAGTTGCATAGATCTTACTCTATAGTTAAATACCATATATCCAAATTGGCTTCCCAACTGCGTTGTAAATTATTACTTTGTAATCTATTTCCAGCTCGGAGTTTATACTTATATATGAAAACAAAAATAGTTGTGTAAGTGGATACCGAGATATTATGCTAGATTATTCTCCACATTAACGCAGCCTTTCGCGTAGCCCCACAAAACAAGTCTAACGGTCTCAAATCACACGTTCTCGATGGCCAATTGACATTACTAAGACGAGCGCTTACACTACCGGGAAAATTCTCTCGCAGTAAAGCAATATTCGCTCGTGTTGTGTGGCATGTGTCACCATCTTCTTGGAACCACATATTATCTAAGTCGTGCAGATCGAAATAAGTCAATTTTTATTTAACCATAATGCTCCAAATTGACATTGACAGTCTCGCCGTTATCGTTTTCAAGGGAGTAAGGTCCAATAACACTTCTGGATCAAAGACTGGTGCCTGGCTACTGACTGATGCCCAATAAGTCTTTTGGGTGTAATGGTAAATTTGTCTCTTCAATTATTTGAGTATTTTGGAAGCCCCAAATGCGACAATGTTTACATATTTACGTATCCACCAAGTAAGGAGCTATTTGTCATCTAAAAAAGATTTGTTGGAAAAATCGCGGTCCACTGCTGTTTGTTCAAGCATCTAATCGGCGTAACAACGGTCTTGTGAATGACCAGCTGGTTTTAATTGTTGTATGAGCTGAACTTAATATGGATTTAGATGTAAGCCCTTTTGAAAAATACGTCATTATGTGCTGTAAAAAAGTCACAGCTCCTGAGAACATCGAGAAATATACACATTCCGGTTTTCTCATATAGCAGCTATGTTTGAGGTGGAACGAGTAAAACGTTGATGCATGGTCCTTACAATATCTGTAACAGATCTAGTTTACTCAAATTTTTTTAAATCTTACCAATTGCTTCAGTTGGCTGCGTTATCCTAAATAAATTTCGATGGTGTGAAACGGTTCTTTCTCGCCAATTAAAAACATTCAGATATTTTTGATTCAAATGGAAAGAAAAATGTTTTAACTTTAAATACCTATGCATATATATAGTTTAATTAATTGTTACGAGCTTTTCTGATTTTATAAAACGCTTCCAAATAGATTTTAAAGTGAATTGCTGTAACGTTCAGACGATTGTAGCTACATTTTATAGGTCGTATTACGAGTTTTTAAGCCGTCACGCTTTTGCTTTAAAAGTATTACTCGAAGTTTGCTTAGAACTTTAAAAATAATGATTATTTTAGAATTTAAAAGTCTAGTTTTATGTCTTAAAATACGTTTGATCTTTTAAAGCGCTTCCTGAAACTCGTCTTCAGTAGGTCAGCTACAAAGGCCAGAGAGATTTATCTAAGACTTCCGACTCACAAAATATTCAAATAAATTTAACAAAATATAGATGTAATTTGATACGAATGAATGAATGTTTTTCACTTAGCTACCGTTAGATATAATTATATTTTTATAACTCAATATAACATCTGTGGCATGTGTGATCTCATTGATATGTGCGGAAGAGAGGAATATGACAATTTTTTGAGAGTAATGGTTATGAAGGTGACCGCGGAAGGCGAGTGGTTAGCATTGCGTAATACAATTCAGAAGGCTTGGGCTCGAGTCTAGGTTTGAGCAATATCCAAAATTATAGAAAATTAATTTTTCTAATTGCGGTCGCCCCTCGGCAGGTAATGTCAAACCTTCCGAGTGTATTTATGACGTAAAATAAAAGCTCATCATAAAAATCCATCAGCTTTTTGGAGGCGATTTAGTATAATGTGTAGGTGCCTTCATTTGTTGGTGAAACAGCAAGAAACAGCAAAGAAACAGCTCGGCCAAAAATCGCTTCAGCGGTTACAAGCGCTATATACTTGTATATATAATAGTAAGGAGAGGCTGAAAAATGGAATATTTTATCTAAAGAAAAGTTTATTTAAAATTAAGTATCAATGTAATTGACGCTTGACGGAGCCATTAATAAAGTATATGCACGTGTTGTGAATAAAATTTTTTGAAAGGCACTGATGTTTTTAATATAATTTTTTTTAATAATAATTCGTCATTTCTTTCAACCGATTTGCATTCGGTAGTTACTTGCAAAACATTTTTTTAAGTAACAAAATAAGGAGAGTACAAAAATTGTATTTTAAGCTTATGACAATTTGCTCAACATACTATGCACCCTTTTCGCCAATTCACAATCCCCGTGAAATATGATCACAAGCAAACTGTTAAATAACTACTTTAAAAATATGTGACTGCAAATTTGAATATTTTAAAAAGAATATTTAATATTTTACGTTACTTTACTACAATGTAATTGCAGAATAATTTACTAGCAATCATAATCTTAATAAATTTTGCAGTTTTCAGAAAAAACACACAAACAAATTTGTCTGTTGCTTAATTAAACACTTGTCTGCACAAAATTAAAATTCAAATAATAAAGTAAAGTACAAACAGACAAAGCACAGCAGAGAATTACAAACAGAAAAGAGAGTACAAACTCTCCATAGCTTTTTTCAATTACTCTTAATGTACAACTCGAAGATTTATTCATTTCATTTATATAATTTAATTAGGTCCAAATATATACTAAAAAATATGTTCTAGGTAATATAAAATATCACTTTACTAAATACCATTTTACTTTGCGAACAAACTTCTTGTCACACGTACTTTTAGTTATAATTTCTGAAAGAATTGTGAAAAGCCACATTTTCATTAACTTTTTTTCCTTATCAGATATGTTGTTTATTTTCTTTCTTAAAGTAAAACTTTATTGCAGACTCTTTTATTTTTTATTTTTTATTTTTTACTTTCGCCATCTCTTGCTGCTGCTAGCACATACAGAACACAGATTTTCCGTGTTAAAAACAAGCTTATAAAACTTTATTTTGCCCTCTCTTGCTTGAGTAGTTTTAGGGAATTGACAGTGAGTATAAAAAATGTATAGTTATTGAAAATTTATAAACAAATTTTCACTTCATTAGACATAGTTGTAGACAATAGAAAACAACACATTCTTTAGACTATGCGAAGGGTCTTAAAAAAAAAAAAAATATATATATATATATATATATATATATATATATATATATATATTGTGTATAAGAACATTTTTGTCGTCCATTTCAACTTATTGAAATATAAATAGAACACAGTTAAATTTAGGATAATGAAAATAACGTAGCATTTTGGTAGTATTTATTTTCATATCCTTTTTAAAATCTTAATTTTATTAAGAAAACAAATTAACTTAATACTTCCAGCTCAGTTGTAAATTAACTGTTATACACATAATAATTAAAAAAATGAGCACGTATTTATTTAGGTTATTATAAAAATGGTCTATAGATTGAAATGCACATAATGAAAATTACTAAAATAAATTAGAGGAAAAAAATTGTTTGTAAAAAAATAAATAATATTACACATAATTCGACACTAGTCTCGCAAGACATAAATATTTCAATCTGTCGGCACCGCTCAATTTTTTATGGTTAATGTTAAATGTGATTTTAGGCTATCCTACAAGTTCATAAAAATTGCGATACTAGCAAACTGTTATCAAAAAAATGCGTCAAAGTCCACACAAAGTTAAATTTAGCACTTAAAAAAATAAGGAGATGTTAGTAAAGCTACAAATCATGTCAGCGTGATTCTGCTACAGGGCTAAAACACATCTGCATATAATCTCTGAGTCCAAAACAAAGCTAATAAAATATATATTATTTGGGATTTAATTTCTTAAGATGTTAGGCCACTGTAGAAGGCCACAAAATAGGTTTTTTTTTAGGAAAACTTTTAAATAAATCTGCTTTTGTCAAAAGGTATTTATTATATATACATATAATTAACTCCTTATAACTATTTTTTAGGAAAAATTAATTAAAAAATGGCGGCTATACAGCGTTCTCCCTAGGATGTCTCCATTTTTTCGGGAACCACGGTCAAACACCCCTCCTGCAATTTTTTTTATTTTATTAAGTTGTTGAACGGCTTACACTTGTAAATAGCAATAGCTACAGAAGCACGTAGGATTTTTCTAATATATACATTTTTGACAAAATGGCGGGTCTCTAAAGGAAAAAGAAACAATTTGGCCTAAAAAGTTTTCGAAATTTGTTATTAAAAAAATAATACTATGCAAGAAAAAAATACGTACTTCTCTAGATAATGTATTTCTGAAGTGTTGTCAAAATTTCAGGTGAATCTGTTGTAAATTGTTTGAGTTATGTTTAAAAAAAACAGTTCTGAGATAAATCATAATGTATCATTTGAAAGAAAAAAAATCGATTTTCTGAATGTTCTAGAGTGGCCTGACTAACCCCTAACAAATTTTATTTTTGAAGCCCTGAAATATCTGACATTTTGTTGATTGACAAGCTGTCATATATAAGTATGTGTTGAATTTCTAATTCACCAATATTAAAATGAAAATAAAAATGAATTTGCTGAAGCGAGAGTTGAACCGAGAAGTTCATGTACCACAGTGATTCGCTGTAACCATGTGGCTATCGGTATGATGTAAATAGCGACGACATAATGCGCATTTCAGCATAAATTATTAGGAAATGGCAATCAGTCGTGGCGTTCCAGAAATAATAACAACATACGACTGACGTAATGGTGACAACTATTATTATACCCGTGAAATGCTATGATACTAGTATTTAACTAGAATTTTTGCTTACTAGTCACCATTTTCGCTGCAAGGATCCTAAAAATGCATGTGACAACACATATGAAATATGCACTTGTTTATGATTAAGAACCACGTGCTACAAATGAACTTTAGTTTATGCACCAATGCTACACAAACGTCCTATTTTAACAATACAGGCAAGCAAATGGCCTGTCGAATCATTGTCTGCATATTAAGCACTACTAAAGCTATAACCCAGCTCACAGCTGACGTGTACGTGCACTGTAGAGTGGCCGTTAAAAGAATTTATCAAATGACAATCATGTATCAGTGAATAAGTGTAACATCAGCGCTTTTCCACTTTTCAGACTGCATCAGCCTTCTTAATGCCCTACAAATGCTGTTTAATTTTGAAAAAGATGCTTTATACGTATATGTTCGTATAACAGATTCAATCGTTATGTTAAATGTTTTACATACATTTCTCCTGTTATTGAAAGTATGTATCTTATGTTGATATATGCATTGAAAATTACTCATGATAAATAATCCATAAAGTTTCTCAGTAACAAATTATTGACAAACATGTTAATGCGCTTCCAGAAGAATTGATTTGATATACAAAAAGGAAGTATTTGTAACAACTACTTGTCCGCTCTATGCCTGACTAAGCCGCCTAACCGATTAAATTCTCTGAATGTGTTTTTGGGACTTCCTTGTAAAAGGTTTTTACATTAAAAAATTTCAAATATTTTTGTTGTTGCTACAAAAAATTTAAAAAGTTACGTGACGCATTTGTTTAGGCCATAAGCTTAAATTCGCACTATTTGGTACCGCCCTAATATTTCCAATATGTGTAAGATTTTTTCGTTAACTTTTTAATAACACTGATTACGGTACCCTGTTTGTACAAAGGGTTCGTATCAAATAATTTTTACTGCCACTTAAAATTCATTAGTCAAGGTGACATCACACTAGACGGAAACCTGAGCCACGATCCAGCCATCATCCTCATCAATCAACATCCAATTTTAAATAAGGTAAATTCTATCCAAATCTAGCTATATAATTATATTTATCTCAATCTCCAATTTAATAAAATATATTATTGGATTGAAACTAATATAAATTAGTTCTTTCCTTTGTTTTATGGTATACATCAGCGTGCCCTGTTAACAAGACGCGCCCTTGTATTTAGCTATATTGTGCTTAAGTCGTATTTATTTTCCAATTTGCTCCATATGTATAACATGCATATCTAATTCAATTGCAAAGTAATGTTTGGACTGAAAATTTACATATAGAGAAAAATATTTTTGAATTGAGATGTCACCCGTTTAACATTTCTAATTTTAAAAATATAATTATTAAAACACTGCAACTAATATATTAAATTCGATGAAAATTTAGAGGGCTTACATCTGTACTAGTCATTTTACATACCTGCTAGCTGTACGACCCGAGTGAAAGAGGGATATGTTGTCAAAAGTTACAGGGTGTTTTTTTTATAGAGGTATAGAACTTTATGTTGAAAAGTATCAAGATGGCGACCGATTTAATAGCTGTCAAGTGATTTATTCTCAGTTTGGTTTGGCAATTCATCATGAATAGACTCACGCCTGAACAACGCTTGCAAATAGTGCAATTTTATTTCGAAAATAATGGTTCTGTGCGGAAAACGTATCGCGCACTACGTCCATTTAATCGTCGACAAAATCGTCCATCAGAGCAGTTAATTCGATTAACCATGGAACGTTTTCGCACCACGTTTACTCTTATTGATAACTCGCATCCCCAGAGACGCCGTACGGTGCGTACAGAAGAAACTATTGCTGCTGTAGAGCGTAGCATTGAGGAAGACCCGAATGAGTCCATCCGCCATGGAGCACAGGAATTGGTTCTGTGTCCATCCACTTTATGGAAGGATCTTGGTTTGCGTGCTTACAAAATCATCAACATGTAAGGCGTAGATTCGTCGAATGGGCCCAAACGAGATTACCGTTGTTCCCGATTTTCATAAGCAAATTTTGTTTAGCGATGAAGCGCACTTCTGGTTGAATGGCTACGTCAACAAACAAACCGGCCGCATTTGGAGTGAAGGTAATCCTCAAGTGTATGTTGAAACACCGTTACATCTAGAAAAACTGACTGTTTGGTGCGCTTTATGGGCTGGTGGAATCATTGGTCCGTACTTTTTGAAAAGCGATGGTGGTCAGAACGTTACAGTCAATGGTGATTGGTATAGAGCCACTTTTCATTCCTGAATTGAATAACCATGATGTCCAGGAGATGTGGTTTCAACAAGACGGCGCAACATGTCACACAGCTCGTGCCACAATAGATTTATTGAAAGACACGTTTGATGACCGCCTAATTTCACGTTTTGGACCTGTGAATTGGCCTCCAAGATCTTGTGATTTAACACCGCTAGACTACTTTCTGTGGGGCTATGTAAAGTCATTGGTCTATGCGGATAAGCCACAAACGCTTGACCATTTGGAAGACAACATTCCCCGTGTTATTGCCGATATACGGCCACAAATGTTGGAAAAAGTCATGGAAAATTTGACGTCTAGATTGGACTACATCCGCGCCAGCCGTGGCGGTCATATGCCAGAAATCATATTTAAAATGTAATGCCACAAGATTATCTTTCGGATAAATAAAATGCATGTCAATCGAATAATCCATCGTTGTTTTATTGAAACTTAAAGTTCT
Organism: Neoceratitis asiatica; assembly: GCA_030068015.2. NCBI lineage: Eukaryota > Metazoa > Arthropoda > Insecta > Diptera > Tephritidae > Neoceratitis > Neoceratitis asiatica. Next base: position 60,611,278 of record CM061524.1, on the reverse strand, counting down.
ATACCTCTATAAAAAAACACCCTTTAGATGTTGCTTACATTGGCGAAATGTTAACAGCAGCAGATTGTATTTGTTTACATGCGTACTTAAATACATTTATAATTTATTTGTTCGATTGTAAATATCAAGCAATTGAACTTACTCTATGTGGTAATAAATAATCATTTACGAATTCTGTTTTCATTTATTTTTACAAAAAGCTGCATTTTCTTAGTATGTTTGTTTAAAAAAAAATCAATACTGTCAACATTGTATAACATCGAGCGCTCAGCTGGGCCAGTTTTACGGAGAAAATTAAATCGATGAGTGTTTCTATTTTACGACCGTCAGTAATGGCAGTGCCGTGAGGTCATAACTTTTCATTTACATGACGCTCTCATAAGATAGTTTGTTCAAGCTGATTCGCTGCGCTTGTTTCCGTTATTAAACTGGAAAATATTTTTATCGATTGCCGCATTTCTGAAATTTTAAAGTAGTTATCGAATAATGTTAGGATTGGCTGATTTGTTTGCTGGGCATCAACTCACTTAGGCCATAAAACGTGCCACGTTGTGATGCTATTGAGGATATTAGTAGCATCCACCAAATAGTCAAACCAAAGTGTAAAGTTGGCATAATCAATAGTCTCTACAGGTTTCCGCCCCAAAAGACTTCAACCTAGTGATCCAAAATGCAGAGCATCATTATAGAAAATACCCTAAAGTTTCAGGCTCTTTCTCTTCCCCAAAACACTTGCATAATGGCATAAGCTTTATCTGCGTTATTACCTAACATAATATATCCGTTAAGAATACCAATAATTGTAGATATTTCGTTTCTTTTTAAAATAAGATCTCGAGACCAAAAGTATTAGGCGCCCAGTCATTTTATTATATTTAACTAGCAAAGTTCAGGTTTTTTTATTATGAAAATTATAAAAATCATATGTATACAAGAAATAAGTGAGAAAATTAGTAATATTTGAATGGTCCACGCTTCGATTTGATACCAGAAGCAATTCTTTGGGGCATGCTGTGTACAAGTTTCATATATTCGGCAGCAGTTTTGACACCTCACTCTGCTATGAAAGTATTATCAGGATTTTTTTTTATTATGCTGTGTTCCTTTCTCTAACGATTTAAATTAGGATAGGTGCTAGTTTGGACTTAGATCTGGAGAATGCGCTGACCAATCCAAGTAGTAGTTGATTTATGGTAAGGACTGCTGTCTATTCGAAAGTTGACCGCACCTAAGTTAGTGTCACAGAATCATTAAGGAATGTAAAAAAAGTTTAGAGCACATTTAAGTACATTTGACGGCTTTCACAAATAAAAATTTCAATTACCCCATCAGCAACTACAAAGTACAATATCATAGTGTCGCCTTCAACATGTTTGACAATGGAAGCTATGAAATCTGAGTGGTATTTTTCTCCAACGGCCGTCTTACATATATTGCTGCACCAAATATCTGTAGGGAGGACGAAAAAGACGTTTTCAGATATTCGGAATATTTTTTCGAAATAGATCATTTTAAAAAAATTGTTAATGTAAATACTTGGAAAAGACAACAACTAAAACATAATTTTCGACAAATTTTCCTCTTTAAAATGTTGGTTCTTAAAAGCCCATTCCAAATGCTTTTGGTTTTTTTTTTTTTCAGAAAACGGATTCTCTCGGGCCTTAAATTCTTTCAATGCAGCTCTCTGGAGCTTTCTTCTAACCGTTGGGGTGCTGACGCATTTTCTTATTCCTTCCGATAGAGAGGAAGCAAGTGCAGGAGATGATTTCTTAATAATAATTAAGCGACTCGCGTTAAATAAATTGATTATATGGTTCATTTTTTTTTTAAAATGAGAGATTTTTTGATTTCTTACTTGTATTTATTACACAATAAAAACACCCAACCGATTTGGGAATCCACACTTGACTCATTCTTACCTTGCTTAGAATCGGGATTGTCATTCGTATTCCCCAAGAAAGGTTACTTTTTTCAGGCATGTCGAAATATTTGATTACAGTTATTGATGTTTTCACTAATTTATGAAAGCTTCTGCTTGCTTGAGTTAGCAAATAAAGGCAACCAAAAGCGTTAAAATATTCCTTAAGAAACGTTACTTCTTCGATTTTTACGATAAGTTTGCTTATACTCCTTTCGGAATAAAATTTGTTTGAACAAATCAAGAGCACATGTAAATACAAAAGGCGGTGGTCTCTTTGTTACTACGTTTAAAATTACATACATATCAGTCGGTCAATGCTGTATGTATTTCCAAATTTCACTTTAATTAAATTTCTCACGTTAATTAAATTATTTTACAGGTATAGTAGTTATCTTTAGTTGGAAAATCGATTGATATGCCAGTCGTTAGTGATGATGATGGCATAAAATTAAAAATCACTGGAAAAGAAATTTAGTGAGTAGTATCCTACTTTCCTAGTTTCCTTCAATAAATTTTGAACTACATAGCTTATTATATAACATATTAATAATAAGAAAGCCAAGGCCTTCACGCCTCCGAAACTTGTATGAAAACACCGGTTGAAAATCATGTCACGAATTATTTAGATGGAATATTTTTGTTGATTTTTAAAACCCCGTTCGATTACTCGTCACGTTGTATTATTACGAAATTTTGAACGTCACGCCAACTTCAAAAAACCATTTCGGGATCATCGAATTGTAGAATTGGAACATGAACTGTTATTCATACTGAAGTTATACGACTTCTTAATATTCTAGAATTCATAATAAAGAGACAGAAAGGCCAACAATCACGTCGTTTTTCAAAATATCGAAAATAAAATGTACTGGTAGTGCGGACTATTCTAGCTGCTATTCAGAAAAGTGATTTCTTAGTTAGCGTTCTCGTTTGAGAAAGACTGTACAGTTTAACTGTTCCCTTGTCCATGCTTCTTTAAGAAAAGAGGTTACTTTTTTTTTCTTTGGGCTATTAACTTTTCTACTCTCAACTTCTGTATAATTCTTGAATAAAAAAGCAGTTTGAATCCGGAAACTTATGAAGTGAAGATCAATTCAGTAACACAATATTTTATCCATGCGTCGGCGCGCAGTATTTGACAGAAAGATTGAAGAAAGATTAAATCGATTTTGCCAGAATTTACTGCAGTAAGTAAACCAATTGGACAAGTTCGAAGAGAAGAGGCCATCATATGCGATGAAAGCAGAATATATGTTGTGGTGTGCACAAACAACACTTTTGACTGCTCAAATGAAATTTTGAAATTTTAAAATTTTGAAATTTGAAACTGAATTCATTTTTATATTATATTTCTTCTCAACGTTTTTACCACACTTTATTTTCTACAATGAAGATAATAAAGACTATACCGCAAAGTTTCATTGGTCATAATAAGCTCAGCGTACAGGCTATGATTTCAATTCATTCAAAATGAATTATACGAAGTCTGTTCAAAGGAAAAGGTGAAGGTTTTGCTAACTATTTTCTTTGATTACAATGGTGTGGTGCATCACGAGTTCCTGCCAAAACGTCGTACAGTTAATAAGGAATACTACAAGGAAAACATGCATGATTTGCGTAAAGCAATACTGCTTAAGTGATCGGAATTGTTGAAAAACAAATCGTGGATTCTGCATCACGATAATCCACCAGGTCACACATCAATGCTTATTAGTGATTTTTTGGACAAAAGCAAGACCGTAATTATGCCTCAACCACCGTATTCATCAGATTTGGCTCCCTGCGACTTTTTTCTATTCCCAAAATTAAAGAAACCAATGAAAGGAAAGCGTTTTGCCACAATTGATGAGATCAATTCAGAATCAAAGAAAGAGCTGATGCCATACCGAGGAGCGCATTTCAGAAGTGCTTCGATGATTGGAAAAAGCGTTGGCATAAGTGTATTATATTCGAGGGCGATAACTTTGAAGGGGACAAAACAGATAGTGATTAATAAATAATTACTTTTCAAAAAAATTCAAAATTCACCTTCTCCTTTGAACACGGCTCGTATTGAGGTATCATTTATCTAGCAATACGTATTAATCATAGAATTTATGTCTTAATTAGTAGCTTTTCAAATGTATATTCTAGTTTTGCGGAACTATAATTTATCATTTGAAGAAAATAAACGAATTAAATAATATTTTGAACTTGAAACCTATTTCAGTCGATTTGCCTATTTATATAAACAATATATGTTAAAAATTTCGGACCCCTCCTAAAACTACATCCTGACTATTTGCCTGATTATATGAGCCAATTTTGCTCATTGAAAAATTTATGTCCAATTCATTTGCTACAAATAAATATTAAGGAAAAAAAATTATGTGATTAATTATCCTTAATCATTTAATGTGAAAATTACATGCAAACTTATACTCATTCAAGAGATATAAGCTAAAAGGAGCACAGTTTGCCTTTAGGCGATTATCCTGTAAGCTTCTATAAAACTAGTCTAAAAGTCGATTGATACGGATTTCTTAAAGAGCGTCACGCGCAGGTGTACATATGTGCGTGCAGCCTAAGAAGATTTAGCGGCTACCATATGTGCACCATATATATGATAAATTTTTTGGGAAAAAAAGAAAAATAAGTGTAATTGTAGTAAAAGAAAAATGACTGTGGCATAAGTATGCCATATATTTATTACCTTAAAAAATGTGAGGTAATAAATTAATATTTAGCATTTGTTTTGTGGCAACACGCTATAGCTGAAATTTAGGCTTTCGTAACTAAAGAAAGAAAGAAAGACGTTCAATACTCAAGAGAATAACAGATAATGTGGCGCAAGCATTTAATGAATGTTCACATGGTTGGAATTAATTTCTTAATTATTCGAAATGGATTACCAATAATTGAATTTGGTGTAAATACAGAACAATGGAAACCTTAACTTTCAGGCCCTTTGTACTGTTTGCACAACACGTAAAAGCTCAATTCCTTTTATAAGTAATGCCAAGCAGCGTGTTAATGCGTTAATCAGTTGATTAAGTACTTAACTAAATGATGATTAATTTGGTACAAATGGTATAGTTTCTCATCAAGGCGAGCAGCAGATTTTGTTTAGGGATAACGATATGAGCAAACGCATTACGTAATTGATGCAGGAAACCAAAACAATTCTTTATAGATTCGATAACAAAATTAGGCATTGGTGTATGCTTGAAATAATGTTTACAGAAGAAATATTATTTCTTTGGTTTAAAAAAAAGCTCTAGCACCACTATTAAAAAATATTTTTTTAAACATTTTTAATCCTTTTTAAAGAAATAATCTTATTATATAATTTTATTATCTTAAATTGTTAAAATCAAAAAATCGAAACGGGTGGTAACTCCTTTTATAAATCTTAATCTCTGTAAGTCTTTTCAACCCATATGAGTGTAATTCTTTAATTGTTTTAGTGGACTTTCACCTTTCTAGCCTAAGCGGTTTGAAAACTCGTAACGAATGGTAACAAAATGCGGGTAGCTTGATCAGTCAATGACTTTTTAACAATATCTATTTCTTTTGGCTAATAAGCATTTTATTTATCGACATACTCTCCTTTTAGCTCTTTAAGTTTAGTCAAAGTTTTTTAAAATTTGGTATTCCTTCCAAATAAAGAGTTTTGGAAACAAGAAATATATGTAGGAGACTAAAAATAGAAAAAATGCTAGATGGGACAGCATTTCGTAGCCCACACATATATTAGCGTGCATGGGCCTTATAGAATAGCTATCGCCAAAAGCAGTTGTTTCCACTTCAAATCAATATTGAACCTGTCCAAAAGCTCTGAAGGCAATAGATGTGAATGATTCTTCGTACACCATTGAAATTGATGGCGCATAGTACCTATATTATTTATCAAGTATTTACTTGGTTTCCGTGAAGGAATTTCGCGAATTGTCTGATTTCAATGCCGGTCAAATACAAACTAAATGGCGCTACTTGCTCAATAACAGTTGATGGCAGCAGTGCTTTATTTACATTAACTGTTCGAGCAATTCAAAAGGTCACTGCATATTTTTTCTATTTACTAAAATATGTTCTAAGTATGCCTACCTAGGAGATGACCAGTGAGAAAACCTATTATTATATACAGCCTTTTCTTTTTAGCGAAATATGCTCTCTCAACCTCCCCTTGCACCATATTGCAGCTATTGAGACCTTTTATCTTGATATAGCACCCGCCATGGATGGCCCTCCTATAGTGAACTCACAAATGGAGAGCTACATGCCCAGATTCATACATGGTGGCGAAAGTGGAAAGGAAGTGCTCTTTTTCCAAGCTCGTTCGCCGTCTTGTAACCTGGTATGCTAATGTGTCCTGAACTGCTTAGCCATAGCATAAACTGATTTGTTATAGGATAGGGGGTTTTCAGTGTCATTTGCTTAACCAAGAAAATATATATATATACAATTCATCGAAAATAATATTAGACCTAGATCATTGATAGTCTCTTGTAGGTAGCCGATAGGACTTGCTAATTCCAAGTTCTTTTGAGTAGATTCCACTACGGACCCTGTTCTCCAGTGCTTTACAACTTACAGAAAATAACAGAATTTCAAATAATAATTCTGTTCTTTTATTGAACAAAGAAAGTTAAATAAATCTTTAAAAAGTCCTTTAAAACAGATTAATGTTTTTATTTCAAGCTATTTAACATTAATTTTTGGTTTCATAAAGCTAAGGGGAGTTCATCTGTAACAGAAGTTTCCTTTCGATAGTTTCTATAAAAAACTTCCATTGGTGACCGACTCTCATGTAATTTCTGGAAGTAGAATATTTTAAAAAATAGAGAAAGAAAACCAGGAATCTTCCAAAATAAATTAAGGATGGAGAAATTTAATAATTTGTTTATGAAAGATTATGTTCTAAGTATTTATAGTATGGTTGATTCCTTTACTAGTGGATCTGGTGATGAAGATATACATCTATCGATAAGATTTCTTTTCGAAATTATTCAATCTCAATATGAAAGTCACTCAAGGTATAATTTTGAACTTGAAACAAAGTTTTGTTGAAATTTATTAAGATAATGTTGTCAATTAAACACTGTTTTTAAAAGTAAGTAGATTTTTCTATATTGTATTTGTACAGATTTTAAATTGTCATTTTGTGCATGGTTTGTCAGTTCCAGCAGATGCATGTATTCTGGGCCAGTATTCTGATTTTATGTTTCGTGCAGCTACAACACTTTGTTGATGAAATTTTAAAATCTATGTGTTTATTTGAATTTATAGTATATACGTATATATACAATACTCAGTTAATATAATTTGTGAAGGTATTCAAAAATATCTTGACTAAAGTTCCATTTACTTGAAATTCATGTTTTTTTCAGCAAATGGAACAAATATTTCGATAGTTCGAGCTTACCAAAGAGCATATTCGATTTGCCTCAAATTTAGCAAATTTGCACGTACGTATGTTGTTGTCTAGAGTAACAAATATAAGGTTTTCCAATAAGAGTCATATGTAATGGTGTTAAATCACAACTTTTTGGAGGCCATTCAATGTCACAATTTCTTGAAATAATCGAATCTCCAAACCTTTCTCGCAATAATTCAGTTGTTGCACGTGCAGTGTGACACGTAGCGCCGTCTTGTTGGAACCAGATATTGCTAAGATCAAAGTCTTCCATTTGTGGCCATAAAAGGTTGGTTATCATCGATCGAGCGATATAGTTCTCAATTGAAAGTAACGGTCCTATCAGCTTCATTTCGAAAGAAGTACGGATCGATTATTCCACCAGACCAAAAACCACGCCAAACAGTCAATTTATGTGAATGTAATAGTTGTTCATGAATAATTTATGGATTTTCTTTGCACTAGAACCGACAGTTTTGTTTATTTATCGCACCACTCAGATGAAAGTGAGCCTCATCGGAGAAGTTGATTTTCTTAAAAAAATCTTTATCGTTTTCAAGTTGTTTCAGGGCTAAATCTGCAAATTAACGACGTTAATGGTGATCCAATAATGGAATTTTAATAAAACAAAAAAATAAAAATTACAGATCGTGACATATTAAAAATGGCCAAATTGAGATTTACAAATCATATCTTCCCTATTGCAAAACCCTTTACACTACTCAACCCTCTTCTTTTCATTAATTAATTAAGAGTAGAGATAGGCATGTCTGGCAGAAGTGAAAGTTGGGCGTAAAATATGAATGACAGATTCGCTTAAACACTAAGGGTATTATCTGAATTTATTTATCTTATTGAAAAAAGCTCTTTGATATGTATATATATATTAAAGCATTCATTAAAAGTCTTGTGGATTATTAGATACTTGGTAGGGACATTGATACTGATACACACATTTTATGCTATAAAATAAAAAATAATGAATGTTTTTGGACCAATTTTTTTACATATTTATTGATATATATTGTATACAAAAAAGCAGTATTCATTCGAAATGCCCGCCTTTGGTCTTCACGCACGCCTTAAGTCGGACTGGCCAGTCAGCAATAGCCGCATGCACCTCCTCCATTGGGAAATTGGCCACAGCACGAATCAAAGCTGTCTTAAGAGAATCAATGTTGGGGTATCTTTTGTGGCAAACCATGTCCTCTAAAACTGTCCACAATTTCGGATTTCGCAGAATTCTTGATTTGATGACTTGCGCCGTTCGAACTGTGCGTGGATGGCCCGGACGGTGGCGGTCTTTAACATCCCCAGTCTTCGCAAACAGTTTTATGCACCGGTAGACGAACATGCGACTAATGCCGAGCGGACGGAGTGTTTTGAAAATGTCACCTTTTTTCATTTCACACTTAAAAAGCGCTATAACAGCGATACGGTTTTCATTATCTGACCTTTCCATGTTGAAAAATCACACAACTTAGAATTCCCGATACAGACTAACGCTTTACAGGTTATATTTTATAAATCATATGGGAATTATGTGGTATGCTCATTTCTTCTATTGAAATGCGTGTGTTTAATGTTGTAACAGTATTTATGTCCCTACCAAGTAATTATTAGATACTTTATTAGTAGCATTCTTTACAACTAGAAAATTGACTTCAAAGAATTTCTCTCATTCGAGGTCTGTAGATATTCTAGTTATTAACTATTCTTTGAATATGTATTCACTTACATAACATCCTAAGAGGATTTCTTCAGGGTATTCAGCACAAGCACATTTTTTTAGAAATTCTGGGGCACTACCTTATTCTTATATATAACATTTATTTAAATAGAACACTATATATAGTTATAATTTCCTTTGTTAATTTTTTTTGCACATTTTAAAATTTGTATAATAATTTCAGAATAAAAAATAAATAAAGGTAAATATTCACAACAAAAAACTCTTCAAAAACATCTCCCAAAAATAACTGCTAGTATCCAAATAAATACAGTTGACCCGAATATTGACATGTCAATATATTTTAAGTTATATTACGATGCACCCACTTACTTAGCAAAGATTATTATTTAATTTATATTGCAAGCTATGCTATAAGTCGCTACGCACAAGCGAACATCAAATATTTATGCATAGATATAGACTTACTTATATCGCCATAAAATATGCTAACCAATCCATATAATATTTGTGAATGAAGGCTGTGCGAAACCACAAGACCGATTTAAGCCTAATAAAAGCATGCAACGACGCATACATTATATTAATCCTTTTGCCGTCAAAGCGACCAGCAATCAAGCGGAAGCGGATGCGGTATATATCAGTTTATGCATAGATATTCGTTTCACATTTGTAGCGTTCATAAATATGTATATGTGAAGTTGTACTGCGTGTTTTACAACAAATACGCAAATATACCTTTTGCAAGAAAAATTATTTGGTGCTTAAATGCGGCTTACCGCTTAAAAACATACGTTAAAATATGTAACTTACATATGTACATAACAGCTATGGTCTTTATAAAACCACATGTAACCATTTTGGAGTATAAAACTCTCCCATTACCCGCAATAAACTGTCAAAACGGTAAGCCACAGCCACAACGTGTACTACACATACATCCATATACAGCGATAACCGTTGTGAAAACTAGCAATTTTCATAACCGCATATTGTTATGTTTGTTCTGAAAAATCAAACCACAATATTTGCGTTCAACGCACACACTCAAACACATATTCTCGCCTTTTTATAAACTCTTGAATATTATTATTTGGCTCACTGCCCATCATAACCCAAAAAAAAGCATATGTGTATATGTGCACAAATATACTCATATTACATATATCCATCAAATCCTGTCAGATATTTTATACCTTCTTTATTCATTGTTGTTGCTGTAGTAAAATCAACAGCGTGTAATTCATGTGAATTTGATTCTCTCGCATTCCGCCGTCACATCATGAAAAAAAAAACTTCTTTACACTCATTTACATGTTTGCGTGCGTGGGATTTTATATTGTTGATTTGCTGTTGTTGTTCTTGTTGTTGTTAGTCATGAGCCATAAAATATGCAATGAATTATTAATGCTGCGAACGGTTGAGCGCTTCAAATGCATTCAATGCTGTTCGCTGCTGCTCGCTTGTTGGCCAGTAAATTGTGAGCAATCCATCTATCCATCCGTCCAGCCGTCTACTATTTCAATGTCAGTTAACTTATGCATATGTGTCTGTTATTGTAATTGGCTTTCGTAATTTTGATACGTTGATTTTGATATGTTCTACGCTATGTTAAACAATGAAGGGGATCCAGGGGATGTTGCAGTTTATACATAATTTGCACTGATACTTTTAATATTTCAGTTAATCCTTTTTCTGATTTACTAAAAATGAAAATGCGCAACGTAGAAATTTTTTTAACCTTTTGATAGGAAATAGCACAAATAACGAAAGTCAGCGGTAATATTCATTTTATTTTTTTGTGACTGTTCACACAGACATTCAATTTGCTAAATGAGAGCAATTGCAACTGCAAAAAAAATTTGGCTGAGACTGAAACGATACATAATGAATGAGTAGTTTAGAATATACATAAACTGCGTATATAATACTAGACCTTATTGACTGGAAAATTACAATATTGCTATTTGGCCTCAACCACCAGAAGTTATATTTTAGAAATATTTACAATGAGCACGTAAGCCCTAAGTTTTTAATATAATTGAATCAGTGTGAACAAAATTTTGCTGAACACCCGGTTGTCTTTTATATTTCAGAATTTGGCAACCCTGTCGTAAATTTTGACATTTTTGTTGTTAAAACCTTTACAAATCATTAAACTTTATTACGAAAATTTCACGTTGTAAAGAACGTGTTTTGCGAGTTTCCACAATTTATTGTCAACATAATCGGCCTACTGAGCATACTATCTGCAACACCATCACTTATCTTGAGACCCACCATTCATCACTGCATAATATTCGACCGAATAGATTACGTCCAGCACGCAGTGAGGCAAATATAGCGGCCGTATCTGAGAGAGTACACAAAGACCGTGGAGAGTCGATTCGGCGCCGTTCGCAGTAACTCGGACTGACGTATGGAACGACTTAGCGCATTTTTCGTCGAGATCTTAAATTGAAAGCGTACAAAATACAGATACAGCTTGTGGAAGAACTGAAGCCGCTCAACCTTCCTAAGTGACATCGCTTCGCTCTATGGGCTCTTGAAAGGTTCCACGAAGATCCGACATTTTCGAGCCAAATTTTGTTCAGCGATGAGGCTCATTTCTGGCTCAATGGGTATATAAACAAGCAAAATTGCAGCATTTGGGACAAAGAGCAACCTAAGGAGATTCAGGAGATGGCATTTCATCTAGAAAAAATGACGGCTTGGTGTCGTTTGTGTGCCGGTGGAATCATCGGTCCATATTTCTTGAAAAATGCTGCCGGTGAGAACGTAACCTTCAATGGCGACCATTATCGCGTCATGATAACCGACTATTTGATGCCTGGAATTGAATCTCGTGATCTTCGCGAGATTTCATTTCAACAAGACGGCGCTACTACCCATACGCCGCATCAGTCAATGGATTTATTGAGATAACACTTCGGTGAGCATATAATTTCACGTTTTGGGCCGGTCGATTGGCCACCAAAATCGTGTTATATCACACCGTTATAATTTTTCCTATGGGGATATGTAAAGTCTAAAGTCTAGGTGGACAATCCCGCTTCAATGCAGGCCTTGGAGCCAAACATCATGCGTAACATTCGCCAGTTACCAGTCGAAATACTCGAGCGAGTAATCGAAAATTTAACTTAACGGATGTACCATCTGAGACGTAGCCACGGCCAACATTTGAAAGAGATAATCGTCAAAAAATAAATGCCAAAGAATGTTCTTTCATATGATAATAAGCATTCTCCATTATGTTTAAATTTTCTGTGCTTTTTCTTTAAAAAAAAAGGGAACCTGAAATGGATCACCCTTTACATATTCAGAACATTTTGACATACGAGCGCTATTTTTCTGTTACACAGTGGAAAATGGAATAAATCGCAAACATTTTAGAACTATTAAATTTTTGGCGATAAAGCTCTATTAAGAAGTAGTGTTTATCAATGAAATTGTGAGCTCAATCGAGGATGTAGATCAATCCAAAACGAATTTCGTCATGGTCGACCAAAAACAGTTGTTGTTCCGGACACTCTTGATGCTGTGCACATATTGATATTTCAAGATTGTCATGTGATTTATCGGAATATTGAGACAACTGTAGGCACTAGTGGGATCAGCATATATTCAATATTTCATGAGCATTTGAATATAAAAAAAATTTATTCACGTATAACCCCACACAATTTGTCAATCACTCACAATAAAGTCTCGTGTCGATTGGTCGGCAGAAATATCTAAGACGTCGTGACAGTTTATGAATAATGGATTTACGCGTATGAGCCCGAAAGTAAACAGTAGTCGACTGCTTGGGTGTAATCCAACAAAATTTGTTCGCGCTCGAAGCACTTTCAAGCGAAAGGTTGCCTATTTTTTTGGAAAAACTGCACATATCACAACAACTAATTCTGAGTGGTACACAACCATTTATTTGCTAGTTGCATTTTAAGAAATCAGTAATACCAACCGGATCACTCTTCACCTCGACAATGTGAACTCTCACACATCGACTGAAGTTACTGCATTTTTGAGTACTAAAAACATCGATTTGATGAGTTATCCATCGTATAGTTCTGGCTTTGCACCGAAGGATTTCTTTTTATCTCCGTACTTGAAAAATAAACTGAGAGGTTAACGTTTTCCGATACCTTTCTTTCTTCATTATTCATACTTTTGGATATACCTCAATCAGACTGGCAAAAGTGCTTCGAAAGATGGGTTTTCAATGATAAACATTTGTTTTTGTTCTTTAACCCCGAAATATAAAGGAAGCCCCCCCAATATAGCCTACCCTTAGGAATTTCTTATAATATCAGAAAATAGTCAATATATAAAAAAATAAAAATAAAAAAATTTGTTGGAAATTTTTCGTAAAAAAAATTTGATCTCAGTAAACCTAGAAGATAGTTAAATGTGATTTGGCTCTCTACGTCCCTCGATTTATGAGAAAACATCCCAAATATCTTATGCGATTCTAAGACACCAATTGGAAGTATCAATCCATTGCGATAAAATGCTGTTTGAACAGCCCCATCAAGATTGTTCCCGTTAATAACGGGTGATCCGTTTCGAGATCCCCTCATTTTTTCAAGAAAAAATACAAAACATTTAATTTTAATGGGGAATGTTTATTATCATTTGTAAGAACATTCCTAGGCATTTATTTTTTTGAAGATTATCTCTTTCAAATGTTGACCGCGGCTACGTCTCAGATCGTCCGTCCATTGACTGGTACAGGCGAAAAACACGCGTGATGTTTTGCTCTAAGGCATGAATCGAAGCGGAATTGTCAGCATAGACTTTGGAAATTTCAAATAGTCGGTTATCATGGTGCGATAACGGTGACCATTGGCGGTTACCTTCTCACCGTCATCATTTTGGAAGAAATATGTACCAATGATTCCACCGGCCCACAAACCGCATTAAACCTCTATTTTTTCTAAATAAAATGAAATGCCAGCTCTTGAATCTCTTCAGGTTGCTCTTCGTCCCAAATGTGAAAATTTTGCTTGTTTACATAACCATTGATCCAGAAATGGCTATTGAAAAAATACCTCTAATTGGATCACCCTTTATATCAGATAATGATATTTGTCTATATAAACTTGGGATACCTGGAATTTTTTCTAATAAGTTGATCCCTAATTAAAGTATCCCATTTTGAAATCGAGTAGTATCGATCTGAGAAACAGACTGACAGACAGACGGTATTAAGATAAAGTCCAATTTTTGTCTCCAGAAAGGTTTGCTACTTAGATAACATGCCCCGTCAGATTTCCCGGCATATTGAGTAGCATGTTGAGTTTTTCCTTCTTCTTTTTGTTTGCCTCACAAACAGTTTGGTTTCTTTTGCCTGCCGTTATTCGCGCTGTGTATCGAGTGGCTCTTGATCGCTTGAAAATGGTTTTGATATATTTCTTACTTCACTTTGATAAGTTTGACGTATGTGACTCGTCTTAGAGCAGGATTGGGGCCTACAAATCCGGGCTCCTTACTATACAAAACTGCAAGAAGATTTCCACTTCTGTTGATACTATCGGAAGTATATTAGTTACTACCATCCCTAATTTGGAGGCATCATAATTTAACCTTGCTACCAAGATGGCCGGCTTTCTATAAATAATTCTTATCATCATCATCTATGAAGACGCGTACTATATAGAGCTTTCTTCTTCTTTAAACAAAGTCTTGCGACATAACAAAATTAGCTAATAATTTTTTATTTAAAAATAAATATTTTTTCTTCCAAATTAAACCAGATTATAAAAAGAGAGACAGCAAGACTAAATATTTAAAAATCACAAAACTAAACTACAGAGCCGGTGCAACATTTTAACTGGAGTAACAGGGCGCTTTTACATACATATATATTGGTACTTAATAATGTTTAGATGACAAAATCTTAAATCATTTAAATTATTATAATAGGCTATGCTGTCCTTTTGGAAGGACAATCTTGTTGACACACTTTTTCTGTAAAAACTTTATACAACCCTTTTGCACATACATAGTTCTAGCTCGCGTTGCAACATACATAAATTTGTCGATATTATTGTTGCAGAAATGGGGACGGCAAAAGAAGAAGTCCACACAGAAAAAAATATACTGAAATTACCAATTTAAGCTTGATATATAAATATTTGGAAGTTTTACATCAGTGAAGTTATTACATTGCATACACAAATATACACAATTATATATATTTGTTTAGGAAATCACACTTGAAAGTACATTTTACATTGCGTGAGAAAAATAAATATTTAAACATATTTTTGAAAATAAAATTTACCTACAAAAGAATAATTGTAATACACATATCCTTGGTATTAGGGTAAGTGAATATTAACTATGTATATTAAAATAGATGACTTTTCGGGTATATGAAAAAAATATTTAACCAAAAACTCTACCGAAATATGACTATGAACATGATCTGACGCGACACACTGCCGTGATTATATGACAATTGTTGCTGGCACTCGTACTTTTGATTTATGTTAAACGATGATGCTAGCATCATTTGAATAATTTATGACGCAATTAACGCACAACTTTTCGCAGTATTTTTATCAACAAGCACATTTGCATTTTAATCGTATATGGCATTGTACACGCTACTGTTCAAAATATATATTATAAAATTTTTTTTTATTAATGTCAGTTTCCTTACAGATGTCTGTGGAAGCGAACACCGTATTCAAGGCAATAAAACTGTAAACTTGTCACTCACAGATGTGCAAAGGAAATAAGTAATTTCACATGGGAGTAGAAAAACTCTTCGCAATTTTATTTTTATTTCCTCCTTAACTAAATTTCAATTTTACATTAATAAATTATTTTACATTGGATTAAATAAACTAAAAACAAAAATAAGCAAATAAAATAAAACAGCAAACAATAAAAAATAATAAAAATAAAATAAAATAAACTAAAATTAAATAAAATTAAATAATAATAAAAATAAATACAATAAAATAACATTAAAAAAATTAGAATAAAATAAAATGAGGAAAAAGATAATAAAATGAAATAAATTAAGATAAATTAAAATATAATGAAATTATATAAGTGAAATAAAATAAAATAAAATTAGATTAAACGGAATCAAAATTACATGATAAGTGGAGCACCAAACACCTTATAAGTGCATTTCTTTGTGATAGCCAGACGTGTTGATTGTATAGATGAGTGAATCTAAAGTGCTGTAAAACTTCCCACTTGGACAAGGTAGTGCAGAAAGTAAGCTATTGCTGTCAGCATTTACACATTACAGAATATTGTATTCTTATCACAGCCAATGCTTTACGGAAGTAGTGTGTTGCGTTGAAGAGAGCGCGACATATTATCTTTTACATTATTTTTTGTTGTGTTATGATATGTTAGTTAACCGAAATGCTACAAGAAATAAGTTTCGTTAGGAGAAATATTATCAGGTAATGTTTTTTCTCAACCCACAGCCTAAAATAGTTTAGCCGGCTAGCAAATAGTGAATTACTAATTCTTGTTATTTTGTAATTTTTATTTTTCTAGTTTCTTTTTATATAATTTTAAATTAATTTTATACACCTGAATCAATATTTTCTGTATATTGTGTGTCGACCTTTATCGCAGTCCGAACAAGTGGTCAGATACTTTTTTCATATGCCATTTTTCTGCAAGCATTCTTGAAAATATGATTGAGCTATGTACAAAAACAACTTACGAATTAGTATTTCACTTACTTTATCCAATATTTTCTTCACTTATTCATTATTTTCATTAGTAATATTTTTTTTATTATTCTTCCCAAGCCAGAAGCTTAAGCGTCAAATTTGTAATTTGATTAAAAAAGAAAGACATGACAAGAAGTGTTGAAAAAAATCACAAAGCATATGTCGGTGTAGCTCACGGTACGCTTCCCTTACGTAGACACTATATTTTTTTTATTTTAAATTTGTTACTTTTTTCGTATATAAAAAAGTAATGAATTACGCATTTTCCAACTGGATTTTAATTTATTTTCAATATACTGGTATTTTTATTAAGAGTTCATTTTTTTGTTCTGGCATTAATTTTTTTTTTTTTTTTTTTTTTTGAGAATCAGAAGTACTGCAGCAACTTTGCTATTTTTATATTTTTTAATATTTTATTTGAAAAATTTTAGCCCTAAAACTTTATTTTATTTAATTTTTTTCATTGTGCAACTCTTTTTTTTTCTTATCGGTGGTGTATGAAACAAAAATATGTGTAGATCAAAAGTGTAAAACAAAGGGATCATTCGCGAACTCATATTGTATTGTAGTATTTGTGTTTGGAACCACCACTGTAAACACCAAAAGCTATTTAAAAACTACGATGTCATGAAAAATTGCAAAAACTAAATCCAGCAAAATTTGAGATAATGTGCAAAATGTGGAGGCCTAAAATATGAGCAAATTTTTACACCATCAATAGCAGTAAAATTGGTTGCTCCAGCAAAAGGATTAACATAAATTTTTGTTTTTGTTTTTATCAAGCTAACAATGGCAAGTAACAATGTGCTCCAAGACCCCATGGCAAACTGAAATAAAATATGTTAGGGTGAATTTTTAATCGTTTTGGTATTTGTTCTTAACAGTCGAAGTTTAACATGCCTTTTTTGCTCATTTTTCTCACTTTCTTAATACTAATTTGTTTTTTACATTCGATAATAGGACTATTTTGACTAAGCTTGAGTACGTGTTTTAAAATTTTTACAAGTGACAGAATATAAGATCTTATTTTTAATTTTTATAAAGCCAAAACAAACTTTTTATAATTATTAAGATTTCAATGCTCCCTGAGTTTTCGAATGTTTATTTAAAAAAAAAATGGTCTGAGGACAAAATTTGGTTGAGAACAAGAATTGAAAATAGAAAAATCTTTTTAAAGTAAATTTATATATATACAATATGTATCAAAATTTGCAATGTAAAAAATATATTCTTCCAGCCATTCTCTACTACTATTCTTTAATTGCTCACCATTATCCGACATACTATTTATTGGATTTTCATGTAAGTTTCAGAACTTATGTGACAATTACAGTTACAATAACATTACGTCGAAAACACTTTATAACAACAACACCCCAAACTAAATAACAAACTCTTTTAAAATTTTTTGGTGAATAATAAAAAAAAAGTGGTGCACAAGTCGCCAGGAAAATGCGAGCAGCGAGTTTTCAAACGTGAGTTATTTTCCAAACCTTCTTTTTTTTTGCTTTCGTTATTTTGTTTCGTTATTTTTTCTTGTTATATACAGCCTGGGGATTTGCCAGTTGGTTGGCTAACAACTCAAGACCAATTGAAAGATTAGTTGGTTGACTGGCGTTGATAGAATTGTGATTAATGTGGTAAGTGGGAATTTTTAGAGGAAAAGTTGCTACTATCTCGCGGTTTGGATATTAGTTTCGAGCATAATATAATAAAAAATATATTCCAAAATAATTTTTTTAAACTCATGAATTATACTATAGGATTTTTAATCTAATATCTATATAATAGAAAATATCTATGCATATATATGTACTCGTACATATGCACAAATTTTTGAAAACAGAAATATTAAAAAACACATGTAGAGACATCTCTATTTTTTGATTTACTGTTTTAGATTTCATACATTTAATAGAAGCTCGGTAAGACAAATAAGTTTGGATCTTTCAAATCTAAAGAAATTTTCAAAATTAAGAATTGAGTATTGAGAAAAAGCTTATTTTGTATTACACACGCATGCCATTATTTCTCGGCAGTTAAGAATGTTTAAAATTATAGAATTCATACGCATAATTCAACCTTTTTGCAGCTTTTATATTGTTGATGTTGTTGTTGTTGTTGCTGTTGTAGCGGCTAGCAAACCCCTCATAGAGTCAGGTAGGTCCAGCCTTAGTCATCAAGGTCATCTAACAAGAGGCCTAAGAAACGTGTTGTATCGACGGGTTCAGACCAAAGGTAGAGGGGTGTTAGATGAGTCGAGTTGAGCATGCGAGGTGGTTAGGGTCGTGAGGGGATTCGTTGCATGCGGGACACTTGTTGCATACGTCAAGGTCGAGTCTAGATAGGTAGAAGTTAAGCATGCTGCAATATCCAGACCAGGCCAATTTCCTTGTACATTGCCAACAATGGTTCTTTGTCTTTTCCCCGGGTACTACTGGCTAGCGATTTGACGATTTTTGACGGCTCTGTACTCGACTTTCACATTGAATTCTAGCCGATTTCTTCGTCCAGCTGGTGAAAAGGATGAGATAGGATTTTCAGGTTGCATGTGTAAATATCGCGCAGTGAAGAAGTTAGAAAGGTCGATGAGTTTCGAAGAGAGGCTATCAATATCCCCTCCAGACGCCAAAATCGAACAGTCATCGACGTATGAGACGGAGAGGAGGAGACGCCCTTTTGTGGTGGAGGAAGCCACCAATTTTTATATGTTCACTCAAAAGTATGATTAGGAATGAGCTTTATACTTTTCTGATCAAAAAATTTGGATTATTTTCTTTATAAATGTACGAAATAAGTAAAATTTCTTGTTTAGACTTACGAAAAAGGAGAAGGTGTCTTTGGTCACATAACAACATAAAAATCTTAGCTTAAAAATTATTACATATTTACTGATTTCTGTAGAATAGCTGATACAAATTTTGTAAGGTAAACTATACAAATCGTATATATCTTGAGGTACCTGTTGTCTTGGCTTGAAAAAATTATAAAAAATCTTCCCAGTGCTTTTGATTAAAATGAAGCTTTTCAGGGGGCGCCGCAAGAAATTTAATTTTTAACGACCACCCTAGTAAATATTAATACAAATGAGATTTATATATCAACGCCTGAAAACATAAAAAACTATAGCACGCAGGTGCTATATTGTCAGAAGTAAAATAAACAACTACGTAAGTACTCGGGATCTAGAAAGACCCCAAGATATACCGATTACTATGAAATTCACTTACTTATAAAAACACTTGGTCTTGATACATTATTTGATTCTTCAGAAGTTTTGATTAGAACGCCTTAACAAATATTACATTTGAGAAGCAATTATTTCCAATAAATAATAATATTGAGAAAAATGTTAGCTTTCAAGCAGATTTTCGATATTAAATGTTAATTTTAATAATTCGATTAAACAAGTGTTGTTTTTCCTTTTATACTTCAACTCTTTTTTAAACTGTTTTTATATTAAAAAAGCACACCCAAGATGAAGCTAAGTTAAGTGTCCTTACCCTCTGAATATATGCAACAAATTACAGTTACCTTAAGGAGCTGCGCACTTCATTTGTAGGCATGTTAAAGTGAAAATTTGTCATTTTCTTTACTTCTTTCTATATTTATGTATAAGTGTGCGCATGTATGAACAGAAGTCAGCTTGAGCTGCCCTCTATCGCCTTTTTCTTAACGATTTAAATTTTGATATGAATGCCGCCGTTTTTCCAACATACAACCTCCTGCTATGGGACTGCGAAACATATCACCTGCATTTACTGTATGTTTGCTTTTCACTTAATATATTTTTTCCTGCGTAACTTTCTTGCACCGTTAAAAGCCACTTATAAATAAATGTCGTTCTTCTGCTTTTTATCTTTTTTTTTTTGCTCCTGCTGTATTTTTTCTTCTGCAGCAATTCACTTGCCATTGCAATTTGTGATGACGTTTATTATTGGCATAATTAAAAGCATGTCAAGCAGTGAAATGAATTCATGCGCATCTTAGGATAACAAATTGCAAGTAATACTTTAGCTAGCTGCTGTATAAAGAAGTGAATAGCTGAGCTATGCTTTGTGCAATAATTTATGTGTTTAGCTTGTATCTTAGCACTTAACTAAAAAATAACTCATGTTAATCACAAAATGAATCACTTAGGCTGTTTTTAAATTTTTACTTTATATTTTATAAAATTTCTGCTGTATTTTTCGCATTTATTATTCATATACATATGCGTTGGTATAAAAAAGCTCAGGAAATTAACCCTTAATAGCCTGACTTTTTTTTTTTCAATGAAAAAATTTTATATGTTGTATTTTAGCACCCTTAACAACGTTTGTTCTACGACTTTTCACAATTTTGAGTTTTGGACATTTTAGGGGAGGTTTTGTGTGTTGGTTCTTTGAAGAACCACCAGGCACTCCTTTGACAAGTAAAATGCATATGGTTTATATATGAAATTTTTTTTATTTTCATTTAAATTATATATATTTCAGTTCATTTATTCAATGTTTTGTATGATATTCTAGAAAGCAGTTTTTTGTGGATTGGAAGCATAATTCTACCTCACATTTAATGCAATACACTGTTGTTCTAGATGTGCAATTGGGCATTTTACAACGAGGTTTGCCTGTTGTTAGGTATTTCGGGAAGTGCCCAACATTATCAAACCGCACGTCACTAGGCGGCATTACTACCCGAACTCGTTTTGGCACATTTTCAGGGGTCTCACATCCTCCAGTGCTTCTTGGACGTCCTTTCCTTATGGATTGTGTGCCAGATTTTACTAAAACTTTGCTGACGTCTACGATAAATTCGTGCAAAGTCAGCATTTTATCTGTACGAGGAGATGAAGAGAATTGGCGTTTATATAAAATCCATGCATTTATCATGGCCATGTCCATCATATGGTATATAAGACGATTTGTCCATTTGCGTGACTTTATTCTTATGCGGCTTCTACCAAAGCACGAATCCATAAGATCAACACCTCCCATGTACTTGTTGTACTCGTGGATTATCGCAGGGCACTGAATATTTACGGTACACTTATTTTTTTTGTCAAATCTAAAGAAAATAAAAAAAATTATATTCAGTAAGTATTTGTTGAAAGTATAAAATACCTGGCAATCGTAGGCGCGTCATCAGTTTCGTTTGCATTTGTCGATTTCAATTGCTTGATGCCAAGCAAAGTCGATGCCATATTTACAACTTTGTTGTCCCTCCATGCTATAGTAGTTATATCTATACCATGAATACTGGTCATATATTCTTCGCAGTCTCCTCGATTGGGTAATTTTTCTGGCAATTTGCAGCCAGGAATTCGGTTACGTCGAACTGTTCCAAGCCCATAGATTCCCTGGGTGCGTAAATAAGCCAATAAAGGAATAGTTGTGTAATAGTTATCGAAGAAAATTCTGTACTTCTTGAAACGCGGAACTTTACGAGCAAGCCGCACCACAACATTTGCTGCTGCTCCCAAGTCTGGTTCATTGTCCAAAACATGGTCTTCATTGCCAGAATAAATTTCAAAATTATAGCAGAATCCCATATCGTCACACATCAAAAATAACTTATTGCCCCACGGGTGAGGCTTGTCTGGCAAGTATTGTTTCAAATAGTGCTTAATTTTTGTCGCACAAATTTTTTCATCCACACACAAACGACTGCTTTTTGGAACAGAGTCAAAGTTTCGATTTAGGGCATCAATAAGCGGACGAATTTTATATAAACGATCAATGTTTGATGAATCAGTGTTTTGTGGACGCAATCCTCGTCGACGTGAAGGAGCTGGTTCTTGAGCTGACGGACGTGGCATCTTACTGTTGTCATTTAGATGCAAAAACTGGCGTACCTTGTCATATCGATTTCTCGTCATGGTATTCATAATAGCCGGTATGCCAAATTCACCCCAATACGTCCTGATACTTGGGTACTTGAAGACGGACATAAAATATGTAATGCCAAAAAAGCGTTTTATTTCGTCTGGCGTTGTATTTAGAGGTTTCGATGAATCCTTTTGAATTGCGTACAAATTGCTTTGGTCTACAATATTAGAAATTATATCGTCATTTACAAAGTAAGAAAAAATTTGAAAGGTGTATCTAGTGCCATTATTTCTGTTGTCAATTCAGAATCGCTGCCAAACTGAACCCAACTTGCATGATTCTGCATATGTTTTTTCTTCCAGATACATTTTTTAAACTCGGAAGAGTCCTTGTCAATTGTGATATCTTTGTAAAATGTTGCATATTGATGCCAGCGTGTGCTATCTCCAGTAACAACAATATCTTCATTTTGAACACTCTCATCAGCAGTTGGTTCCACACTCACAACTTGTTCAGCATCTAATTCGTTCACATTTTCGAACACATCATCCTCCAACTGATCAGTGATATTCGCATCATCATTTGTCACTATATTGAAATCGGGATCGTCTAGACTGTCGTCGTCAAAATCTGATATATCGCCAATTTCACTTGCTGACCATTCAAAATCATTGACGAATGCTTCAAAATCTTCATCCGTGGTAAAATCTTTGTATTTACGTGGCATTTTTCTATGAAAAATTAAAAATTTACACTAAAATTAGAAAAAGACGCTAAAGCACTAACGAATTTCACTTCTCTAATGAGTGCCTACTGGTTCTTTGAAGGACCGTTTGAACTTTTACACGAAAAACACAAACAAACAAAATTTATATTGCTAAAAAGATACTTACATGGTTTGAATATAGTGCACAAATAATAAAAATGAATTTTATTTGGTTCTTTTGGAGCAAAAGTTTTGATTTCAATCAATTTGAAAAAGCACGATTTGTTCACTTTGAAGCTTTTGTGTGTTTTTCTGATAAACGTCAAAAATCAGGTGTTCAGCACCGAAAAGCATATGATTTTCTTTTCCGCTAGATGGCATACATTATAAAGAGAATATTTGCTGAATAAACATTGCGCAAAAAATGTAACAGTTTTGAAAAATAAGTCTCTAAAGTTGAGGTTCCTGAAGGGACCACCATTAAGGGTTAAATGAAACATCTTTTATATTATATTATAAATTGATTATTTTTATCATTTCAATTAGCACATTAGCAGGTTTTTTTCTAATCCAGGAAAGAATGTTGGAAAAAAATTGTTGTGGAAGAGTATTAAACCCATTAAAATAGTTTAAATGTTACACAAAAAAATCCTTAGTCAATACTCAAGCCTAAAACTAAAATAGTAACGTGTATAGGCAACCGTCATTAGACCAGTTAGGACTTTGACAATAAATGTTTCAGGATAAGAGTTTCTCTAGACGTGAATGAATGTGGGTAACTGTGATATCACTTTCAAAATATATGACAGTAGTTAGAAAGTTATGTTCCCTGCGATACTCGTATCCACCTATTTTATTTAACATTAGATTTTACCAGCCACTTTGTTCGCATGGTTTTGGAAAATGGATCTAATAATATTTTTCATACGTTTATACGATATTTATTTTTTATTACTATCATATAAATTATTAGGTTAAAATGTTTAAATACATTTTAAAATATATATATTGCTTTATTCAAATCCATTACAAGATTTTCCAAAAAAAAAAAAAAAAAAAAACGGTCTTTCATCTACTACATGTAAAGAAAATGTTTTCCGCATACCAACCAATGGCATAGAGCTGTCTATGCCTCAAAATTTAAGTAAATTAAACCAAAAATACTTCTCAGAATTTTTTTTTCTTATACACAGAAAATACCCGCCAAGTTCAGGTCTTTAAAATCAATGGCTCGGGTTTTAGGTTGCTCCATCAATGATACATCTTTTATATATAGAGATATCCACTTTGCATATTTTATATTTAATATAGTTAGACGCATATTTTAAATTTTTATTAACCGGATCTCTTCTAACAGATAGTAATGGCCAGATCAGCAGGATCTCTGGATGAGAAAGGAGATGGTACTATTAGAAGTAGTTAGGGGAAAACTCAGATTAGTCGCAATAAAAAGGCAAAACAGAGAAAAAATATGTAAACACATTCAGTCTGAATGAAGAGTGCTGTTTTGAACACGCATAAACAGTGTAAGTAAAGAAAATTTTTTTGTTTATAGAATATCTTTTCCTGAAAGAAAAATTTTTCCTATTTTATTTTATGTAGAAATCTACTTATGTATGTACCAAATCTCAAACAACTAGAACCATTTTCGAATAAGTTGTTGCACTGCATCATTAAATACACACATAAAATTTTATTCATCTGTCTAGCTATTTAGGAGAAACTAATTCACAAGCACGCATGTTGAAGAATATATGTTAGGCACACCTGCATCCAATTTTTTTCTAAATACGATCGATCGTCGACATAATTTTCGCTCCGACATTTTCTGATCTGTAGCAAAAATACGTTTATAAATATATATCAACTATTCGAAGGTAGTAAATAACTGTAGATCGCTCCTTTTATAGGAAAGTGCGAATCATTATATCACAAATTGTTCTTAGCGGTTTTTAAGCGTTAATTATATGCATATTATGTGGAATTGAAAGCTTGTAGTAAAAGTTGTAGAAAATAACACCCTGACTCAAAAAACACGCAACCCTAATTTGAAGAAAATAAGTCAACTCTTGTCGGTTAAGTTAAAATTTGTAATTCGTATCAGTCGTAAAATCAAAATCATCCCTAGCAGTTGTGGTGCTGAGTGCTTCAACATTTTAATTATAGTTTTAAACAAAATGAAGCACTATTAAATAATAATCTCTGGTTTTTTGCTATGGATCCCTATATTAATATATAGGGTATTTTTTATAGAGGTATAGAACTTTAAGTTGGCATTACTTTTCAAGATGGCGACCGATTTAACAGCTGTCAAGTGATTTATTCTCAGTTTGGTTTGGCAATTCATCATGAATAGACTCACGCCTGAACAACGCTTGCAAATAGTGCAATTTTATTTCGAAAATAATGGTTCTGTGCGGAAAACGTATCGCGCACTACGTTCAATGATACGGGCCAATGATTCCACCAGCCCATAATTTTACGGACAATCCCGCTTCGATTCTGGCCTTGGAGCTAAATATCACGCCTGTCATTCGCCAGCTACAAGTCCAAATTCTCGAACGAGTCATCGAAATTTGACTCAACTGCTGGATCATCTTTGACGTAGACGGGGTAAATATTCGAAAGAGATCATCTTCGAAAACAGCCAAAGAATTTTCTTTCGAATGATAGTAAACATTCCCCATTAAATTTGAATTTTCTGTGTGTTTTTCTTAAAAAGTGGGGAAGCTATAAATGGATCACCCATTATAAGAACTATTTTTGGCCTGTTCCACTTTCCTAGCTAAGTATTTACCGAATTTCAAGCAAATCGAACCATAAATGCAATTATATCGAATATATCAGCCACGGGTCCCTTTCTTGTTCGAGGACAAAAACTGTGACAGGGGAGTTTTACACCGAATTTAGAGAAATATTTTTAAATGTTGGGGTAGTGTTGACGATTTGAGCTCTCAATATTTGGATAGTTATAGATGTAAGTATAAAATTTAGAGCTTATATCCAATAACATAATTTTATGAACTTAAAGATCGAAAAAAAATATTTTTTTTCAACGGAAATAAATGAAATAAATAATTTAATATTGCAACAAGAGATTTCCTGGCTGGTCATAACTCAAAGGATAGAGCACCCGCCTCTTAAGCCAGGGCCATAGGCCTCTCGCCTCATTAACTCATAACAAAAAAGATATTATAGGCTGCAAATATATTTAAGAAAATGTTCCAGTTATGATTTTAAATCGATCATTTACCAGTACATATATATAGTTAAATGATCTACAAGTCCTGGCGCACGTTATATTAAACTTTTTTTAAATCCTAAAATACCCGTTACAACGCTTTAGCTGCTCGAATCAAATGTAAAAATGCACTGATTTCCAAAGAGAATGTACTGCACTGAAAATATACAAGTAACTGCTTATACAAGTAAATATATATATTTAAACATATATTCAAAAAAGTAAACCGTCGCATTAAATAAAAAACAAATTAAAAGGAAAAAAACGAAAATGTGTTCTGAAAAGCAGCGGCTCGTACTAGATGGCTAGGCCTTAAAGAGAGCTGAGCTTTTATAAAGGAAAAATGCAATCGTATTTATAAGTATGTGTGTGTATAAGCACGTGGTATATTCATCATGGGCTTAAACTATGAACCATATTTACCGTCATTCCTCACACTTTGCCTTTGCCAGTAGGTAGTGTGGCGTCATCTTTTGATTATTGCTTGAAGCAAAGCGGAAATTCAACGCTGTCGAACGGAAATGTCGTCATACAGAACAAAAAGAGAAATGAAAGGCCGGAATAAGAAAAAATAAAGCAAGAAAAGAAAACTTGAAAATAAATCGTAAACAAAAAGAGAGAGAATAAATAAAATAAATTTTCGCACTCGAATGCTTACGAATGCAAAAATAAATGAAAAGCACAGCTGCATGAATTGAAAAGAGTCAAGTTGATGGTTTGACATTTGACTGGCGAGTCATGCGGCACACTATTGCTGTCAACTACCTAATAGTACAGTGTGCATTTCCATCTCATACTTTATTTTTCTGATTATTTGTTGTTGTGCGCTTTTTTGCCAACTCATTGTGCATATCACCCTATTTTTCTTTGCTATAATAATTTCCTCTGTTGGCTTTTTGTTTGGTGTTTTTTTTAAAGAGCGCTTACCTTGATTTCAAATTTTTTATTACATTTTTTTTTACTGCTACCACTATTTCTATCATACAACACACCTTTTTAATCAAATCATAGACTACTTGATGGCAGTGTTTATAAGAACCGTTTGAATTTTTGTTTGGGAGCTTCTATGCTTTGCTGTGTAGTGCCTGACTGCTTACTGGCTGACTAACTAAGTGACTGGTAACTTCGATTTACAACCCATAATTATGCAAATTTGCACCGGTATTGGAGTTATTTTTTCACTCCTTCACCATTGTTTTCATTTCAGCAGTAAATCTTCGAAGTGCTTTGTGGCATTGTTTTATGACCTGGAAATAATAAAAAATAAAAAACTTAAAATGAAAGGAATTTAGATAAAACAAAGGAAACAAAACCAGACATTTTCAGTCGGAAATAAGCTGAGCAAAAAAGATTGGTACTAAAATACCCGAAATTACAAAAAAAATTTGGTTTCTGAATTTTCCAATTAATCTTTTTGATCGATGATAAATCAGAGTCCAAATGATGCTTAAAATCAGGCACCGTAATTATTATAAGTAATAAAATAAAAATCCTGACTTAACGATTATATATTGATTTATTTTCGGTTGGTAATAAGTATTTATTGAGGAAATAATTATAATTTTTTTTGTTTTTATCGCTCAAAACAACGCTCAAGCGGATTATCTGTTTTCAAGGAAATTTTCAGGAGAACTAATATACGACTTTTTAAAGTGAAGAGTTGAAAAAGGAGTTATCCAAGGATGAGCGATAATGATTATTGTTTAAGTGTTAAAGAAAAACTCAAAAAAAAAGAAGAAAATACTTATTATCAATCAATTAAAATTATAAAAATCAGATCAGAAAAGAGCAATTGCAATTGAGGGTTTCTGTTCAACATTGCCTAATACTCTTTTGAAGTGGTTGCATAGATGCAATTGTGGTTGTTTATGAGTAATCGCGGCACCCATCGTATTGATAGCTTTTTAATGTGCTAATATTCATGTAAAATCTGAAGCTGTAAGCCTCACCTGAGGCAGCTCAAACACTTTTATTCTCCGATCGCTGAAAATCATTCGATGAATTTTATAGACGTTTACTGGTGTGGTGACCTCTTTTGGGTAACCTGAACGTTCGGCATCACTTGTACGACGACAACGGAACTCAGTAAACCACATCTTAGCCATTGAATTTGATGGTACAAAACAGATGGTACAGATGTTTTTTTGAGCAAAAATTATACTTATTAAAATAAGAATTTCATTTTCTTCATAACTTTAAAACACTTACTAAATGGCGCGGTTTTTTTTACAGCAGTCTATTAATAGATTACATTTAACGGAAGCTGTAAATGCAATACTCATTTACAGAAACTGTGCGGAAAATTCAAAAAGTCACTAACTTATTAAACAGCCCACGTACAATAACAGTAGTATATAAGTAATTGGTTCTCCTTTAGTTGTTTTTTCTTCAAAAATTGTTTTTAAATAGAAGCGTTCTCACATCTTTAAAAAAAATGGCTTTTCTTGGAAAGATTACTAATTTTCTTCAGACAATTTTTTTACTTATTGCAGTTAAATGAAGAACCCACTGAAATATATACCGATTGCATCAGAATTATGAGATGGGTGATACAGCCATGTACGTCAGTTTGAACGTAAGATAGTCCTTCAGGTTTTGAGATATTTATATTAAACTCGGTACATACTGGTACGTACATTTGCAATTGGCAACAGTTTCCAATTCGAGGATTTGTAGTTACCAAGAAAATGGTGAAAAGTATTTTGAAAATATTGTCTTAGATGATCATTTTTCGCTCTAATTCTGGGTTCTTATGGGTGACGGGAAGTGGGATTTATTGTATGGTGTAGTTAAGCTGCCCACCTATCGTATTGTTCGTGTGTAGGGTATAACATCTCTTCATTGTTCAAGAGCAGATAAGAAATCGGGTTCTCCCTAATGGTCGGTTTTTACACTTTCGGAAACTAAAATCAATATTGCCAAATGCTTTGATTTGGTAAATTTGTATACTATAAATGTATTTTTCTTTACAAAAAGTTGAAAAAACCAATTTCAATTTAAAAATTAAGTGTCATTTAATATAGTATTGATGTAAAGAAACGCGTAAATTTAGTGCATTATTTTACGTTTCTATATCAGTGTTCATAAAAAATTTGGTTATTTTGCTTGTATTTTTTTTTCATATTAGCGCCATTTACTTATATCTAATAATTTTTACTCAGCCCCAGTCACGTATAATTTGTTTTTTAGTTTATAAATTGGTTGCAGAAGAATTTCTTGTATAAAATAGGAAAAAATACAATATGTAGCATAAAAACAGCCAAATTTACAAGAAGCTTATACACCACTGCGTTTTTCATTTTTCGATTGAAAGGTTTATGGTATTAATTTACTTTTACTGATTTGATTGCAGTTTGTTAAACTATTTGTCTTCGTTACAATTCAATTGTTCGGGCAACTTATATATTTGAAAAAGAGTAGTAGAGATCTATCTTTTTTCAGAGCTGCAAAATATTTACATATATTCATTTGCTAGGCGTGTCACTTTGTAGTTGTAAAGCTTTTTCCTTGGCTTGATTGGTTCTTAGAACGTTATCTGAAACTAATTTCAAAGATTAAATTAAATTTTCTAACCCAAAATAATATGATATTATATCATAAACAAGAGGCAAAGTAAACATTTGAGTACTTCATATTTTTAAAGCAACGATATGAAGTCGTGATCCAATTGTGTTTTAAAATTGCAAAGAAAAATTAAATTGGAATGCCTTAATACTGTGAACTTGTGTTCTATAATTATGTTTTTCTTTATAAAAAATTTAAAAAAATTTGCAGTTTATCCCCAAACACAAATTTCAATTTTTAGCGGTTAAAACTTAAGCACCATTTAATACAGTATTATTGTAACGAAACGCGTAGATTTTGTGCATGATTTTACGTTTATATATCAGTGTTTACAAAAAATTACGTTATTTTGCTTACAATCTTTTTTGTTCTCATATTGGTGTCATTTACTTAATTCTAATAATTTTTATTAAAACTCGAAATCAGTCACGTATAATCTGCTGTTTAGTTTATAAATTGGTTGCAGGAGAATTTCTTGTATAAAATATGAAAAAAATACAAGGATGCAGCATAAAAGTAGCCAAATTTACGAAAAGTTTATGCACCACTCAATTTGTCCTTCGTCGATTGTAAGGTTTTTTTTTATTAATTTACTTTCACTGATTTGATTGCAGTTTTTGTAAACTATTTGTCTTCGTTACAATTCAACTGTTCTGACATTTTATGTATTTGAAAAAGAGTAGTAGCGATATGTCGTTTGTCAGACTTGCAATATATTTACATATATTTATTTTTTAAGCGCGTCACTTTGTAGTGGAAAGGCTTTTGCCTTGACTTCATTGGTTCTATAACAGAAATTTAAAACTAAGTTCAAAGATTCAAGTAATTCTTCTAGCACCCCATAGAACTTGATATTATATTATAAACTGGATGTGCTTATTTAGAGAATTTTATATATTGCTATTAGAAATTATATAAACAAAAGCAATGTTAAGCAGTCGTAGCCACCAAGAATTTTTCCTTCTAAAAATGTACTGAAAAATAAAATTGAAATGCCTTAACACTCAGATTAATATATCTGCTGCGGCTGGGCTTGCCCTGCTCATTTTCTTTTATCTTCCGAACCGATTTTCCAATACATTCACTTTGAGCTCCAGCATCAGTATATTCCTCTGAATGCACGAAAAACGCAACTATGCTATCCAAGTTCTGTCTGATAATGATGAAGTTTGCTCAAGTTTATACACAAATTGATTAACAAACTATCTAGCAGGCGAGTTATATCGCCCGAATTTCGTGTGTAATTTTTTTTTCCAGTTGCGGTTGAAGACTCGTTATTTTGGAAGCAAGTAATTATAATCATCTGAATGTATAGAATTTTATTCAGCAATTTCTGATATATATTTTTAAGTAGGTGGTGCCACACCATACTAAATATGACTTTTTTACGACGACCGACCGAGGGGCGTACCGGTTACCGAAAACCAGGTTAAGCCCGAATTGTCCTGAATCCGAAACCGATCGCGAAAGGTCGCGGTTACACTACTTTTTAAGCTTAAAACTCTCAGTAAATATATCTTTATATAAAAAAGTGAGTCAGAAGAATCAAAGTTGCCGTAATGAAAATCAAAATCGTCAATAATAATACTTTTTATCAGATTAGTTAAAAATAAAACTAAGCAACTCTCGTCAATTCTGGAGTGAAGGCAGATTAATAAGCCTTAATAGTTTTTTATAAGGAAAGAGATTTTTATTCGCATCCCAATGTAAATTCCTTAAGAATTGTTATGTACAGGTTCCAATTAGCACAATGTAATTGATAAGGTGAATTCCATAAAACGGAACCATATTCCAAAGTGGGCCTAACGAGTGAAGTGTGAGTCATTAAACACCTTAGCTCACCCTTCAATGAAAGCTAAAACTCCTTTAGCCTTATTAGCACAGGAATTTATATGATTCCTAAAATCTAGCTTGGAGTTCATTGTGACACCCAAGTCAATGAATTCCAAGTTACTGACTTCACATTGTGTATTTGAATCATACAAGAAAAGGGTTTTAAAGATTTTCAGAGCAAGAGATATATTTACACTTGTTTAAATTTAACGACACACAGTTCACATCACACAACCTTTTTAAATTATTTAGGTCAAGTTGCAACGCATAAGTACTTTGAAATGTTGAACCACATTTTGAAATTTTGTAATATGTCTGTAATCTCTGATTTTTTAGAATTGAAATTATTTTCGAAGATACGGATATTTTTCTGACGCAGCATCCATATCGGCTCGGTCTATACGTGGAACTTTAAACTCTTTTTCTCGAAACTGTCTTTTTCAAACGATACTCACGATTTCTCAAGTTCTACTAGACCGATTTACTTGGAATTTTTGGAGAATCATCTCTATAGACTTCTCTATGTTTGGAATTGCGCTCATTGGTAAATTTGAAATTCTTTGTATTTTTAAAAAATTCGGAAAGACCAGAAAAGGTTAAATAACTTTTTTTCAAACAGTCGCCATTTTGTGAAAGAAATTTATTTCGACTTTTCCCTAGTTCCAGACATTGCGACATTCCTCTATATTAATGTTTTTTTTACAAATTGCTAGTAGGGCTGAAATCGTGGGTATGGTCACGTAAAATTTTTTCACGACCCCCCACTTCATCTGAAGTTAATGCGTGGAAAAAAAAATTTTTCATTTTTTTTTTGTAATTTTCTCAGGTCAATAAATAAATTATAAAAAGATGGGTAATAAAAAGATTGATTGCTTTCTTTTCACGTATCTTCAAAAATTACCTAATATTCATCCCTTTAGACTAGGATACCCCCTTAAAGCTCGAAAGGTGTTTGAATCACAATTGTTATATTAGGTTTCAACAATCTTAATACATTAGGCGGTTGTTATGCGATCCATTTCCATAAATGCCTGAGTTTTGACTAGAACAAAATTTGTTTGGTTTGACAGTCAAGTTTGACAGATGTCAAAATACAGCACTGCAATTTGGAAACCACTAAATGGATAACACTTTATGAGTTGCCTTCGAGAAACGCAATTCAAAATATTTTGGCTTCGAAAAGGTAAATATATACCTTGATCCGTTTTGCATTTATTACGATTTAATTTCTGCCACTACTGGAATGCACCAGTGTGTATAAGTAACGTTTTTAATAAAGCGCAAAGAAACATTTAAAGAAAGAGCTTCCATTAATTTTCGTTTCCATGGCACTTAAATAACTTTGCAGACAGTGCGAATTACTTATTGAGTTTAAGGTAGAGGAAATAGGTAGGTGTACTATCTGACATTTCCACACACATGATCATATACATTTGCAAGAGCATGAACATGGACAGTGTCAACAGGAAAGGGTTGTATGAAATATAAGTAGTCATATAAAAGGGTAAAAAAATTGCAACGTGTGACATGGGAAATGCATGCAATGCATATATTTAATAGAAACACTTGCAAAAGCAGCATAATGCAATTGAAGAGTGCTTCCAAAGAAAACAGAAATAAAAAAGAACAAAAAAATAAAAAATAAAAGTTACAAAGTAACTCCCTTGAGTATTGTTTTTCATACTGATGATACTGCAACTAGTGAGGGCTTTTAAACAATACTTGCAACTTAACTATAATTAATTATAATAATTAGCAACAAGCAAATGTGTTTACAGCTTCACGCATATGTGCAAATGCAGATATACAAAGTAATGAAAAGTATATGCAGTGCATGCAGACATGCTTTTCAACTGCTATGTACATAGGCAAATCTAGGAATGCATTCAAATATGTATTTATATGCAAACCGCAACACAACGTGGAACTGACACCCACTACTTGCTTTTGCATTAATTTAACTGTGAACACACACACACACTGATGCCTCACTGTTCTTGTCGCTGAGTGACTTGCAAAAAGGTTTTGTGGTAAATAAAACAAATTGCAACAATTTCAACTCGTAGTTGCTTACAAATTGTACTGCAAATGACTGAGCGCCACAGGCCACACAACTGTTATTTGATACACTCCGTAACCGTTAAGCTTCCGTTTAAATGCTAAAAGACTGACTGAACGACTGTTTGTTTAAGAATATTAAGTCAAAAGGCTTTGCCTTAAAAGGGCAGCCGTACTTTGGACTTTAAGGGTATATTCTGGCATAGACGCTTGAATTTAAGGTCATTTTTGAAGTGTATTAACACATAGATGGCTCTACTAAAATTCAATCAATTTCATTCGATTTTTAGTTAGCCCTAAAAGACGCGTGTATAAATTTTACAGCTACGGAAAAACTACAATTGAAGCAAAAATTGGCTGATGACGAGTTTCCGGACACTGGACTTGGAAAATCAATCAAGGATTGGTATGCTAAGTTTAGACATCGTGAAATGAGCACCGAAGACGGTGAACTCAGTGGGCACCCGAAAGAGGTTGTTACAGAAGAAAACATAAAAAAATCATCAAAATGATTTTGAATGACGTAAATTTAAATTGAATGAAATAGGAGTCACTCTAAAGCCATCAACCTAACGTGTACATCTATATTTCACGAGTATTTGATTACAAGAAAGCTCTGTACAAAGTGAGTGACACTTTTGACTCAAAACAATGACGAGTTGATGATTCGGAACAGAGTTTGGAGATGTTCAAGCGGAACAAACCCGACTTGTTAAGTCCATATGTGGCAATGGAAAAAACTTGACTCCATAATCTCAATCCGAAGTTCAATCTACAGTCATCCGAGCAGACGGCACACGATGAACCCACTCCATGCAGTGGAAGAACGTAACAGTCGGCTGGTAATGTTATGGCGTTTGTATTTTGGGATGCTCATGGAATAATTTTCATTGACTACCTTGAAAAAATAAGGACGACAAACAGTGATTATTAAAAAGCGTCATGCGACCGTTTGAATGACGAAATCGCCGAAAAGCGGCCACATTTGAAAAAAAGTGCTATTTCGCCAAGAGAATGCACCTATTTTGAAGAAAAGGACAAATCGGACCAAAAAAAGTATCGTCAAAGTTGGAGGGCCGCTATTATCAGTGTATCACCCTTCAAAGGAACTATGTTGAATAACAAAATCAATTTTGCCTAACAACTCTATTGTACTATGGTAGGAAAGGGATTTTTAATTGACCTGTTAAACATTAAAATTTGGGGACGAGTGTAGTTCATATGATAGATACGTAATTATCGTTTTAAAATAAGACAGTTTCGGAAATAACGCGATTAAAGTTTAGCGTAAAGTCTTCTGCACGATTTGGTTTGGATGTCAGAAAATTAGCTATATATTCATAAAAGTAGATACCCTCAGGGTAAGGCGGGTAATGAATATTTAACTACTTGGTGAATTAACCTAATGAAGTTTGACGGTGGTCCTTAAGTACTAACTTTTTTGTATTGTAAGGCACATTTTTTGTTGAATGTATACATTAAGGAGCACATAAATATAATATAAAATATCAAATAAAACTGCAATTATTTCGTTTTTATGTTTGTTCTCAAATAGGGACTTACAAAATAAAAATCTACATAATTGAGTCGTGAATAAAATCAGGAAAAGGATTCTATAATGAGATATATCACTATACTAATGGCATTAGTAAAAAATCCAACTTTGAACTGTAACTGAGAGGTGTATGCTTTCCCAGTTTGTCAAAACTTCCACACAAGTGTTTTCCCTCCAATTCAGAGTCCATATTTCATTATTCTTGTCAAATCTATAAACAAATGTGTCTCAAATTTCATTTTTCATACCTTCGGCCTTTCATAGGTGGCATTTATTTAGCATGTTGGCTCGTAATGTTCCTGTAGCATGCACTTTCATTTGAGTCAAAATTGAGAAGAAGCGCAAATTTGAAAAAAAGTTATTTAATAGTAATATGTAATGCTTTGGGTGCTCCAGTAAATGCACTATTGATGTTATAACTTTTTCTCCGAGAACTGTCAAACCTTATTCCATCGAGTCTATCTTTCCCGTGTACTGTTCTATTTGGTAGAAATATCCCGTGGTGATTCAAGCCATTATTCAAATGTTCAGAAAATATTTTCTTATAAAAAGTGTTCCTTTAGTTAGTCAAAATTTTTTTTATTATGCAGATTTCATCACTTTTTTCTTTTATTTGATCAATATTATTGAAATGGGGATAATTTTTTATTTGTAAATATTTGTTACGTACGGGATGCACAATTTCGTAGTATTCGTAAATAAATGTCATCATCATCCCATCAGTAAATTATTATTTCTGGTTAGGAATAATTGGAAGTAAATATTAAAATACTAAAGAATTTACGTACAAAACTAGGATTGATGGACTATTTTGGACAGTTTAATCCTAGGCGACTCTCCTTACTAGTTGCGAAAAAGAGTATCGGTTGCAACCGAATATCAAAGTCAATGAGGTAAAAATGTGTACTATTAATAACAGGAATAACAGGTAACAGGGGCTAATAGAATGTACTACTCTGCATATCCAGGGATAGTCACCCAAGTATAGAGTCGCAAAACAAACCTCAAGTCGCCAGCAGGCAGCAACTAAAGAAACAACTCTGAAGAGCTTTTTATGCCCCTGTACAAATTTGCTGAGATATACTCTCCGTTTCCAGAATTCCTTACAATACATTTGTGTACTAAACTCATACATTTGAATCTCAGTTGAAACTGAAGTAAATTCATATACTTTGAAATAAAAGGCCTTGCTCGCTATAACGTTGCTATCACACGAAATTATGGAGAACTGTGTGAGACGACGTTCTGCCTCTTGCTGGCGACTGTGTCAGTACGCCTTATGCTTGTGTACTGCGATTCTCTGCTGGGTATGTGAAGGCTTGTGTATGCTTCGGCGAGATGATGCTTGTGTCTCTTATTGTGTCTCACGGTATTCTGCGGTATCTACCGGGTCACGGAAGATTGTTTGCGACCACGATGTCAAGTGTTGAATAGGTCAAAGGATCGATTCACCACCTGTATCCGGTTTTTGGACGATAAAATTTTCCAGAGGATCGACTGACTGCCAAATCCGATGTTTGACGTGTAATTCACACAGTCACAGTCAGTCACGCCTCTTGTTCGGTTGGCCAACCTAACGCTAAGCCATGTGTTGGCTACTCATGCATTCGCAGCATGTTGATTTCGTATGGCGTGTGTTGCTAAGGAGTGGCGTTATTTTACGGTTGAGATTATAACATTTGTTTTGTTTATGTGGCGTGATCTCTCCAGTTATGATTCTTTAATTGTTGTGTTTCCTCTCCTCGTTTATTTGTCAGGGTGTGTATTTACGTAGGTTGAGGATTGCTTGGGCTGAATTTCGCTAGGGATAGTTAGTCCTCATAAGACAAAGACGTGTACTAAAGCAAATTAGTAAGACGCCGATGAAGAACCTACAAGCCTAACTGAACACCACATTGAGGTGCCGGCAGTACACCATTTGAATATTAAGACATCTGTTCTTCCATTTTAACAAGCATATTGTATCAATGTGGGTGGTATGCTATGTGATGCTACTTCTGAGATCATCCTTGCATATACCTAGAAACTGAACCACTTTC
This sequence comes from Neoceratitis asiatica, assembly GCA_030068015.2. Taxonomy (NCBI): domain Eukaryota; kingdom Metazoa; phylum Arthropoda; class Insecta; order Diptera; family Tephritidae; genus Neoceratitis; species Neoceratitis asiatica. Next base: position 60,573,757 of record CM061524.1, on the reverse strand, counting down.
CCAATAGAGTGCACTGCATTTATCAACCACAATAAAGGAACCGTTTTTGCTCCGTTCTTAAATAATGTGTCCGTAGAAGAAATTGTCAGCGAACTTAGTTCGCAAGGCGTAGTTGCCGCGTATAATTTCCAGCGAAAATCAGACAACGATACTCTTCATACCACTGGTGTTGTACTACTCATCTTCAACCACGCAAGTTTCATCTATGCGAACATTACAGAATGAAATCTCCAATAATTGTCGCTCTCAATTGAATAAAAAAACAGAAGAAAATGACACCAAAGAAACAAATAAAACAACAATTGCACTTAGCTCCGAAGTCGAACCACTTGAACTACCGCTAACCTACGATCAGTCATCATGCCTTACCCAATTATTGAATAATATATCTCAATCGCAAACTCCCACTCATCCATTCTTCTCTCAACCTCAAGCAGAACAAAAAACTAGTAACTACACTAATAACGTTTTACACTCATACCAAATTAACTCACAAATTAATTCAACCAACCAACTCCATAATGATACTCATTTTCCAACTAACTATTCTCCAAACATTCAAATCTCCAATAAACAATCTTCACTCTCACCAAATACAAAAGACACTAACAACATAAGTGATACTGAAATGTCTCCTGATGAGGACACAGAAACAAAAAATAAAACAAATCCAACTTCGTCCACAATAACACCTCAATACTTCTAACGAAATTTATACTAATAATTTAGTCTTTCACAATGGCTCAAATTTTACAATGGAATTTAGGAGGCTATTGGAATAACTTCCAAGAGCTTCAGCTTTTGCTAAAAGAGCACGACCCAGTAGCGGTCGCTTTACAAGAAACACATGTTGCACATAGTACTGCCCCTTTCTCACCGAAAAACTATACAGGCTACATCCATAATTTAAATAGTAACACTTCCTCAAAGCAGGGGATTGCTATACTAATAAAAAAGGGCATTCCCCATAAATTACTAAATATAACATCCAACATATCAACACTTGCTATAGAAATAAATATTGCAATAAAAATCACACTAATCTCAATGTACATTCCGCCTTCTCAGAACTTTACAGCAACAGATATACTGTTAATTTTAAACCACATTTCAACACTAATAGTCCTATGTGGCGATTTAAACTCATGGAGCACCCTGTGGGGCTCAAGGACTACTAACGCGAGAGGAAAAACCATTGAAGATGTTTTTTTGGCATCAAATATTATAATTTTAAATGATGGGTCGCCAACACACTTTACTACACACCGAAGATTCACGAATATAGACGTCACCTTGTGCAGTGCGAGAATTGTACCAATTTGTTCATGGAAAGTTCAGAATTACCTTCATGGTAGTGACCATTTACCAATCGTCACTTCTATCGAAACAAACTTAGGGAGAGAGAAACACAAAATACCCGCAAAATTCATTCTCGAAAAAGCCGATTGGCTTAAATTTTACAACTGTTGCGATGACTTATCCAACAGAATACCAATATCGGAAAATATAAATCAAGAAGCAGCCAATATTATCAAAACAAATAATAAACCCTGTAGACCATCCGTACCTTGGTGGGACAAGAACATAGACAGTCCTAGGCATAAGAAACAACAGGCATGGAGAGAGTACAAACAGCATCAAAAAGATAAAAACTTAATTACGTATAAAAAATCCAATGCAGCTTTTAGATATCATGTCAAAATAGCCAAGAATACTTGTTTCAACCAGTTTACCACCTCATTTAATCCCAATTCTAACCCAAAACAAATTTGGCATAAAATCAAAACACTTACAGGGAACTTCAAGCAAAGCCAAATCAAGGTCATAAATGCTGAAAACAGAACACTGCTTTCTAATAATAACGAAATTTCCAAGTTTTTCGTTCATTGAAGAAAAAAACAGAACTCTGGACACAATGGATTACAATCCTGGCCTATTATGTAAAGCAGCTAAAGAAATTGATGGTCCTTTAACCATCATAGAAGTAGAAGAAGTTCTCTTAACCGTTAAAGGCAAAACACCTGGACATGATAGGATCTCGTACCCAATTATTAGAAACCTGCCCTTAGATCTAAAAAAAGAGGCTATTATCGCTATATAACAACATTTTTGATAAAGGGATTTACCCACAAAATTGGAAAAATTCGGATATAATCCCAATTTTGAAGCCAAACAAACCAGGGGATAACATAAACAGTTACCAACCCATCTCGCTACTCCCTTGTGTGAGTAAAGTCCTCGAAACAATATTCGCCAAACGTCTTATGTGGTTTTTACTTAGGAAAAAGCTTATCAGTCCTAATCAGGTAGCTTACAAAGCAGGGCAAGGAACATTCGATGCTCTTTTACATCTTGAACACTATCTGTCAAGTGCGTATTAAGACAATTAAAGAAATGGAAAGTCGGTAAAAAATATACCGTATTGTAAAAAGCTTGCTGAGCTTCAGAACAATTCGAACTAAAATCAACAACTTATACTCAGATAGAGTAAGCCTGTTCAATGGTATTGCACAGGGATCCTCTATCTCAGTCATATTTTTTATTATTGCATTTGAAGAAGTTAGCACCATTTTAAATAAGTTCAACGTCGAGCACTCTATTTATGCCGATGACGTCTTAATTTTCTTAAAAAACAAAGATTTGAATTATGTTAAAACAACTTTCAGCTATGTTCTCAATGATATTACGAATTGGGCCCAAAACTCAGGCGCCAACCTATCGTATGAAAAGTGTAATACACTTCACATATGTAAAAAAACAAATTGTCAAGATTTTAAGCTCTCTTATCATAACATGAATGTAAAAAATGTAACAAACTTAAAAATATTAGGTATAATTTTTGACAAAAAAAATTATTATTTAAAGAGCATTGTCTTTATGTAAAAAATAAACTTATGAGCAGACTCAATATCGTAAAATATTTATCTTCAAAACATAGCAATGTACACCAAACAACATTAATTAATATAACGAAATCAATTATACTATCCGTTATCAATTACGGTTTGCCAGTCTACGGGCACTGTTCGAAAAGTACCAGCAGCTCCATATCACGCGGCGGTACGGAAAAGCCTCCGAGCTTTCCCTACAACGCCTATTCATAACCTCTTAGCTGAAGCTGGACTACCAGACCTACCAAACTGAGACGTCCATCAGCTATCACACGAGTTCTCAATAGTGCAGAAGCCCTAAATTTACCTTTCCGCCCCATCCTAATCTCACCACCAAAATTCCTCCCCTGGTACATACCCTCGTCTATATTCATCACTTCTCTACTGAAGCATCAAAAGAGGGACACAGCCCCAGTTACATATCAAAAATTATTCGCCGAGTTCAAAAGTAAATGGAAAATATCTGGCTGGACACAACTTCCTTTGCTATCGTAAAGGAGCTATCATAAAAACAGGAATTCTTTTCTCTTACCATTCAGTTTTCACCGCAGAAGCATTCGCAATCAAACTCGCTGTTGAGTATGCTGCCACAACCAAAACATATAATCTGCACCGACAGTAATGTGTCTTTCAGCGTAATACAAAACTCAAGAAACAAAGAGCCACTTGTCGAAAACATCAGATTAATGCTACACCAATATAGCACCAAAATAAAAGTAACGTGGATCCCAGGACACTGCGGCATTACCGCTAACGAACATGCAGATATTGCCGCCAAAAACATATCTCGTTCACCTTGCTTCCCGTTCAACCCAATAGTGAAAGCAGATATAATCAGACTAACGAAAACCATTACAAAAAAGACAATTCAAGAAAAATGGGTATCGTACCAACACTCCTATAATGCTATTAACCCAAACCGCTCCAGATTCCTTTCCCCATCTACAATCCCATCCCAAAAAGTCAAAGTATTTACAAGACTTCGACTAGGTCATACTACGGTCACCCATCAAGCAGCAGCTCAAAGTTGCTCTGCCTGCAACTGCCCGTTGACAGTAATTCATATTCTCGACAGCTGCACTAAATATAAAAATAGCAGAAGTAACATATTTGGAAACACAAAGCCCTCTGATGTACTAAAAGAATCCTCAGTCAACAACGTTTTAAATATTTTTAACTTTATATACCAAAACAAACTACAAAACTGTATATAACTACATACCATAATTTTAACAATTTAATATTCTAAGGATAATTTATAAGTTAGTATAAAATCCATTAGAATTAAGTCAGCCCGATAGCCCAGCAGCTAGTGTCTAGCCAATGTAATATAATTATTCATGATTATATTTCATTTAATTAAATAAATAAAAATTTATCATATATTGCTGAGCAGCAAAAGAGTTCTTTTATAAATATCCCTAAATGGATGGCCAATCCCCTATATTAAGAAATTACTCATATACAGTACTTTGTGGTAATTTTTCGTTAAAATTTCTGTTAGGTGGTGACTTTCTAATCCCATTCCATTCGATAAATAGTGCAGTCTAAATTAAAAAAAAAATTTTTTTCTAAACTATGCCTTGAAAGTATGACTACATTGAGCATAGGTTTCAAACACTGATTTTTTCTTAAAGAGAAAATAACAAAAAAGCATAATGAAGTGAAAAAAAACCTCATAAATTATGTACTATCATAATAATAAACAGAAAAATTTATAACATACAATAATAAAGGGTGTTTTTTATAGAGGTATAGAACTTTAAGTTGCAATAAAACAACGATGGATTATTCGATTGACATGAATTTTATTTATCCAAAAGATAATCTTGTGGCATTACATTCTGAATATGATTTCTGGCATATGACCGCCACGGCTGGCGCGGATGTAGTCCAATCTGGATGTCCAATTTTCGATGACTTTTTCCAACATTTGTGGCCGTATATCGGCAATAACACGGCGAATGTTGTCTTCCAAATGGTCAAGCGTTTGTGGCCTAACCGCATAGACCAATGACTTTACATAACCCCACAGAAAGTAGTCTAGCCGTGTTAAATCACAAGATCTTGGAGGCCAATTCACAGGTCCAAAACGTGAAATTAGGCGGTCACCAAACGTGTCTTTCAATAAATCTATTGTGTGCACGAGCTGTGTGACATGTTGCGCCGTTTTGTTGAAACCACATCTCCTGGACGTCATGGTTATTCAATTCAGGAATGAAAAAGTTAGTAATCTTGCCTCTATACCGATCACTATTGACTGTAACGTTCTGGCCACCATCGTTTTTGAAAAAGTACGGACCAATGATTCCACCAGCCCATAAAGCGCACCAAACAGTCAGTTTTTCTGGATGTAACGGTGTTTCAACATACACTTGAGGATTACCTTCACTCCAAATGCGGCAGTTTTGTTTGTTGACGTAGCCATTCAACCAGAAGTGCGCTTCATCGCTAAACATCGCTGAAATGGACGTAGTGCGCGATACGTTTTCCGCACAGAACCATTATTTTCAAAATAAAATTGCACTATTTGCAAGCGTTGTTCAGGCGTGAGTCTATTCATGATGAATTGCCAAACCAAACTGAGAATAAATCACTTGACAGCTGTTAAATCGGTCGCCATCTTGAAAAGTAATGCCAACTTAAAGTTCTATACCTCTATAAAAACCACCCTTTAGAATGAATGCTGTACATTCATCGCATATCCTTTTTTTCCTTTTTCTTGACAGGCTATTATGCTGACAATCAAGAAATCAACAAGATAATAAGTTGTAGAAAAACAATGACAGCTTAACATATGCTGAGACGGTCCAAACACACAAATCATTATGAATGACATTGTTTATCAGCATTAAATGCGAGCGAAAGCGGCCCTAAGATATGATTATTGAATAATGTTTCGAAAAAAAAAAGGAAAGGAAGAAACAATAAAAATAACACTTCAATAAAGACCCAGTTAGAATAGAGAAAAAAGTTTAAGTGTTGAATACAAAAGAATGCTTTTGATTACGAAATAAAAATTATGATAAATAAGAAAAGAAAAACCAAAAGAAATTATAAGCAGAGCAAAATAAAAGTAACAAAAGATGCAGTATTACAGACGTAAGCAGTTGAATAAAAATCATGCTAATAATCACTTTAGTACATAAACAAACATAATGCTGACGATCATTGAAATGAAGGAGAAAGTTAAGTGGAAGGAAAGTGAAAGGTCAGAGAAAAAAGATAACTCGAGGGTTTGTCCGAAAACATAAATATAGCGGCAATAACTTTTTATCATATTATAAGTACGAAAAATGTGAAGAAAGCAATATGATTATTTTAATGGAGGGACACAATATGCATTGGACCGTTGGGAATAAAATGTTGATTTTTGGGTTAAAGATAATTATATAAAGAATTGTGTGCGAATAGCAAATGTAATAATATTTAATGTGTAATATATAGAAGAAAAAAATAAATATCGTAAATATTATAGAAATATATTTTATCGATAAAAACAAAATATTTCTTGTATGATGAAACATATTCGTATGCTCAGAATAAATGTCATTTAGAGTATGAATGATGCTTTGTTTGAAATGCCTAATCAAGTGAATATTGACTATTACTGTCTGTGACATTTTGAAATATTCCGGGTAGCTTTAAAATTACATCTGTTTAGAACTTCTGTGGTTTTTCGACAAAGAAACAAATATCAATATTTATAGTAAAACAGTTTTACATAACTTATTTCATCAAAAATGTCACTTACTTTCATATCAAAATAACTTTTTACACATACGACGATTTAAAAAACTTTAAATGCATGAAATTAATGTTAGCTTTCAAACAGGTGTTAGTTTGACATAACCACACTAGTGTTGCCTGAAATAGTAGCGACAAAAACTGATAACTATTTTTTAATTAAAAACAAGTATATTGGTATATTGGAAAGAACAATTTCACCCAAAATTATTCTGATTTTTTCAGGCCTCTATTAGACCATAAAGTCAAAAAGCCTGCTTGGAGATAAAAAAAAACATTTCCAATTCGATCGATGTTTTGAAACTGATCATTTTATTTCAAAATTAATTTTTATTTGTCAATTATTAAATATATTGAAATATTATTATATTTCTTCGATGTGAGCAAACCATTGCAGCAGTTATTATATGAAAAGCTGTCGCTGATCTTAGTACAAAACAGATAAATCAATAAATTTGTTGGTGCCGATAATCTTATTTTAGAAGTCCTCTTTCTATAATATGATAATTAATCTTTCAGCAAATTTATTCATATTAACAACAAAGATTAAGCAGTAATGCGATATTGTTGATTTTCATGGTCCTTGATAGTTTTCGACCCAACAAACCATTTTCGATAACCAGCATTTCTCTTTTCGTTTCATTCAACGCCGCTATAAGTGCGCTTGAATTTGACATATGTTATATGTACTGCCTCTCATATTATCGAACATCAGCTAGTTTCGATTAAAGCTTTTTCATTCATTTTACTATTGCACACTAAGCTTTCAACTATCAGACTTTTCTGAATCAACGGAGAGATCAATTACATTCCATCAGCTTCGAAATAATATAAAATATTTTATTTTCAATAATTCTGTTATGAATTTTTTTTTTACATATACCACTTTCATAAATGACATCTCATATTTCTACTGACAAAACTGCTAGCTTCCACAGAAAGTTTCAAGCTTTTCAAAATATCTTAAGTAGGTAGTGAATCTAAAACTGAAATTATTTATTTTTTATTTCTTGTTAATGAAATGAATAATAAAAATGTAACGATCATCTAGCAAATCACCTTTTATATCTACCACCTCTTATGTCTAACTTTACTGTAGTAAAGTCACGTAGAAAAATAAGTGCATTAAAATATATATTTTAAGATTTACTTATTCCCAAAAATATAAAAAAAAATATAAAAAATTAAAAAAAAAAAAAAAAAAAAATAAATAAAAAAATGAATTAAATATTCCAAATGACTTGTAAAACTATCATTTGGTTTATCGTTAATTTAATATTTGTCAATATCGTAGCATTGACCCAAGCATAAATAAGTCATCTGGTAAATATGTATCTCAAAGGTTCACTTATTGAAGCATTAAAAAATCATTAAAACATATCGTGGTTGTTTTCGTCATGCCTTCTCTTTATAGCACAAAAAAGATATAAACAAGAAGGAAGAGCTGTCTTCGACCATACCGACATCTTTATACTCTTCATGAACAAACCAAATTTATTGCAAATTTCAAATTTCGATTAAGATGATTTTCATTGCCAATATAAATTTAAATTTACGTCTGTAAAATACCAAACTTCACGCTCTTAGGTGCATTTTAGGTGGATTTTGGTAGCATAAACTCACATCTGAACAAATCGGTTGTAGGGGACTATCAGTACCAATATTTGTTTTATTTAATTTTTGTAGAATACAAAAGTTCACGCTCCTAGAAACATTTGTGACCGAGCTATGTTCAAAGCCTCTCATCTGAACAAATCGTTGTATGGGAGCTATATGTTCTAGGCGTCCGATTTCAATGATTTTCAGAACCAATATTCAAAATGTGTGCATATTATACCAAATTTCACATTCTTATGTGCTTTTTGTACGGATTCATAACCCAAAATTTCAATTCTGAAAAATTTATTCATATGTACTATAGAGGTCCGATCTTGGCCGTTCCTATAAAGGATCGTTTAAACTTAAAAGCTTATAATCTTACCTAATTTGGTTAAAATATCGCAAAAACTGACCTTATGCGTTCAAACTGATAGACGGACAGACGAACAAGCAGACAGACGGACAGAAGGACAGGCAAACAGTGCTAAATCAATTCTGTTCGTCATTCTGGTACGATCCGTATAAATTTCGATGGGCCCATCCCTTCTATTTCTGATACACACACACTTCGGACAAATTTAATATACGCTTTCAAATTTTCAAAAGTTATTACATCTTACCTCTTATCTTCTTAAAAAATAAGGATATTGATTTAAAGCTACTATTTTAAAATGATGTTTTTTCGCAAATATTTCTTGTTTCTCAACTTCTAAATTTCTTTTATACTTTTTTATAAACATGTCCAATGCCTTGACTGAGTTTCATTAGATATTAAATTTTTTTATCTAGTTGACTTTATAAAGCTTCGAGTACTCAGGCGTACTCCTTATAAATAATCGAATTCATATTCGTGAAGATATGCTTTGGGGTCCAATTGGCTCAAATTTTACATGTTCGCTTCCGCCTAAAAAGTTACATTATTTAAAAAAGTTATTAAATGTTATTATTTATCTAAGTTATTATTAATATAATTTCTTTGGTTGTTTTGACTTTGTCACACTGAAATAATGTCAAAGTGAAAAGGTCAGTTTCTTAAGCATAATACGAGTATATTCAGTACAAGTAAATAATTCCGAATATGTCAACACACTTTATTCAACTTTGATCTCCGTGCTAACAAATATTTATTTAATCTTTTGTTATTGCAATTGAATTTAAAAACTAAATAATTGTTTCGGAATTAATATTCATAGTTATCTATTCACATAACGTTGAAAATTACTCACTTACCTAACCTGTCATATTTACCTTTCACCTGTCAGCATGACAGCGAGTGATGTCGAGCTGTGTACTTGTGGATTTCTCTTAGCTAACTGTAAATGGATCACAACAATTATATTCACTGTCAGTGACATTAAATCAACGTTGCCTGTGGGTTTTCCACTAAAGATTTGTCAACAATAATAGAACAAAAACAATTGGGAAATTGCATTGACCGCAATTAACATTATTAGTACTGCTATAATTGTTGTTGTTGTTGTTGTTGTTGTAGAACAGCTGTGATTCATGCTGCCACTTCATGCTGAGCTAAACGACATTAGCATGCAAAATTAATTACTTCATTGTCACACTTCACGCCATCACTCACTTTAACACGAAATGAACTCTGGGGCAGGTGTTTCAGCAGCTACGTAAGTAGAGCCATCATAGTTGATTTAATGATTTCAGCTTGCAAAACTGTCGGAAGTGGTTGAAAAAAAAAACGAAAATAGAAAAACGCGAAGCTCAAAAGGCAATAACAGTCACAGGCATTAGAATACATTTGTATGCTGGTTTGTATAATTAATCGCTATTAGGCAGTCGCTCTAAAGAAAATTAATAGTGCAAACGCTAAGGTGTGGCCACTTATTGGGTTTTCAGCAATGTTTTCTTTGCTTCCGCTTGAAAATTGTGTGGAGCAAGAAAACAACATTGGCAACTTAATTAAAAACAGTAGATATGCTAAGGCTTTGCGGATTTAATGTTCGAATGCTTATTCCTATTACAAGGGCCCTCCAATAGGGATTATGTGATATCTAAGTGTCGTTTTGGCCATTTTTAATATGTCATGATTTGTAATTTTTGTTTGTTTAAAATTTCATCATGGCAATATATACCCAGAACAATGTTTACAAATTATTCGATATTATTATCAAAATAATCGTTCCGCAATTGCATCTTTTCGTGCACTTTTGCCATTTCATGGTCGTAAAAATCATCCACCTGTGCTCGGTATTCCTAGAAATCTTGAAAATTTCGAGCCTACATTTTCTTTACATAATGTTCGAGTGCAAATAATACAAAGAACTGGTCGAAGTAATGAAAATATTTCTGCCGTTCAGGCAATTAGGACTGTATCAAACCACAAACTGGCGGAATTCGAGAAAGGATTTGGGATTGCATCCATATAAATTTGTTCTCACTCAAAAACTGAAACCATTTAACTACAATAAACGTCGTTAATTTTCTGATTTTGCCTTGAAACAACTTGAGAACTTGAGGCTCACTTGCATCTGAGTGGTGCGGTAAATAAACAAAACTGTCGCTTCTGGTGCAAAGAAAATCCACAAGTTATTCATCAACCATTACATTCACCTAAATTGACAATTTGGTGTATCAATGAAGAGCAGTATAGATCAATTATAACTAACTTTTTATGGCCGTAATTGGAAAAAGTTGATCTAAACAACATCTGGTTCCAACAAGCCGGGGCTACGCGTCACACTGCACGTACAACAACCGAATTATTGCGAGAAAGATTCGATTAATTCAAGAAATTGTGATTTAATACCATTAGACTACTTCTTGTGGGATTATTTGAAGTCATTGGTCTTTAGCAATAAACCAGACTATATTCAAGCTTTAAAAGACAATATTGAGCGTGCTGTTCATGACATACCATTTGATTTAGTGAAAAAAGTGCTCAAAAATCGGGTTAATCAAATTCTTTCCTACAAAAGAAGTCGTGGAGCACATTTGAATGATGTTATATTCAGAACTTCAGTATCTATTGTACTTCACAATAAGTAAAAAACATTTGAATTTCCTTAACAAATTGTGTGTTTTTCTTTTTAAATAAATCATATCACTCTTATTGGAAAACCCTATATATGGAAAATATGGTAAATATGGAGCGGATTGTGAACATGAGCACAGCAACATTTGGTTTTTTTTATTATAATTCATTCAAAAGACTATTCCCACGATAATTTGTTCAGACTGTCAGCCTTCCTTCATACAGCTTGCATAGAGCATAATCATATATCATATTATATAAAGAGCGTGTCAGTCCTCTGTTGCAATGTCAGTGGCTCGAAGCTATTCGAACTTCGTCATGGCCGGATGTTGAAACGTATACACTCTTCGTTTGAGGGCTCGTTTTCGCTATCTTCTGTATTTTGTTCATCAATTAATTCAGGAAGGTGGAGAAATAAACCATCCATGAACTCAATATGCAATATAAATCGGTCACTAAACTGGCTTTCTAACTTAAGCTTGAGGGTACACTGGTCTACAAAACTTCTGAAAATTGTCATATCTTTCTATAGTATTTTTTCTGTTAATTTAAATATTGCTGTGAATGTGGCTTATCGACTTATAAAATTCCTGTGTGGATCTTGATGATCATTCTTCGCAGCACAGAGGTGGATGCCTATCTTGCATGCGAAATGTAACTTGCTCAATTTTTTCTTTTGTTGGAATCTGATATATTTCGAGACCCAGCGAAGTCGCTCAGCTTCAGACATTTATGGCATCATCATTGATTTTGATTTTGTAAGGAAAGAGGAACTCTAAAGTGTGATACAATTGTTCATAGAGCGCACCTTTGATCACACCGTTGGCGAGCATCTCTCTCTTGAATGAAGATTGTAGCTAGACGTAGGTCTAACATTAAAATATTTCATTCGATGGCTGAATCTCTTTCCCAACTCAAATATAATAATAAATTTGTGATCCTTTGTATGGCCAGTGCTATAAAAGTCGCAGGCACCTAAGGTATGCCATCTATTGCTATTAATGGAAGACGGAATCAGCCTTGCTTTTTGTCAGAATAGGGCAGTAGCACCTTTTTTATTGATAAAAAATTATGTTTCAGTGAACCCTTAAACTGGATATCTCGGAGTGGCTTCAATGAAGGTTTATCTCTTTCAGCCTCGAACCGAGGCTCCATACTGGATAGCTACTGCAAATTGGGTCTTCTCACGTTTCCAGAATATGCGAAGTGGAGAAAAATCAGGCATTGAGTATAGCTCTGTTATTGCAAGTGCATAACCAAGCGCAAGATTGCACCCCATTGCTGAAACCACCTTTAACAAATACCAAAATCTCAACACGTACTGAACACAAATTTGTTAAATTCAAAATATAAGTAAAAATACAAAAAACAGACGCTAAAAATCAGGTTAAAGAATATTTAAAATTCAAAGGAAGTAAGAAAAGGGAGGTAAAATACTCGCACATATTTTGAGATATCTTTTTTCGTTCAATAGATTGTAATACAAAGAAGTGATTGGGATAGCTTAATTTAATGCTTACGAGCGAGCAAAAATAATAAGTATTAGAAAGGTAAGAACGGCAGGATTACAAGTAAAAAACTACCAGTAGCAGTAGTGATGTCTTACTAGAAAGTAAAAGTTAAAGAAAAGTAGGAAAAACAGGTGAGCCGAAAAAAGTGAATATCTATGCTGAAAGAAAAAAGGGCATGAAAAATTTATATAAAATTGATGAGTCTTTTAACCAAAACCCGTCGGCCACACCACTGCATCCAAACACATCTTAAATTTGTTGCTAGCTACCAACACACACTTATCTCCCTTTCCCATTTTAGTCAACGCACGTTGCAGCTGCATAAGAGCCCAACTCCAGCATGGCAAACATGATTTTTATGTAAATTTCATTGTTATTGCAAAACTATTTCCGCATGCGCCCGTTGTGGCGGAAAAACAGGACTTCAAGGACATAACTCCCTTCGATTGGCTGCATTTCGATATGTTGTGATTGCATTTTCCCTTTCTGCATGCCTTCCACTTTTACCGATATAACGGTTCACTTAAGCTTTTGCAAAAATAAAAGAAAATGCTGCACATTGTTTCAGCATTGTTCGGACAGGATAAAATATGTAAATAGCCAGGTAAAGTAGCAGTATTGCAAGGCGTATCCAGAAAGGGCAAAAAGTGTAAGAACAAAAATGCTCAGTATAGAATAATAATAGTCGAAATAGCTTAGCTTCTGCTTTGCGTCTTCGATTTACAATAAAGATAGAAAATAAAAAATGTTCACTACTTTACATCTCCAGCTAGAATTGAAGAATTTTTGCGGTTGAAATCGCTTTTGGGTTAGCTTTGGCTTTTCCTAAGTCTATGGATATGCATATATGTATATAAGAATGCTGATATGCATGAATGTGTGTGTACATGTATAAGTTGAAAAAATTGTGACCAGAAAAGACTTTGGTAAAGAAATAAAAGAGAGAAAAAACATAAAATGAAAATTGCTTGCTTTGCCCGGAGTCACTTTATTTCTTCGTTGCGTTTACTTTGCAATAGTTGAAGTATTTATCTTTCTTAAAATTATTTAATTTTTAGTCACTCGTATTAAGAAGCAAATTATTAATTAAAAAATATATATTATTTAGGAATATGATAACTTAAAGTTTTAATATTAATAAAATGAATTATATAATGATTTTGAAATATATTATGATTTCGAACTTTATAATTTATTTATTTCCATTTATTTATAGGTAGAGTAAATCACAAGGTATTTTCGTTGTACACTTATGTTGTAATATGTTTATAATTAATTACTGTGCATAATGAACAACGAAGCGAAAATGTACCCACCTACTCCAAGAAAACACAGAAACCATCGGATATCGTAAACTGTTCGTGGTATGAGGTTGATGCCCCGATACATCCCCTGCATAGAGAGGAGTAGCGACTAGGTCGAAAAATACTTTATATTATGTATTTAAATATCTCGTAATTTGAGAACTTAAATAAAAACAAAATAAAAATAAAAATTTTGTTCACGCAAGAGAAAAGTGCGTTAACAAAATAAGAAGAGTGGGGATGGGTGTCCTGTAAATAGGTTTGTAACTTGTTTTAAAATGGAACGATTTTCCGTCGTTCCTTGTCAATTTTGGTTTTTCGACAAACCTGTTTTGGGCGTTCCGCCATCTCTAATGCGTAGTTTCGTTCTGGTCTGTGTCTATCTGCCGTGTTGTATTTATAGTCCATGGGACAGGTCATGTCAATCTATTTACGTGTGTGGGTATTCTGTGGTAGGTAATGTCAACATGCGTCAGAATTGTTACCTATCACAAGGATTGTTTCCGTGTACATTCGCTATATCGTGCTAAGCGGTAGGTAGAAGTCGGTGATCTTTGTCGTTTGATTTATATTTTGTTTTTGCTTGTTCGTTGTTACGTGTTTGGTAGCTGTACCAGTTGGCTTATGCTGTTTTTTGTAAATTAGTTTTAAGGGTTCAAATATTTCGTCAGAGTTAGTGCTAGTTTGTTCGTTGATGATCCTACCGTCAAATGTTTTTAACTTGTATATCTCCTGGTCATCAGAATTAGTGTCGGTTCTTAGTTTTTGTCCTACGTTGTTCGATGTTCTGAAAGCTGTGTTAATGTTATATTTTTATAATATAGTTTGCCAATTTATATGTCGCTTTTCCAGTGTACGTCATTGCCGTCCAAATCTTTGGGTTCTCCTCTACATTGACTCTCTTTTGTGTTCCATGCCTACTTCTGAGTTTATCCACAAGTTCTTGCTTGTATCCATTATTTGCAGCTATGTTTTATATTGTATTAAGCTCTCTAATGTATGCTTCTTGTGTTAGCGGCGTTCTCCGAAGTCTATCCACTAAGTGCCTCAATGCTGCATTTTTGTGCTGTTGCGGATGGTTTGACGTAGAATGTATTATGGTGTCTGTGGCAGTCGGTTTCCTATAAATGTCGTAGTTGAACTTATTTGTCACCTTGTCAATCTCTATAGTTAGGTGCAGATAGGTTTGTAACTGCCGTTTTAAAGCATCCAATCGATTGTACTTTACAATTCTTCAGTTCAAAACAGATGCTGACTTTTGCATTGGTTCACAAAAAACTAAAATATTTCTTAAAAGTCCCAACTGACCTGCGTAAAATTTTTTACTAAAGTTCAAAGGCCGCAAAAATGTGGTTTGTTTGGTTTTTTGAATAAGCAGTCCGTTACATGAGAATAGTAGCTTAGATTATAATTGTATATCATGTAATTATCTACAAAAATTATCGTCATACTCTGTTCTCTAAAACTTATTGAAACCGTTAGAAAGTTAACTTAAGTTTTCCATTCACGTTTCCACGCCACTTCTGATAATGTACGAGGTTAATACTACTATTTTCACACACGTGAGCAATGGGTACTTTACAGTATTTAATTTGAGAGGTATTCCTTGCATACCTCTTGCGAATTAATGTAAAGTTTCTTATTTTATTCTAGCTATCTCTACTGCTCCACACTTCAGCCGACAGGGTCGGCTTTGTTATGGTTGCAATCAATTGTATGTTAGGTATGAGTTCCTCATTCCAAAAATGTGTTACATTATATTTATGGATACTAACTTAACCAACTCTTAACATCGTGGAATTAATAGACCAAAGGAGAGAAAATGCTCATTGTTTTTTGATAATTATTATTATAACAGGTCAATTGAAAAGTCTCCGGCCTACCATAGTAAAAAATTTTCGTAGTACGATTTATTTTTTGCTTCAAAATAGGCCTCGACTTCGGCGATCACCTTTTCATTCGACGAAAAGCGAGCATTCTTTTGAGATATGAGATCAGGAAATAGTCATATGGAGATTTCGGTGGATGCGTAAGCAATCAGAAGCCAAATATCTGGCTTTTTGCAATTGATTTCACTGACTTGTGATATGGTATATTATCTTGGGGAAACAGCACTTTCTTTTTCCTCAAATTCTGCTGTTTTTCGGTGATTTCATCCTTCAAACGGTGCAATAACGCTATGTAATAGTCGCTATTGACAGACATTCCCTTTTCAATATATAAGTAGTCAATGAAAATTATTCTATGCGCATCCAATCAGATTTGGCGGGGGTTCATCTTGAGCATTCCACTCGAGTGACTGTTGATTGGACTTCAGAGTGAAATTATGGAGTCATGTTTCATCAATTGTCACACATCTATGCAAAAACCTCGGGTTTGTTACGCTTGAACATCTCCAAACATTGCTCCGAATCATCACCTCGTCGTTGTTCTTGGTCAAATATGATCGCGCGAGGCACCCACTTTGCACAGAGCTCTTCCATACGCAATTATTCGTGAGTGATATGATGTACACATTTCTTTTGGGTTTCTGAGCTAATTTCACTACGTCTAAACTTAGCATACCAATCCTTGATGATTGATTTTCCTGAGGCAATGTCCGGAAACTCGTTATCAAACCAAATTTTTTGCTTCAACTGTTTTTTTTTTATTAATTCTAGTATCATCTATGCATGTGATATCGGATACTTTTCAATTTACCTGTTATATATACATGATTTGAGCTTTATAATCGCTAAAGCTCCTCTGATTTGCGGTATGCGTTTTAATGGTTTTCGAACAAGTAGATAAACCTAAAGTTCATTCTAAGCCCCCTCAAATCTGTCGATGAATTTTTATGAGGAACCTTTTACAAGATATAATAAAATTCCGAACTACCATAATTCAGATAGCACAATATTCAGGCTTGACATATTCCCAAAAAAATGTTATCCCGACAGATAAGATAAGTTACTATTGTTTTTTGGTAACATTTTTTTCGATTCAAAAATAATAACAAAAAATATTTCTTGAAAAAATTAAGTCCACTTATAATTTTCACTGTCCTGAAACTTTTAGAGATTTTCAATTCCAACAATTTGTATTAGCGGTGTCATTTTCTCTCATGCTCATTACCTTTTCAAGTGGGCCTGGAACCGAGCTATCAGAAAAAACATAAATTTTTTTTTTGAAAATCGGTAAAAATCGTATTTTAACAACGAATATGCGAAATCAGCAGCAGAAGTGGATTTAGTACTGCTACTACTTCCATGCACAGTTAAATGTGGCATGCTTCAGAGTAGGCGCACAAAGTAGCCAGCTGATTCAGGATCACGAAGAAAATCAAAAAAAAGAAATTTATTTCTTATATATATTTAATCCCAAAACCCAATTATAATAATTTTTATCTATACATATGAAAGAAAGTAATGTTAGTTACTAAGCTTATAACTTAAGAATACCTCCACTGATTTCGATGATTCGCATCAATTCTGATTGATCTGCGGCCAATCAAGAAGAATCCAAAAAGAATCTGAGAAGTGGATCAGAGACCGACCTATTTGAAAAAATTATATTTTTGATAAAATTTTCTACCTACCTAGCTACCTATGTAGCTTTATCCTTTATTTTACCTTTCTTTACTTTATCTTTCGAGAATTTGACTTGAGACCAATCTATTCCAAAAATCGTATTTATGGTTAAATTTTTCTAAACTTGTACATATGTATAAATAATAATCTGGTTTGTGTATGCTTCAGAAATTCTGCACCGTTTTAGTTGAAATTTTAGCGATTTCGTGGGAGGTAGACCTGGGACTAACCTATTCGAAAAATCGTGTTTATGCTTCGATTTGCTTGAAATTTTTTACATAGGTAGCTTTCGATGATGATTTCCGATTTAATTAAAACAATTATTTAGGTTAAAATTGTAGATGATGTGTCTAAATGGACCACGGATCAGGAAAAAAGTTAAATTTGCTTGAAATATTACTTTACGGGAAAGGGATCATTGACAGACAGACAAAAAGGCTGCGTTCGTTTTACTTTGAAGCTTTTTAAGCTTGCTTAATTAGAACTTTAGTGACCCTTTGCAAGTCACAACAAAGTGTGGTCGGGTCAGCTAGTATATATATAAAAATAAATCAATATTTCCCTTGGTCAGCATGAAGAGTGAGCGGATGGACCAATTTAGATAATTTTTTTTTGTTGTCCTCATTATTGTAAGGAGAATGGATTTAAGGAAAAAGTATAATTTTTTTTTCCAGAAGTAGACAAAGATTAAAAGTTTTATTATTTATGACTCATATAGCTTGAGATTTGATTTTGAAAGTAAACCAGGAACCGTTCTATTCATTGTTATTCATCTTATGGTTTAATTTAATTTAAATTTATTTCATTTCAAGAACAGGACCAAATACCGATCGTATTGAGATAGATATACAAATGGTTTCATTTTCGTACCAAGATATATTTTCGGCTACATAATTAGTTGACGGAAATGGATCAGGGAGCAAGTTCCATTTGATCCATAGATCGTTCGTAGATAGATGCGACATGTTAGTTAGTATACACCCTGCTTTGAGTTTTACGATTTGGTTACATCTGTATAGTTGCCAACTATTCATATTTGTGCAATTGCATAGTACATAAGCGCAAATCAAAGTAGGTGCATTCGACTAATTAGAGGTAATCATATTGTAGCCTGGAAGACTTTTAGTAGAAAAAAATCTCTGACTACCTCTGGTAATACAAATATTTAGGTTAGAGTTATATTAAAAAGTTGAAATTTTGAATAATCAACATAATTTTTTCCATTGTCAATTATGATATCGAAGCTCAAAAATGTAGGGACATAATAAGATTATAATTTGCATATTTCAATAAAATAAATAGCTTCAAAGCCAAATAACAATCATATTTGGATAATTTGATACCGTATGCAGACGAAGTCGCGGTCAAAATTAGTGTGCCCAAAATTTAATAAATAGAAGCTTCGGTCAAAAGTCGTTTTATCTTCTATATAGGGCCAACTATTCATTATATTAAGTCAATATCGAATTTTTTTAGACCATAAATACTCAAGCGGAGAATTTGAATTTCATTTATAACAATTATTTACCTACTGGGAGTGCAAGGTAAGGCTAGAATCATATTCAAATTGAAAATTTAAGGTAAACATTTTTTTAAGTTGATATAACACCGTTTATCCTTGATTCAAATTCCATACTTCATAAACCATTTGGCGTAATTCGATACAAATTAACTCACCTCATAATCGCTTCAATAATGGCTTAATCTTTTTAACAACTGAAAACAACTACTCCTAAAAAAATCATATATAATACACTTTTTTGCCTTCGCGACCGTTTCCACACTCATATAACAGCCAATTATCTAATATTTGGTTCCACCCTTATTCCTTACCTGTTTCACTCAAAATTTAAATATATATTTTTACTTTATAAAAACCTGTTATGAACACTTAACTTTGAATATCTTGGTTTCCCGAAATCAGCTTAAGTAAAATTCCATTTGTTTTTTTTTTGGTTTCATCACAGTTATAAGTAAATATATTTTCTTATTTACTTAAAAGGCAATTGAAATGGTTTTTAGCTTGCCATTTGATGTTTTATGTTTAGTACTTTGTTGTTCGATTGGATTGTGTATGTGAAAACATCCATCCATTGTCAAGGATAAATGTATTAGCTAAATTTGTGTGAGTCTATTAACAATACTCACACGTGCCAAAAGGTAAGCACAAAATGTCGAAATCTCGTAAATGTAGAAAACATTGACAATAATATAACAAACAATTGTGTAAAGCAATAACATGGCCAATAAAAACGATAACAAAAGCAAATAAAGTAACTTTATATAAGCGAATATATTTAGGAAATTACATTTTTGTAAAATAGAGAAAAATAAATTTTCAAATTACATAATGTGCAAAATGAATTGCTTCTACGTAAGCACAAGTGAATATGTAGCATACTCACAAGTTGTTCAAAAAAGAAACCTAGAGTCTATTATATAACAAAGTTGTTTTGCATTTTTGGACTGACTAGGCGAGTGCGTTACTCTTATACTTTGAAATTGTTTATCCTGGAGATATGGCTGTTGATGTTGCATTGAAATTGAAATGTTATTATTTGAAAAATCAAAATGCTAAGTGAAATTTTGTAGATTTAGTTATTGAAATTATTTAATTTGAAATATAATATAATAATGAAATAATACTTAACTTATGAAAGATTAATTTAACAGAGGAGATTCCTTTAATATTCACTAGTCGGTTCCCTAAATAACATATCATCCATGTATCTTCTAACAGCTGTTATGATAGATTGCAAATACAGATCTTATATGTTTTTTGGCTGAAATAATTCAATTCATTCATGAGCAGCCTAAAAATAAATATATAGATAAAACTATCGAATATAAGTTTTACAGAATTTTTTATTTTTTTATTTTTTGGCAAAAAGTTGGACAGTATTTCACGCCTGAATCTCTCATTTTTTTAACATACGTTTAATTTTTACGAGATAGCAGCCACAGCACTTTCCTCTTTTGAGTCTAGCTAATTTCTATGTCACTGGATTTCGATTGGTACTTATTGGGGTCATATTCCGGAATACTACTAATTCAACCAATAATGAGATAACTGAAACATTCTGTATTTTTTTATTTTCTACAAAAACATGTTAAAGTCTTCTCGAGCTTCTGTAATAATTTATTTTTTTATTTTTTTATTTTTTTATTATAATTATTATTATACAAACATATTATAAAATTATTAAACAAAATATAAAATTTATTAAAATTTAATTAAAATTTGATTAAAGCCATATACAAATTCAAATGAAATTCCTATCCAACACTTTACATAGCTTATTCTTCAAAATAGTTCTTAATTCTTCGCAAGGAAATGTCGAAATCTACAGAACTTAAGGTATTATTTAGTTCAAACAACGTTCTTGAAACTGGTACTTTTGAACTATAAGTTTGTGAGGCAATAGGTATACTAAATCCGTCGATGCTACGAAGATTTCTAGGTCCGCAAATTCAGGACAGTCTATTCGACTGAATATAACATCAAACATGAAGGTAGTTGAAAGAAATTCTGTACGGGTTTAGAGGTTTATAAGATTTATTACCTGATATCTAGAAATATTCAAAGGTTAGAAACAAAGACCAAAACGAACAACACTTCTCTGTATGGATTCCAAACGAATTTGGTGCTGTGTTCTCAAAATGAATGCTGCATAACCCAATTTTAAATGTATGAAAGCATAATACGGGGTTTTAGAGTGTCGGAATCATATTGAGTAAATAATCTTCAAAGCTACTTTGATAATTACCTAACAGAGTGGCTATTTGTGAATCAAATTATCTACATAAAGATTCTTGACCAATTACAACTAAGAAAAAAATCAGTCCCTAATCTTTCTATAATTGATTTCTATTCAAAAGTACTAATGAAAGATATATGCGATTGGGAAATCAAAATGTCACCTTAGAGATATCGCTAGGTCATTATAGCATACTGTGATGGAAAGTAGCAAATACGAAAGACAGATAAAAGCAGGGGCAACTGTTTTCGAAAGCAAAAGGGTTATCAGCATGTTCTAGAATGGAATGTGTTGGTCATCCACAGGTATAAAAGAAACGGCAACAGCTATCGCAGCAAGTGAGTAGAAAACGCAGTGGCGATAACTTCGCAATAAACTTGGTGTTTAAAAGTGGAAAAATTGTACATAAAATAAATCATTGTGTTTAGTGAAGATAATTGTTGTACGTTGAGTAAATTCCTGACAACTAAGAAGCCGAATGAACAATGTTTGGATTTTTATTGAGCAATCCAGTGATTAAAATCGAAGGATTTTGGAGATCATAGAGGTTAACAACAAAAATCGTTCCGAAAAGTAGGATCAAAACTCAGATAAACAAAGAATTCTATACAAAAATGGAATCATCATCAATAGCAGCCACCTATTTATCACACTTAGTGTGTGAATTTTCTCTGGACACAAAAGAGAGTCTTATAACGTAAAAAAAAATGAATGAGTCATTACGACGTGTATTTACGTGTGGGTAGAAGAATGTGGCGACTCACACGTAAACAAAAGAAAGAAATAAAATATTTTTATTCAGTGGATATATTATCAAACGATTTATTGAATTCAAAAAATGTTGTACAATAAGATTGATCAGTGACAATTAGATGAGTCTTACCAGAAGTGGCGCAGTGGTTGGTGTTGATCGCTTGAAGGTTTTTCGCAAGTGAAGTTTCGTTACTTATTTCATACCGTCGCGCATAACCGTTTTCAATAATAGTTATTTTTAAGGAGAGACAAAACGTTAGTTTGTCTGTGAGAGCACGCATGCATAGTCACCACACATTAAGGTGGTCCTTTATATTTAGGCTGTTGGCCTAAACAACGTGCATTACCTTACTAGAGAAAAGCTTTATAAGTTTTCCGAAATTGTTATTGGGTTTTTTTGTGTGTATTAACTTATAGTTAGTTTGCTTCCACTATATTTTTTTCGCTAAAGCAGACACAATTACGTTTGTACGGAGTTCAATTGATTCTGCAATCAGCATCCTTCAGTATTCAGTATACACTGGGAAATTTCTTATGAATTCTTTGGATGTAAGGAGAGAGAAAATTAAAGTGCATTGGTGTAGGAATTGTTTATAGTACTAACGCTTCGTAGTCTTCTCTTCTTCTTCTTCTTTGGCGTAGGAACCGCTTTTGCGATTATAGCTGAATCAACAATCTCTTTGCTGTTTGGCGTCAGTTGAAAGTACCAAATGAAACCTGGTCGTTCTCCACCTGCTCCTTCCAACGGAGTGGCGGTATTCATCTTCCTTTGCTTCCGTCAGCAGGTACTCCGTCGAATACTTTCAAGGCTGGAGCGCTTTCAGCCATTCGTACGATAGCTGCTGTCTTTTGATTCGCTGAACTATGCCAATGTCGTCGTATATCTCGTATATCACATGATTCCATCGTCATAAATCTTCCGCAAAACTTTTCTCTCGAATCGTCCAGGCTTGTGCACCATATGTCAAGACGACTTGTAGAGTTTTGTTTTGTTTCATCGAGAGAGTACTCTATTTTCCGTCGCCTACTCAGTCCAAAGCAACAACTATTGGCAAGAGTGATCCTGCATTGGATTTCGAGGCTGTCATTGTTGGTGTTTTTAATGCTGATTTCTAGATAAACGAAATTATCTGCGACTTCGAAGTTCTGACAGTCAACAGTGACATGGGAGCCTATAGTCTTTCACACAGCTTCCTTATATCAAGTTGTCGATAAGTTTTCTCAGAGAGAAGGTGTGCAAGCCAGGTAGAAAACTTGTTGGCTGTTTTCTGTGACTGCAGCTTTTCGACGTCGGACCTTCCTTGTGTGTATTGATGAGCGTTATTTGCTGGGCAAAGGAGGGTACGTATTTTTGCTACTACAAGATAATGATACGAGTCGCTATTTGTCCCTTAATTTGAAGCTTCATAGTCGCTCTATAGAAAACTATTAGTTATACATACATATTTATAAACATATTATCATACGTTCTTATTACTTATTACAATATTTATCAGTATTTTATCATTGTCATCTTTTACGCTTGATTGAACTTCGCTTAATTTACATTCAATTAGCTTTAGAAGGCTGGTTGTGAAAAATTAAATATTTGTTTATGTATATATGATTAATCTTATTACATTTGCTTCAACTTCTACTGAATTCGAAATGTTATTAAAATAATAAACTAAATATAAGTTAATTAAACATGTTTTATTTGGCTCCAATTTCTCAATTTCAATTTTATTATAAACACATGTGCACGTAATGTTATTCTGGAGTGTAAAAATTGTAATTAATAACAATGCATATTTCACACAACAAAGGAATTTGCAACAAAATAATGAAGTATTTAAAAAAAGTATTATTAATTTCAAATGCCTGAGATTCCTCTTAACCACAGTATATTATCACAAAAGCTATAGATACATATTTATAGGTTGATTTACATTATGAGTATGCACATATTAGTTCAGGTACTATTTGTAATATAAATTTTACATAAATATTTGAATGATGATTTTTAGAAAGAAACAATTTTTATTAAAAAAAAAAACAAATATAATTTTGTAATTTTTTACCTTTACTATTCAAAATAGCGGCAGCAATAGCGGAGTGATTAGCATTGCGTACTACCATTCGGAACGCCAGGGTTCGAGTTCAGGTTCGATAAACATACAAAATAAAAATAAAAATTTAAATTATTTATCGCCCCTACGTATCTTTTTGATCAGCCAATTTTTTTTACCATCGAGAGAGTTTTGCAAATACCACAACAACAAAAAAGAAGACAAATAGTCCGGGCTGTACTTCGTCATCCAAGACATATGTAGTCTGACTGGTTGTATAGTTGTCATGCCGAAATGCAGTTCGCTAGGTTGTAGAAGCTCATAATTGACTTTCTCCTTCCCTTCTAATTCCATCATACACTCGGAATCACTATCTTTGACTTTGAAGTTATGAAAGGTCACCGGCATTTGATTATGGTTCATTTTATATTCTTGTATTTAACTCATTCCTCATCACCCATGGTGAATCGCTTCGGGAGTGGTTCGATTTTGACACATTCCAGAAGCGTTTAATTTCTGGCAATTCGGAAAATAATTTTTTGCGCTAATTACTGATTTTTTTCATGATTCCAAGCTGTCAGGTGAGAGATATTTAATGCTGCCGCTTTCTCCTTGGGGTTAGATGATGAGAATGAGTTGGTAGTAGCCAAATGCAAAATGACGCTTGAATTACTTTGTGTTGTAAGCCTTCTACACTGCGATCGCAATAACCGAGTGGTTAGCAGTGTATACTGCAATTCGGAATGCCAACGCGAACAATATCCAAAATTATAATAAATAAATTTTTCGAATTGCCGTTATCCCTCGGCAGGGAATGTCAAATAAAATCTCCTCATAAAAATCCATCGCCTCCATGTAGGTACCTCCACTTGATAGAAAAACATCAAGACGTGCACTAAAAGGGGAAACTCGAATTATATATAAAAAGTGTAATCCAAGTAGAGGTAATTTTTTCAATAGCCTTTTAACAGATCACGCATGAGTCAAGCTGTCATGTCATTTTTTTCAACATTGCTTGGCATCCTTTTTGGAAAGACATACACCCGAACAACGTTCACAAACCATTCAACTTCATTACGAAAATTCCCGTTCTGTAAAGAATGTATTTCGCGCGCTTCGCTCAACTTATGGCAAACATAATCGGCCTACTGAGTATACTATTCGCAACACCATCACTCATCTTGAAACCCAGCATTCATTACTGGATAATATTCGACCGAATAGACCAAGTCCAGCATACAGTGAAGAAAATATAGCAGCCGCAGGTGAGAGTGTACACGAAGATCGTGGAGAGTTCATTCGGCCCCGTAACTCGAACTGACGCATGGAACGACTTGCCGCATTTTGCGTCGAGATCTTAAATTGAAAGCGTATAAAATACAGCTTGTGCAAGAACTGAAGCGGGTCGACCTTCCCAAGCGACATCGCTTTGTTTTATGGGCTCTTGAAAAGTTCCAAGAAGATCCGACATTTTCGAGCCAAATTTTGTATAACAATGAGGCCCATTTCTGGCTGAATGGGTATGTAAACAAAGGAAATTGCCGCATTTGGGACAAGGAGCAACTTTAAGAGATTCAAGAGCTGTCATTCATAAAAAAAAATCGGTTAGGTGTGTTTTATGGGCCGGTGGAAACATCGGCCCATATTTCTTCAAAGTGATTCTGGTGAGAGCGTAACCGTCAATAGCGACCGTTATCGCACCATGATAACCGACTATTTGATGCCTGAAATTGAAGCTCGTGATCTCCGCGACATTGGTTTTCAACAAGGCGGCGCCACTTTCCACACATCGCATCAATCAATGGATTTATTTGAGAGAAAACTTCGGTGAGCAGATAATTTCACGTTTTGGGCCGGTCGATTGGCCACCAAGGTCGTGTGATATCACACCGTTGAATTTTTTCTTGTGGGGATATGTCTAGTCTAAAGTCTATGCGGACAATCCCGCGATTCAGGCCTTGGAGTAAAACATCACGCTTGTCATTAGCCAGTTACCAGCCGAAATGCTCGAAAGAGTCATCGAAAATTGGACTCAACGGATGGACCATCTGAGACGTAGCAGCAGCCATTTGACCTAGTTATTATGACCTAGTTATTATTACACCGAATATTGTTAATAAATTTCAGACAATTATTTTAAGGAGGAAGACTGTATTGAGTGTCTTAATGCAAATTTCTTAAGACAAAAAGAATAAATTGTTTTTGAATATGTTCTATTTGCTCAAATTTGATTTTATACCTCGTATTTAATAATACGAACCCGTATTCGAGAACAGGTTTTACTAATGTTATGAATAACGTTTTTGTAACCTAAGGGTCCTTAATTAACTTGACCACCGTTTTGCAAAATAAAAGAAAAATACCTTTGGCTTTGCGGACCGTCACACCAATGAGAAGGTTGAAGTTAAGTTTAGGGTCCATAGTGATGCAAAGGTCAACAAAATGGAGAACACGTTCTAAATTTGAGAAGGTTGAAGTTAAGTTTAGGGTCCATAGTGATGCAAAGGTCAACAAGATGGAGAACACGTTCTAAATTTGAGTTTTCTGTTTTGTAAGTTACATACTGTAGAGTTTATTGGGAGAAGCTCATAAACTTAGAAAACGTATATGTCAAGAAATATATTTTATAAATGTAGTTTTTTGTAGACATGTGGTTTAAAAAGAAAAGCACATATAATTTTATGTTTTGGAAAAGAAATAATCTTCATTCTAAAGATAGGAACTTGTTATTTTACAAAACTTGTTTTTTAAGTGTCTCATATTTATGGTTTATTTGAAAGCATATATACGTGCAATTTTCGAAAAAAAATAAAAAATTCATCATTAAAATATTTTTACTTTATTCACATTTTTCTAAACTTAGTAATCCTCTGTTTATATAAAATAAAAGAAAACGGGTAAACAAAAATAATAACCTCACATATTGCTCTTCGCCAGGAAAGAATCTATAGTCTTTACTACATTCATTTTTATATGAAAAAGTTATAGTAAAAAAAAGGAAAACATAAAACGCGCCACACCACAAATGGTGTGTAGATATGTAAATACAAAATGAACTTTTCCGACACTTTTAAATGTCAAACACTAAACTCTCCTAGCAAGGGATAGTTAAGTAAACAATTCAGCGAATGCAAATCGTTTGAAAACATTTGAATGGAAAAGTTTCTGACACTGTTGGCATTTCCGATGCTTGTTCATGCCAGTCGTCTGAAACAAATAAGGGAACTTTGTAACGATGTAAAGTGCCGTTTGATGTCAAACTATTTTTTTCTTACGTTCATGTTGCATGCTGACGTCGCCACTTTTTCAATTGGTCGGTTCATGGTAAGCGTGAATAGGAGGCGAAGTCTCATTGCCTGTAATAAACTCGACGATTTTAAAACACTTTGTATATCTGCGCCGTATTGCTTTTGTAACTAACAACATTTTTATCACTTTTATTTTTGTAGAGCGACTCACTGTACTATATATTTACTGATTTATAGATATTACTAGTTTATGCGTTTTACATTTTTGGCGTATTAATTTGGAACCTGTTGCAGTTGTAAACAACATGACATACTGATAATGAAACTACCAAGCAATAAAATGATTGAAATTCAAGCCAAGTTTAGTCTTGTATTCACATTTTCTTTCTTTAGCAGTTGAAGATATTGCACATGTTGCAATTTACTTCAAAAATTAAAAAAAAACAATACATCGTCTGGGTTTCATTTAGGAATTGTTGAATAATCTCTGCAATTATCCTGATTTAATTAAAAGATCGACGAATTATGAATTAATAAATATGCCTCAATAGATGACGATTTACGTTAAGCTACCAAACTATGATTAAGTTCGAATAGCGCTTGCTCGCTTAAAACATAATAAAGCGACGGGAGCTGACGGCTTATAGCAGAGCTGTTCAAACACGGCGGCGAAGAACTGACAAGGTAGACGCATCAGCTTCTATGGTCGAATGAAAGCATTCCCGAAAAATAGAACTTAAGTGTGCTCTGCCCAATCCTCAATAAAATGCGGATCCCACGGAGCTGCAGGATAGACCAGGAACAATCTTGATATAATTGTTCATAACAACAACAACGTTAGTTCTGCTTTCTCCAGAATAGACAAATGAGTCTGGTGGTGAACGAGGGCAAGATGAAATAAATCCTGTCATCAAATAAACAGTCATCGCATTCGCGACTTGGCTCCCTCGTTATTTCTGACACTCTAAATCGTTGACTTCTAAGTCATAGATAAATTATTTTATGTAGTAACCATCATTAACTTCACCAACAACTTCAACCTTGAAATCCAACGCAGAATAACTCTAACCAACAGGTGCTACTGTAGACTGAGTAGATAAAAGAAACTCTACTACAAACTCTACAAGTCGCTCATAATTCCGATGAGTTGTACTAGTTATAAAACGACATTGATATAGTTCAGCGATTTAAGAGACAGTGGGTACGCTAACTAGATCATTTTATCCGAATGGATGAAAGCGCTCCAGCCTTGAAAATATTCGACGGAGTACCCGCTTACGGAAGCAGAGGAAGAGGAAAACCTCCACTCCGTTGGAAGGATCAGGTGGAGAGCGAGCTGGTATCACTTGGTATTTCCAACTGGCGCCAAACAGCGAAGAGAATATACGAGTGCCGTAATATTTTTATTTCGGCTATAAACGAGTAAGCGTACCTACGTCCAGAAGAGCGGCTTATTTGATTGTTATGGCAAGGTTAACTATAACTACACAGTTAAAAGAATATTACTCTCTAAGGTAATGCTCCGTTTTAGTTCAGAAAAATGAAAAAATAATGGATATCTGGTGAAACCATTCGTGGATTTACATACACTCCTTAGCTTGTCGTAATTTTCACAAGAATTCACCTTGCTCATTGAGCATGAGAATGGTGGACAAAATAAACCTCATACACCCACACTTTATCTTGGATAAAATTGCAATATTTCCTATACATAAAATATTTTAGACACTAAAGACTCTGTATAATAAAATATTTTAGGTACTAAATACTCTGGAAAATGGATCAGGATGAGATGGCATGACTTAGCGACATCCAAAGTAACCAATATACCTGTAATGTGCAATGGTGGCGAAAAAGAGAATGCCATATTATTGCTTACACTGCTTCGAACTTCCGTTACATGCGAGCAGTATAGTCATTAGTAGCAGCGACATATGTGAAAAAAGCTGCGAGGAAAGGATGAGTGAGACGTTTAAATACTTCGTCTTCTTTTGTTCTTTAGAGCTCGTCTTAAATATCTAGGGCTATTTCATAGTACTAAGGGAAGTGTAAAAATTGCAAAACTTTTTTAACAAGCTCGCAACAGGTCTATGTAAGATATAACCACCAGTATAAGCTAACCTAATCTGTATCAAAATCTCTAGGATAAGACCTTATTAAGGTTGGGTAAAATTACTTTTAAATATCAACATTTCTGCGAGAAACCTTTATTTATATTAAAAGAAAATATTCACAACCACTTGATGGTACTTGATTAAATTTTGCGGTCTACGAACAATAAGAAAGCCAAACAAAGGCAAGAGGGAACATCAAAGTCTTTATTCTCCAGCCACTTCGCGCAAAATGATTTTGAAAAAAAAAGTACTTGGCAAAGAAATTATCTGCGGTGAGTAGAGTAAAAGAGCCAACACGCAAGCTCATTCAAATTTATGACCAAATATAAACGCGATAAGTAGAGTTCATAAACACATGTTTCAAAAAGATTTGTAATAAAATTAATTTAATTTAAATAAAAGTTTCATGGTAAAAGGATTAATTAAAAAAAAATATTGTTTGCATTTATAAGCTCTCCTTTAGCTTATTTCTCTCTCCCTATCCTTTTAAATTATGTTTGTGGTTTTACTATGTCAAATTTTTAGAGTTTTTTGTGAATAACGTTGATTGATATTTTTACTCTCAAATCATTTTTGTTTGCTTATTTTTTTACATAAAGGAACCTTTTTTTGCTTTTTCGGTTTTTCTGTCTACCTTTTTGTCTTTTTTCAGCTTTTATCGCTTCTGGTCTGCTTGGTAACAATAAAAGGCTAAACCTACCATTATAAAACAACAGCGGTGAAAGTAATTACAAAAATCTGAAAATATAACGGTGTAACCGCAATGTGACAGCTCATGCTACGGTCGTGCAGATATTTTTCGCTGAGCTCTTTCGTTTAATGAAAAGATAACTTTGATAGAAAATATAGGAAAACATATATACTCACGTGTGTGTATGTTTGTGAGACTTAAATAATTTTATGTTTTTGTTTGCAAAATATTGTTGTATATAAAATATGTAAAATACTGTATGTATATGTATATATACATACAAGCAATAATTATGTTGGAAATTAAAGTTGTTTAGTTGATGAAGAGTGACAACAAGGGCCTTGTAAATAAAAGTGAAAAGATTTAAGAAATAAAGTAAAATTATATTCCCTCTTCCTTTGGAAAAAAAAACCTCAATAAGCTACATGGTTTGTACTGAGTAAACATTTTAATTAAAAGATCTTGCGACCTCATCGCTGACCACGTGGTTTTTCTATAAACAGACCATACAGGTTAGTTGTAGTTTTTCGTGGTGAATCGTCCGCGTGATTAAAATTGTTGCTTAGGGAAATCTATCGCCTGACACATATATGACACTACTATATCGATATGATATTCAGTTGGACCTAGCCTTCAAAAGATGCATGTACATATAAATTGACAGCTGTCGTATCATTAGTTTGTGAATTATAGTGCAAAGTAAGTGCTGCGGGAGCTCACTTTTGATCAAAAACAACGCGGAGCTCCATAATTTTACTCCGAAGTCCAATCGAAAGTTATCCAAGCGGACTGGACACGATGAACCCGCTCGAAAGCGTCGAAAAGCGCAACAGTCGGCTGACAATGTTCCACGTCTGTATTGTTGGATGCGCATCGAATAATTTTCATTGACTGCCTTGAAAAAGAAAGGACCATTAAGAAGGTGATCACCGAAACTGAGTCCTATTTTGAAACAAAGGACAAATCGTACCAGAAAAATGATATCGTAAGGTTAGAGGGTTGCTATAATCAGTTTATCACCTTTAAAAGGAACTATATGGAATAAAAAATAAAAAAAATTTGCCAAAAAAATGTCTTCTAATTTGGTAGGCCAATTGATCTGTTATTTCCAGACACTTTCGACTCTTTGTTGCTCGTCGCTCGTCACGAGGCGTCTGGAATAGTGGTAACCCACTATTATTAAACCAAAGATTTTGAAGGTCCATTTGGTTGACCTTGGAGCAGTTGAGATGCCTCAGCCGTTAACGGAAATCCACGTTACATTTGCCTCTGTGCTTCAAATACCGCCCGTCAACAAACAAAAGGAAGGTTCGACGTCGAGTAGTGGAAATCACAACAGAAAAACGAATGTTTTTCTACTTGACGTGCAATCTTTTACCATAAACAACTCAGCAAAAGGAAACTTCGGGCTTTCTATTTCTACGTGAAGATGCCAATAATAATATTGATGTATGACAATGTCGAAAGGAGAGTCATACAATCAGGAATATCGCACGGCATTGAAGAGAAAAAGAATTGAAAACCTGGCAACAGAAGAGTGAAGTTATCAATATCCTACTTGAGTTCATAGATGGAGTCCAGATTATGTTTGCTTAATTGCAGTGATGAATAAACATAGCGACCCTGAATCCCAATCGGCGACAATTGTGTAGACATTCCATCAATTAACTATCACAAAGCTCGAATAGCTATCGGCCCCTTTGAAAAAACACAAATCGACGAGAACCGATGGAAATATGGCGACGAAGAATTGATGAGATAAATATGAAGTATGATCAGATGAACACATGCCATAAGAGTGTATTCTGCCCAATCTATAAAGAGAAAACCTACACAGTCTAAATCGACTATAGTGGGATAATATAAAAAATAAAGCTCAATCCAGTGTATTATGTAAAAAATTAATGTCCACTGTCAAAGAACTGATCGGAACTTATCAATGTGGGCGGTTAATTCACCATAGTTCAGATATTCTTAATGCGTCAAATCCCATAAAATACCTTTTAAAAAAATCTTAGCTTTATCATGAGAACGAGCTGCTTCCACGTTGTCATGTGTGAATTTGATTTCTCGTAAAAGTGTTACGGCTGTGTAAGCTTACAAAGAACAACCAAACGAAGGTTCGAACAAGGTGACTTATCCTATCGCAAGATAAAATAATACGAGCTGCAGAGATAATCAGAGAATATGCAATCTTCTATAAAAGTCTACAGCTGCTGGCGTACGCCGTGATATTGATATCATTGGTCTCAACATCTGCATCGTTACTTGTGCTTTAATTCGTCATTTAGATAGTAGACAGCTTCATCTATCTAAGAGAATTGACACCAGCAACAATGTCGACTTCAAAATCTAATGCATAATCACTCAGAGCAAAGATGAAATTGTACACATAGCTCATAACTCTAGTCCTACTTTGCACTTCTAATGGGCTAAGGGATTTAAAATACAAGTTTCTCGATATGTATACTTGGCGCTTTAGAACCACTGAAGAGATTTTCGGCAGAGCTCATCGTCCTATTTAAGCTGCACGTCTTGAATTCATATGGAGAAAATTACAGTTTATGCAGAGATTGTCAAAGGTTGAGCGCAGTTAGAAAAATTAACTTAAATTAAATTTTTTACATTTTTTAATGTTCGTTGGGCCAGGGTGCGAACACATTCGGTTGGTGAGCGCCTATGATAGTGCCTAAAATTAAGACTTTTTATTCTATATAAAATTTTTTTTTCATATACACATATATCTATATATGCAAACATTGAAATCTTTACATATTTCTACATTCCATGCTCAAATTAACATTTATCTTTGTACGAAATATTGAATGAGGGTATTTTACCTTTGTTATACAATTTGCAAATTTTTTAAATTAAATTTTTAGCCTAATTTTTATTTTGCTTTCAGTGCTTTTTCACATCTTCAGTCATGAAAACTTTTTATAAGCATATCGAACATGCCATGCATAAATTATTATTAAAATTTGTTTGTAAAGCATGATTTTAGGCGCTGCAAGGAAAATCAGCAGACAGGGCATGTTTTGCTTAACTTTTCGGCTCAACAAATCGCAACACGTAATTTTCTCTAAGAGTTACAGTGGTTTATAGCTTATTTCATGTAGATTAAACTTATCAGCTTATGTTGCATATAAAATGGAAAATAGTTACAATAAAAAAAGGTGATGCATATATATTTCGCAATGCTTTACTAATAAAGTAAGCAAATAAAAAACAACGGCATGATATGCAGCTGCGCCCCAGAAATTTTGCGCAGAGCTTATTTCATGCACACAAGCTTTTCTAATTATTACAACTGTTATTCAGCTTGAAGCCAGTTTTAGTGTGCTTTTGAGTTTCACGTTATCAGCGTACTAATTCCAGTTAAATGTGCCGCCGTACAACGATCAAACAGCGAAATTTGATCATAAACCATTAAGATATGGAAAATCGAAGTTAAAAATTGCTGAGATAGTTAATTTAAGTATTGCGACAGTGCAAAACATAATGAAACGCTTTGAACATGAAAATCGTAAACAAAATAAAGGTCGTAATGCACCAATTATTTTTTTAGAACGAAACGAAGATTTAGTCGTACAAAAAGTTAAAGAAAATCCCAGACTATCAGCTCCAAAATAAACTATTTAGGCTCAGGAGGAACTAAGTAAGTTATTTTGTGCTGAAACTTTTCGTCCGGTACTATGTGCGCAAGACTTTAATGGCCGAGTATCCCGAAAGAAGTCATTAATTAGCCTTTTCCAGTGAGCTGGAAAGCAAGGATTTTGACCTCTGGGGTTCAACCTTTTCGGCTCAGATGGAATGGCTTACGCAACCCGTAACCCAATACTGAGCTTCAGAGATGTTACATCAGTTCAACTGTTAAACGCAGAGGAGCAGTGTTAGGGTATGGGCATGTATGTACGCTGCCGGAGTTGGAAATTTGGTATTTATTGAGGGTATTATGGATAAAACGTTATACCTTAAGGTATTTAAAAAAAAAATTAACAACAGTGCAGAGTCATCGGCACAGTCACCCGACATCAACCCAATCGAGAATTTATGCCATTTTTAGAAAATAATATCCGTAAACACCACATAAGTAAAAAGAAACAACTAAAATGTGCAATTTCGGAAGAGTTGAACGAAATCAGAACCGAAAGTACAAGAAAAAAAAATAGTTGAGTCCATGTCAGCTAGACTAAAAGCTGTAATAAAAGCTGAAGGATATCATATTTAATATGAAGCGAGCTTCAATTAAATTATTTAATTATTTCTTTTAAAAAGGGCACTGGATGAAATAACCTTTTACACAAAATTTGTTAATAATAAATTGAGTATATTTTATATACCACATATTCATGTCAACAACTGTTAGTTTGATATGTGTTTTTGTTTTCAATGTATAACATTTCAAGATTTATAATTGAACTTACATGAAACAAGCTGTAAGCCACTGTATATTCCTTCATTTCAATACTTTCTACCCTCATTATTTATATATATGACAATAGTAATTACCAGGTGTGGTAAGAAAATTCACCCCGATTTGTCGGCAATTTTATTTCGGTAATGATTTTTAAATTAGTAAAAAATTTTAAACAATGAACAACTTTTTACTAAATTTTTAAGTAATTTTTGCAAAAAAGAAAAATGTTACTACGTAAATGCTCATTCTTATATATTAGCAAATGATTATTTTTATATACAATTTAAGTAGTTAATAGCCTGTACATCACTTAATTATTTAAAGTAATGGAATTAAGAAAAAAAACTTCATTGTATTTAGGCTTAATTATGAGTCCTTGCTAATTTTTACGACGAGGGAAACACCTAATTCAAGTTTATTATCGTGAAATATCTATTTCACAATTATATAAAAATGTTAAAGGTCAAATCTAGATTACTCAACTTGCCTCGATCACTAAACAAAACCAGATGGTAAAGAGACCACATTTGAGCATTCCGAATTTGTGAAAAATCGCATTACGAACTGTGGTTTCTCCTAAACAGGTTTCACTGTATATCTCATCAATTTCATTTATTTTCTGTTGAAATTGCCAATTTTCAGGCTAACAAAACTCATAAAAGCTTGAATTAAATAGTTATTAGGTCAGTTGAAAAGTCTCCGGCAGTTCTCTTCAAAGGTGATACATTGATTATAGTGACTCTTCAACTTTTTGATACCATTTTTTGTAATACGACTTGTCCTTCAAAATATACCACAGTTTCGGCGATCACCTCTTCATTCGATGAACATTTCTTCCAAGCGAGCATTCTTTTGAGATATGAGAACTAGGTGCTGGTGGCCAGATCTGCAGAATACAATGGATGCGGAAGCAATTCGAAGCCAAATTTATGGACTTTCCACATCTATTTTATTGACTTATGATATGGTACATTATCTTGGGGAAACAATACTTTCGTTTTCTTCAAATGCGGCTGTTTTTCGGCGATTACGTCTTTCAAGTGGTTGAGTAACGCTATGTAATAGCTACTGTTAATGGTCCTTCATTGAAAATTATTCCATGCGCATCCCAAAATACAGACGACATAACCTTGGCAGCCGACTTATGCCTTTTTCCATGCTTTTTAGCGGGTATAACGTGTGAAGTCCACTCGGATAACTGTCCATATGTATATATGATATATTCAAAGTGCTTTCTATTCATTCAGCTTATTCAGGATCATTTTGTGGAAGTTTTTGATGTTTTCGTCGGTACCAACCTCTTGTGAGTGACCACTGCGTTCATCGTCATTTCATCACGTTTCAACTTAGATACTTGATGGTTGATTTTCCTGGGACAGTGTCCGGAAACTCTTCATAAAGCCAAGTTTTTTGAATCAAAAGTATTTTTTTCCTCCAAAAATCACCCGAAGTTCTTGTTATCCATTTTTTCACAATAACAAAAGTTTATTCACTCAAAATTTCATAATTTAGAAACTAATGTTCCGATCTTTTAAACCAAAAATTATGAATTAATTTATCATAGTAGCACCTGTAACACTATTTCATACTGCTATATAATATAATATAATTCGTACTATAAGATATAATCAAATAAATCTGCCGATTTTTTATTAAATTATGTGTTTAACGTTGCTTTCGAATACATTTTCCTTATTTCACCAAGTATAACATACATTTCTAGTACCTAATTCTTTTTCCTTGTAAAATTCTGAAAAATCTCAATTCCCTTTCCTGTGATTTTGTCAAAGATTTTAGCCAGCAATTTTTGTTAAATAGCTTAATGAAGTCTCACAAATTAAGCTTTATAAGTTATTTTATTAAATTTTGAATGTGAATATATATGTATAGAATTAAAATTCAAATATATTACTTTAACCAAATAAGAATAGTAAAAATATTAAAATATATTTTCTATGTTCATATTTTTTCTGAAATTCTTTATTAAATTTACATACTATACTTGATATAATTGAATTGCTCTTCTTTTAAAGGATTTGATTATATATTTATGTGTTTTGATTAAACATATTTCTCTAGCTGCTTCTTGCATATTTTGCCATTTTTATTCAAATTAAACTCAAATTAAAAAAAAAAAGTTACTGGAAACTTACACTTGATATTCATTTAAGTGCAGTATTCATTTAATCAACTACATATCCATAAATAAACTTTTACATAAATAACTTAACTCAATTAAGTTATCTAAACTAAAAATATGCTAACACACACATATGCACATACTGGATAGACATTACTAAATTTCACTTAAACTTTTCAGCGCTGAAAGTTTTAGAAATATATATATATGTACATATGTATATATGCCATAATCGTACTTTTATTGGTTTCCATATAAAGTTTTACATGTGAAATATAATATTCAAAAATTAAGAAATCATATGCCCTGTGCGTATATGAAAGGAAAACTATTTAAAAGAATTAATAGAATAAAGTTATGCACTTTTCCAGGAAATTAGATTTTAAATGTATTTAAATTGTTCTCACAGGGATTTTAACCCGCTTAAGGGGTGATTAACTCCTTAATATTTAAAAAAATTTCTTATCATATGACGGAAAATATTTCGTTTTCCCCTTTCCAATCTGGCTTCAGACGGCTTACGGATTTCCTATAACAAAGGTAAATTGTCCCTACTTTGTTTACTTGATTTTTCCAAAGAATTGGACTCCAATGATCATTCATTACTCTGCTCAAAGCTCTCATACTACCTCGGCTGTGGTAAAAATGCTCTATCCCTCATGAAAATTTATTGTATCAGCTAGGCGGTCTAGTATACGAAGTTGTGAAATGCTTGATTACCTAAAACACAGAAAGCTGTGTCTATCTTTTTTAACTATTGAGTTCAAAACATCCACATTACCTCTATTAAAAATTGATTTTTCCATAATCTGACAGATCTAATGATCTAATTTTGCTTGTTTTTAAATTCGCAAACTCTACATGACTGCAAATGCTGCTTGAATGTGAATTCTTTATCTGCTGCCCTTAGGACCAAAATCAATAAAAGCAACTTCAAAAATACTCCTTATAGTTATTTCTCTAAAACTTGATATTTATATTAAAGAGGGTTATCGATTTGACGGTTTCCAAAATAAAAGTAAAAAAAACGCAGTTAGATTTAGCTTTTTCATGAAGTTCCTTTTTATCATAAAGTTTGAAACTTGCCAATATAAATATATGAAACACCACGTCATTCAAATGCCGTGTCGTGAATGTTTGGCGTAAATTGGGCGATATCTCAGCCATAACTTGACGAATGTTGGTTTTCAGAGTTACAGGTTTATCCACATAAAAAAAAAAGGCCAATGATGTCAAATCCTACGCTCTCCGTGGCCAAATGACATCACCAAGACGAGAGATTACGCGGCCGAGAGATTTCTCTCGCTATAAAGTCATATTCATGTGACATGTGTCACCCACCATTTTATTGGAACCACTTATTGTCCAGGTCGTGTTTTTCAAACACCAAAAAAAAAGTCGGTTATCATAAGATCACAACAATATTAATTGACCGTGACAGTATCGCTATTATTATTTTCCAGGAAGTAGGGTCAAATCGCACCTCCGGGCCAAAGAGTGCAACAAAATTTAAGTTGTTTTGGGTGTAATGACCAATTATTTGAAGATTTTCGCGATTCACTGCATATTGTTCAAGCACCCAATCGACGTAAAAACGACGTTATGAATGATCAGCTGACTTCATTTGTTGTGTGAGTTGGACATTATGTAGATGTAAGTCCAAGTGCAAAATACACCATAATTTTCAGTAATGTGCCGTAATGTGCCACAATAAAGTCCCAGCTCTTGAGAACGTCAAGAAATAGACACATTAGGCTCTTCGACTACTCTTTCATTTACAGCAGCATTACTTGAGTTGGAAGGAGAAAGGCGATGATGCACAGGACTTACAATACTTGAGTAGTTGCCAATAATTATTTGCACTTATAGCTCGAATTCAATCATCATTTTTTAGTACAATACAAAAATTGTAACGCGTTGTGCGGTTGTTAAGGGATCCATTTCCATAAATGGCTGACCTTTAAATAAATCAAAATATTTTTGGTTTGACAGTTAAGTTTGACAAATGTCTAAAAACAGTCCTCATTTTAGAAACCACCAAATGAATAACCCTTTATAAATTCAAGTACATGTGTTGGCCCTTCTTAAGCCTTTAAATACTTATAACAGTATCTATTATTTTATATCAACTAACATTTTTATTTTTACTTTTTTTTATAAAATATATATTTCCTACTGACCTCATTGTACCAATCAAACAGCTGAAAATTAACATGCTAACTCTAGTTAAATTTGCAGCCAATAAACACATCAACACAACGCTACATACATATGGTACAGAGTAACATTTAGGTCTATCTCGAAATTGATTGCCAGACATGCGATTATGTAGCCCATAATGTTGACCTACGCATTTACTGACACGTTTAGACACAAAATATGATTCACCAACAAGGTACAGACAGATAGGCAACCGGCTTATCTGGTTAGGGTAGTGAAGGCTGTTTTTGGAAAACAGTTAAATATATTCATGCTTGGATGTTACAGTGATTTACATGCTTACATAAGGGTAATAGGAATGAAAGCGAAGGCAATTTATGTCAGTCAAAAACGTATGATGACTCACGCTGCTGATCATTTATGTGATGTTACAGTTATTTGGCAGAAGCTGGCGACGTATTTTCATGTTGGTTATGATGTAGATTATACGAAAAATTGATTTATTAGCATGAAAGAAATAATTATATATATAGAGCCTTGGTTATAGCAAAAGCGATAACAATTGTCGAGCTTTTAGCCAGACTCAAAAGGCTCTGTAGAGTTATACTATTTTTCTACAGTTTATAGCAAGTGTTAAAAATATACTTGAGATGGATTTCAGAAAAAGATACAATATTACATATGTATATTATATTTTCTTTTTATTTAGCGGCCGCGATAGCCGAGTGGTTAGCATTGCGTACTCCCATTCGGAAGGCCTGGGTTCGAGCCCAGATTCGAGCAACATCCAAAATTATAGAAAATAAATTTTTCTAATTGCGTTCGCCCCTCGGCAGGGAATATCAAGTCCTCTGAGTGTATTTCTGACATGAAATAAAAACTCCTCATAAAAATCCATCAGCCGTTCGGAGGCGGCTTAGAATAAACTGAAGGTCCCTCCATTTGTTGGTAAAAACATCAAGACGCAAAACCACAAATTGGAGGAGGAGCTCGGCCGAAAATCGCTTCAGCGGTTACAAAGCGCCAAATATATATATATATATATATATTATATTTTCATACATATTTTCGAACTGAAGATATAAAACATATTTTTCCTCCATCAGCTCCAAAGAGTTTAAGACTGATCAATTTCAGCGGGGAAAAAGTGATTGTCTGTAGAAGCAAATTCCACCATCAAGTTACATAGCTGTTTCCAGATCAAAAAATCTCGCAACCGTATCGGTCATCTTGTTTGTTCGAAATGTACATTCTAAGGACCTAACATTGATTTGAAGATTTGCAGCCGCCTTTGCAGAGAAACTATTGGTTTTCGTTTACTTGAAGAGAAGAGTTGTTATAGCGGGAAGAGCGGAGATACCGCAACGCGTTCTGTAAAAATATGCCAAAAATTAGAGATTGAAGCAAGGTGTATTCTCAGAAAGAGTAAGAGAGAGAGAGACCGAAAAGCGTAATTGGTAAGAGCTTAAAAAGCTTGTCGACAGTAGTAATGTGCGAAAATTCAAGGAGAAACAAATTATGACCAGATCATACTAATCAAGGAGATAATCTGGTGACCGATGTACAGGGCATGTTGAATTTTCCGAGGTAATACTTCACCAGCCTACCTAGCACCTAAAATGAAGCACCCGGAAACTACGAAACTGTCTCCTCAATCGATCACGAAGGAACAGTTTTTCAAAAACAAACTATGAAGAAGTTGGAATAGCAATTTCCCGTCTAAAGAATAATAAAGCTACAAGGGAAGTTACATTGTCGGGCAAATCTTTCAAATACGACGGCGAAAAACTGAAAAACTGTCAGACTAAAGCATACCTAGCGATTAGAAACTAAGAGTGCCGTACCGAATTCATAATAGAAGATGCCAAACTCTATATGCCATTTGGAATGAGAGACGCTTATTTAGTATAGTATATCAACGAAATTGTCGGCCCATATATAAATCTTAGAAAAAAAACCTCTAGCTGAGTAAGTCGATACTGAGCCGTCAGAATTTATAAATACCTCACTAAGTCAACCTAATGCTACAGAAGATAATACGATGTACAAAGCTGGCGTATGCCGATGGTATTGATTTTGTTTGTCTCAACAATCGCGAAGGAAATGGGTTCGTGTTTTCAAACAAGCATTCAACGCATTTGCGGCTTGGCCCACGAGTCATTGTTGACAGTAATAATATATATTCTCATATATCTTGGCTATCCAAGCTGATCCAATGCAGAATTGCTCTTGTCAGCAGGTGCTAATTTGGACTGAGTAGACAAATTTATCTCGACGATTCAAAACCGAACTCCCTACGATTTAAAAATGGGTTTCAGACATTTTAAATCTTTATCGTTTGATTTGTTCAGCCAGATGTCAGAAAATAAAAGAGGTAAATTGACAAGGTACAGTGTTTAAAAAAGTGTACAATTACTGGCAAGACCTGCGATATAGAAGCGAAGCGAATCTGTCTCGTGGTGAACGAGGACAAAACAGTCAGGATCATATCAGCCAAATAAATAAAATAGTTCCAGCCTTGAAAGTATTCGGTGCACTAAACGCTGTTGGAAGCATAGGAATAGAAAGACCTCCTTTCAGTGGGAAATATCAGATAAAGAAAGATCTAATTTCACTTAGTATCCCCAATTGGTGCCGAATAGCAAAAAGAATAAGTCTCTGATACGCTATTGTTGATTCGACTATAATCTAGGCCAATAAAGAATAAGAAATCCCAATTTACAAAAGCTCCTACAAGTATATACGTTAATATACGTAAAATACACTTTAAAATAAATTTATTTTCTTTTAAACCAATATATTTAGAACAATATAAATTGCTTTCAATTTCCTTGTTATTTATTTCTATTAAAGTAAAAATTGAAATAAAACTCATATAAAATACAATTTCCGAAATTTGTAATTTATATAGAAAAAGAGCCTTACTATGTTTTTATAATTTATTGCAAATCTCCAAGATGCATGTCAAGGTTGTAA
Source organism: Neoceratitis asiatica (assembly GCA_030068015.2). Lineage (NCBI taxonomy): Eukaryota > Metazoa > Arthropoda > Insecta > Diptera > Tephritidae > Neoceratitis > Neoceratitis asiatica. The sequence goes on along the minus strand of CM061524.1, from coordinate 60,531,833 downwards.
AACACCTCAACACTTTGCTATACGCAATAAAGTGCAATTAAGTGGTTGTGTGTTAGTGCATATATGTATGTTTGTTATATACATGCTGTTGTTGATATTCTTAGAAAATAATTTTCCTATAATATAAAATTACAAAGCTATATGCGTGTGTATAAATTGAAGGTTTGTTACTATTCGACAGCCATGCCCAATACTTGTAGGTAAACAAGTATGTTAGCTTAAGACATCTGAACTGAAAAAAGAAAACTTACAATTTTCACGTAATATGCATACACATATACTATGTGTGTACCTAACAGGTAGTGAAAAAATAAACTAGTACACGGATAGAACTGTTCTAGTTCAATACTAGTATTTTAAAGATGAAATCATACCAGTTCGTTATTCGTACGCAAATCACGAGTAAGTTTTAGTACACCAAGGTGTGTTGTATTTTCTCATACCCCTGTTGCAGGTCGTAGTTTGTTGTTATTTTTCGTATGATCACGATAACCGAGAGCTTTATTGCTTTTATGCCTATTATCCAGCTTTCAATATCTCCGCAAGTAAAGATCCGATTTGCTTTAGAAATGAAAAATAATTGAGTGAACTAGTATTTAATTAGTATAAAGCTGATGCACAAACAGACAACCAATCTTTATTAGGGCTTAAATCAGCTCCGCAGCATGACTCCCAACCCTCTTTACTAGCTGGTCTGATAGAATGCATGGATCTGCGACCTACGCTGATACTAGGATCAGACCATTTGCCCATAGTCATATCTATTGACAGGCCTCCCGACTTTGTTTCCGTGGACCACAAGAACTTTTTTAACTCTAATAAAGCTGGCCCGGCTTTATGGAATTTACTGAGAACGCATTCAGTGCTCTTCCAACTTCTTCCAACGTCATCACAGCAGAGAAAATTTCCCACAAAATTGTCGTGTCGGCTGCCGCCCGCTTCGTACCTGCTGGTCGTATAGCGGAAATACGCCCTCATTTCTTCACCGGAGCGACGGTTTAAGCGACAAGGCGCGACACGCTACACCTGGCCGATCCCGGAGATCCCCGTATTAGGGAACTTAACACCGAGATTCGACAAAAGGTCAATACTCACAAGCGGAACACGTGGAGGAGCAGGTCCTGCAATCTCTCTCTGACACTTATTGGGAGCTGAACCACCACCTAGGTACATCAGGAAGGGAGTAATGGACTATCGCGATGCCATACAGCAATACAGACAGGACCTGCTGCACAGGATGACGTATAGGCAGGCCATAAACACAATTCACCGAGAATCCGTTAACACCTTTTTGAACTTTCTTCCCGTGAATAGTGTTCTCGGAGTCCAATCACCACCTATAGCAGAACAAGAGCTCGAGCTGCCTCAAGAGACCCGCTTAACTCTGGCACAATTAAGGTTTGGATATTGTAGCAGGCTAAGCTCCTACCTACCCAGACTCGACCCTGACATACTCAACACATGTCCCGCATGCAGAATCCCCGCACGACACTAACCACCTCTTTGCATATCCAATTAATTCTCATCTAGCACTCCTTTCTCTGGTCCGAACCCATCGAAACAGCACGTTTCCTGGGCCTCCCTTTAGATGGCTTCGATGTCTGAGACTAGACCTTCCTGATCCTAGACGGACTTGGCAAAGCCGATGCAACCACAACAATAACAACAACAGGCTTTAAATCAGGAAATTATAACAAGTGAATCAGTTAGATAGCGTAAATTTGCAAACTAGTTACATTTTAGTTAATAAACACTTCCTTTCGTACAGGGAAACATTGAATGTCTGGTACAAATCGTAGTTCAGGTGAAGAAATATGTGCATACCATAACAATTTGTAAGCAATATTAATAACATTTGAGAATTTGAGAAATAAATTTTGAAATATTTATGGAGAGCAAGATGTTTAAATTGCTTTCAATTTTAAGTGTATACTACTACACGCATAGGTCCAAAATATTTTCAGAGCTTCCCCGTAGCGTATACAAAAGCATTGAAAATAAAATGAAAGTTGTGAGCGAAAAAAGAGTACAAAGAAAATAGGTTTGAAGGCATATTCAAAAAGTAAATGTACTGAATTTTAGTAAATTTTAACATTTTTTATTTAAACCCAAAAATTACGTGATACTTTAGTACACAATGTAAGCTTTTTTCGAAAAATTCGGCATTCCTCTCTATGGCGGAAGCTAAGCTATCAAAGTTTTGATGCCTTCTTCGAAGTAGCTTTTCATCGAGGTAGTTTTCCACAAATGCCTTCTTCCACTTCTCTATCTCCTCCTCGTTGAAAACTTATTTTCACGGTTTCAGAGAAGTAAAAATATATTAATCTGAAATTGCTAGATCAGGGAAAACCCCGGGATGGTTCAGGATATACCATTTAAACGTTACAAGCTGTTCTTTTCTGTCGTTGGCTGCGTGTTGTCTGGTACCGTCGTGCAGCAGTCAGACTCCTTTTGTCAGCATGCCTTTCCTCTTGTTCTGAATCACCCTCAGCAATTGCTTTAGGGTCTCATAGTATCTTGCTGAGTTGACAGCCTTGCCTTAAGCCTTAAGACAAATACTCGATTAAAACTCCAAAAAAGATAACGGATGGCGCCGCGTATTTTGTAGTTGGCAGCAGACTGGATTAGCACTGTTCACGAAACGTGTTGCATCGTTGACAGTTCTCCACAAGCGAGGTGTGTTCAAAGGAAAAGATGAATTTAGAATTTTTGAAATGTATCTATTTCTTCATCAATATCTATTTTGTCCCCTTCAAAATAATCCCCTCGCATATAATACACTTGCGCCCACGCTTTTTCCAATCCTCGAAGCACTTCTGAAATGCACTTTTATGTTTGGCCATCAGCTCTTTCTTCGATTCTGACTTGATCTCATCAATTGTGGCAGAACGTTTTCTTTTCATTGATTTCTTTAGTTTTGGGAATAGGAAAAAAATTCGTAGGGAGCCAAATCTAGTGAATACGGTGGTTGAAGCATGATAACAGTTGGCCAAAATATCACGAATAAACATTAATGTATGAGCTGGTGCATTATCATGATGCAGAACGAAATCGTTGCATTACTTCCTTTTGGTATTCCTTATTAACTGTGTGACCTTTTTGCAGGAACTCATAATGCACCGCACCATTGTAATCAAAGAAAACAGCGAGCAAAACCTTCACATTTGATCGAACTTGGCGTACCTGTTTCGGTCTTGGTTCATCTGGCAGCTTCCACTGGGATGATTGGGTCTTGGTTTCGACGACATAACCATAGTGCTTTTGCTCAATATTTAGCAATTTCGGAACAATCTTCGCTGCCGCACGTTTCATGCCCAAAACTTTCGACCAAATTGAATGACATGGGCCGATTGACATGCCACCATCCTTTGCAACTTCCCTAATAGTGATTCAACGGTTTTCAAGAATAAATTTTTTTCACTGTTTCGATGTTTTCTTAGCTTGTTTACGTGGTCGCACCTCCAGCACGCTCCCGTGAAAAATCAAAATTCACCTTTTTTTGCAAGAATAAAAAAAATATTATAATTTGAACTTGACAAAAAAAACTATACTATTTTTATTATAGTTGATAACACTGTGACACAAAATTAGGGTTCATCTCTGCGTAATTGATGAAACTAAATGGAGATGAAACCTTATCCCTCCCATATCAAAACCTCGTACCGGGTTTTTATCCTATAGGCCTGGTTTCATTTTTATTTTTATTTAAAATTGGCAACCCTGTGTATGAGAAAAGTTGATTAAAACTTGATCAAATGAAGCAATTTTATACGGGTTTTTTGTATATCGGTTTATGTTGGATCGAGGAACTCATTTTTGACATTAACTTTTACCTAAATCTTACGATAGGTGGCGATGTCATAAAATTTGTCTTATTTTTGATAGTTTTTCATGCAAAAATAGTATTAATATATGTAGTTTTTTTTTACCAATCACAATTTCTGTGAGTTTCGTGTCAGCTCTCTTGCAATACCACAGCAAAATAAATTCTGAAGATTTTGGTAGCGTTAAGCGTCTTATAAAATAAATTTAAAATGAATAAATGTTTGCGAAATTTAGCGCTTTATTGCCATGTTTGCGGTAAATTCAGAATAGCAACCAATCTGATTGGTATAAGTGTTAGTGCGAAAGAGTGGTATGAACATTATTTTGGGATGCCGGTTGTTCAAAACGTAAATTGGGCTTCCAAAGATATATGTAGAACCTGCTACGACGACTTACGTCTCTGAGTTAAATGAATAAAAAAAATCGCTGAAGTTTGGTGTTCCGATGATTTGGTCTGATCCAGGTAAGTTTATTTTATTTAATGTGTTGGATCTATGTACTCATTCAGAATGGTTGTGCATTCAGGTGAGCATATTGAAGCGAGTTGTTATGTGTGTTTGAATGATGTAAATGGAAAAACTAAAAGATCGCGAAGATCAATGAAATATATTGGAACAGATTATGTAAGCCTGCCATTATAGCATTCAGATGCTATTCCTGTACCACGGCCACCAAGCCCTACTACGTGGACTGCGAACTTGCAAAACCAGTTGCAGGATCCTGATTATGAAATATCTGAAGCTTCCAAAAATATGATACCAATATCTCAAAATTGGATGGATGACGTGGTAAAACATATCAATTTAAACAAAATAATTTACTGACACCTGATGTTAAGGTTACTGGTAACCGTCATCGCCAAGCAAAATTTCAGCCATTTTTCTCTGCCAATGAAGAACACTAAAGAAACGTACGAATCTGTGAGGCATCTACTAGAAGCAATAAACTATGAAATCCATAAATGGCGTATATGTTGCGATTTGAAAATGGTAGCTCTGCTTTGTGGATTACAAGGTGGATATACGAAGAATATGTCTTTTATATGTTTGTGGAATACACGTTATAAATGGAACCAATACCAAAAACATGACTGGGAGAACAGAGAAGATTTAGTTGTTGGATCAGATAATGTTATACACACGTCCCTTGTTCCAATTGAAAAAGTGTTGCTACCTCCACTACATACCAAATTGGGTATTTTTAAAAATTTTGTAAAAGCACTTCCTGCAGATGGACCAGTTTTTATTACACTAAGGTCAATATTTCCACGACTTAGTGCAAGCAATGTAAAAGATGGTATTTTATATTTACATATAAAATAAGATTTTTTAAGATTTATGTAATTGCTATATCGTTTTACAGGTATGTTTAATGGTCCAGGCATAAGAAAATTGATAAAAAATAGTAAGTTTGATAACTCTTTAAATGAAAATGAGCTAAATGCCTGGAATGCCATAAAAGACGTAATAGCTAATGTTCTCGGTAAACATCGTGCCACGAATATCAGAGAAAAAGTAGATCATCTCATGAATATGTTTGAGAAGCTCGGTGTACATATGAGCTTGAAGGTACATTTTCTCCATCACCATATAGATTGGTTTGAACACCAAATCGCAACGGAATCGGATGAACAAGGCGAACGTTTTCACCAGGTCGCCTTAACAATGGAGACACGGTATAGGGGGAAAAAACTACTACCAATGTTAGCAGATCTATGCTGGTGGCTAAATAGAAATAAAGAAAACAATACCGACGAGGAAGAGGAGGAAGTAAACTTACCGCCTTCAAAAAGACACGAGTTTTAGTTTTTAAGCACCGTTATTTTTGTAATCTTTTTATGGCATATTTTTTCAAAATGTCAGAAAATAATTTAATTCTTAACAGAAATATTACTTTGTACGTATACTTAATTTTTTATTTCAAACTTTTCACGCCTACATATGTGTATATGTATACTTGTTATCATCTTTTTTGTGTGCCAAATATAGTGCAATGTTCCTTTCTATATGTATCATGATCGTATATGATACAATAAAACTAAAAATATTACTTTTCATGAAAAATAAGACAAATTGTATGACAGCGCCACCTATCGTAAGATTTAGGTAAAAGTTAATCTCAAAAATGAGTTCCTCGATCCAAAAAAAGCGATATACAAAAAAACCCATCTAAAATTGCTTCAGTTGATCAAGTTTTAATTAACTTTTCTCATACACAGGTTTGCCAACTTTAAATAAAAATAAAAATGAAACCAGGCCTATGGCTAAAAACCCAGTATGAGGTTTTGATATGGGAGGGATAAGGTTTCATCCCCAATTGGTTTTATCAATTACGTAGAATCTTGTTGCACAGTGTAATTGGCTAAAAATTTAATTTCTTAAAAAGTCGGGTTTTACGTAAATTATACGTTTCAAACATCAATCAAGAACCTTTGAAATACTTAAAACTTGTAGGAGTAAAAATTTAACAAAACAATAATTACATTCAGATATTACTCAATAAAAATATTGATCCGCAGAGTACGGCTAATGATGTCTATAAAACATAATTCGATGCCAAAAATAACCATCAGAATGTAATCTGCTTTCAACAGTGAAGTCTCACTTTTCAGTGGTGGCAGAGCAAGAGGCAGCTCCGTACCCTGCAAGTGATATTGAAAATGCGATTACTACGAGTAAATGGAGAAAGTAGTAATAAATGCAAGAGTAATACGTGGAATATCGTTTTCGCTTTTGCTACAATTTGCAACGCACTGGCAATACGGAAAATAAACTGTATATATATAAATAAAAGAAATATATGTATGTAATACGCATTAAACCTTGTAGGCGGAATGTTGTTGGCCACGTCATCATCGGTAAAAGCGGCTCTTTTCCACATCACTTACACACCTTCATGCTCCAAGACGAATCCAAACGTTTGCTCGTTAAATTTTTACGCCTTTATGCAATTTCAATGGGCTTATAAGTTTTTTTTTATTTATTTTTTTATTTACCTCGAACTCTCCTCCACTGCTGCTGCCTGCTGCTGCCATACGCTTGAGTTGCAAGCGAATTGAGCAAGGAAATGACGTTCAAGTGTTTCGCTTGGTGTCGGCGTAGTGCAAGAGTATTCGCAGCTTTACTTGCTGATTGCAAAGGCATGCAGGCGAGTTAGCAGGCGAGCAACTGCTAGTGAACTGCATCTTGTAGTCTTTGATTTTCTACCCTCACATTTCGTTGCACTTTGGTTATGTTTTGCTTTTTATATTGCTTTTTCTTTTTTTTTTTGATTGTAAGTTTTTCTTTACGTTTTGTTCTCTGCGCCGGTTATGGTTGCTTTTGAGTTTATTGTTTTTGGTTAGTGCTTTAAGTATTCGAACTTTGTAGCGCTGAATACGTGGGAAAATGTTAAAAATATTTAAAATAAAAATTTATTACTCAGTTTAATAATAAATTTAAGACCCTTGAAAAATATTAGTGTAAATAATTTTTGAGGCATGTTTATTAAGACAGTTTCAGGATACTTACTTAAAACTAAAGCAAAAAACGTGAAATAATTTCGCAAAATATGCGAATTTCATGAAAGTGTTAATTTTTGGATTTGAAATTTACGTTTTATTCCCCCAAAATTAAATTCGTTTAAAAAGGAGTGGTGAGAGAGGTTGAAAACTGAAATATTATAAAATTTTGATTTTACTGGGATATATATTTTACATATTTAATTTGCAATTCGATGTATTGCTTCAGTAAAAAAAAAACATAAAATAAAGCAATTCACATATTTTTATTTACGCTGAATTTAATGTAAAATAATCTTAGCAGAGAAAAATCTGGCTTCCTTCGCACATTTTATTTTTTCACCCCTCACATTTTTTTTTTGCTCTGCTCAACCTGTGCACCTCCTTCGCTTGAAAAGTTAAATAACAAAATGACCTGCAATTAGTTCCATTTTCTCCCAGACTTACCTCTTCACTACATATCTATCATATTTTAAGCCAGAAGTCCTGAGTGAATTTTATCTTCGTCCAACGGTAGAGGACTCTTGTTCCAGCACTCGGTACTCGTATCTAACTCTTATTGATCTTTGTAAAATATTATCATTTCGGAGAATGGATTGGGTGCCTTTAAAGGCGCTGGCTTTTATCGGAAATTTGATAAGCTATCATTGCTTCCACTGGTCCAAAGTCAACAATACGGCAAGATTATATGATTGCGTCGATTAGAAAACAAGCAGATGAAACCATCACTCATTACAATATTCAAAAGAATTAGAATTTCGTTACTTTTCAAGTGCTTGGAACAGTATAAACCTGAGCAAAAGAGATAATAATGATTATTATTTTTTATATTTAAATATGTGTTTATAACGATAACGGCGAGGTTATCAATGTTTATTCGGAGCTTTATTCATATGATGACTGACTTTTTTGGAAATGCAATTGAAGATCACAACTTGGACTATATGTGGCTCCAACAAAATGGTGCCGCATGCCATACAACACGAGGGAATATAGCTTTATAGGTACAAAATTTCCCGGCCCGGTAATCACTCGTCTTGGCGATGTCCATTGGCCACCCAGATCGTGTGATTTGACACCGTTGGACCTTTTTGTGTGAATCTACGCGAATGACCGTGCTTATACGGATAAACTTTTAACTCTTGAGTACTTGAAAACCAACATTGGTCAAGTTATGGCTAAGATACCTCTTATTATGTGCCTAAAAGTAGTCGAAAATTATCTCAAACGGATTGAAATTCTCAAAAATTCACGAAGTGGTCATATGAATGATGTTGGGTTTAATGTATAATGCAAAGGTTCAAACGTTATAATAAAAAAGAATTTCATGAAAAGAATAATTTATATGCATTTTCCTTTATTTCTTTCTATTTATTTTGGAAACAGCAAGATGGATAGCTCAATTTTTTTTTTAAGATGTTATTAGCCAAACTTGAACACTCTGAGGACATATTATCTCCAGAGTTAAAATTACGAATTAATTTTAAAATTCACAAAAAATAATACCGCTATATTCATTCAACCGCAAGGTCACTACTACTACTACTACTTTAGCGTAGGCTTCACTTGTACGACTATAACCGAATTAATAATTTCGCGCCATTCGATTCTACTACTTCGTAGTATAGCGTCATCCTGGTTTTTCCAGTGAAGTGGATGTCGTTTTCTTAATTTTCTTCCATCGAATAATTTCAAATTTGGAGCATTTTCTTCCATTCGGACGACATGACATAGCCAGCGTAGCCACTGCTTCTTAATTCACTGAACTATGCCAATGTCGTCGTATGGCTCGTAGTGCTCATCGTTCCATCGTCTGCGCTATTCTTCTTCTTCTTCTTTGGCGTAAGCACCGCTTACGAGATTATAGCCTCGTCAACAATAGCGCGCCACTCGTTTCTTCTTCTTGCTGCTTGGCGCCAGTTAGAAATACCAAGTGACACCAGGTCGCTCTCCACCTGATCTTTCCAATGGAGTGGAGGTCTTCCTCTTCCTCTGCTTCCGCCAGCGGGTACTCCATCGAACACTTTCAAAGCTGGAGCGCTTTCATCAATTCGCACGACATGACCTAGCCAGCGTAGCCGCTGTCTCTTGATTCGCTGAACTATGTCAATGTCGTCGTATAGCTCGTATAGCTCATCGTTCCATCGTCTGCGGTATTCGCCGTTGCCAACGCGCCAAGGACCATAAATCTTCCGGAAAACTTTTCTCTCGAAAACTCCTAAAGCCTATTCATCGGATGTAAACATCGTCCAGGCTTCTGCACCATATGTCAGGACGGGAATCATGAGCGACTTGTAGAGTTTGGTTTTGGTTCGTCGAGAGAGGACTTTACTTTTCAATTGCCTACTCAGTCCAAAGTAGCACCTGTTGGCAAGAGTGATTCTGCGTTGGATTTCAAAGCTGACATTATTGGTGTTGTTAATGCTGGTTCCCATATACACGAAATTATCTACGACTTCGATGTTGTGACTGTCAACAGTGACGTGGGAGCCAAGTCGCGAATGCGAGTAGAGATATTTCGTCTTGCCCTCGTTCACTACCAGACCCATTCGCTTCGCTTCTTTGTCTAATCTGGAGAACGCAGAACTTACATTGCGGGTGTTATGACCAATTATATCGATATCATCGGCATACGCCAACAATTGCACACTCTTTTAGAATATTGTGCCTGGTCTGTTTAGCTCTGCAGCTCGTATTATTTTCTCCAGCATCAAATTAAAGAAATCACACGATAAAGAGTCTCCTTGTCTGAAACCTCGTTTGGTATCGAATCTGACCGCGCTTCTGGTATTATCCAGGGTCAGTTTACATAGCCGTATGAGTTTCGTGGGGATATCAAATTCATAGCGGCGTAGAGGCATTTCCTTATCGTGCTGTCGAAGGCAGCTTTAAAATCGATAAAAAGGTGGTGTGTATCGATTCTTTTCTCTCGGGTCTTCTCCAAGATTTGGCGCATGGCGAATATCTGGTCAATGGTGAATTTGTCAGGTCTAAAGCCACACTGATAAGGTCCGATCAGGGGACTTATCCCACGATAATTGGTGCAGACCTTGGGGCCTCCCTTTTTTGGATTGGGCAGAGCACGCTTAGGTTCCATTCGTCAGGCATGCTTTCTTCCGACCATATTTTGCAAAGATGCTGATGCATGCTCCTTGTCAGCCCTTCGCCGCCGTATTTGAAAAGTTCTGCCGGTAAGCCATCGGCTATCGCCGCTTTGTTATTTTTTAAGCGGGCAATCGCTATCCGAACTTCTTCATAGTCATCGATTGGGGTTTCGGGTTCGCCATCTCCGGGGTTTTCATTTTCACTGCCATCGAGCAGGTTGGAGAAGTGTTCCCTCCATACACTAAGTATACTCTCGACATCTGTCACCAGATTACCTCCATTGTCCTTACATGAGTTTGCTCCGGTCTGGAAACCTTCTGTAAGTCGCCGCATCTTCTCATAGAATTTTCGAACATTACCATTGTCGATCAGCTTCTCAAGCTCTTCATACTCGCGCATTTCGGCCTCTTTCTTTCATCTCATCTAGTTGGATGTCCATATTGTCCACTCGTCATCACTATATATCAGAACGGGAATATTGAGCGACTTGTAGAGTTTTGTTTTAATTTTTCAATACAAATCCTTACTTTTCAATTGCATTTTCAGTCCGAAGAAGCTCCCGTTGGCAAGGGTGTTAAGGCGTTAGATTTAAAGACTGACCTTGTTGCTCGAGTTAATTCTGTTTCTAAAATTTTCTTTCTCTACGACTTCAAAGTTATGACTGTCAACAGTTACATGGTAGTCAAGACTCTGCTGAGCTGAGACTCTGATTTCTGACTGTTTATTTTATGACGAAAGATATTTTGCCTTTTAATCGTTCACCACGAAACATTTTTGTTTCGCTCATTTGTCTGATATGCAGAAAGCTGAGTTTAAGTAGCGGTTGTTGTGGCCAGTTATGTATATTAATATCATTGGCAATGCTAGAAATTGTACACTTTTGTAAAATATTGTACTTTCTCTATTTAGCTCTGCGGCTCTTATGCCTCTTTTGAATTGCCGGGAATGCGTTCGTCGGATCATATTCATCAAAAAATCATAGTTATTCGTCACCGTATTTGAATTGCTCGGACAGTAGGCCAGCAGCCCCCGCCGCTTTTTTATTTTTAAACGGGCAATGGCTATTTACACTGCATCATAGTCGGATATTGGAACATCTCTACCATAGGCATGGATTGCTGATACGGGATCACCATCTCCGGATGTTTCACTATCACTACCATTCAGCAAAAGTGTTCCCTCAGTAAACTCAGGATGCCCTGGACACCGATGACGTTCATGGTTCCGGCGAAGTCGATCAGCCCGTTTGGCAATATGTTGTCATGGAGGCTGAAATTTCCGAATTTCGTGCCAAAACTACAAATCAGCTTTGCCACCCTGATGTTGAAATCTCCAAGCATGAACACGCACGCATAAAAAGCACCTTTGTCACATCATTCTTGTGACTGTTTTAACGTGGGCCACGTTTGTGGTGGTATTCGAAAAGGTGTATCTCATCCGAGTAAATTTTCAATTTTTTTTTACGCGTACATATTACTTTTTTTGGCAGGCAGCAGGGTTCTTGAACAGGTCATGGAACAGGTTCGATCCTCTTTGGTACGTTAGTAGCTTTCAATTCAGGTTAGTTTATTTAAAAAGTGATCCATATCGATGTTCTCTGCTTTTTTAAAGAAAAGAACACAGAATATTGAAATTTAATTTGGAATGTTTATTATCATTCGAAAGAAAATTCCTTGGCATTTAATTTTTGAAAACTATCTCTTTTAAATGTTGGCCGCAGCTACATCTCAGATGGTCCATCCGTTGATCCAAATTTTCAATGACTCATTCGAGCATTTCGACTGATAACTGGCGAATGAAATGAGGGGGCTTTACTCAAAGGCCTCAATCGAGGCGGGATTGTCCGCATAGACTTTAGACTTTACATATTACCACAGGAGAAAGCCCAACGTTGTGATATTTGCTCACCGAATTTTTCTCTCAATAAATCCATTGACTGATGGGATGTGTAGGAAGTAGCGCCGTCTTTCTGAAAGCAAATGTCGCGGAGGTCATGCACAATTGACGGTTACCTTCTCACCTTCATCATTTTTGTTTTTCTGGATGGAATGGCAGCTCTTGAATCTCTTCATGTTGCTCTTCATCCCAAATGCGGCAATTTTTTCAATACGAGAAGTACCTCAGCACTCAGTTGTTGTATATTGAGCATACACACTTTCAATCCATAATTTTTTTTGTAGATAAAAATTAAATATAGATAGTCACTCCCTTTGTTGTTATTAAAGAGAGTTAATTAATTAACTAATTTCTTATCCAAAATCCTCATGCACAGAGTTTTTTTTAAATTTTAAATCTTTTAAATAGTTAACATGTCATCGGGAAGAAACTTCCGATTTATGACAAGTCACATGATCCACAGATATGATTCATTTGCAAACTTTAAACACATATAGTTCTTTTCAACCTTAAATTCTGTTATAAATTTAAAATCATTGAAATCTGAAAAAATTACATAAAATTTAAACTTGCTGTTTATTGGCCTTCAAACTGTCTGCCTTCATTAATTAATTAAAAATTAATTATCCGAAAAGTATGAATAACAATCAGAAATTAAATATAATTGGGGTCGACCAATTAATTACCTTTGAAACATATAATTACATTTTTAAAATCGCTGTTTTTTCTTTTCAACAACAACAATAAATGACTATTATCACTTTACTTTCAACTTTGTAATTTACCCTCAAGCATAATCCTATTAAATTGTGCGGCTTTCACTGCATACTTATACACAATAAAAATAATACACACACACACATACACATACAGCAACGTTTCGACCATTTCAAACACTTACCGGACAAATGAAATGCTTAATTAAACACCTGCCAACCTAAAAAACAACAATCAAAAAGTTAAGTAAGAAAGTAAGAAAGCGAAGGGCAGTGGATAATAGTAAGAAGAAAAGGAAAAAGACCCTCCGATTCAAGCACTTGAGTACTTTTAAGTTTAAAACTTTTTACATGTACAAACATATATATACAATGTAACCATAATGGATAAAGTTAAATTAAAGTGCATGCAAATATATATACAATGATACATACGGATATATAAATCTTAAAACGCAAAATGCTTCATGACGAAAATAAAGTAGCATTAAGATTTTCTCAACCCTCTATCCTTCATTTTCTTACAACATTTTTTTCTTAACTTTTGGGGGCTACCTCTTCTGCAGAAACTTACACAGATTTTCAATATTGAAAACAAGTTGCTCTTAAGATTTTCAATTCAACCGAACTGTTGTATGTTTTTACGTATGAATATATGTTTGTATATATTGAAGTACTTCAAGAAATTGACAGTGTGAAGTTATGTCATTATTGAAAATTTATAAACAAGTTTTCACTTCATTAAATGTTGCTGGGGAAAGAACAAAGCAAGAGTTCAGACGAAGGGCCTTCCTCGAAATGTTGGCTAATAATAGCCAATTTAAGTCTATTCTGAAAGTTTCGAATTTCTAAGCAAGTACAATAGAAGTGTTTGAAGAGCATTGCTTCTGATTTATTTATATTTCAGTTTGGCTCAAGTTATTGTATTATTTACGAGAAAGAAAGGGCTGTTTTACAAAACTTTTTGCTTTAATTTGGACACAGTTATTGCAAATTAAGTTGTGGAAATTTTTTTTATTTAATTCTCGCAGGGATTATGAAGGAATAGACCTCCAGTAATATTAATATCTACATTATAGTTGCTACTTTAATTCTTCTTTCTTTTTCTTTAGCATCAACAATAGCGCGCCATTCGATTCGTATCTTCGCTGTTTGGTGCCAGTTGGAAATACCAAGTGAAACCAGATCACTCTCCACCTGATCCTTCTAACGGATGGAGTTCTTTCTCTTCTCTGTTTCCACCAGCGGTAACTCAATCGAATACTTTAAAATCTGGAAAGCGTTCATCCATTCGCACGATATGCCCAAGCCAGTGTAGCTGCAGTCCCTTAAATGAATTATGTCAATGTTGCCGTGTAACTGATATAGCTCACCGTTCCTCCTTCTGCGTTATTCCCCGTTGCTAACGGGCAATGGACCACAAATCTTCCGCAAAACTTTTTTCTCGAATATCTCTAAAGCCGACTCATCGGATGTCGACATCGCCCAAGCTTCTGCACCATATTTTGGGACTTGAGAGACAACCGAATTGTACAGTTTGATTTTGGTTCGTTGAGAACCAGCAATTGTACACTCTTGTATTTTAAAATATTATACCTGGTCTGTTTAGTTTTTCAGCATGTATTATATCTTCGTATTCTGACTGCGCTTTTAGTATTATCCAGGTTCAGTTTACATGACCGCATAAATTTTGTAGGGATATCAAATGCAGACGTGACGCCAAAGAGCCAGCTCCTTATCGTGCTGCCGAAAGTAGCTTTAATATCGATGAAGAGGTGGTGTGTATCGATTCCTTTCTCTAGGGGCTTCTCCATGACCCACCGCTTGGTTATTTTTTTAACCATTCTAATACTCATAGAATTTTCGAGCATTAGCCTTTTCCAGCGCATTTCGGCCTCTTTCTTTTTTCGTCTGCAAATGCGTCTCGCTTCCCTTTTCAGCTCTCAGTATCTATCCCACCCCGCATGTTTTATAGTCGATCGCAAAGTTGCGAGGTAGGCAATCTTCTTTCTCTACACTGCAGTTCTAGATTCCTCATCATACCAACTGATTTTCTGGTATTGTTGAAAACCAATTGCTTGACTACCATATTTCGAACCCCGCCGAATTCACTCAGGCTCCGCCCGTTTGGGAATGTTTCTTCATGGAGGCTGAATGTTTCGACTGTTGTGCCGAAAATACCTTCTGTGCCCACTCTGGCGTTGAATTCGTCTAGCACCTTTTTGACATCGTGGCAGAGGCAGCGATCATAAGTGCGTCCTAGGCTCTCATAGAAAGCATTTATGGCCACATCATCCATCTCTTCTGTCGGGGCATGTGCACAAATTAACGTTATGTTGAAGAATTTCGCTTTGATGCGAATTGCGGCTGGACGTTCATCCACTAGGGTGAATGCCAGGACTCGGCGTCAGAATCTCTCTCCCACCACAAAGCCAACACCAAATTTGCGCTCACCTACTTACATCCTTGTCCCTGCTGGGCAGCGGCACCTTCTCATTTAAAGGACCGGGCATTCCAGGTTCTTGCCCTCCAATAGTGATGTTTTAAACCTTTTCAGGGGTTGTCATCAAAAAGAGGATCTCTCGTCCGAGGCATTTGTTAATTTTTCATTGGAGTATAGTTTTTATTTGGTGAGTCCCACACCCTACGCAAAACCGCAGGGGATTCACGTTCTCACTTTAGCTTGGCTCCAAATGGAACTTTGTTGGCTACCCAGAAGATATTTGGTCTAAGACCGAAAGTGGTGAGCTTCTTGAACCATATGTTAAATAATCGTTTATGGCCACTCCCAGGTGAATGACAGTCAAAAACTTTCCTCACTTGCGTGAACTTGTACACATGACCCCATCCTGCGCCTCCATGGGTCCGCCCTACCCTGCTATTGTTAGCACAGATTTTGTATGGATTTTACAAGTAATTTCTGATCTTCAGTTTTTTGCCGCCCAGTGATGAATTTGTTTGGGGATGGCATAATAGAATAAAAATATTTTTTTAAGAGGTAATGCGCCTGGATCTAAGAATGCAGTAATCTAATTTGTCTGTATTAAGTTTTTAGAGAGCAGGAATATGTGTATTGTAAAGCAATACTCAAATATCTTAAAATGCGTAGGTAGTCAAGTATATTTAGATATTGAAAAGCTTTCATTGAATCTTTGTAGAAGTCTGTTTTATCATTCCGTTCTTGAATTTAAATTTTTCATTTGTAGGCATAGATGGCCGCGGAGGTAATTACAATGTCTGAGGATATCAGACAACAAGGTGTTTAGGTGGGTTTATATAGGATATAATTATATTAATTCTTAAGAAATTTGCAATGTGATATATATTTTGGAGGCTTTATGTTATGATTAAGAAAGCTTTTAGGGAGGAAGTCGTTGTTGTTAGGTAAAATTTAACACAAGAATAAAATTTACAACTTTCAGTTTTTTCTGTTAAGTGGACAATTATAACCAACACTGGCTTATCTTTCTTGTAATTTATTTGCGGCTGAGTAAATTAAAAGTTAATTTTGTACTATGTAACTACTTTATCCATTCTTCCGATATTTTTAAAGCTACTAATTTTTTACTTCAGTCAAAGTCTTTAAGTAATCATGGAAAACCAACAACAAATTTTGAATAACAATATATAATTTGCCAGCACACTTGGTAATAATATAACGACTTAATCTGTTATGCCCACAAATCATACACAGCCAGTCCAGGCACAAAAACAACAACGCTTATATACATATGTGCATAATACATGTGTCTGCTTGTTAATCCATTATTCGATTATTGTGTGTGTATACGGCGAGTGTATGAATGTGGTTGATGAAGTGTATAAGGTTGAAAAACATATATTACGCCTATCGGTTGGTTGACACATGCCAGTCATGTGATGTTCTCATTTAACGCCCACTTTGCACCACAATATATTACAGAATATTATCACGCTTCAGGCTTGCATGCTGTACAAACAATCGCGAACAAAAGCTTTTCATCAGCTGCTTGTGTTTAAAGTGCTTAGTATGCAGATAATCCAGTGCATTGTGGATAAAATAGTTAACTTTTCAGGGTAAAAACTGATATTAACTGAAATAGTGAGAAGCAATTGAAAAAAAGTATATGTGCAAGGACGTAATTCGAAATAAAACAGCAGGAAATACCTTTTAACTATTTAAACTCATTTTATTTTATAGTTATTATTAGTATCGGCATAAAAAGCAAACGAATTTCTATATGTTGTTTTTAGTAAGTAAATATATATATATTATATATAACTATATGGATGACTATCGAGGTTTCCCACTTTTCATGACGCGATTGACGGTTACGTTCTCACTGGCTTCATCTTTGAAAAAATATGGACCGATGATTCCACCGGCCGACAAATCACACCAAACCGTTTTTTTCTTTTTTTTTTGTTGCATAAAATGACTCTTGAAACTCTTCAGGTTGCTCGTCGTCCCAAATGCGGAAATTTTGCTAACTTACATACCCATTGAGCCAGAAATGGGCCTCATCGCTGAACAAAATTCGACTCGAAAACGTTCGATCTTCTTGGAGCTTTCCACGAGCCCATAGAGCGAAGCATTGCCCATTAAGAAGGTCGAGCGGCTTCAGTTCTTACACAAGCTGTATTTTGTACGCTTTCAATTTAAGATCTCGACGTAAAATGCGCCAAGTCGTTCCATACGTCAATCCGAGTTGCTGCGAACCACGCCGAATCGACTCTCTACGGTCTTCGTGTACTCTCTCTCCTACGGCCGCTATATTTTCTTCACTGCGTGATGGATGTGGTTTATTTCTTCGAATATTATCTAAAAATGAATGCTGGATCTCAAGATGGGTGATAGTGTTGTGAATAGTATGTTCAGTGGGCCGATTATGTTGACCCTAATTTGAGCGAAGCGCGCGAAGCACATTCTTTACAGAGCGTGAATTTTCGTAATAAAGTTGAATGATTTGTAAACGCTGTTCAGGCGTAAGTCTTTCTGTGATTCAATGCCAAGCAATACTGAACCAAAATAATATTGACACGACTCACGCGTGATCTGTAAAAAAAAAGACTATTGAAAAAATTACCATTACTTGTATCACTCTTTATATGTGTACATAATAAGGCTTCCTTGAGTTGTTTAATGGTCTCAGGCTGTCCCCCATTTCTATAAAAACTCTTTGAAAATATCTACCAAAAAACTTCTATGGGGTTAAGACCTGGGTTTATTGCTGGCCACTCCAAAAGAGGTAAGTCTTTTTAATGAAAGTAAGTCTTTAGTCGAGCGCGCAGTATGTATTGTCTTGCTGTAAAGTAAAATAATTACCATAAAGATTAACAGAAAACTCGATCAGTACTTCATCCATTAGCTTAATATATATTTCTGCATTCGCCCTGGTGAATATAAAACATAGCCGTGACTTTCTATCATATCCAAAGGCTACCCAAATTATCAGTGAACCTCAACCTTATTTCGCTTATAGTGAGCTTGGCGAGGCTGCTCTATATCACGCCAGCCATCAGGATTTTTTTTGTCAGAAAAATTAACCATTTTGAACTTATCTGTTTAAAATTTGATTTTTCATCAAAGGCCATACGAGCCCGTATATGCTGACTTTGCAGCTTGTGTTCAGGTTCCCGAGACTCATATTTAACCAATTTTTTTTGCCTCAAGATTTGGTGAACTCTTATTCTTGATATACCTAGATTTAAATGTGCGTGGATTTCCAAGCAAGCCATGCTTTTCTGCGTTGCTAGCCGCCGTTTCACGGTTACATCTGTCTTTGATTTTGTCGGTCTTCCATTGCGCTTAATTGCACCATAACTATCAGAATTTTTTTTTAAATTGTAAATAGTATTTCTATGACGATTCACTCTTGAAGCAATCTCGGCAATTTTCCTTCCCGATTCATGCAAACCATCGCTCCTCCTCTGATAAATGTGTAGCAAGTAACATTTTACCCTAAAAACAATATTCAATATAAATATTTTATTTTAAAGATGAATAGAATTCTTTTTACTTGCCGAGTTTCTGACAAAGATTATCACCAATTCATTCCACGTTACTTAATGGCCCTTAAAAATAATCTCGGAATGCTCATATAATCTTTTCCTACATATAATGCCTGCTTTATCACATTTTTCTATAACAGTACTAAGGATAAAGTTTTAAGAAGAATTTTGAACCTGGAAATATATCAAAGAATATAATAAAAATAACTTGTATATCCAAAAAATAAAAACTGTTATTAAAACAGTAGAAACCGTTGTGAGCAAAAATTCTCATATATTTTTTTCCTGTTTTCTTATGTAATACAAAAACAATCATAATTTGGTGTTTTTGTTTTTAAGATTGATTGCTTCAAGCCATACTCTTATACTTTGTACGGTTATAAAATTTCTTATTTAATTTTTTTTAAATAAATTTTCAGATACGTTGCGGTGTTTTGAAGCCGAAATTTATATAATACGGAAACCTTTACATATTTCAAAAAAAAATTTATGACAGTATTAAGGCTATTTAAGTCCTGACTCAGATGTGCGTTTAACAATTTTTCCGGTAAATAAAGGGGTCTGTTTTTTTTTAGTAGAATCCTCCACTGAATATAATTTCTTATTTCATTTCAGATACCATTTCTTATCGGGCGGTGATCACAATTAGATAAAATAATTTTAAATAATTTTTCTACATTCTATGATGTATGTCTAGCCAGAGAACAAACTCGTGATCTTAACAATCTTTTAGCTATTTTTTGCTATGTATATTTTGCTAATATAATGCTCATTTTTACTCACAGTGCATTGTTTATTGTTGTATTTCGTTGATTTTGCTCTTAACGGATGATTTATAAGAGTATTTTCATCATGTATTAAGTAAGTATGTACACACATGTTTATTTGCTGCTGGATAGTTTCAAATACTTTCATATATACACAAACACACAGCAACAGCAAACTACTTTTCAAGCACAATATTGTTTTATGGCTTAATTTAACTAACTGTTATTCTTGTATTGGCATACATCTTAATGTGTGTACTTTGTGACAGTGTAGTTGTGCTGAATTTGTCGAAAATCACATTTATCATTTACCGCAAAAGAAAGTGGGCAGTGTTGATATATTGGAAAATTTATGGCTTGCTAGATTAGGTTGGAGCCTGGGTTGCTTAGATAGTTTGCAAATGTTTTTTTATTTATAAAATGTGTTAAAAAAAATTAGTCCACATGATCATATTCTTTCCTCAGTTTAGCTTTGAGAATATTGTTTATTAAATTTTCACGCGGGTTTTACGACCGATATATCTCTAAATCCGATCACTATGGTCATGTAACAATTAAATATACACGAACCTTATTGGTTTTCACTGTTTATTGATAAATTGTATAGAGGTTTTCAGTTTTATGGAACACCTAACACGGAAAGGAAAACAGACGACCTCATTTCAACAGGCTAGGAATGTCTGATCCCTTAATTAGTAAAGCGTCGCTGCCCAGCTGGTTCATGTCTTCGTAAGGCTAAAATCTGACATCACAGATAACCTAGAAGCGTCATGTTCGGGACATTGAAAGAAGAAGTTGGGTCCTTGTGAAATCAATACAGCGGAAATTTATAGGAAAGCACATTTGGTATTGAGTTTGTAATGGGAGAAAAACTCCGTCGCCGAGTCCTGGCCTTCACCCCAGTGGATGAACGTATAGTCAAAATCTGCATAAAAGCGAAGTTCTTCAAAATATCGCTGATTTGCGCCCACTCGTCGATGGAAAAGAAGGACTATCAAAATCGGGCTATATTATTTCAATGACTAACTTCACTGGGGCCCGAAATATGGTTGTCTGAAGTAACATATACTAGCCACGAAAATTCATCAAGCTACATGACTTTTCCCGGATCGAAAAATAAGCAGCCAAATCGATCAGCTTGTGATGGAAGGAAGAAATGTATCCAGTGTTCTAGATATACATTCCGAGGGCCAATTATCGACTCTACATTACACTATCTTGTAGCAACAGAGATACGCACCCGAGACAGTGCAGCAAAAAAAAGCTCTTCAACAAACACAAGGAAGGAAACAATTGGTTTCTAACAGAGTTAGAGAAAAAGCTGGTATGATGGGGAATATCGAAATGAAATGGAGAGAAATCCGACTGCCTAACTTGCAACATTGCGATCGACAACAACAAGTGCCAGGATAGATACCGAGAGCTGGAGAAGGAACCCATTATTAAACCAAAAAAAAAACAAAAAAATTTGTGAGTATGTTATGAAGAGCCTGAGAAGATGGTCATTAAGAGTAATGCTCGGAAATTCTATGAGAAGATGTGGCGACTTATAGAAGGTTTCATTACCGGAGCATACTCATGCAGGGACCAAAGAGGGAATCTGGTGACAGATGTCCAGAGCATACTAAGGGTATGTATGGAACACTTCTCCAACCTGCTCAATGGCAGTGAAAGTGAAACACCCGGTAAATACACGGGCGTGTCTTGTTAGCAGGGCACGCCGATGTATACTATAAAATAAAATAAGAAAAATACAAGATTGATATTAGTTGTAATCCAATATTAGAGAGTTTTTATTTGTGAAAAGATTTCAATAGATAGATATTGATAGATGGATTTGGATAGATATTACCTTATTAAATTGGGTTTGATTGATGAGGATGATGGCTGGATCGTGGCTCAGTTTTCCTTCTTGCGTGGTGTCACCTTGAATGCTGAATTCTTAGTGGCATAAAAAAATTATTTAATACGAATCCGTTGTACAAACAGGGAACCGTAAACCGTGTTATTAAAAAGTTAACGAAAAAATCTTGTACATATTGGAAATACTAGGGTGGCACAAAATAGTGCGAATTTAGGCTTATGGCCTAAACACCCGGAGATGGTGAAACCGAAACCCCCGAAGTGTCGGCAGCCGTTTCTTTTCCGGCAGAGCTAAAAACTGACAACGCGTATGCATCAGCTTCTTTGCAGAATATGGTCATACGCACGCATGTCCGACGAATGAAACCTCAGTCAAAACTAAAGAAGGATGGCCCCAAGGTATGCGACAAGTGTCATAACAGAAGCCTCTTCAATATGGCATACAAGGTCCTATCTACAGATTAAAGCCCAACGTCAACAAACGATTGGACCTTATCGGTGTGGCTTTAGGCCTGTCTAATCCACCGTTGACCAGATATTCAGCTTGCGCCAAATCTTGGAGAAAACCAGAGAGAAAATAATTGATGCACATAACCTCCTCATCGAACTTAAAGCTGCCTTCGACAGCACGATAAGGAATTACGTTTATACCACTATGTCTGAATTTCATATCCCCACAAAACATACGGCTTTGTAAACTAACCCTGGATAACACCAGAAGTGTAGCATTGGGAAGGTTTCAGAGACAAGGAGACTCTCTATTGTGTGATTTTTCAATTTGATGCTGGAGAAAATAATATTCCCCTCTCGACGAACAAAAACCAAACTCTACAAGTCGCTCATCATCCCCGTCCTGACATATGGTGGAGAAGACTGGACGATGTCTACTTCCGATTAGTCGGCTTTAGAAGTTTTCGAAAGAAAAGTTTTGCGGAAGATTTATTCTCCTTTGCGCGTTGGCAACGGCGAATACCGCAGACGATGGAACGATGAGCTGTACGAGCTATACGACGACCTTGACACAGTTCAGCGAATCAAGAGATAGCGGCTACGCTGGCTAGGTCCTGTCGTCCGAATGGAAGAAAGCGTTCCAGCTTTGAAAGTATACGATGGAGTACCCGTTGGTGGAAGCAGAGGAAGAGGAAGAAATCCAGTGTGTTGGAACGATCACGTGGAGCGTGACCTGGTTTCGCTTGGTATTTCCAACTGGTACCAATCAGTGAATGAACCAATGAAGAGATTAAACTAAGTCAGAATGGTGATAAATTCCAAGGATATTAATTTGATTGGTGTCAGCAATCGCATTAAAAATATTAGACGATTTTACCTATCACATTTATTTCATTGACTTCCGTCTTGAAATAGGGTCCAAAATTAATATCAATTCTATAATCATTGAGTTATTATATAAGTATATGTAATAATATAAACAAGCTCACTTTAAACGAGTCAAGTTTTATGAGAATATTTAACCTCTTACTCAAGTTAGCCAAGTATGGACGGAAGAAAAGGCGGGTGTGAAAACCACATCATGCATATTTTTCATTAATTTGTAGATATATATATATACATATGCACCTAAGTTCACCAGTCGTAAGTAAGGAGCAATAGAAGATAAACAATTAGAGAACGTCCCATTCTTTGAAACTAATTTCTTCATTAGTAGAAATGGATTAGTTTGAATAAAATTTGTGTACTCGCACTACATCAGAACAGTTTTTTCCCTTCAATTACAATACTTCGTATCCTTTGCATGGCATGTTTGTGGGTTAGTATCTATGAATTTTCGTTCTACATCTAAATTTAATGATGATTTATATGGTGCAGATATTGTAGTTTCACAGTACCCAATTCACTATATCCAATGAGGGTAATACTACGTTTATCTCATATATATATATATATATATATATGTCAGTGCTGGTTCACATTGAAGTAAATATAACAAGACCTCATATACCATATAAGAGAATAAACATATGTTATTTCCGAGTTGTTAGCAATAAGTACTACTAGTTCGAGTTCGAGTTCTGGTTCGACCAACGTACAAAATTATGGAAAATTAATTAATTAAAAAAAAAAAAATAAGTCTAAGTCTACCCCTCCTAGTGAGTTTGTAAAATTAAATAATAAAGACTTCTCATAGAAATCCATCAGTCCCTCATAGGCTGTAAACTGTAAATCTTTTCATTGGTTGAAAGTACATAAAGACGCACACACCACAAGTTAGAGGAGAAGCTCGGCCAAAAAGCACTTCAGCATTTACAAAAGGCCAATTATATATATTTATTATAAATATATTTGTCTTTCTTACTACTTATATATTTATTATGGCTGCTGCATAAATTAGTTAAATCCTAAATTTGATTAATACCTTAATTAGCTGCTAACTGTTTGCGTGTCTAAAAGGAAATACTTAATGTTATCCTTCCTCACGCACTTAACCTTATCACATTCACTAATAACTTGACAATTACAATAAATTTCAGCAGACCATAAAATAAATTACAAAGAAAATTGCAAACATTTGTCGGCTGGAAAGATCTCATTAATATTCACATTCACATGTGTATTCGAAAAATTCAAAGCTAATATTTTTTTTTATCAAAGAAATGCTTGTCTATACAATATAAGGTAAATTTATGCAAGGAACATATGGCTATAAAACCCAGTAGGTTCATTATTTGATTAAAAGCAAATTTAAATTTATGATCATTGAGTGGTGCCTGAGCGAAGATATATGGATAATCCCTAATGAAGTTTCATGTTTTAAAACAAAATAGGTTTAGTGGAGAAAATTTTTTGTTAAACTTTGTAACCGCTGAAACGATTTTTGGCCGGGCTCATACTCCAACTTGAGATTTTGTGTCTTAATGTTTTTTTCCAAAAAATGGAGCGACCTACTACTACGAACTGTCGATGGATTTTTATAAGAAGTTTTTATTTCATGTCAGAAATACAAATTTTCTGCCGAGGGGCGACCGCAATTAGTAAAATGAAATTTCAATAATTTTCGATGTTGGTCGAGCCTGGACAGTACGCAATTCTAATCACTCGGCTGTCGCTATCGAATTTATTCCCCATCAATTTTCAATATATCAATATTTTGCAAACCTATGTTTTTATTTGTGTTGCGGAACACTGTCCATACAAAGAAGAAAACAACACCTATGCACGCAGATATTTAAGTGGTAAACTATTTAGAAAACATTTAACAACCGCACAATACGTTAAAATTGTTGAAACATACCACACAAATTTTGATTCAAACGTGGCTACGTTTCGTGCTACTACTCAAGCAATTGGTAAAATTTTAAAGAAATTTTAAAAGACTGGATCGGTTACACATATTGTAAGACGTGTGCATCGTCGTTTTGACCGTTTCACCTCAAATATCGCTGCTGTAAATAAAAGTGTAGCCGAAAAATCCCAATGGGTATATTTTTAACGCTTTTAAGAAACTTTCTTATAGCACTTACATCCATATAAAGTCCAGGTCACATAACAACTGAAGCCAGCTGACAATTCACCAACGCCCTAGTTGGGTCGGATGGGTGCTTGAATAACGAGAATTGGTACACGATTTTTCCAACAAAACTATCCTCAGTTGCGAGACACATTTTCCACTCGTTTGTTACGCAAATAAACAAAATTGTCTCAATTAGGGCTCCGAGAATCCTCAAATAATTGAAGAGATGCCACTATACTCAAACAAGCTTACTGTCTGGTGCAAGTTTTTGTCCTATTCTTTGAATAGGAAAACGGGAAGACTGTCACTGTCAGTTAGGAGCGTTAGGGTCGTGTAACAAATGACTCTTTTCGGTCTACAATTGGTGATCACGAATCGGACAATATGTGGTTCCAACAATATGTTGCCACATGCTACACAACACGACCACATATGGGTTTATTGCAGGAGAAAGTTCCCGGTCGCGTAATCTCTTGTCTTGGCATTGTGAATTGGCCACCAAGATCATCTGAATTGAAACCGTTAGATTTTTTCTTGTGAAGTTCCGCCAGTGACCATGTTTATGCGGATAAACCTTTCACCCTTGAGCTCTTGAAAATCAATATTGCCCAATATATGCCGAAAAGCGCTCGAAAATTTCTTCCAATAATTAACTATGCGGTCCTTTAAATAATTTAGCGCATTTTGCATCGAGATCTTAAACTGAAAGCACACAAAATACAGCTTGTACAAGAACTGAAGCTGCTTGACCTTCCCAAGCGACATCGCTTCGCTCTAAGGGCTCTTGAGCAGTTCCAAGAACATCCGACTTTTCGAGCCAAATTTTGTTCAGCAATGGGGCTCATTTCTGAATTTCTGGCTTAATGGGTATGTTAAGAGCGAAATTGCTGCATTTGGGACGAAGAGCAACCTGAAAAGATTCAAGAGCTGTCATTTCATCAGGAAAAAACAACGGTGTGGTGTGGTTTGTGAGCCAGTGGAATCATCGCGCCGGTCGATTTGCCACCAAGATCGTCTGATATCATACCGTTCTAATATTTCCCTTGGGGATATGTAAAGTCTGAGTTCTATGCGGAGAATCTCGCTTCGTTTCAGGCCTTTGGAGCAAAACAGGTCATTCGCTTGAACGAGTCATTGAAAATTGGACTCAACGGATGAACCATCTGAGACGTAGTTACAGCCAACATTTGAAAGAGATTATCTTCAAATAATAAATGCCAAGGAATATTCTTTCAAATGATAATAAGTATTCCCTATTAAATTTTCTGTATTTTGTCTTAAAAAGAGGTGAGAACCTTGAAATGGATTACGCCTTATTAGCCTAAGAAAATTTGGTGCTTGAAAAATCTATAAAAACTGTAATCCACAGTTTTTCACATATTTTTACCATGCACCAAATACTGGATAATGTGCTTTAGAAAAGTACAGACTTACTGAATTGACGAAGGCAAGCTTTCTAAGACTCTGGAAGGCGTTTGGTACCAGCGTAACTCTCTTTCTTGTGATTTCTTTTATTTTGTCTTTAAAATACTATAATGAACTAAATAGTGAAGTTTCGTGTGCGTACAGCTGGCAATGCTGATAAAAATTATATAACTGGCCTCAATAACGGTACCACTAGCTTCGCCTTCCAAACTGGTTAAATTAGAAAAGCACATGGATATGTTAGTGAAGAAAGAAAAGATAGACTAATAGCAATACTAATGTAAGCTCTTAGTTCAAAAGAAGCATCAAGCTCTGATAAAGCAACTGAAAAGTGAAGTTCCAACACGACAAACAAAAACCAACCTCTGATAGTTGCTAGTCAACTATGATTTATTATATGGTGCAGAAGCGTGTACTTTAGCAATGCCCGATGAGTGTGCAATATCGGAAGGCATGCTTAAGTAAATTAGGGGATAACGGCTACTGTAGCTAGATTATGGCATCTGAATGGAAGAAAATATTCCTGTTCTGAAAGGATTCGATGCAATACCTACTGATGAATGCAGAACAAAAGGTGCATCTCCCTTCGTTGAAGAGATCAGGTGGATAAGGAGATGGCTTCACTTGGCACCTCCATCTATAGCATAATGGTGAAAAGTGTCATTTATGTAGGACAAACATTATTCGGGGATTTTCAAAATAAATAAAAATGTCAAAAGTTCTCGTCTGAATATTTTAAATTAAGTGTTTTATAGACTTAACTTACAGTGTACATACGAAAATAAAAAATTAAAAATAAAAACAAATAAAATGACTGCATTTGTTTGTTTAGCGATTGCACTTAATTAACACAACTTTTCATATATTTCAGTATTAATAGTATTTTGTGTAATTTTTTTGTTCTCCATTGTTAATCGAGCCAAAGAGCGCAACCACTACGAATATGGCTTTTGAAATATGCTTTCAAAATCTGCTAAATTCACTTTTCACATGTTCTCAAATTTCGCCCGATCGACTCCTTACCTACCGTTTGCGTTAAATTTTAGAATGATCAACTTAAATAAAAACTACTGAGTACCACTTTAGATATCAAATCCTTGAACTGCATATCAAAGTAGTAATGGTTTTTCAACAGCTATTAGCGCTCGCGATGGTGGTTTATGGCAGTTGTGTCTCAAGCTTCAGTGGTCAGTTACGTCTACACGAAATGGCAATAAAAACAAAAAGTATTCAAAACACCAGGAAAATTTTATTTAATACGCGAAGTAGTTTTGTTTTGTGCAGCGTTTAGTTTTTTGAACTGAATAAATAAATCGCTTAAAGCATAATTTTTGCTTTTTTGTAAACTGGAGCCCACACAAAATGCTTAAACCATAATAAGATACGCATATATACACATATAGATATTTAGATGTATATAATATTAAATGTTCAGAGTTAAAAACAACGAGCAGGAACCAAAGTTACTACAAACTTTTCAATCAAGCACTTGCATAACCTCCACGTACGCCAAAAACAATGAATTGCACTTAGGGCACGATTGCAGTTGTGTTGCGTATTATCCCAAAATTTACCTAAAAATCACATTGAGTTTATTTCTATTTGTATTTTTTATACTTTTTTTTTGCATTTTTCTGAACTTTTTCAATTTTATTCTGTTTAAAAATAAACCACTTTATTACATATGACTTAATTCACTTCCCTTTTGCGGTAGTACAGGGCGCATGATGTACTACTACTTACAGCACTTCATCCGTGCATTTCTTCACTTCATCCCGATTTTCTAGGGATAAGTAATATGAAGCTAAATTGAGATAAACTCAAATCTCATAGGCCTGACTAATTTATTCAAAATTGGGCAAAATTGGCCGTAGCCAGTTTTTTGCAACGTACAAAACTGCTTTGTACGCAAAAGCGAAAGCAAAGAAAAGAAGGTCTCTGATCCTAATCAAATATATAAACTTATACTTATTGACCATCGCCCAATGATATTTAATCAAATAGATATCGTTAGATTTCTCAAAATTCAATTAAAGCCTTTATCGTCCGTATAAAGAACGCGTTAGTATGCCTCCCGCTACAGGTAAAACTCAACCTATTACAATTCAAAGCAAACTTGACGTAAATGAGGACGGGGAAATTCGAGTGGGTTTAAAAAAATAAATAAAAAATATAAAGTGTTGGAAGCTTGGTCTTAAAAATATAGATGCTGTAGTTGTCACCACAAAGAAAGTTTATTTTCTTGAAGTTTCCCTCATATAGAGTACATTGGTAATGAAGAAAGATATTCTTGAATATTTGCTTATAAATGTAGTAGAATATTTTTAGTTGGTATTTAAAAGAGGTGATTGGTAAATAATATGGTAAATTACAACAGCTGAGATTTTTCTACCCGCTCATGGAGGCGCGTGTTAATTATAGTCAGATATTAGTTGCCTATTCTTAAGATCCTTGAGGGAAGTTTATATATGAATAACCTTCAGCCGCTATAGATGCAACAGTTCAGTAAGACTCCGTAGCAATAAATATCATACCAATTTTCATCATGATATAGATCTGGAATGGCCATTTCAGAAATCATTTATTTAATGCAAAAAGCTACTGGACTGGGCCATAATATTAATATTAAGATTTTTTTTCAATATATCTTTATATGGACCTAGAAAAAAAATCTGAAATAATAAATACAATTTTTCGAATATGCCGATCACTGAAATGAAACAGTATTCATATGGAACTTAGCAAAAAGCCACTTGCTTTCCGAATTTCTGGTAAATTAAAAAATATTTTTTACACCTTTCATGTAGACGACATGGTATATTAACTTTGGTCCGAAGTATGCAAGAACAAGAAGGAGAAGAGATAGATCCACCGCCATTTATACCGATCGTATCAGAATCACGAGCTGAAGTGATTTAGCAATGTCTGTCTGTCTATCCGTCAGTCTGTCTGTCTGTCTGTATGTTTGAACGCAAGCTTGACCCTAAATTTTCGAGATATTTCAATCAAAATTGAAAAGGATGCACCTATACGTTTAAACGATCATTTGTCGGAGCCGGCTAGATCGTATCACTAAAGCATTTACAGGCCTGGAATTTCTGGTCATAAATCCGTCAAAAAAGTACATAAGAACGTGAAATCCGACGAATTTTCCTTCCTTAGCTCCCATGCACCGATATCTTCAGGTGTGAAGTTTTAGTGAAAACTCAATAAAAAAACAGTTAGGAGCATGGAATTTGGTTTTATTCATAATTGTTATGAATTGCATATTCGTACTGAAATCGGACTACTATATCATATAGCCCCCACACAACCGATTTGTTCAAAACTCCGTCGAAAAAGCATCTAAGATCGTGATATTTGGTATTCTATAGATGTAAATTAAAGTTGGTATTTACACTAAAATTTATAAAAATCGAATTTTGAATTTATAATAAATTTGATATGTTCATAAAATGTCTGAATAAATCGAAAATGCGCCCTGTGATGATCGCGGACTGATTGTGGATGAACTCTTTGCGATGTTTCCCCAAATTTCCAGATCTCTACTACACGACACAATTAGAGAAGCCCTATTATATCATAAAACATTTGCAAGAAGTTGACGAAGGCGTTGGCGGGAAGCTGTATAGAGAGTAAAACCGACTGTTAGTTTTACTCGAAATTTTGGCTTGGACCCATCTATCTCAAAATTGAGCTTATTTTTCAATTTACTTGAAATTAGTTTTTGTAAGGAAGTGAACCTGATGCCGATTTTATTGGAGTAAATAATTTGAGGGTAAGACGTTGTTAAATTTTTGTGCGAATGTATATTTTTATCTAGACAAAAAAAATTCGAAAATTGACCAGGCAGAAAGTTTGATTTGCTTGAATTTATTTCGTTGGTATGTTGTTTTCTATCGTTCGTAGACCACTGCGTCATGTTGTAATACATTCTGTTTTAAGTTTTACGATTAGGTAATATCCCTACGTTTATGAATTATTTTTAGTCGTCCAATCTCACTATACACAAGCGTAAGCCAAAGTAGATTTGCTTGGTTTTCTTCGAGGCACACATATTAACATTTTCGTGGAAGACTTTGAGTGAAGACGAATCTTTTACTATTTTTGGTAATACATCAGCCACTGCAATAGGCATTTATAAAATATTGTTGACACACAAATACAAATATATGGATAAGTAAATGACATATTTTGTACTGACTTAATCATTATTTAATCATCCAAATAGGAGAGAGCCACACAAAAAAGGTAAGGACGTTGTAGCTTTCAAGAATTTGTTGAATGTTTTGCAAGTGAGAACCTGCTTCTCTTTTCTGGCACTGCTTACGCGTTTATAACCGTATCAACAATAACACCCCACTCATTCCTTCTCTTTGCTGTTTGGCGCCAGTTAGGAATACCAAGTGAAACCAGGTCGCTCTCCACCTAATCCTTTCAGCGGAGGTCTTCCTCTTCCTTTACTTTCACCAGTGGATACTCTATCGAGCGATTTCATCCATTCGGACGACATGACCTAGCCAGAGTAGCTGCTGTCTCTTGATTCGCTGAACTATGTCAATGGCGTATAGCTCATACAGCCCATCGTTTATCGTCTGCGGTAATCGCCGTTGCTAATGCGAGGAAGATCATAAATCTACCGCAAAATTTCTCCCTCGAAAACTCCTAAAGCCGACTCATCAGTTGTCGATGTGGGAGCGAAGTCGCGAATGCGATGACTGTTTATTTGATGGCAAGAGATATATCGCTTTGCCTCGTTCACTACCAGACACATTCACTTCGCTTCTTTGCATAACCTGGAGAACGCAGAACTTACGATGCTGTTTTTATGGCCAATTATATTAATATAATCGGCATACGCTAGCAGTTGTACACTACTGTTGCATAATGTACCTTGTTTATTTAGCTCTGATATTATTTTCTTCAGCATCAAATTGAAGAAACCACATGATAAGGAGTCAACCTGTCTGAAACCTCGTTGGGTATCGAAAATCTCAGAGAGGTCCTTCTCAATTTTGACTACACCTCTGGTATTATCCAGCGTCAGTTTCTGTTGTCGTGTGAGTAGTGTGAGGATATCAATTTCATACATAGCGGCTTTAAATTCGATGAAAGGTGATGTGCATCGATTATTTTCTCTCTGGTCTTCTCCAAGGCTGGCTCGTGGTGAATATCTGGTAAATGGTAGATTTGTCAGGTCTAAAGCTACACTGATAAGGCCCGATGAGTTTGTTGGCGGTGGGCTTTAATCTTCCACGCAATACGCTAGATAGGACCTTATATGCGATATTAAGGAGACCTATCTCACGACAATTTGCGCAGATTGTTTTTTTTTTTTTTTTTTTTTTTTTTTTGACTAGGTTTCAATCCTCGGGTATGCATTCGTCGGACCATATTATGCAAAGAATCTGATGCACTCACCTTGTCGGTTATTCGGTGCCATAGTTGAATAACTTTGCCAGTAAGCCATCGTCTGCACTGCTTTGTAATTTTTTAAGCGGAAATTGCTACTCGAACTTCTTAATAATCGGATGGAACTTCTATACCATCGTCACCGATTGGGGTTTCGGATTTCACCTTCACTGCCACCGATCAGGTTTGAGAAGTGTTCCTTCCATACACTAAGTATGCTCTGGACATCTGTCATCAGATTACCTCCTTGGTCTCTACATGAGCTTGTTGCGGTCTTGAAACCTTCCGTAAGCCGCCGTATTTTTTAAATAGAACTTTCGAACACTACCCTTATCGGTCATCTTCCCAAACTCTTCAAATTCTGGCATGTCGGGCTCCTTCTTTTTTTCGTCTGCAAGTGCGTCTAGCTTCCCTCTTCAGCTCTCGTTATCTATCCCACCCCGCACGTATTGTAGTCAATCGCAAAGTTGAGATGTAGGCAGTCTGCTTTCTTACCCCCGCAGTTCGATTTTCCTCATCGTGCCAGCTGTTTTTCTAGCTTTGTTGAAAACCAATTGTTTCCGAAGCAGCGGTACGTAAGGGGTTTGTATTTCATTTCACAGCTCCCTTATAACAAGTTGCTGATGAGTGCTAGTCGAGTAGAAAATTATTCGGTTATCTGCTGTGATTGTAGTTTTTCGACGTCGTACCGTCCTTGTGCTTGTTGACGGGCGTTCATTGCTGCATTGAAGCGGATGCGAATCTTTGCTGCTACAAGATAATGATATGAGTCGATG
The DNA here is from genome assembly GCA_030068015.2 of Neoceratitis asiatica. Lineage (NCBI taxonomy): Eukaryota > Metazoa > Arthropoda > Insecta > Diptera > Tephritidae > Neoceratitis > Neoceratitis asiatica. Next base: position 60,499,089 of record CM061524.1, on the reverse strand, counting down.
ATGGCACTCGGAACATGCGCCATACGTCTAGAATACTGGATACATGTCTTCTGTTTCTCTCTCGTGTTAAGAAATTTGAACAGTTCGTATAATATTTTGTTGTTTTCCTCTGTAAAATGTTTCATGGGTCCATTCTACTTGTTTTATATGTGTTTTATTCCTATATATCGTGTTTTGTATATTGCTACTATCTTATTGCCATTGTCTGCTGCTATTGTCACGATGTTGTTGTGGGATTTTAGAAATATTTCAGTTTTGTTATAAGGTGTTAAAGTGAACTTTTCGTCAGCATTGTGTTTAATAGTTCGTCCAAAAAGAGAATTTGGTTATTGAGCTTGTTTCTCGACATATTTTTGTCTTATATTTTTTGAAATTGTTGTTGTTGCAGTCTAATGCTTGCAACTCGAAGAAAAGAAGGAGCATTTCTGCAACAAAAAAACCAATATACAGACTTACCTTTGAAATACTCTATTTACACACTTCTGACGTAGTTATTTTATTGAAAGTTTGATTATAATAATTATTAACTATAACTAGCTAATTCGAAGAGCCCTTCCAGAAGATATAGCCAAGTGAATGATAATGTGATAAAATGCTTAAATCCTGTTTTCCAATAATTTTGCTGCAATTAAAAATCACTAGAAAATCAACTAGAAAATCCCATTTTGCATAAAGTTTAAAAATCACAAATATGTATTTAAATATATCTACGCATGCATCTAATAACACACAAAATAAAATCCTGGATTTTATTACGAAAAACATTTTCAGCGTTTTACATATGTTAGTGTACATATGTAGATATGTAGTTGCACGCATACTCACTTACATATCAGTTAACCAACAAAAGAAACAGTAGATGGATTGATGTCCTGTAGCGATAAAGTTAACGCAAATCGGGCGGCAGTGATTGCATTTTATGCCAACAAAAGCTCAAGCCATTAACAATTCATTGCATATTATATGGTTCATGGCTAAAAATAACATCCGCAAAAATAATATGCACAAAAATCATAATGATGCGGTGTAGAGTGAAAATATCAAGTTCACCTATAATATATCATCAGCTTGTTAATTTTACGGACATCCCCGACAGCATGAAAACATAAAATTGAAATAATATAAATGGAAATTAAAACAAAGAATTTGATGTAATTTTAAAATGTATTCATGCCAGTAATAAATTACATGAAGGATTTTGATATATATTACTCTATAAGTTGAAAGTTCATATTGATTTTATGGTTTTTTATATTTTTTTTTTTTTGAATTTTGTAGTTATAAAAATGGATAGTTGCTTCAGCTATGTTTGTATACCTTATACTCGTAAATATAATTTACACTTTATAACCGCTCAAGCGATTTTCGGCCGTTTCTTATGAACTGCCTTTATTTCATGTCAAAAATACACTCGTAGTGGCTGTCATTCCCTGCCGAGTAGCAGTAATTCGTTTTCAAACCAAACAAATCATTTCTTGTATTCAACGAAACTTGATGGGATATTTTATTGCGATTAACATTAAAAGTTTATGCATTGATTTACCTGAATAATACATTTTATTTCATTTAAAAATATCAAATAATTTTTATACCTTTCATATACCTACATGAGCTTTGGTAAGAAGTATGTAAGTATCAGAAGGAGAAGAGATAGACCCACTGAATTTTATACCGAACGTATCAGAATGCTGAGCTGAGCTGATTTAACCATGTTCGTCTGTCCATCTACTGGAAAGAAAAAGAGTCACCGTCATTTGATAGGCAGATGCACCTATACGTTTAAACGATCATTTGTCGGAACCAGACCACTATAGCATATATACGATCGATGTGAGGCTTTGGTCATAACTCAGTCAAAAAAGCACCTCGAAGCATGAATTTTTGTATCCTATATATGTTAATCAAAATACACACTAATACTGAAAATTTTCGAAATTAGACTACTATAGCACACAGCGCCCATGCAACCGATTTTTTCAGATATGAGGTTTTGCGTCCAAAATCAATAAAAAAAATCGTCTAAGTCCGTGAAATGTAGTATTCTACTGACGTAAAGTTAAGTTTATATTGACACAAAAAATCATCAATCCTGCAAATAGTACAATTTTTTTTTTCGAAAATAATGCGATGAAGCGCACTTCTGGTTGAATGGCTACGTCAACAAACAAAACTACTGCATTTGGAGTGAACGTAATCCTCAAGTGTATGTTGAAACACCGTTACATCCAGAAAAACTGACTGTTTGGTGCGCTTTATGGGCTGGTGGAATTATTGGTCCGTACTTTTTCAAAAACGATGGTGGCCAGAACGTTACGGTCAATGGTGATCGGTATAGAGCCATAATTAATAACTTTTTCGTTCCTGAATTGAATAACCATGATGTCCAGGAGATGTGGTATCAACAAGACGGCGCAACATGTCCACAGCTCGTACCACAATATATTTTTTGAAAGACACGTTTGGTGACCGCCTAATTTCACGTTTTGGACCTGTGAATTGGCCTCCAAGATCTTGTGATTTAACACCGCTAGACTACTTTCTGTGGGGCTATGTAAAGTCATTGGTCTATGCGTATAAGCCACAAACACTTGACCATTTGGAAGAAAACATTCGCCGTGTTATTGCCGATATACGGCCACAAATGTTGGAAAAAGTAATTGAAAATTGGACGTCCAGATTGGACTACATCCGCGCCAGCCGTGGCGGTGGTATGCCAGAAATCATATTTAAAAAGTAATGCCACAAGATTATCTTTCAGATAAATAAAATTCATGTCAATCGAATAATCCATCGTTGTTTTATTGCAACTTAAAGTTCTATACCTCTATAAAAAACACGCTTTATAATAATTATTCATCTAGCTACGCATTTGTATGTACATGTATGAGCATGCAAAATTTGGCTTTTAAATATTATCGCGGCTGAGTTATTTCTTACCAACTCACAGAGGTGTGTGTCAGATATAGTTAGAGGTTAGTTGCTTTTTCGCCACCAGGGAGTTTCAATATGATCACCTCGAAATAAGGCGAACAGAGCTGCAACATATTAACATTATACCAATGTTCATCAAGCAGTTGATCTGGAGTTCCCTTTTCGGAAATAAATTATTCTACATCTTAATCTAGACGAAAAGTTATCAACGACTAAATGTTAAGCAAATTTATTAGAATCCTTTGCTGGAATATAATAGAGTATATTGATATATTTACCCAGATGTAAAGATACCTTCGTTCAAAAATTCAACCAGATTGAACCATAGACATAAGTTCTTTTTCAAAAATATATTTTTCTGGTCCTGGAAAGAAAAGAAACTCAAGTTAACCGATAAAAAATACTATTTTTTGCATAAGTCGGTCTTTAATAAAGCAATATTCACATTAAACTTGACAAAAAGCCACTATCATTCAATAAATTGGCTTTTTTGGCATATATTGCTATCAGATCCACAACCTGGAAGTAAAAGTATTCCCAATGTTAATTTAGTCAAAGGGTTTTCTGTGTAACAAATTTGAATAAAATCGGAACAAAAAACGATTTTTCCATAGGTCTGTCCCTGATAAGCATTCAGGATTTTGCTTTAGGATTCTTTTTGTTTGGCTGAAGACCGATTTAGTACGAATCATCGAAATCTGTCAAGAAGTTCTGGACTTATAATCGTAGCAATTAACATCACTATCTTTTATAATATATGTAGATTTACTATAGCGCATATAACGTTTCATGACTTTTGACTATGTCTGTAGTAAAACTTCCAGGACAACGCGGAACACGTTCTAGATTCTATGCTTTCAACGTTATCTTAGACAAAATAATTGTTAGGACGCCGAAAGAGTGACAGCTTGGAGCTGACTAACCGCTGCAACAACAACAATTGAATAATTGTAAGAGTTCGTAATTCAAAAAGAGATGATTTTTTTAGAATATAAATATCTGGAGTATTCTATCAGCATATTGACTTGAATATCTCAATATATTGAGCTATCACTACATCTGATACCCAGCAGATTTTAATATTGTAATAACTTTTAAATAAAATGTGGAGTGTTAATAGCTACTAACAGTAGCTGCACTGCTTGACTTTTTGGACAATATTAATTGCTTTGTTTATTATTTCTATTGTTAGAACGAAATGAAAAAGTCTGTAAGGAGCACACGGTTGGGTTGTAGCCAGCCACAAAGGCCACATATCATTTATTTTTACAAGAAAATTTGTTGTTCACATATATACAAGTATACATATATATATTTTCGTAAACCATAGCTTCTTTCGATAATGAAAAACACAATTCCTTGCCATATTCGGAACTAAGCTTTTTTTTCGAGTAAAATTCAATATTTTTTCGATTTATAAAGACTGCCGTCCTTCTGCCTAAGATAAAAAAGCTGCTCCCGAAATAAATATAAAAACCCTATTCCATTTTGTAGAAGCTGACTTGATCTCGAATATGTATAAATAAAAAATAAGCTTCTTTAGCTTTTGCTCATTTTATAATATTAAGAAAAGTAATAATTTGCAAATAATTTGCATAATATTTAGTATTCTTCTGGTTTGTAACTATTTACAAACGCTTGATTTAGTGCACAATAATTTACAGGAAAATATATACCTGGCTGAACGGCTAGGTTTTGCTTAGGCAAAATAATATTAGTAATACCAATTAAAAAATAAGAAATATTTTTTTTTTGTTCGGCAAAGAGAGGAATCTGATGGTGACCCTAACCGCTGTCTGACAATCGCGGAAAAAAATATATGACTGCTTATAAATTCGGCTCCGAAGTAATCTGCAACCTCCATAACAGCTGATATTTCAACTTGGAATACACTGTGATGATCGACAGCCTAGGATACAGCTCATCGATTTTTTTTGAAAAAAAAAAAAAAAAACACATCCGCAAGGTCTTTGATTGAAACTGTCGATTGAGTTATCAAAAGTCGTATAGAGTGTGTCTGTACTGTTTGATCCAAAATTTTACCTTTACAGGCTTGCGCGTGTACAAGTCACTGCTTAGTCCACTTACTCCACTGATTTAATTCACTTTGACGAAGAGTTGAAGGTCTCACTTGGCGTGGTCTTGAGTGCACCACTTATTCTTATCACAGCTTAAGTTTGACTTTTGCGTAAGAGGCTAACGTCTGACACTTTGTTTAATGTAAGCCACCCATGCTACAGCCACCCATGCAAGGGTAGGTATTGATTTGATAACAGATATATAGATACTAGAGCTCCAGATTTTGCAAAAATATTCTCGAGCAGTTCGAGCATTTGAGCAACGAGTACTCACATACCTGCTTATTGCTCATTACTCGAAAATTTTCGAGCCAAGCGCGAGCATTTCGAGTACTTTGACAAACACTTTGATTTTTTTCTTCAAAATTATTTTTTTTCAGTTTTAAATTTATTTATATAAAGTGCTAAAATTATTGAAATGCCAAAAAAAATTTGACAAACAAAAATTATTATTGTTTTTCTCTGCTGAGCAGTTGAGCACTGAGCGAGTATCGAGCGAATATCGAGTTGCTTGCAGTGCTGGATAACCGGGTACCCCAAGCTCTAATAGATACAGTGGCAATCTGAAAATAGTAGCTGCTTATAAAATTGAAAAGTTGCTTGAGGTCTTCATGTCCTATATGTAGTTTCAAATAAGAACCAAAGGCAAGAGGAAAAATTTTTAAAATAAGGCGTTAATGTGCAAATAATTTTTTAATACATATTTGACGTTTTAGGTTTTGAAATATTATTCTAAACTCAACTATTTACATTTTTAAATATATGTACTATAGACTAAGAAAATTTCTATGTAAATTTACGCATAACACTTTTTAAAAAACTTATTATACTAATCAAATTAAATTCAAAAATACAATATGTGAAGGTCTAAAATTAATCAAAACGCAAAGGTGAGACAAAGCACCCCACACGAATTATATACATAAGTACAATAATCACAGCACGTCATTCGGACAACCATACAATTACGAACTAATAGTAACAAATGAATGTAAGTTAAACACTTTCATTAACTTTTTCACATCGTTAACACCCCACGGCTTAGACAAATAAACAGCGGAGTATTTGGTCCTAGGCATTATTGTATTCAATGGGCATGCAAGGCAGCCTGTTTGTATAATGTACTTACTTATATATATATATATATATATATATATATATTGTTAGCATAGTATGTATAAAGGCGCTTAAATGAACACTTGACTTGCCTGACTGAGTGCCTTCAGGGTTTGTTAACATAACAATGGCTTTTGTCTTTCACAACCAAAGTGACATTCAGTTATATTGTCACTCTTCTGTCCTGTGTCAGGAACGCTTTTGTTCACTGGGTTATCGAGACGTACAAAAAGTGTGGGATATGTCTATGGAAGCATGCTTCACTTGCCTGCCGGATACACTTACCACATGTTGCCCGCCACCTGTTGTCCGTTGACTGTCATTTCCTGTCGTTTGGTTTTGTGTGGTGTTGTGCTCACTCACTCATTCGCAAGATGTTGGTGCTACATTGCCTTCTATTAATTATAATAATTACTATTCATACCACAATAATAAAGGACAAACTTCTTTGGTAAAATTTGTGCTGTTTTTTTTGCATAATGTGCATATTACCCTTGATTTTTTTTTGTTTTTTGTAGGGGTTTCCTAAAATGAGAGAAATTCAAATCTGCTTCACTCGCTTGCTTTGAAATGGTTCAGCTGGAGGGCGGGTTCATGACTAAGGAGAATTTTCATGTTTAATTATGCATAAATATTTGCCAGTTTTTCCTGGTGTCTGCTATCACATTACAAAGTATATACCTTAGTGTGAATGTTTGTATTTTATGGGCCGAAAAATCTGCACACTTCATCTAGTGGAGGAACTTATTTAACTATTCATATATATATAAATTTTTCTTTTCAAATCAGTGCATTCCTCTTACACAAATTAAAGCTCTGCCTTGCTAATAGGTACTATATGTAAACTGGTTTTGACTTGCAAGCTTGTGCCGCAATTATCATCTTCACCAGTGCCTCTGTACACATAGTATTCACAGGCGGACACAGAAACTTGTCTATCCAGATCTTAAGTGAATATTTGTTATGTAAATTAAAATTGATGAGTGGCTGCGAATGAAAGAGGACATAGGAATAGAGAAAACTATTTAAGAGAAACGGCAATGGACATTACTCATCTGCATCTAATTAAATAATAATTGTTGTTGGCATCCTGACATTTGATTGATGTTAAATGAAATGAAGTGGCCGTTGTTTTAATTATTTACGATGTCACTAATGTGTATTCATTTCATAACAAAAAAAACCGTTATCTGTTCTGTGATTTGGTGCATATTTCCTAACAGAATTTATTTGTGAATCATACATTCCTCAAAAAGAATTTCTCTAATTATAAATTACACATTTCCAACTTCTGAGTTCTAAACATTAGAGGTGTCAAGTTTTCATGCACAGAAAAATTTAATTTACAAAAATAAATATTTCAAGGCGAACACAACTTATTCGTACTGAAAAATATGGCATGGCAAGCAGCTGCGTTTGTTTTTATAAAATTTTGTACTCAAAGTTGAGTAAAAGTTATTAGGTGTTCAAATAAAAACAGCCAGAAAAGTTTATCCTCTTTCCTTGAAAAAATTCAGAACGTAGACGTTAAATGTAGAGCTTACTTCAGTTATTATATCTGAAATACAAAATGTCCACTGAGTTGCATAATTATATGGGAATAAAACCCGATCTCTATTTCGGTGATCCATTTCGAGGTTCTCTACTTTTTTGAAGAAAAGACACAGAAAATTCAAATTTAGTGGGGAATGATTATTATTATTCGAAAGAACATACTTTGGCATTTATCTTTTGAAGATTATCTCTTTCAAATGTTGGCCGCGGATACGTCTCAGATGGTCTATTTGTTGACTGCAATTTCCCATGACTCGTTCGACTATTTCGACTGGTAACTGGCGATTGACACACGATCTTGGTGGTCAATCGACCAGTCCAAAACGTGAAAATATCTATTCACCTGAAGTGTTCTCTAAATAAATCTATTGATCGATGCGATGTGTAGGAAGTGGCGTTGTGTTGTTGAAACCAAATGTCGCGGAGATGACGAGCTTCAATTTCAGACATCAAATAGTCGGTTATAATGGCGCGATAACAGTCGCCATTGATCGTTACGTTCTCGCCGGCATCATTTTAAAAAAAATATAGACCGATGATTCCACCGGCTTTGTTTGTTTACATATGTACCTATTGAACCGGAAATGGGCCTCATTGCTAAAAACAATTTGACTCGAAAACGTCTATCTTCTTGGAACTTTTCAAGAGCCCATAAATCGAAGCGATGTCGCTTGGGATGGTCCAGCGGCTTCAGTTCTTGCAGCACAAGCTGTATTTTGTACGCTTTCAATTTAAGAACTCGACGTAAAATGCGCCAAGTCGTTTCATACGTCAGTTCGAGTTGTTGCGAACGGCGCCAAATTGACTTTCCACGGTCTTCGTGTATACTCTTAGCTACGGCCGCTATATTTTATTCACTGCGTGTTGAACGTGGTCTATTCGGTCGAATATTATCCAATAATGAATGCTGGGCCTCAAGATGTGCTGCTGGTGTTGCGAGTGGTACGCTCAGTAGACTGATTATGTTGATCATAAGTTGAGTTAAGCGCGCGGAACAAAAATAACATGTCAACTTGACACGACTCGCGCAAGATCTGTCAAAAAAAAAGGCTATTGAAAAAAGTACCTTTACTTGGATCACCCTTTACTAGACTTTCTAGTAACAATAATTCTGACACTGTTTTGTGACACTATATAAGTTGGAGATAAATTACGAAAGAGTTGGCATAGTATTTTTATTCGAGGGTTCATGACAATAAGAAACTCATTAAGTCTGTTACAGCAAACACTCAATGCGGAAGACAGAGGAAAAAATCAATGGTACTCTTAACCTACGATTAGTGATGTATATGACCTTATGCACTGACGCCAGGCAACGTTGATGAAGTCTAATTCACTCAATGAAGATGTGAAGTAGTTAGTTAGTTTGTATTTTCTTCTTTGGTTAAGTATTCTATCATAAGTCATCATGTCACATATGTCCCTTTGATTATTTTTATTTAACTACAGTTCCTAAACGAATTGCTATATACTTATATATATGTCCCATCAGTTTTTGTATTGGTTGCAATCATTTTCGCTCTTTTTTAATTCCGCTATCCTTAGAATTTTAGCACGAAGAATGTAAAGTTTGGAATTTGAAAATACGTTTTTTCGGTGAAAAAGTTATATTTTCGGTCAACGAATAAGTTAGGTTACAATTAATTTAAATGTAAAAAAAAATGTATGGGTTACATGTATATCAGCAGTAACGAATAAAATATTTTTTTCTACAATTCCGTGATGGCTATGCAAAAAGAAATCTCCAAAGAATAATTGGTAATAATAATATTCAAAGTTAATGAAAAGCACTGATTATGAATGTAACAGTAATTTTACATCTTCGATCGAACTTTCTCAAAGGAAACTGACAGCTCTTCTGAAAAGAGCCCCGAATTAGAAGATGAAGTACTTGCTGAGGAGCGCACATTTCGAGAGCAACAACAGACGAAATATACCAGGGGTTTGGAATGAAACAACAACAATATAATTTTCTTGCCCTCGAAAATTAATTAAAAATTCCAAGCCACCAGCAACCAAATTATTCGTGCAAACATTGATAGGGGTTTAAAAAAAACTGAAAGGTTGTTTCAAAGTTTTCCCAGAAGATTATTTATAAGTATCGACAAACAATGATAATACCAAATTCGAGCTGCTAACCAATATTAAATTAGGATAAGGCTTTCTATAAAGTGTGTATGGGCGGCGTGGAAATCTCAGAAAATCTGGAAAATGGTGGAAAAGGGTTTTTTAAAGTTGCTTATAGTTTGCATATTCAATGCAAGGATTCTCTAGCACGAAGCTCGGCATAAGAGAACGATTTGCGATTTTTGCTATAACGAACTTACCATTTTTTCCCTTTTGTTTTTAACGATAAATTAATAAAGTTTTTGACTTTTTGGTAACTATTGGGACGTAAGTGTCCTATTGCTTTTTACTGTTTGGACATCCATATCTCAAGACATTTTCGTTGACCTGATTATTCTTTTCTTGAGCGCCGCTCACGAAAAATCTTAAAAAATAATGTATTGATTTTTATCAATGGTTCCAAATCGGTACATCAAACAAAATGATTAATCGATATGCATGGTGGTCGTGGATGGTAAGCTTTACTTGAAGAGTAATAAATACTTGCTCCTATTACAACAAACGCATGCTCTACTCAGCGGTCGTGATTATGTGATTTTTTTTATCAGTAAATTTGTTTGATATTTTGGTAAATTTTAATAAATTTATATTTTGATGTAGTATCACTCTTCTTTTGACATAATCCATTCTAAGAAATTCTGTGGTATTTTATAATAGTATTTTTTGTTTTATAATAATCTCTGACACATAACACTAAACAGATAAAAATTTCTAAATTCCCCATTTTCGTTCTCCAGTTGAAGCGTCTATTCCAGTCAGTAATGCATACTCAAAACAAGTTTATCTCAAAACTGCTTTTTTCAAGTTGGCCGGAACATAACTCAAACAATTTACAACCGATTCACTTGAAATTTTGACAACATGTAGGATTTTCTTTTGCATAGTTTTTTTTATTAACATATTCGAACAATTTTTTAGGCCAAATTGTTACTTTCCTGCCATTTCGTGAAAAATGCTACTATTAAAAAATCCTACGTAATTCTTCAGCTATTGCTATTTACAAGTGGAAACCGTTCAACAACTTATTAAATTAAAATAAAAACAGCAGCTGTGTGTCCGGCCGTGGTTCCCGAAAAAATAGAGACATCCTAGAGAGAATGCTGTACAGCCGCCATTTTGAAATTAATTTTTCTTCAAAAATAGTTATAAATAGTTTATAATATGTGTAATAAATGGCTTACGTCAAAAATTAGATTTATTTAAAAGCTTTCCCGAAAAAAAATCTCAGAAAAGGCCTATTTTGTGGCCCCTTAAGTCGCAGTTTTCTGGTGGTGAGAGGCATAAATATGTGTCGTCCAGAAGGATCTTCTTGGATGTATATATACATCCAAAGCACCATATGTATAGCTCGGCTTAAAATAAGTTGTAGGTCCCTCCATTTGTTGTTAAAAACATCACGACGCAAAACCACAAGGATTAGGAAAATCGCATCAGCGGTTATAAGGCACCATATATATATGCATACCACCAAGCAATAGCTGAGTGGATAAATCTGCGTACTACAATTCGGAAAGGCCTGGGTTCGAGTCCAGGTTAGAACAACATCATGGAAGATTAATTATATATATATATATATATATATATATATATATATATATGGTGCTTTATAACCGCTGATGTGATTTTCGGCAGAGCTCCTAATCCAATTTGTGGTTTTGCGTCCTGATGTTTTTATCAACAAATGGAGGGACCTACAGCTTATTTTAAGCCGCCTCCGATCGGCCGATGGATTTTGTGCTGAGCTTTTTCATGTCAGAAATATATTCGGAGGGCTTGACATTTCCTGCAGAGGGGCGACCGCAATTAGCAAAATTAATTTTCCATAATTTGGGATGCTGTTCGAACCTGGACTCGAACCCAGGCCTTTCCGAATTGTAGTACGCAAAGTTATCCACTTAGCTATTGCTTGGTGGTATACCTCCCGGCAATTTCGTCTAACCTTCAGCTTCCCTTTATATATCTGGCCCCAGGTACTCAAATGAGTGATATTATGCTCAAGTTAGCCTGCTACTGAAATCTGCGATAGTCCAGTATGCATTTAGTATTCAAAGTGATTTTGTAAGAGTTTTATTGCTTAGTGATAATGTTATTTTGTTGTGGATTATTTTAGATACGTACTTTATTATTTAAAAATATTTGGATAATTCAATTATTTAAAAAATAATTTTATTTAAAAACACACTATTCATTTCATATATAAAATTTTTTGCATATTTGTCCAGTAGAAATAAAGATACAATAGTTTAGCCCCCATCAGCCTCGTTTCAGTCTAACGTGAGTCAACAATGCCAATTTAGCAGCTTTTATTAAATTATTAAGTTAAGCTGAAATTCTCATTTATTTCAAACTATATATTTTTAAATTTTTCACTTCGATAAATTTTTATGCACAAAAATGTTATTAATTTAACTGTTATGAATATTTCAAAAATTCGAATATGAGATTTAGAAATTTAGTAGAATAACTAAATAAATTCATTTATAAATTTAGAATATTCAAAATATTTAATATTATTCATATAAATTTCACCTACAGGATTCAAGCGCATATCATGGTTATTTGTTTTCATGGCGAAATACATTTATTTATTAACCACACAAGTGAGCCTGCATAAATAATGTCGAAAAGCACTACCATTCCATTACCATAAGCAATTACTATTAAAATTTCACCTATGGCGTTTCACACAGTAGGCGCGCAAGAAAATAAATTTATTTGCAAATTTGCTGACTTTTTATTTGCTAATTTGTGCAAAAACATTTTTTTATACATCTACAAAGTAATGATGATAAAAACCACCCAGGCAGGTGTTCTCCCGACGGGGAGTAAATAACAGGCTAAACGCTGATATATGTAACTACCCATATAAAAAATGAAAATACCAAAAGTAACTTTATTCACAGCAGTGCATGTACATCATTTTCTTTCTGTTTGCAGAAAAAAAAACACAAATCTTATTTATATGTTTTATCGCTTTTTTGCTTTTGACAGCTCACTACCGTGAGGGTGTTAATTCTAAGTAAAAATGCATTCTTAGTAAAAATGTGTGTAAAAATAATCTTAAATAAAAATCTGAGCTTAAATTATAAATGTATTTATTTATAAGTATATATGTCTAAAAACATAAATGTATATAGATTTGGCCTATTCACATTGACCGAATATTAGTGCTAAAGAAATATTATATATGCTAAATTTGGATTCCTGCGGTCATGATGCTGAAGCAAACCGATGACATTTTCTTTCCATAACAGTTTTATTTCTTAGAGAATTAATTAATATCGAAAGCCAACTACATCAAACCTAAATTAATTTAATTTATATATTATATTTTAATTTATATTTATAATATATTTTTGTTATATATTATTAAAAAAAAATTATTTATCTTTAATATTAATTTTAATTTAGCTATTTGATTTTCTTTATTTCATTCTTTTGTTTTTTTTTAATCCTTTCATTTTATAATAATTATATTATTATCTATCTCTTTATATTTTTATATTATACATATATATATACTGTTTTATCTTATTTTATGACAATATACTTAAATTTAATATTTTTTTAATTTACTTAATTTTAATAAAAAAATTTAATTAATTTTTTTCATATTTTACTTAAAACTATGTCACTTTATATAGGGTGTTTTTTTATAGAGGTATAGAACTTTACGTTGACATTACTTTTCAAGATGGCGACCTATTTAACAGCTGTCAAGTGATTTATTCTCAGTTTGGTTTGGCAATTCATCATGAATAGACTCACGCCTGAACAACGCTTTCAAATAGTGCAATTTTATTTCGAAAATAAAGGTTCTGTGCGGAAAACGTATCGCGCACTACTCATTCCCCTCCTTATCTTCGTGGTAAGTAGACACGTTCTACGGCTGATTTCAGATAATGTGTTCCGAATTTTAATATTTTTTTGGAACGATGCCCGTGGATATATTGTGTTCATCTTCCGAGATCCACTCGAAGCTTTTGAATTTGTGAATTTAATATATGCTTCCAGGGAGGATCGTATATATTTGCTTTGCCAATCATCTTAGATCGTAACTTCCCACCAGTGGAACGTATAATTGCTGTTGCTGCCGCATATATTACCGTTTGTAGTTCCTCAAAGGTACTGGCATACTCGGACAGAAATGTTGGTAAAATATTATTATTTACTATGGATACTGCTATGGCCACTGATTTTGTTGCCTTTTGTTTAGGTATAAAAGGACGTAGTGTCGGATCTGTTCCACTGAACTCCGTCATTGCAATTTGGAATTCAGTTTTTAGTCTTTCTAATATTTCGTTTTCGGACTGAGTTAATTGAGCTTCAACATTTTGCTCGATACTTTCGTCTGTTTCACCTGCAGGTCTAGTTGTCATTTCATTAGAGAGCTCGCTCGCTACTTCTAGTTTCAGTTCAGTTAGCCTTCTGGAAGATATATATATATTTCTAATAATTGCACTTCGTTGATCACCTATTCTTTGCACCAATACGAGGATATTTGGAAATTTTTGTTGAAATAGTTCATGTAGTCGAGTTCTGTATCCAGTTTTAGCTGTTTCGTTTTTTGTAGTTAAGTAATAGCTACGCATGATGTGCTCATTCTTTTAATTAGTCCATTTCATGCATTGCCCAGGGGATACCGCTCTGGTGGTCACCGATTGGCTCGGTAAAACATCCAAAGTAGTCAGTTGGTTAGGGTCTATTGCAAGTCTGTCAATTTGGTGGTTAGGCTGCCGTGTCCCGCATCGCCCCTGACCGTTGCGATGCTCATCCGAGGCTTCCATTAAAAATTGTGGCACCATTTTTCACCCAAGAAGGTGGTTAGCCTTCATGAGGTAAGCTTCGGTATGCGTGTTTGCTAAGCACGAAAAGGGTAGACCCTCTCCACTGCTTTATCCCGTTTTGGTCCGCGGGTGGTTTTTTATTTCCCACCTACCCGATGTATCTATTGAGCTTTCCCTTATCCGTTACCTAGGGACGCGCCCCACGGGGGATCTGGTAAGACCACAGTGGGTTGGTTATATTATTTTATTTCATTTTATTTTGTTTTATTTTATTTTTTTATTTTTATTTTTTCTTAATTTTATTTCATTTTATTTTATTTTATTTTATTTTATATTATTTTGTTTCATTTTTATTTTTTTTATTTAATTTATTTCATTTGATTTTATTTTATTTTGTTTTAATTTATTTTATTTTTTATTTTAATTTTATTTTAATTATTTATATATTATTTTATTTTATTTTATAATATTTTATTTTATTAGATTTTTTTAAATTTTATTTAATGTTATTTTATTTTATTTTATGTTATTTTCCTTTATTTTCTATATAAAATTTATTTTATATTTTATTTTATTTTATTTTATTTTATTTTATTTTATTATATTTTATTTTATTTTGTGTTATTTTAATTAATTTTTTATTTTTTTTATAAGTATTATAATATTTTATTCCGCTTTATGTTCGAATATTTGAGAAGTCCACAATATTTGATTATCTCCTTCGTTTTGAAAAAATGGTTTAAATATGACAATTCCTTTTTGGTTCGTTCTAAAACAAATTTATTGTTTAGTTTGAAAAATGATGGAAAATTCTTTGGCTTTCAAACCTGCACAAACTCTCTTTACCACCCTTTTTTTTTGCACAACTCAAAATTATAAAGAAATAAATATATACTGAAACATAATTTTTTCAACCTCGTTTTTCAATTAAGGGGTTAAGCCACTCTAGGGGCCACAAAATGGGCCTTTTTTGAGATATATTTCGGGAAATCTATGAAATATATCTGATTTTTGATAAAGGCATTTTTTACACATATAATTAACCGCTTATAACTATTTTTTTTAAAGAAAAATTAAAAATGGCCCTATACAGCTTTCTCCTTAGGATGTTTCCATTTTTTCGGGACCCGCGCCGGACACACAGCTCCAGTAATATTTTTATTTTAATAAGTCGTTGAACGGCTTCTGATTGCAAATAGCAATAGCTACAGAAGTACGTAGGAATTTTTCAATATATACATTTTTGACAAAATGGTGGGTCTCTAGCAGAAAAAGTAACAGTTTGGCCAAATTTTTTTTTCCAAATTTGATAATAAAAAAAAAACAACGCAATATAAATAAAAAATCTTACGTACTGCTGTAGATAATGTATTTCTAAAGATGTTGTCAAAACCGAAATTTTGAGTATGCCTTACTGATTGAAACATACGCTTCAACTAGAGAACGAAAATGGGGCATTTAGAAATTTTGATCTGTCATAATTTTTCGGGACAACAATTTTGGGACCATAATGTAACATTTGAAAGAAAAAAATCCTTTTTCCAAAAATTCTAGAGTGGCCTAACCCCTTAATAAAAAAATTTTACTTCCCTGCCATAGAAACTTCGCCTTGGTATATCCTGTTTTTTGTAACCTTACATCTACATATGAGTACATTTGCAATTTTCAGGGTGGGTCCATTACTAGGTATGATTAGAAAATTCGCTTCGAATTTCGGCGGCCTTATTCGGGCAATGATTTATACAGTGGTAGAAAGGTGTAGACAGTTACTACTTTTGTACTCAGTTTTAAATAATTTAATTGCGAAGAGGAAGATTGTTGCTACTTAAACACTCATTCTTGTATGTTATGCTTATAAATGTTCATCATTTATATATAATCTAACTAGTTAATAGCCTTTAAGTTGTTACAAGAACTAAAAATTAAAAAAAAAACGAATTGCAGAGATTTGTGTACAGATTTAATCGTAAATCCTTATAAATTTCCATTTGAAAAATGAAAAATATACTTATGATGGAACCACAAGTTAAATCATATTAAGAACAATATTTTTTAACTTACCACGACTATTAAACAAAGAATAGTGATAAAGTGGTGATATTTGAGCATTCCGAAAATGTGACAAATTACATTACAAGTTGTCATGAAATGACATAATATTAATTGAAGAACTCCAGCTGAAAGAAAATTTGTGTGCATTCGAATAGTTAGTTAAATTTCAGAAGCTTTTCTCTGTATATTCCATGTTTTTTTTTTAGTTGAAATAAACAAACAGACTAACAAACTAACAAACCAGATAAATTCTTGAATATAGTATTTAAAATACTATTTTATACTACTTTAAAAGCATGTATGATGTATGCTTTCCAATAGGACTTCCGGTTTTGTCAAAATTATGTGTTTGACATTGCTAATGATCATACTTTTTTCTAATTTCACCGTGAGCTGTTTTAAAGTAAAATGATTAATAGAAATCCATGTTGACACGATCCGTGGCGACATTAATTTGTGCTACATTTTTCATAGTGGCGACATTAATTTGTGCTACATTTGTCATAGTATTTATTTGGTGAAGAAACGAAAATAATGTCGTTCATTGCAGAAGAAAATGAGCTAAAAGAAGAAGAAAGAAAATATGTGTGTAAATTATTTATTTTTGTACGTATATGTATGTATGTTGAGTCGTGGCAATAATTTCTTAAAAATCTCTGAATCTTGATTTTTTTCCGTGAACATCCTGCCAAACCTTAAAGCCATAAACGTAATAAATAATTTAAAATTTATTTTGAAACCATTTCTGTAATTCTTCTTTATTGTTGGTTTATTATTCGTATTTTATCGAAAAGTTAAAATTTATACTTTACTATATATGTTGCTACATTACAGCGCTCATATCTCTCAACTTCACCACGCCAGCTAGTAACAGACGCCTTTTCTGACGAAGAAATGACAAATGAAAGCGTGGCAGGTGGCGTGAACTTTAATGTTGCTACAACTCATAATTTGTTTTTGTAAATTTATGTTGTGCATTATAAATGGACATTCAGACATAAACTCATGTGAGTTATTTCACTTACTGGATTATTGTGTACAAGCTTAAGCAAGAATGAAATCTCCCATCTGTTTGCTACATATTCTGTAATTTCGTTTTTTGTTTTGGCAACTAAAATTCGCAACTTAATTTGAATATCCTGTTATGTATTTTTCTTACTTTTTATATTTTCTTTGTTTTATAATAGCTTGATTTTCTTCTGCTTACATTAATATACTTTCATATTCTTCTTCTTCTTCTTTGGCTTAGGCACCGCTTACGCGATTATAGTCTCGTCAACAATAGCATGCCACTCGTTTCTTTTCTTCGCTGTTTGACCTCAGTTGGAAATACCAAGTGATACCAGGTCGCTCTCCACCTGATCTTTTCAACGGAGTGGTGGTCTTCCTCTTCCTCTGCTTCCGCCAGCGGATACTCCATCAAATACTTTCAAAGCTGGATCGCTTTCATCCATTCGGACGACATTACCTAGCCAGCGTAGCCGCTGTCTCTTGATTCGCTGAACTATGTCAATGTCGTCGTATAGCTCTTACAGCTCATCGTTCCATCGTCTGCGGTATTCGCCGTTGCCAAAGCGCAAAGGAGAATAACTCTTCCGCAAAACTTTTCTTTCGAAAACTTCTAAAGCCGACTAATCGGATGTAGACATCGTCCAGTCTTCTCCACCATATGTCAGGACGGGAATGATGAGCGACTTGTAGAGTTTGGTTTTGCTTCGTCGAGAGAGGACTTTACTCTCCAATTGTCTACTCAGTCCAAAGTAGCACTTGTTGGCAAGTGTGATTCTGAGTTGGATTTCAAGGCTGACATTCTTGGTGTTGTTAATGCTAGTTCCCAGATAGACGAAATTATCTACGACTTCGAAGTTGTTACTGTCAACAGTGACGTGGGAGCCAAGTCGCGAGTGCGATGACTGTTTATTTGATGACAAGAGATATTTCATCTTGGCCTCGTTCACTACCAGACCCATTCGCTTCTCTTCTTTGTCTAATCTGAAAAAATTAATTTCCCAAATAAACATCTAAAGAACATTTTTGCGTCTTGAGATCCGACTTAGATCTCTATTTGATTTCTTAAAAAACTTTGATAAAAAAAATATTTAAAAAAACCAGTACGAAAAAACAATTTTTTTTCATCATTTAATTTTTTTTTATTGTCGACTGCTCTCAAAAAAAATTTTTTTTTAATTTTTTTAATTTTTTTAAATCCAGTTCTCTTTCAAAAGTTTTTTGCACTTTTTCTTTTACTTCTTCTCTTTGAGATATTGTAGCTGCACTTATCTAGTTTAACCGCAACATAATTCTCCAAGTGAACCTATTTAAAAGAGTCAGCAGGAACAGTGTCAGCAGGGGACAAGGTGTCAATATTTATCACTAAACATACAATAATCAATGCAAACATAGTATTTATGCTACGTTTAATGATATTATTTAAAATTTGTTAATACACTTATAATGTATAGCGCGTGAATGTCATAAAACAAGTTTTAATAATAAATAATATACATGATTTTAAGCCAAAATCAAGGTAAGCGAATATACCGAAAATCGTCTATTAACAGGCAGTAAACACTTGGTAGCATTTACATAGGTCATTTCCGATTGATAGTAGCTGAAACTTTTATATTATCTAGTCCAGCATACTCCGAGCAAGACTACCGTGAGCAGCTCTGTGACTAACGTGTGTCCAATCGCCAGAATCGGCAGACACATAACATAGTAACTCACACCAGTGCGTGGAGCATATGGTGGCCAACAACAAAAGTATCTTGAAAACGTCATCTTCTTATACATCTGGCGTGGACACACAACTTATAATTCTATATAAAATTTGTAAAATTGACTAGGTTTGAGTATTCCTTCAAATTATTAGTTACTTATTAAAAAAAAAAAAAAGAAATTGTTGGTAAGTACAATTAAATGAAGTAGAAATATAATTAAAAATATTAACTTAGTATCGTCGATTTAAATTTATTTAGTTGCTATTTCAATTAATTTTGCTACATATTAATTTCTATATAACTCGCCATGTAATTACCTAATAAATTACCTATTGTTCAATTTAATTTAATGTTTAAATATCAAAATAATTAAGGCTCTTAAAATATTGACGAATTTACACGTTATTATAAATACTAACAAAAATCTGTAAATTCACAAGTTGTCCTGCTGTTTGCGCAAAAATCGTTGGAGCTAACCTAAAATATGTAAGTGACTTTCCAATTTTATTATTATTCATTAAATTATTTTCTATATTAAAATCTACATACTCTTATAGTTTACAAAACCTATGCGAAATTCTTTTACATACATATGTATTTCATTGTGTACCCTTCATGCATATAAGATGATATAATATATATTATTATTTGAATTTTTAAAACATGTAATAAGATATGTTTTTCCTATTGAGTTTAAACTCAAAATTCTGAATTTTTTTAAAAGATAAATATGAATAAAGAATGAAGTTGTTAAATGAAGTCTTGTGAGTTACCAATTTATTGGTTGGATAGTGGAGATCTATGATTACTCTCGATGCCATGGTAGGGTCGGGAACGAGAGGGAATAAGGAACAGGATCTCTGACCTCCAAGAAATTGTACTTGTTTTTGGTTTACGCATGAGCTTATGCAAATGCGTGGCATAGCAAGCAATTAAACGATTTATTTTATTTTATATTTTTCTGATTTTTTCTTGTCTGTCCACATTCTGATGTGCCAATTTTTAAGCTGTTCGTCCGTTTTTTTTTTTTTTTTTGTATTTAAAATCTGAGTGGAATTTGATGACATCTCTCTGTTTTGGTAGCGCGCAGCTCCGAGTGCCCTAGTGCGACCCATGACAACATCTCAGAAACTGCATCCAAGTCCCGCTTTCTATTACGTAATACGATCTCTACGAAGTCTGATATATGTTTCCACTTTGCCTCGCTTTGAAGCATTGCTGGTACAATGCGTCCGCTGTGAGTTCTTTAACACCTCCTATTTTCGGGAGTATCTATGTCCGGATAACATAAAAGTTCACTTCACCCAAATTAGTCCAGTCTTGTGCTCAAATAGTTTATGATCCTGCGTACGTTCAGATTACCGGATAAAGCATTCATATTTCTTCTAATGCGTTTCATTGTAACAGTAACAGTTCACTTGTCTTTTCTGCGGTTAATCATGTGTCTTATGCATCACGGGTGGTGATTATTTGTATAAACAACTAGGTATGTGTCATTAGGCACATTGAGATTTAATATGTCTGTATAACTGACATTTCAGAGGTCAGAGCCGAGTATCTGCTCCCAAGTAATATTAAAGTTTCGTGGATCGTCTGTGGTATGATATAGGAGAACTCTGTCTTTTACATTGCTCATTAAACTGAAATTGAAATTTTTCTCCAGAGCACGGATAACGTTCTTACAGTGGACGTTGTTAAAGGCTTTCCGAACATCTCACCTATCTAAAAAAAACTATTTTCATATATTTACGAAATCCTCGGTGAGTTAATTGCACGTTTCTCGATACATTCTCCATGGCACCTAGTATCGATTTTCTTGATCTAAATTCATATTGTTTTGGTGTTTGCCACTAGTTCTGGTTACTTCAAACCTGAGTTTAATAATTCTTTCAAACAGTTTCCCAGCGGTGTCCACCATGGAGAGGGGCGGATATGCTGATGTCCTCTCGGGGTTTCCATTTCAATTGTTAATTAATACGAGCTGCTGTCTCTTCCAAATTTCTGGGAATAAACCGGATTTTAGACAAACATTAAACATGTACAGGAGTACTTTAGGACTATTAATGGCTACTACTATTAGTTCTTCAACAGCT
Source organism: Neoceratitis asiatica (assembly GCA_030068015.2). Classification (NCBI taxonomy): domain Eukaryota; kingdom Metazoa; phylum Arthropoda; class Insecta; order Diptera; family Tephritidae; genus Neoceratitis; species Neoceratitis asiatica. The sequence goes on along the minus strand of CM061524.1, from coordinate 60,477,631 downwards.
ACTCCGTTGGTCCAGGTGATTTTTGAACTAAAACTTGCTTGATGCTGACTGCAGCTCTTCAGTTGTAAAAAGTGAAGGTGGATTGTCGTGGTATACATCACGTTTTTTGATCAAAAAGTGAATCTTGACTCCTTCTCGTTAACTCGTCAATTCGTGTGGCAAATTTTAATTATAAAAATCAGCATTTCCAGTTTTGAGACACCGTTTTTGACATCGAGTCTAAGATTTTGTTGTTTCGACATTGATTGTTTCATTTACTGTACTGTCCTATTGCAAGCGCTTGTTCCGAGGCCATTGACATTATGTGTTCGTTTGATTTAGTTTCAGCGTTTATTGTTATTTTCGCGTAGGTTGGTTTCATTACTGCCGTGTTAGCCAGATTGGCACCGTTATGTTCCTGCGGGACATGCTCCCTTTATCTCGGTTGCAACACTGGCGAAAGTTGTTTCCGTGCCAGATCCAGTCATCATAGTGACCGTAGTATTATGCTGATTCTGCGGAAAATTTTACTACGTTTTTTATTTCCTTATTAAGTTGTGATTTTTCTTTTTGTTTATTTTCTAATTATTTGTTTACAGGTTTATTCATATTTTATGCGTCTCCGCTTCAATCCACTATTTCGGCACGTTATGTAGTTGGCCTTTCAAAGGGCCCAAGTTAGTCTACGTATATGGGGAATTTCGTTCAGAGCCGGTCAGAAGCAAAATCAAGAGCTTATATTTGAAGAGCTACCAACGTTTAAACGAGACGAAGGCAATAATGATTTTAGATTGACATTTCAGCAAGACTATTTCAGCAAGGTGCCGCTTACTAAGACAGCAGAATATCATTATCTAGCAAACTTGTTCGAATAGATTTTTGCAGTATATCTTAATCAGGATCTTTCTGTTCTCAGTCGTGATGGGTGCGAGCCCGGGGTTGTTCTTTGCAAACGTTTGTATAAATTCATGCAATTGAGGGGTTTTCTATAACTTTTTTCGTTGTACCGTCCCTCGCCGCTCTATTGCTCCCTCTCATGAGAATGTATTCCATCGAGGTGATCCATTGGGTTTGTAGACACTTATTTCCAGGCGGCAGCTATGGCAGTGTCAAACTGGTTGCTTTTTGTGTTTTTACAGCAAGCCTAGTAAAGTTAGGTCATCTACAATACACTACTCTGTAGCTTCAGGCGGCCTGAGCTCAGCAAATATAAAGGGTGTTTTTTTATAGAGGTATAGAACTTTAAGTTGCCATTACTTTTCAAGATGGCGACCGATTTAACAGCTGTCAAGTGATTTATTCTCAGTTTGGTTTGGCAATTCATCATGAATAGACCCACAATCTTCAAGTAAGGCGTAGATTCGTCGAATGGGCCCAAAACGAGATTACCTTTGTTCCTGATTTTCATAAGCGAATTTTGTTTAGCGATGAAGCGCACTTCTGGTTGAATGGCTACGTCAACAAACAAAACTGTCGCATTTGGAGTGAAGGTAATCCTCAAGTGTATGTTGAAACACCGTTACATCCAGAAAAACTGACTGTTTGGTGCGCTTTATGGGCTGGTGGATCACTGGTCCGTACTTTTTCAAAAACGATGGTGGCCAGAACATTACAGTCAATGGTGATCGGTATTGAGCCACGATTACTAACTTTTTCCTTACTGAATTGAATAACCATGATGTCCAGGAGATGTGGTTTCAACAAGACGGCGCAACATGTCACACAGCTCGTGCCACAATAGATTTATTGAAATACACGTTTGGTGACCGCCTAATTTCACGTTTTGGACCTGTGAATTGGCCTCCAAGATCTTGTGATTTAACACCGCTAGACTACTTTCTGTGGGGCTATGTAAAGTCATTGGTCTATGCGGATAAGCCACAAACGCTTGACCATAAGAAGACAATATTCGCCGTGTTATTGCCGATATACGGCCGCCACAAATGTTGGAAAAAGTCATCGAAAATTGGACGTCCAAATTGGACTACATCCGCGCCAGCCGTGGCGGTCATATGCCAGAAATCATATTTAAAATGTAATGCCACAAGATTATCTTTCGGATAAATAAAATTCACGTCAATCGAATAATCCATCGTTGTTTTATTGCAACTTAAAGTTCTATACCTCTATAAAAAAACACCCTTTATATATATTGATTGAGTAGTATTTTATTTTAACCCTAAAAAATATGAAAAAATGTTTTAAAACAAATACTATTACTTAGATATTCTGACTATTTGGTTTCGGTATACAAAAAGTATTTTTTTATTTTATTTAAATTATGAAATAAAAAAATTTTAGTTTAGGCTTATGTTTTTACATTTGGTTCAGATTTTTCATCACTATTTTGTTAATTTAAAAATTTCTATCTTTTTTTTATTTATGAAAACATATCGAATATGTGACAAAATTTTTCTTGTAAACCTAAATCATCAGAGGTCTTACAATTTACAGTTACCATTTTTATATTACTATAGAATTTAATTTATTTTTAATTTCGCGACAGTTTTTAAACACGTTTCATAAAATAGGCATTAAGACTTTCTACCAGGAATTATTATAGTACGAAAATATAACTGGTTTATGGAATCGGATGACTAAAGCGAAAATGTGCTGTAATGTACACACCATATTTGTCAGTTGGTTAATACGCATTGCTAAGCTTTGCTAAGCGAGTAATGTTTGATTCAGTCTCAAACCACTCAACTATTTGTATAAAAATATTTGTAAATGAAGGAAATGCTGTTATCCAATTACTGAGTTTGGTCAAATAACTGACACACTCCTGTTACATATTACAAAATAAAGATTTTCCTCCTGCGTGTGGGAGAAGCAAAAAATACTGTGTGGCGTAAGCAATGAGTGCACGTACAAAAATCATAAAAAATTTGCTTCGTGTCCTTATAGAGTGTATTCTATATTCTCTATAACCACTCCGTTAGTAATCTAACGCATATTTTTATATACAGACATCAGCACATTCATCTGTACATGTTGTTGTTCATAAATGATATAACCACTGTGTGCGTGCTCTACTGAATTGGTGCCTTAAGTGAGTTTACCAATAAATTTAGCCGTTAGAAATGTGTATTGCGTGAGCTTTGAATTTTTGTTTAGCAAAAAATAGCGAAAATGTGAAAAAGTGTACAAAAACATTGAAATTCAGAGCTTTGTAGATGTTGGAAAAAATTTTCTTTTGGAAAAAAAGTAGGACAAACATTTAGCTAAAGCAAACTATGCAATTTTGATTCAAAATGTGTAAATTATTTAATATAACTTGCGTGTACATTTTGGACACAATTGTTTATATACACATATGTATATGAAAATTTGTTTAGACGAAGTTGCTCAGCAGCAGCCAAACTTAGTTTTTTATTTTAAAAGTACACATTTCTTTTAGATAATATCAACAGTTTTTGTTTTAGAATTTCAATTCATTATTGTCACATGTCTTACAAGCAGCAAATTATCTCTCTCTTGGAGCAAAGCCGGAGACCGAGAAACACTCCATAAAAGTAGAAATAGAAAATTAAATATCCATCTTTTTTGATTATTTTTCTATAAGGAGTAGAACGTTTTAATTTCTGAAAGCATATAATTTTGCAAATGATTGTGAGGGTGTTTTATTTATGTACAATAAATTTTCATATATTTAAAAGCTATTGGCATTATTTAAAAGCAAATTATAATAAATAATTAAACTTAGTAGCATACATAAGTAATTTGAGTTGGTGACAAACATACAATAAAAATCTAGTAATAAAAATCCATAAGCTGTTCAAAGGCAGATTAGCATAAATAGTAGGTCCACTTTTCTTGATGGAATAACATTAAGACGCATACCCCAAATTAGAGGTGGAGCTCGGATGAAAATCACTTTTGTGGTTTATTATATTATATAAATATATTCATATATTTACATTGATTTAAGACCAGTGTTATTAAGGCTAAGTTATTTCCAATTTTTAAAGGTTTCATTTAGTATTTTTTAGTCTTTTCTAATTAATATATATTTTGCTTGTTATTTTTTTTATATGTGGCACAACTCATCACAAAAATGTGTGAGTGAACAATAAATCACACTAGTTTTCTCACCTTTAGGGTAAGAATTTGTTTTTTTTTCATCTGTTATGTAGGACTACATAACCTATCTACTAAATCGGACCTCATGGTAGAAATGTATGCATGAACCTCCTCTTATTGTAACAACTTTTTTCCACCTCTATTAGGGGCAAATTTCCAATAAAAATGATAATAAAAATCTGACTAAAAGGATACGCCTGTCGTACATTACAATCAGTCAACCATTCTCTTTCAGACTATACTATATTTAAAAAAAAAACCCAAACATTAAAATCGGACTATGTAACGAAATACAACTCTCTTATAATATTTATATTGATCGGAAAATAGAATTAAATCGCGAATATATCCGCGCAATTATTTTTACAATTTTACAACTTTTGATGTGGATTAAGTCTGAAACAGTACATCGGTGATATTAATACAATTTTTGGCGATGAAACTCCAACGAGCAGTGTTTCTCGGTGGTATGGTGGAAAGCTCGTAGTTCACTCGACAGTCGTGAGATTCAGACAATTATAGTCATTAGTGGAACCACATACATTTATAATTTTAAATTTATTGCATGATATTTGATTGTAAAAAAAATGTTTCAGGTTTGATCCCACACATTTTTTTAATCACCTACCGCCAAGAACGGATCACTTACTCCACGACGATGCGAGCTCTCACACATCGAATGAAAGAACTATATTTTTGAGTACTCTAAATAGCGATATGATGAGTGATCCATAGTACGCGTAAAAAACAAACTGTGTTGTCAACATTTTTCGACACCTGAAGAGGCGGTTGAAGCGTTCAGACTTAATGTTTCGGAGATATCTAAATCAGAGTCTCAAAAGTGCTTCGGCAATTGGTTCCAACGAGAGCAAAAGGCAATAGATCTAAATGGAGAATATTTTTAAACAATAATTATGGTTAATATTTGCTTTTGTTCTCTAATATCGAAATATAAAAGAAAATCCCCGTAAATATATATCAAAATTGGAAAACTCTGTAAAAAGTTATGTATGGTCATACATGAAAAAATTAAACAAGACAAATTGTAAACATTCTTTTTCGTCGGTAAAAAATATCTTGAACTGAATATCTTTTTAAAACACTTTAATTTGAATTATCACTTCGTGTCTGATTTTAGGTAGTATTTATAATTATACCGTTTTTCAGGAATTCTTAAAAAAATTGTGAAGTAGTCTTAAGTACACATTGAAATTTTTTTTTAATTTTAATGCGAAAATATAATTACTTAAATGCAATGAAAGTAATACTTTCTACCACAAAAGTTTTTTTTTAGAAACAATGATAATTTTTTTTTCTAAGATGCCTTAAAAATCTTAATAATAACTTAAGAAAGGCTTAAACGGGGCAAACTTATTTTTTTGCTAGACATACTTTTGTTGCGTATGTGTACTTCGAAAATAAACATCAATGAGCATAATAAAATTCAAAAGTTTTCCAAAGTTAGCTAGAACAGTACAACTGTTTATTCCTAAGTGAAGTTTTAGGAGTTTGTATTCAGCCATCTGAATTCGGCAAGGTAGCTAAAATAAACAGACTAAAAAATCTTATGTATTTTCAAGAGGTTAAGCTTTTATGCTCTAGTAAATGCTTTAATGTATAAAACTTTTCCGAAACTACCCAAAAAGACAAGCAAGTACATATTTAAGTAAATAAAAAAAGTGTTTAAGAGTACATATGATTAAGGTATATTATTGAATGAAACAAGTAGTTTATGGCACAACATATTAACAACTATTATATACTTTTGCAAGCCTCTTAAATCCAATATTTTATGAAATTAAACTAATCACCATATACTAATACTATTCATCTTATTGTTCATTATCGACGCTACTGAAACTTTTATTTTTCTATCTAAAACTGCTTCCTTTATATAACAGAATACCATGAATGAACATACATATACATAAACAAATATGTATGAATTTATGTCTAAAAGCGTACACCAAAGGCATCAGTACAATGTACAAATTAGAGTCTATTAAAATTTCAGTATTAAATTTTAAATATTAAAAACAATTTTAAGCCAAAAGTTAATACTTCATGCATTAAACTGCTCAAAATCTTCTCACTCGTAAAATTATGGTCAACCAAAGAAATATGGTAAATATCTTATCTGAGCAATTCACTCGTTCATTGAATAAGTAAATATTTGTTTGTTGATGCCTGAATTGTGTTTAACCGATTATAAACTAACAGGAAATAGAAATGTATGTAAATATTTAGCTTATAAATGGTTAGTTGTGAAAATGAAACTATATATATTTGGTCTATAACAGGTCAATTGAAAATTCTCGGCCTACCATAGTGAAGCTTATTACTTTGACAAAATTCATTTTTTTTAATTCACGATTTGTCCTTTGCTTCAAAATAGGCCTCAGTTTCGGCAATCGCGTCTTCATTCGACAACAATTTCTTCCCAGCGAGCATCATTTGGGATCTAAGAAAAGTAAATAGTCGCTGTGGGCCAGATCTAGAGAATACGGTGAATACCGAAGTAATTCGAAGCTAAATTCTAAGACTTTTGCCATCGATTTCACTGACTGGTGACACGATGCATTGTTTTGGTGAAACAACACATTCTTTTTCTTCAAAAGCGGTCATTTTTTGGCTATTTAGAGCTCCAAACAGTCCAAAAATGCTGTTAATAACTCTTCCTTTTTGAAGGTAGTCAATGAAAATTATTTCATGTTCAACCCAAAATACAGACGCCGTAACTTTGGCAGTCGACTTTCGCGTTTTTCACGTTCTGGAACGGGCTCATCCTGCAGTCCACTCGAATGACTGTAGATTGGATTGCGGAGTGAAACAATGGAGCCGCGTTTCATCAATTGTCATAAATCGATGCAAAAAGTCGGTTTTATTACACATGAACATCTCCAAAAACTGCTCGAATCATCAACTCAACGTTGTCTTTGGTCAAAAGTGAGCTCGCGCGGCACGCATTTTGACTTTCTCATACCCAAATTACTTGAACAATATTTACATGTTCAGTTGGTATCTTTAGAGTATCTGTTATTTTATTCAATGCAATTTAGGGTCATTCAGAATCTTTTTGTGGATTTTTTTTGATGTTTTCGTCGGTAACAAACTTTCTTGGGCATCTACTGGGTTCACGGTCTTCGGTGCTCATTTCACCACGTCTAAGTTTAGCATACCAATCCTTGATGGTTGATTTTCCTGAGGCGGCATCCGCAAACTTGTCATCTAGCCAAGTTTTTGCTACAACTGCATTTTTCTCTTCAATATTTCATAAACACGCGAAATTACTTTTATCATTATTTTTTCCACAATAACAAAAGTTGCTTCCTTCAATTCACAAACTAATGATCCGACAGCTTTGAAATTTATACACGCGTAATTGGAGGAATAGGGATAATTAAGAATCATTAAATGATTTATTTTAGCAGCGCCATTTATATGTCAGGTCGGGGACTTTCAAATTGACCTGTTATGTACTTTTGCCCACATAACTAACTTTATAAATTTTATTTATTACATTGTGAGGTTGTGCTAAAGTGTACGAGAAAAGCTTAAATATGACCTTTAGTGTATATACAAACAAATATAAAAAAAGTCATTTAAATATTTAAATTTTATGTAAATTTATTTTTATTTTACACGCTCGAATACTTCTTGTTTAAACAGTTTACATACATACCTATGTATTTATTGATAACGATATTTAGGTGAAAGCAAATATTTTGTAACCCAGTAAAATTTTAGATTTGCGGTAAATATTATTTCATTTTCATATAAAATATTTGAAATAAAGAAAATATTAAATTTTATTTAAAAATTTCACATGTATACAAGCAGGGAGAGTACGAAAAATTGTACAATATTTTTTCACCAATTAAAATTATTATAAAAAATTAAAATAAATATAAAAATAATTTCATTAGAACATTTACAACTAATATCAAGCTATTCAGATGGGGCGACGAAGAACTGACAATGTGCATACATCAGCTTCTTTGCAGAATATGGTCGGCCGAAAGCATGCCTGACGAATGGATCCTATGTGTGCTCTGCCCAATTCACCCCATTTTTTTCGACAATTATGTCAAATAAAGTCTTATTTAGCGTAGTAAAAATTAAATACCGCCGTCGTACGAACTGATTATGACTTTATAAGTTCTGTTTTAGACCGGGGATATCTAGAATTCACAAGATATTCACTACACGTCAAATCTTGAAAAAGAACCGTGAAAAGAGGATCAGCACAGATAACCTCTTCTTCAGTTATAAAGCAGTATTCAACATCACCAAATGAACTGCCCTACGCCATTATATCTGAATTTGATATCTGCGAAAAACTTATACGGCTATGTATGCTGCCGTATAAAAGAAGCTTCGACAGAATCGGAAAAAACCTAATCGAGCCGTTATAGATCAGGGGTTTCAGACAAGATGACCCTTTATCATATGAATTTTTTATTCAACTGCTAGAGAAGCTAACATGTGCCGCGGTAGGTACAATCTTTTATAATTAAAGAGTCATCGTATCCGCGACTCGGCTCCCATAACGCTGTTGACCCAAAACTGTTAACTCTGAAGTTGTAGATAGTTTCGTCTATCTTAGTTTCAGCACTAACACCAACAACAGTGGCAGCTTAAAAGTCCAATGCAGAATTACTTTTGCTAACAGATACTACTTTAGACTGAGTAGGCTATTGAAAAGTAGAGTCATCTCCCGACAAACAAAGACCACAGACCTCTGAGAGTTTCTGGCAAGTCGAAATCTGAGTGTAAAATCCCCGGATTGTCGAAAACATCGCTTAAAACTGGACACGACAATGTGTTGTCAATCTCCATCCATCTCTCCTGTGTGGTGTTTGGTGAGGACGAGTTCTCGTCAGCTGTGTCTAGCTAGATTACAAAAATGTCTTGAGATACTTTTTATTTTCTTGTGCCGTTTTCTGGTGTCTGGTGGTAATACTCTTTATCTTCTCCTGATTGGAGACGAGGAGGGTGCCTTCGTCGAATTCCGTGAACAGTCTGGGACTCTCTACTCCCACCCCTCATCATTCAGTTATCAGCAGAAGCGTACTTCGACACCTTGGCTTGTGTTAGTGCGGGTATCCCCATACTTTCCACATTTGGAAATATGCCTAAAAGCCAAGGTTTATCCACCCATATCTCCGTTGTTGGAATTATAAGGTTTCCCTCTTAGCTTGCAAAAGCTAATTTGAATTTAACATAATTTGTGATGAAATTAGAGTTCTTATTGCAATTCTAATAATCACTAGATATTTGACGCCAGATTACATGAGAATAGTAGTAAAAAGTAATACTTATAATAACCCTTCATTAGTATCATATAGCATATAGGAAAATCTATTTTTAAAAATTCAACAATTTATTCATTTTTCCTACAGTGAAATGTAGATAGATACAAGTTCTCGTCAGCAGCTATATACTTGGAAAATTGTGAATCTGTTCAGGCTACAAGATGCAGTCTGATCTGGGACTGGGGTCTACTGTTATTTTAGAGTTTCAAATTTGGGGATACTGGAACAGATCGTCTAGAGAATTGCAATTTGCCACTCTCAAATGACATAAAAAAATTAGCCAAGTAGTAAACTATATCACAAATCTTCAAAGTAAATTATTGCAGCTAAGTGGCAGCACGATAACATAGGGATTTAATCCTATCAGAAAAGTAGATCGAATTGGATTATGGATAAAAAACGTACAAAAATTCAAGTTAATTGCTCAGCTGTTATCAAAAAGAATAATAGGTATATGAAAGGGGCTGACCATTTTGACGAAAGCGTTCATTGAATGAGAATAGCCAATTGTGCCAAAAAGTGGTGGTCTCATTGTTTGCTTTTGGCTTAAATACAGCTTGCTAAAATACATGACAGTCACAAAACCACTGAATCTACTGCGACCACCGGCGAATTGTGTTATATACGTGCGACGTTTCAGTGAAGATGAGAGTGCCTACCAACGTATGGAAGGCTGGAAATACGGACGATCGCCAGTAAACTGTTCTCAACGGCCTTGTGACTTTTTTGTTCATAAAACTGAAGAGGCATATGAACGATAAAGACTGTATCGAAGGAGGAACTGAACAAGATTGCAAAAATTAATGACAAATATTTATGTTATATTTCAATTTTTTTTTTCAAGAAATACAAAAGTTGTGTTACTATTTGATACCTCGTATATTTCATATAAAGATAGAAAGATAAAATCTTCCACAATCTTCATACCATTATTTCTTAGTAAGAAATTTTCTCCACTGAAGTGCTTTACTTTATAGGATGTGTGCAATATGCATCGATTATGCTGTTTTGTTCTTAGCTTCTCCTGTACAATCCATCGCTGCAGAGCTTGCTTTTTGTTCGGCATAAGGAAGTAAACAAATTATATGTATATGATGTACAATATGCTCGTTTGAATGGCTTAGGTTATGCAATGATACTTTCATGTCTTTGTTTACGTAAATAGAACTCGAACAGTTAATATGTAAAACTCTCTTTACTCAGTTTGAACAATGTAACTACAATAAAAACAAAAATATTAGCAAAAAACAGCTTTGTAAATTATAATCTTAAAATAATAATGCTTACTACCATGAAAAGGGTGTTTTTTTAGACCTGTGGCTTTCAATGGGGCAACACTTTTCTCGGAGTTGCCCTTTTTCTTACTTTGACTTATACTCGCTATTTCATAATGAGCAGACTGACCTATATTCAGTACCCTCAGCTCACATACGTCCGCAATTGCTGAAAAATGTGGTGGAAAACTGGGCCTCACTAGTATTTATTGAAGCCAGCCGTGGCGTTCACATGCTATAAAAAATAATGACAAATCCTTGTCTTTATAATAAAGCAAAATTCTTGGCCATAACATTAAATTAAAAGCATTTTATTTCATCTTAAAACCACATGTGCTAAAATACAACCTTCTCAAGCACCGGATCACCTTTTAAATTAAATATTATATTGCGAGAACGCAGTTATACTTGTTTAGGAAAGAGTGGAAAATTTTTGGTTTAGACCTGGCATACCAAAGAAAACTGTAATAGCTATATTGCTATTTTTATAGTGTTTTATTAAAAAGGTTCGTTTGTGCTATTTTCAAGGCTGTGTAATTCATTTTCGATGAATATTTTATTGTAATACATATAAAGGGTTTTTCAATAGGGATAAAATGATTTCTAAGTGTCGTATTATTTCATGATCTGTCTTTTTTCCCTGTATACAATAATGTTTACAATTTCATTATGGCAAGATATACGCTGTCGTGAATTTGCTGATTTTGCCTTAGAACAACTTGAAAACGATAACGATTTTTTTAAGAAAATCATCTTCTTCGATGATACCCTTTTTCATCTGAGTGGTGCGGTAAGTGAACAAAACTGTCGATTCTGGTGCGAAGAAAATCCACAAGTTATTCATGAAAAACCAATATATTCACCTAAATTTACAGTTTCGTGTGGTTTTTGGTCCGGTGGAATCATCGGTCCGTCCTTCTTTCGAAATGAAGCTGGTAGCACCGTTGCTGTCAATGGAGAGTGGTATAGATCGATGATAACCAATTTTTTATGCCCACAATTGGAACACTTTGATCTTAACAACATCTGATTCCAGGTTTTCAAGGTTTGGAGATTCGATTGCTTCAAGAAATTGTGACATTGAATGGCCTCAATAAGACTACTTCTTGTTGAGTTATTCGAAGTCATTTGTCTCTAGTAATAAACCAAACTCTCTTCAAGCTTTAAAATTCAATATTAAACGTTCCATTTATGACATACGACTTGATCGTGGAGATCATTTGAATGATGTTATATTCAGAACTTAATTATATCGATTGTACTTCACATTAAATAAATAAACCATTTGAATTTCCTTAACAATTAGTGTGTTTTTTTTTAAGAAATCATATCACTCTTATTAAAATCTAGTTTGTTTCTTTTCTATCAAATTTCCTTGGTTAAAGCTACTTGGTGAAAATGTTCTCCTCGTTCATAGAATTCGGTTGAAACCAAATCATATGGTGATAGAAGCAGTTAATTTTGTATCTCATATTCCTACCGAGTTCCTCAAACGCTTTCAAGAGATCTTAAACTCTGCCTTTAATACCTCTTTCTCAATGTTTACTATATTATTGATTATGTATTTTATTGCAATACATGCAATTAATTGATGTTAATCTTAAGTGCTATCAAACCTACTATATTTCATTAATCTTCTTCTATTTTTGTTTTGTTTGTAAAATACATAATACTTTATTTTATATTGCTAGTGCTAAGTCGTGAAAATGTTGACTGCATAGTATTAATATGTGGTCCATATATAGGAAGTGTTTGGACAAAAACCTGTAAATTTGCTCAATTTGATATGGAATGGAGCATTAACAATTAGTAGGTACAAGAGGCTTGTATATAACATTAGCTGATCCAATAATTAATTAATCTCTATTTTCCCAGTCACGCTTTTGATATTGGTTTCCTTTGGAACGTATGTTCCATAAATATTTATTAATTATACCTTTCATGTACATGAAATTAACTTTGGTCCGAAGTATGTTTGTACCAGAAGGAGTAGAGATATAGCAAATCATATCAGAATCAGGAGCTGAGTTGACTTAGCCTTGTCCGTCTGTCCGTCTGTCCTTCCCTCCGTCTGTCCTTCTCTCCGTTTGTCTCTCTGTCTGTTTGAACGCATGCTTGTCCCTCAATTTTAGAGATATTTTAAATAAACTTGATCTAAGCAATCATTTGCCGGAACCTGCCGGATCGGACTACTACAGCATATTTACGACCGATTTTTGAGATTTAAAATTTTTGGTCAAAAATTCTTCAAAAAAAAAAATACCTATATACGTGAAATTTGGTATACTATACACACAAAATGAAATGCAAATTCACTCAGAAATCATCGAAATCGGACGAATATAACATATAGATCTCATACTCCAATATTTTTAGATTTGAGGTTTTAGTCAAAACCCATCCAAAAAAGGAATTTCGGAGCATTAAATTTGGTATAATCCACACATATTACAAATTGCATAATGGTAGTGAAAATCATCGATTTTAGGTGAAAATTCCGTTAAATAAGCATTCAAGTGCTTGAAATTTGGTATTCTAGTTTATATTTACACTAATAATTATCAAATATAATCAAATTTATCGAATTTTGTAATTTTCAATAATGTTCATAAAAGGTATAACAACTTCAGCATGGTCGAAGACAGTCGTTCTTTCTTGTTTTTAATTTAGTTTATGTCACTATTACTATTCGCAAAATTCCAACTCCAAATGGCAGTTGCGTCACAGGTAGGCAGTTTTTTTTAACTATTCAATGAAACACTATAAAAAAAAAAAATTATATGAAAGTGCCAAATATCGTAAGTTTAAAAAAAAGCATGGTAAACCCAAAAAACTGTAAGATACCATACATTTTCAGAAAGATTTTATTATTTTATAGAATTTTAAAACAGTTCTCCAATATACAGGGTGCTTAAATTTTCAACTCACTTGTATGAGAGGTGTGAACCTTCATTTGTATTCGTTTTCATCAAATGGGTAAAATTATATTGCACTTAGAAATTTTTAATTTTGTACCCTTTTCTATCCTGAATATATGAATAATAGGAAATAATCCGAAGTAATATATAGCAAAAAATAATGCTTTCCCCTTTATTATTATTAGTATTTGTGAGCTAGCACCCTGCAAATAAGGCGAGTACTCCATGCACGCGTGAAATATATAATCCACGCGGACAATAGAGTAATCCAAAACCTGCCACAATCCATACAAAAAATATGGTCCAATTAACATTGTGATGTCCTAGGGCTGGACCATGTAATCCATCTCTGCATAACACCCGAGTAATCCATGGAGTACCTACAGGAAAGTAGTTTGAAACTACTCCATAAAATTAATCCATCGAGTACTTACAGGGGATTATATTTTGGAGTATATGCGAAAAATCATATTCGAACATACTCTTTAGTTTCGAATAGCATTTTCTATGTTGAAAGTTAGTAAAATATAATATTTTTTATATAAATTTATATTAATATTAATAGACTGCTGTTAATAAATATATAATATATATTAGTTTGCGTATTTGCTATACATATTTTCATTCAAATAATAATGAATTATGCACTCCTTTTGCGTACCAACACACAGCTCAACAACGAAACGAAACTGACTTTCACTGACTGAGTTTCATTTCCACACATTTTCTGTATACGAGTGTAGAACTTATTGCGCAATTGTAACTTCGTGTAGTGCTTGCGATCGGTATAACACGAAGAATGGTGACACACAAAGTTAGTGTAAACACATAAGTTGGTCCAAAATTTGACACAGTGGAGTATATTTATAGGTACTCCAATGGACCATATGGTCCATAAATATTTGCAGGGCAGTGCTGTCACTTCAATGAATAATCAAAATTTATGCAGAATGTACACAATGCAGAATGTGTTGTAAGAGAAATAAACAGGTACATTGATGTCCAAAACTGTTCTCAAATGCTCCTTGTTAGCGTGATATACACATATCTAAGTGACGAAAATGCTTTTGATTAAATGGTGGTAGGGTGGTTAGACCTTTTCATTGAAAACTAAGTACCAAGTATTCTTCAAAAGCTGACGTAACTAGTTATTTAGATATTTTTGTGCAAAAAGTACATGTAATATAAAATGAGAGATATTATATCACCATTTGAGTATATTAATAAGTTCAATTATTATTTTGAAGAAAAAACTATTTTCTTTATTTATATAAATAAATTTCATTTTTATCTTTATTTTTCTCGGAACTCTTTTCTAATATTATTTGCAAAATCATTTTGCATTTTGCCTTACTTGCCTCAGTATTAAGTGCAAATTTGCTTATAGAGAAGAAATATTATGCATTTATAAATTTTATCTGCCTGTCGCTTCGCAACAATAGAATGTTATTAGGTCACACACATATGAATGAACATATAAATAATTTTTTATGAATTACTGATTATCCTAAGAACAGCAATACCTTTTTTTCACACACAAGATTACTCACTCATTACTGGATTACAGTAAGACACAATGAAACCGATAATTTTGCTCACTTTTATGGAGGCTATATCTTATAAAGGGTGTTTTTTATAGAGGTATAGAACTTCAAGTTGGCATTACTTTTCAAGATGGCGACCGATTTAACAGCTGTCAAGTGATTTGTTCTTAGTTTAGTTTGGCAATTCATCATGAATAGACTCACGCCTGAACAACGCTTGCAAATAGTGCAATTTTATTTCGAAAATAATGGTTCTGTGCGGAAAACGTATCGCGCACCACGTCCATTTTATTTTATTTAGCGATGAAGCGCACTTCTGGTTGAATGGCTACGTCAACAAACAAAACTGGCGCATTTGGAGTGAAGGTGATCCTCAAGTGTATGTTGAAACACCGTTACATCCAGAAAAACTGATTGTTTGGTGCGCTTTATGGGCTGGTGGAATCATTGGTCCGTATCATTGGACGTAGTGCGCGATACGTTTTCCGCACAGAACCATTATTTTCGAAATAAAATTGCACTATTTGCAAGCGTTGTTCAGGCGTGAGTCTATTCATGATGAATTGCCAAACTAAACTAAGAATAAATCACTTGACAGCTGTTAAATCGGTCGCCATCTTGAAAAGTAATGCCAACTTAAAGTTGTATACCTCTATAAAAAACACCCTATAGTAATCCGATTTGTATGATTTTCAGAAGGAATGTGTATTTCATTATGTATGTATAGTACACCAATTTTTTTTGCTTGTTGGTACTTTTTTGACGAATTTATAGCCCAAAGTTTCAGATATGAAAAATCGGTCTTATATACGCTATAGTGATATAGTGGTTGAAATATCTCAAAAACTGAGGTACTAGTTTGCATTCAAACAGATAGGTTTCTCCAAGATGTAGCACTTGTTAAATATCTGGACGATTGTAGATTTTCGCGGTCAAAAACCACACTGATAAAGTCAGTAAATAGTTCGTTGATGGTGGGCTTTACCTTTGCATACAATATGCTCGATCGAACCTTAGTTGCGCTATTGCGGAGGCTTATAGCGCTATAATAGACAATGACTTTGAGGTCCCTCTTTTCATGTATTGTTCTGATCACACCGAGGTTACAATTGTAGAACTTGCCATGCAAAAAAGCTAGTTACCAAAGCCATTGGCTTCCGCTGCTTTTTTGTTTATCAGGCGAGCGATTGCTACTTGAAATTTTTTATAATCAAGCAGTGGAACATCTGTTCAATCACTATTGATTGGAGAATCGCGTTCGCCATCTCTTGATGTTGCATTTTCACTGACATTTCAAAAGACCTCATAAATTCAGATTACTCTAGGAACCAAAAGCTAGATCACTTCTTTGTATACTACAAGATTACGTTGCGGTCGTTAAACCATCTGTAAGTCGCCGCATATTTTCTGTTGTTGCGAATAATACGCTCAGTAGGCCAATTATGTTAACCATAAGTCGGCTAGCTCCTCATGCTCTTCATACTAATGCATTTCGGTCTCTTTCATTTCTTGTCTGATAATACGTCTCACTTTCTCAGTTCTCGGTATCCCTGCACGAGTATTCGACTGTAACATTGCGAGGTAGGCTTTCTGCTTACTCTCCACTATGTCACGACAATTCTCATTGTAGCAGCTGCTCTTCTCACCTTTCTAACAACGAATAGTTTTGCTTGCAGCTGGCCATAGGGAGCATGAAATGCCCCTCTACAAGTTGGTTACCTCACCTTGCGCAAGCGTTGCTTGCGTTTTCAGGGTGTGTGACGCGTACACAAAAATAATAATTGAATATACAGTGGTGGACAAAAGTCTACAAACACCGCCTGTATTCGTGGTGTAGAAAGTACTATCACTTAACTGAAAAATATAGGTATACAGTTTTATTTGAAAACCTTTCCTAATCACATGTATTAAAACAAATCCATTCTCTAACATAAAATATATACACCTCAGGTTTACTAATAGTTATGTCGATATGCTGCGTTGTTATGGCGTTTAGGTACCTTTTTTTATTACTTTATGATGATTATAAAGTTACTGCTCCAAAATTAGTCGAAAACTTCGCAAACTCATCAAGAAAGTGTGTCCATTTAAGAACAATTCGAAAAGCCGTGAACTTCCACAGTACAGGCTTCCACAGTATAATGCCAATTAAGAAGCTTCTCATTTCTGAAAAAAAAATCGTAAACTTCGATTGGAGTTCGCTTAAGCACATTTAGACAAGGCAATGGATTTTCAGCAAAAATCTTGTTTACAAACAAATCGAAGTTCAAAATATTCGGCGGCGATGGAAGAGCAAATATTTTAAGAAAAAGAAACACTGTACTTAACTCCAAAAATATAGTACCAACAGTGAAGTGGTGGCTGCAACATATTGGTTTGGTTGGAAAGATTGTTTTTATTGAGGGTAATATGGATCGGTTCAAATATAAGAAATTGTTGGAAGCTAATCTGAAGCCTTCGGTGGGCAGTTTAATGCTTGGCGCAAGCTGGATCTTTCAAAAGGCTAACGATCCAAAGCACACGGCCCATATTATTAAGAAATGATTACTTTATCATGCTCCAAGGAAACTACACTCTCCACCTCAAAGCCCAGATTTGAATGTTATTGAAGATATCTGTGAGATTTTAGAGCGAATGTAGACTTTTGTCCGCCACTGTATGTATAAATACATAAATATATGTATATATATAAATATATATATACTACCTGTATTATTTGGATATGAAAATAATCATTATAATTCAGACATTTATATAAATAATATTTTAATTAATTATTTGCTTACAAAATTTTAATGTATTAAGGTGAGACTAATACAATCTTCACTGTTGAATAGTTTATGCAAATGTAAGAGTATGTGTGAATTTTGCATAAAACTTTTGTTTATATTTTCTGCATTTGTGGTTTACTCAAGTTATCACAATTGCCATTTAGTATATTTGGGTTGTCCTCAAGACTCTTGTGTCGAAAGTCAAGTTGAATTTGTTATTGGCTGACCAGCTTTTGAATATTTTTCAATATTTTAATTATTAAGTAGGTGTTGGTAATTATGATTGAAGTTTTTGATCTGCAATTAATAAAATACATTCGTATGTAATTAATAAATGTGTATATTTACATATATTTGAGATAGAATTATAATATTAATTGAAAATTTATGAACACAAGTATTTGGAAATTCAAAAGGATAAATGATTGCAATTCAAAGAAAAATAACAATGAAAGATTTCTTGATAAATGTACTTAAAACGAAATATGTAATTAAATAAATACAATCATAAGATTTGTTATTATATTACATATTAATATTAAATAAAGTATGATTAAATAAATTGTGAAAGCTAAATTGCGATTACTTCAAAATTAATTTGAAAATATTTAAATGTATCACAATAAACATAACTGCCATTTTTAATATTTTCTACCCTCAACGGTTAAATAAGCTGGTCAAAAATGTTGAAAAAGGCAAATAGAAATTACGTATGAGCCTGCCGTCTGTACTTAATTTTTTCTAACAATAAATATGGCGTCGCCTTTGAATATTTCTCCGCAAATTCGCTAAAAAAAATTACAGAAATTCTGAGCACTTTATCGTCGATATATAAATGAAGAAGTATAAAAGAAAAACAACAATAATTTAACTCGGCTCACACATAGCCCATTGTAGTGCTGCGACTATCCCAAGTTCGGATCCCATTTGAACGTGGGTGTCTGAAAAATACTCTGCTGAGGAAACGTTTTGATTTCTGAAGTAATTTTATCTACCGCTCACATTAGTGTTTTTTTTCACTTACTCAAAACTACCAAAAAGGAACGACTGTATTCGGCCAAGTCGAAGTCTTTATACCTTTCATGAATAAATCAAATTAATTGCAAGTTAAAAAATTCCAAATTTAATTTTGATAATTTTCAGTGTCAATGTCAACTTGATTTTACGTCTGTAGAATATTACATTTCAGGCTTCTAGACGCTTCTTTAGAAGATTTTTTTTAACCAAATCCTCATATATGGAGTTATTATATAGTATTCCGATTTTGATGATTTTCATTGGCAATATGCAATTAATAATATGTGTACTTTTTGACTGAGTTTTGACCAAAACCTCACCTGTGAATACAACGTCATACAAGGTTCATAGGTACTTTTTTGACGGCTTTATTCATAAAGCGCATTAAAACCTTGTTTTCCTACGTCAATAAAGTGGTGATTTTAAATATTCTTATAAACTTTAATTAATACATAATTCTTATATAATTCTTGGTACATTCAAAGCTGGAGTATTCTTCATTTGATGTAAATTTTATTCTAACCATTCCTCTAGACTTGAAAGTGTCTCTTGTAAATCTAAACTCACTTGTTTTTCGACTATCTTTTCAATCTTTTTGTTTGCCTTCATCAATGGTTTAATGAATTGCCTAGAACTTTTCGGCAAATCTATTTTAATGTTCCTCTAGAATATTGCGCTATCATTATCCGCTAAAATACATGTAATTAAATCTGCTTATTACAATTCTCATCCAGTTTCTTGAGTATTTTCAAAATTTAATAGAATGTCAAGAGCCTTGTTCTTGATTTTGCATTCCCAAAAACTCGTTTTGGCTCTATATCCGAATCACCATATTCTTAATTCTTTAATATTTAAGAATTTAATATGTGTTAGCCAATAGCTTGTACATCCAGTCTGTAAGGTTATTAAATCATTGACTCATTAAATGAAATGAAATTAAATCTTTATTTTTACATTCTTCATGTTCAAATCGGTTATCGGGGTTGCATGATAGATCGTCCGATTTGAATAATTTTCGGTACCAGTGTTAATTCTTCATATGTGTACAGATGAACGTATTTCTCCTTTTTAGATGCTTTAATGGAGTATTTATGACCCAGAACCACATATCTGAATAAATCGGTTAAAAATTAGTTATATGAAATAGTCGGCTGTTCTAGATGGTTGCTACAAATGATCAATACTAAGTTTCGTTTCGGCGACACAATTTGTCCTAACCTAAATTTTTGAAAAAATACATATTCCGACTTTAATTAATCTAGGTGCCTATTCAGAGCTATTATTATTTCCCTCCAGGAAGCTAAAAAATTTATTTACTGGCTATTAAAAGTTCATTCTAATTAAACGAGTTCAATATAATAAGTAATAAATAACACCCCTTCCCCGGCATAATTAATGACCTGTTTCTTGTGAATTGCAAGCAACGTTTTTCGTCTAGAGATTTGACTATTTTGTTGCGACACTACAGTCGTATGTGGAGTAAAGGAGTGAATGCTGTGAAATGTAACTCTCAGTAAATTCAGTTTATTTTCTATCTCCTTCATTGGCTACCTTCTCCGGTTTTAGTAGCATGACCACTGTACAAGCTATTGTTGTAATCATTTTTCTTTTTGAATACAGAATTTTCTTATGAGACCCTCAAATGGTGTTGAATGTCTGAGAAATTGGGATTACGTAAAAAGTTAAAATAATAGACTATTTTCACTATTAAATTTCTTTAACCAGCCAATATATTATATACGGATATTGTATGCAAAATTATAACTAAATTGCGACTCATAAAATGTAAAAAAAATAACAGAGAAAAGTCGTCCATATTTGCAATGAAAGAGCAAGTAAAAAGATAATCAATATAACGTACATATACAAAAAAAAAAAAAAAAAAATGTACTGCAAACAGAATCTATAAGTTCGATTTAGACGATTTTCAAGCATATTATTCCCCTAGAATGTGCAAGTGTGTTTGTATATTCAAGAGGTACTATAAAAACTCATTCACTCAAAAGTGGTGATGCAGCATGGTTGCCCATCTGCCTTAGAGACAAAGAGAGTAGACTTCTGTCTATCACAGCTCACCTCATCCAAGTGGAAGAATCAGTTTTCTGCAAATGCATATCTATACACACTAGCACAAGCAACAAATATAAAATGATTTTTAATATTTATTTATATTATATGCACATAGACCGTAAATTCTGCGTTCACCTAACACATTTTTTTAAGTAAAGTAAAAACACAACTGAAATATTTAATTCAGTTAAAAAATTTTACATAAATTTATTCATTATAATTTTATGTTTAAATGCAAAAGAAAAAATTTATACTTCCATTTTCATTTTAGTTAGAAGGGGATGTAAGTGTACCAACAAGTAAACATAGGCACCATAAAGTCTGCGTTCAGGTTTATAATTATCTACAAAAGCATTAAAAATTATAAAGACTATTTAAATTTAATATTCTGTTGGATAACAACGTTGTTTTAATACCTCACTTAATCGGTTTGGCATTAAATTTACTAACTTATCTGTTTCCTCAGCTGTAATTCGGGACCATTCTGCCAGCATAACTCTTCGCAAATTCTCTTTACTTGTTATTATATGCTGACGAATTATTTTTTCTAATATATCCTAAAGGTGCTCTATTGGATTGTGATCGGGTGACTGAGGAGGCGTTTTAAGCTGTCTAGGGGCATTGTACAAGGGCCATATTCTGACTATTTGAGCAATATGCTTCGGATGTTATCCTGTTGAAACCAAAACGTCTGATATAAGTCTAGATTCTGCACTTTGTTTCAAGTTCTTTTTTAAAATGTTTAAATATCCAAGCTGACCCACACCATTAGCCGCCGCATGGGGATGCATACCATAATTACACCACTACCATGTTTCACTCTACCAACAAGATTTTGTTTTTCAAGGGCAGTTCCTGATTTACGCCACACAATTTGACGGCCTTTAATTCCGAATATGCAAAATTTGCTCTCATCCGAAAAAATAACTTTTTTCCAGAATTCCAGAGACTTATTTATATAATTATGAGCAAATTCAATGCGCTTTCGTCTGTTGACAAGTGAGATATAAGATCATTTTCTAGCGACTCTACCATGATATCCAGCTTTGCGTAAAATTTTTCTAGCAGTTTCTGCACAAATTGTTTTTTTAAACATTTTATTTACTTTTTCAATTATACTTGTTGACGTAATTCGCTGGTTAACTTTCACCAGATTTGTTATTTTGCGTTCTTCCCGTACTGATAATATTTTTGGACGGCCAGACCGGGGTTCGACGTTAAAATACCGGTTTTCTTGAAATTATTTTGCTACGCGGACGGAGGAATACGTTGTTCGAATAGTTTGTCCCATTTCCCGGAAACTTTCGCCATTTTTCCACAGTTTAATAATTAATTTTCTTCCTGAAAACTTTTTTTTCCCTTTGGTTTCTTTTTTTTTTTTTAACTAATTTGAAACACGTCACAGACTCTTTAAATGATTAACTAGAATAAAAGGCATTAGAAAATATGCAGAAAGAAGGAACATTTTCATAAAAAGAATACCGTTACTCAAATAAAGCAAACTGAACGCAGACATTGTGGTGCCTATGTTTACTTATTGCTGCACTTAGATACCGTTATCTCGAAAATGAAAATATAAATATAGGTTTTTGTTTATGCATTATGAAATGAGAAATATAATGAATAAATCCATTTAAAAAATTTGAACAGAATTAACTAATTCAATTGTGTTTGTAGTTTACTTTAAAAATGTGTTGGGTGAAATCAGACTTATGGTCCATGTATTTTTAGTTTCTTTATTTGACACTCTACTCTTTCACTGAATTATGATTTCCAACTTTTTCAAACGTATATATGACTATTCAAGTCGTTTTGAAAACTCCAAAAAAAAAAAAAAAAAATAATTGAAAATGTTACCAAAAATGTTGTGTAACAGAAATGTATTCGTAAACTGTGCTTACACATACATATTACTATGTTGGCAGCTGTTTTTTTTTTTTAATTTATCTGGTAATAAAATTTTGAACCATCGCTTCAATATTTTCGATAGATAGAGTATTGATCGATATAGTATGTATACGTATATGCCAAATGCCGCGAACTTATATTAAAAAAGAGAAATAAAGTTGAAGCAGTTGAACCGGAAGTAGCAAAAATACTACTGAAGCAATATTGTGCAAAGTGTCACATGCAATATGCAAATATAACGATTATCCTTAACCGTGAACTTCGAATATTTTATTACTTTATTTTTGCTTTTCAGCTTCACAGTTTTCTCTATTGAGTCTTTTTGCCCTTGAGCAGTATGTATGTACGTAATGCATTCGTAATGCTTTGCCGCTTAGTCATGGCTTTTTAAATATTACTGCCCTTCCTGAGTTACAAGCGAGCATTGAAGCATTTCGAGGATTAGTCGCGCATGAATACCAGTCGGCAGCTATTGGCAATCAGCAACCATCCCTTTCGACTATGGTATAGTAAACTATCCTGCTTGTTATTGTGCTGATAACATATTGTTTTTTTTTCTCAGAAATTGTTACTACACTTTAAAGCTTCCTCTAACTCGGCAAAGGAAATGTTTGAATTATACATACGGAGGGCAACGAATTGACCCTTTCTTTTTCCTAAAACCAATAAGGATAATAAAACTATCCTAGAGTCCTCCCCTCTAGTATTTATACCTTTCATGTAATATAAAATTCGATTTCGGTGATTTTCAGTGTCAATATCAGCTTCAGTTCTTGTCTGTAGAACTCAAAATATCACACTCCTAATAGGTTTTCTGACCTCATAATCGAACAAATTGGTTATATAGAGACTACATGATAGAATCGTTAAAATTCGATGATTTTCAGTACCAATGTGAAGTTTATTATAAACATGTGTCTGGGATACTAAATTTCACGCTACTACATCCTTTTTTTGGCAGAGATTTGTGTATGGAAGCTATATGTTACAGTCGTGGTATGATGGTACCAATGTGCAATTCATTATAAGTGTTATGTCTTCATTACCAAATTTTACGCTCTTAGACGCGTTTTTAGCGGATTTATGGCACAAATTTTCAAATCTGAGTCGTATATATGGTATAGTATAGCGTTTTGGCCGGTTCCGAAAAATGTTCGGATAAATGTGCCAGTTCTTCTGCTTACGAAGTTTGGTTGAAATATATCAAAAACTTACGTTCAAACAGATGAATAGATAGAGAGACGGAAATGACTAAATCAACTCAGTCCATCATTCTGATTCGATTGGTATATATTTTTGTGGGTCCACCTCTTCTCTTTTTGGCATTTACATTCTCTTCGGACCAAAGTTATTATATCATTTCATGTACATGGATGGTACAAAATACTATTTATATTGCCTGATTAATTTCAATTTAAATCTTTTTTAAGCCTTTTTTGCAATAATAATGCAGGATTGCAACAAAACATTCATCGGGTTCGGGTATAATAGCAAGAATTTAATTTTAATTGCATCAATATTACCTGATTTTCTTTTTCATCCGGAATGTGGTATAATTTTTTACATATTTACTTAATAAATCTCTTTAAGCAAGTGTAAATAATTTCCTCAAACGCTTAACCTTAAGCGAAATCATTACCTGTTTACTTTTACTGAGGTAAACCTACATTTGAAGCTGCTTTATCAATGGTCAGTTTTTTCCCGACAGAGTTTTTTATCTTAGTGATTTTCTTATTGTCACGCTGGCTTGCAGAATGATTCTTTTATCTAGCCTTTTGTTTTCATTTTTTATGTTTTGACTACGCAGGCTACGTTTCAGTTAAAATTATGTCAATTATTTATTGTATGCTCACATGCAATTGATTACACATAAACAAATTCATAATTTCGAGGGAGCTTTCATTTAAATTTTATTTTTTATTTTATTATTTACTTATTTTTACTATTTATTGAATCTTCTTCGAAATAGAAGACCTCACAATAAGTTATCCAATCTTAAAATAAATTTGCTTAATTTGCCTATTCGCTGGGAATAAATTGCTTGCAAAGTGTTGCTCCTTAAAAGGATAGTGTATCCCTACTCTTCAGGCGGGCTTGACTTTTTGCGGAGATATTGTAAAACTCGTTAGGTAATGATTGTTTAATTTTATGAATGAATGATCTAACCACACCTGATCAAACGCTTGGGGTGCATCAAGAAAAATTCTAAAGCAGTACAGAATTTGAAAGTTTTTCTCATTTCATTACAAATCCGATTTACTTGTTCAATTGTGCCAAATTTTTCGCGAAAACCAGGATTGGTGAGTAGGGTTTATATCACTTTCATGGAGAAAAAAAGACATTTTTGATAAAAACTCTGGTTTATATGATGGCGGCAGGGTTGTGTCTTTACTTTACTTAGCTATTATTATTAACTGCGACTTTTTTCCCTGTTTGCGGATAATACCCTAGTTTTAATATAGCCCTGAAAATTTTTGCAAAAAAAATGAGAGCACCACATGTTTTCGGTATCTTTGATGTGATATGATCGTATGCAGCACGTATTTTTGGATCAAGGTCGGTAATAAAGTTCAAAAACAGTTATTTCACAATAAATAGTGTACTGGACATCATGATGGAGCTGGAATACCTAACTGTGTGTTCTGCAAAAAAGTCGACGGTTTTATCTGTTATGTCCCAGTAACCATTGGTCAGTCGCAACGGTGCTTCTGTATTTACAGGTAGCCTTGGGTTTTTGCTAACGGAAGGTATACGGTTTTTCATATTTTTTCCTTACTCCTACCTTAACGCCACTTTTAAAACATTTTTTAAAAACTTCCTATATTGATATCCATATTTTTATATCATATATTTAAATCTTCTAAACTAGAATAGGTAAAAATATTTTGGCAATAGCCTTTCTTAAATTTCTGAAATTTAATTCATATTGCAACATTAGTACCTTAACAATGTGATTGTATTTAAATTTTGAATAAGAAGGCATCCTTGAAAAATATTTTGCACTATGAGCCTTCAAAATTCTCATTAGTTCAGTACAGGGCATTATATTTCATTTAACTTACCTAAAATAAAATTTACTTTCCGGTATTAAAATTTCCAAACAGTTAATAGTGACTCCCTTCAAAGTTTTTACTATTTTTAAGTTTTAAAAATTTCTTTTTTCCGATACCTATATAATAATGGATAATGTACTTTATTAATCATTTTATACTAAAATATTCAAACTGTTGAGACGCTGCTCAACAATATTTACTCATTAAGCCTTTCTTTAATCTCTTCAGTTTGAAACCCATATTGGAATATATAATTTATTATACTACTTTTAAAAAATATAAATTTCATTCACCTCAAAAATTCATCAGCTGGTTTTTAAGAATAGCTTAATTCAAATAAAAAATGTTATTTAATTATAAGTTGACAGTCGACAAAATAGTTTTCTTAATATGAAAAAGCGAACCAGATATATCAAATGTGCTTGAATGAGAAATGAAATCAAAACACACGGTACACGGTAAGCCTATTCAAAGTGTAATTATCTACAGTGTAAGTATTTGTTGTGTGGCTTTTCGGGAGAAACACATTTCTTAAGATTTAGGGACATCCGATTTATTTAACACAATTCAAAAATGCTGTTTATGTATGTTTGCAGTAAGATACCTTCACTTGCCGAAGTGTAAGATTTATTAAGTTTTAGATCATCAGCATACATTAAAATTTTTAAAAATGAGAAGATAAATCCTTTATAAATAGTGAAAACAGAATACTGAGGTACTCCTGAAGGAACATTAAGGGAAACTGAAATAGAATTTTAATGCATTACTCTTTGAGTTCGTTCCTACAGATATGTGGAGATCCGTTGTAAAAATTTTGGTTGGAAACCCAGTAAATCAAGTTTCTTGATTAGCAACGAGTGACACACAAAAGCTTTGCTAAAGTTAGAATATATCACGTCAACGCTGCTGTTCTTTTGAACGCATCGATGACATAAAAAGTGAACCCAAGTAAATTGGTGATTGTAGATTTTCCTTTAACAAATCCATGTTGAGAATGTGATATAAATAATGAGATTGAATTATTCAAATGATCAGTGATAAGTGATTCAAATAATTTATACCTCGGTAATTTTCTATCAAATATCTGTTTCCGTTTTTATGAAGGGGTATAATAAAATATTATTTCCATACAGATGGAAAAATACACTCTTCAAGTGATTGATTGAAAAATTAGGCAAAAGTTTGAAAATATACTCTATATGGTGAGGACCATATGTGCATGACTTTTTTAAGGACTTTAGAGAGAGAAATACATCACCGGACGATGTTGTGGGTGCATGGACTGTTACCCGAACATAATTTTAAATACACATACGAACATAATATTTGAATACTGAAAGAATAATGAGATTTAAAAAATTTAGCGGAAAAATTGGAATTTGTATGACTATCATTGGAAATGTTATTTTGAAATGTCATAGTAGAAGGAAATCTGGATACCATGCACTTAGAGTTTACGAAACACAAATATGTTTTATAAAATTTTCGATTTAAATCATAGAGCTTGTGTAGCAAAATTGAATATTTGACATAATGTGAGTGCATACCTATACTTTTATAAGGCATGAAATATCGTGGTTTTTGGTTATAAGTAATGAGTTGTATTCAAAGGCCTATTTTTTTAGAAACATTATTTTTTCATTGAATATTTTGTTATACAACAACGAAAAAATGGTAGAAGTGACAGCTGTTTCGGAGATCACCTCATCTCCTCAACAGACTTCTTTTGTCAGGAATCGAACTGACGGATTCTAGTATCACAGGCGAGTGCTCTACCAACTGAGCCAACGCCTGCCATGAAATCTGTTGTTGTATTATTCAATTTTTTACTAACCAACAACTATTAAGTGCGCTAATATTTAGCCGCTATTTTTACTTAATGTTGGGTTAGCGAGTATTTTGCAATCCTGCATACATTCAGGCATTGGTAGTCTGAGAAATGTAAATTCTTTTCTAAACTCTAATTTCATTAGTTTACCACGGTTGAGCAGGTTCTTTATAAACACAATTGCGTTTAGTAACAAATTTTTAAAATAAGTTTAATACGAAAATTATATCAAGAATGTTGCCAGATTTATTGTTATATAAATTCATTTGATTTAGGCTGAGATCAGTTGCGGTTGTGACGTTTAGTTGAGTTCATGTACAAACTTACAGAAAACATTTCTAAGCCCTTGGCAAAATTTTCTCTAAATCGTGTTAGCTCTTAGGAGAAAGTATCTTCAGGACAAATTTTATATTTGTATCAATATGAAAAATTTTGGGAAAAATTAACCTTATACCTGATAGAGTTATAAGCTTACACATTTATTGTTAAGTATAAGGTAACAGATGCCAATATCATGTACCGGATTTGGAACAACTTAACTCAAAGCCATTTGATCTCAAGCTGATCTCAAGTTATAATGTATCAAATCAACCGTTTACCAATTTTTATGTATTAGTTGGTATGGTAGGCTAAACGTTCTCTTTTCAGAATTTGTGCAAACTTCTTATTGACTAGATTTATATTGGAACGAATTTTCGTCATCCCTTGTCAATTTTGGTTTTGTAACAAACCGCTTTCGTCGAACCGCCATCTTCAGTGCTTGATTTCGTTCTCAATTCCCAGTCTAACGCTACTGTACTTTTTTAATTTTGCTTGCTTTTGGTAAAATCGTTCTGAATCTACAAGGCAACATAAAAAACTTGCACCTATTTTTATGCATAATCTTGGAATTTTAACTTTAAATTTAGCTTCATTAAGTTGCGAGCAAGTTATGAACACAAATTGATATTAATTACTTTTCAATTCAATTCCGTTGTTTCTGAAATTTGTAGTCATATGTGACAGATTGCTATTACAGCTATTGTGCAGGGTTTAGCTTGTTGTTGTCCTCACACTTTGTAAATAATATTTTGGGCGCCATTTACACATATTTGTATATATGTATGTTCATTTTGCCATAAAGGTGCACCTTTGCAGACGTTTCAAGTACACAGCTTCTTGTTGCACTTCTACAATATCAACCGCTTACTCGACATAATTGCTTCTATCCGCACCTTAACCACATTTTTCCTCACTCTTTCTACGTCATTGTTATTATTTAATATTGTACTTTGAGTTTTGTTGATTTTTCTTGTGTTGATAGTTGGCTTAGTTGGTTAGATGCTCAACTTAGTTTGGTTTGCCTTTTTGTTGTTGTTTGGTAAGTTTAAGGCATTTAGTTTAGTGTTATAAGTATATATATTTTAGTGTTACTTACCAAAGTAAATATAAGGTGTTGAGTTGTGGAAGGAAAATATAAGTATATATGTGAGTATTTTCTTGATTTTAAATATCGTTTTTTACCTATACTGTTTGGTGTTGGTATTGATAGTTTGGTGTGCAATATTCTGAATGAAATCAGTGCTTTTAAAGGCATGTGATTTCTGATTTTCTTAATAAATATTAGTTTATAACAAAACAGCAATAAAATATTTATAAATTTAAAGAAATAAATAATTAATATTATTTTTTCAGTTATTGTAAAAATATTTATTGAGTTTATTTTTATTTTTATATTTTCTATATAGTAGTTCAAAATTAAAGCATTGTTGTATTTTAAAATGTAAAAATATCAAATGTTTAAAAAAATAAGCTGAATAAAATAGTATGTTTGACTTTCTTAAACAAACTAAAATAATACAATTGCTTACAATATTCGATTAATTTAAGAATAATACAATTCGTATCAATATAACACATTGCTATAAAGCATTTATTTTGGCTTAAATTACAATAGAGTTAGAAAGCATCAAAGAAATAAATTAAAAAGTTTTCATTTCAAATAAATAAATAACAATTTCAAATGTTAGTATGTGTTTCAAGGTAGTTCTGAGCCATTTTAAGTTTATTATAAAAATATTACAGTGTTAACATAATTTGTTTTAATACATTTTTCAGAACTTTATTAAAGTGAAATTTAAATCTTAAAATGCAACTATTCAATTTTTTTTGCGTAAACTATGCATAGGTAGTTGAAATCACGTGACGTTTTTGATTTTCTCTTTATATATTAAATTTAATTTTAAGTTTTCATTTTTCAAAAAAAAAAAAAACAAATTAAAATTACAATGCTATAATCCTAGTTCTGAATTAGAGTATACTTTAGTTAGAGTGGCACTAATAAGATAATCTTCACTCATATTTTATATGTTTAAGTTTAGTGCCAGGTTCTAGAAGTGCCTACTTTAAACAATCTTCTATTACTTTTCCGAAGACTATTGCTACTGTTTAGTCATTTTAACGTTTCTTTAGAATGCTTTCTTCATGATCATCGCTTTATTAATATCCAAGGAAATTTTAAAATATTACCGATCAGCTGAAATGTATTGATAGTACATGCGCATACGCAGATGGCAAATGTAGTGTATCTGTTGGTTTAAATAAATAAAAATTTAGTGGAACGCGGATCGATGCTACTCTCGGCCCAATGTATCTGACTTTTACCATACTAGGTAAGATTATTTAGGATGATCCAAGTATAGGTAATTTTTTCAATAGCTTTTTTACAGAACACCTGTGATTCGTGTCAAGCTGTCTTGATATTTTGGATCAGTATTGTTTAGCATTTCATCATGGAAAGTTTTATGCTTGAACAACGCTTACAAATCATTTAACTTTATTATGAAAATGCACGTTCTGCAAAGAATGTGTTTCGCACGCTTCGCTCAATGTATGGCCAATATAATCGGCCTACTCATCATACTATTCGCAACACCATCGCCCATCTTGAGACCCAGCATTCATTTTTAGATAATATTCGACCGAATAGACCACATCCAGCACGAAGTGAAGGAAATATAGCGGCTGCAGCTGAGAGTGTACACGAACACAGGGAGAGTCGATTCGGAGCTCTTCGCAGCAAATGACGTATGGAATGACTTGGCGCATTACAGCTTGTGCAAGAACTGAAGCTGCTCGACCTTCCCAAGTGACATCGCTTCGCTCTATGGGCTCTTGAAAAGTTCCAAGAATATCCGACGTTTTCGAGCCAATTTTTTTTAAGCGATGAGGCCCATTTCTGTCTTAAAGGGTTTTTAAATAAGCAAAATTGCCACATGTGGGACGGAGAACAACCTGAATAGGTTTAAGAGCTGACATTTCATCCAGAAAAACAACGGTTTGTTGTGGTTTGTGGGACGTTGGAATCATCGGTCCATATTTCGTCAAAAAGGATGCCGGTGAGAAAGTAACCGTCAGTGGCGATCGTTGGCGTCATGATAACCGACTATTTGATGTCTGAAATTGAAGATAGATGCTTGTGATCTCCACGAAATTTGGTTTCAACAAGATGGCGTCACTTCCCAGACATCGCGAAAACTTATTGATAGTTTAAAAAAAAAGATGAAAAATATATTACCTTTGTTATGGATAGTTTCCCGAGTTGAACTTTGAAATAAAAACAAATTCTAAAAATTTGTTATTCTTAAAAAGCATTGAGAAAATTTTTTATTGTCTCCGAATTTCAATAAAGTATGGATTAGACCGCGTAAAAGCTAGATCCATATAAAGAGACCCATAATAATGAAATTAATGAAAACCTTATGAAAATAATGCAGAAAATGTGAATTTGGGAATAGAAGAGTTGACATATTGTCCTAATATTACAATCTTTCTTAGTATGGAACAACGAAATCCTCTAAACCGTTATTATTTTTTTCACATGTTATCAACTAAAAGAACTGCTGTTGGAAAAATACATCACCTAAGTAACTATAACAAAATAAACGATTTATATTTAAAAATGTTGATAAGTATATTTTGTATCATTTGTATCCTCATCGCTGGGTTACTCATTAAAATCTAATAACGTCAATACAATAGTACAATAAGCGTTTTAAGTTTTCACAAAAAGGCGAGCTAATGTAATTATTATTTTCATCCTTCCATTCATAAAGAAATCTAGAACAATTAAGCATTTAATAATATACATATATGTATATTGCGGGCATATTCGGAATTTTGATTTGATTGTAATTAGAAAAAAATTTAATTTTCTTTGAATTATGAACAGAACCGCATTTTATTTATATTTATTTTGGTAACTCCAAAATGGATAACTTTGTATATTTGCAATTTTTTATTTGTTTAAATTTTTCGATAAGAAAGTATTTCATACTTTCAAAAAAAAAAAAAAATTATAGTTTTTCGAGTTGAAGTTTCAAAGGACAATAATTTCAAAATATTTGTTATTCTTAAAAAATATTGAGAAACATTTTACTGTCTCCAAATTGCAATAAAGTACATATTAGAGAGCGGAAGAAGTAGATACATACTAAGAGACCTTAAAATAATGAAATTTCCAAAACTCTCTGAAAATTATGAAGATGATGTGAATTTGGAAATCGGAGAGTTGACATATTATCCTAATATTATAATCTTTCTTAAGTTGGAACAACAAAATCCACTTAAGAGAAATTTTTTCCCCATGTTATCAACTCAAACAAAAGCTGTTTGAAAATTGCATCTCTTAAATTGAGAACGTTATATAAGTAACATTAGGAAAAGAAGAAAATTATTTTTTCTTCGAAATATATTTTGTTTCTTTTGTATTTTTATTTGCCTGATTACTAACTATAACCTAATAAGGTCAATACAATAATCTAATAACTTTTTTATATTGTCTCAGAATGGCGAGCTAATGTGATCATCCGTCCATTCATAAAGAAATCAAGATAGTCATATCCAAGTGCTTAAGCATTTCACAAAATTTATATAAGTACACTTTGGTAATATTCCGAATATCGTATTTGTTTTTAAATTCAAATAAAATTCTAATTAAGTCAATGTGCTGATTTTGTCTTGAATTATAAAACCAGAGCCGACCAAATATTCTAAGGAAGTTATTTTAATTGAAAATTCTTCAATATATTGTTACGAACAGTTTTTGGATTGGATCTATGCTATTTATGTATATATCTGCATCGCATTCAATCAGCTACCTATTACAGCTTACTAACATTCAAACGAAATTTATTTTCGTTAGCGAATGCTTTTATATATACAAAACTCTACTTCTAGCATATTTCCTGAAATTCTATTGTTATTTGACTTCGATAATTGCTTCATTACAGCAATTTCTTTATAATCCAGCGATTTCACTCTAATGCAATAAAATTAATAATTGCTTCTTATGCAGCTAACTGTATATTAAAATTGGATTCTGGGTAAATCATGCTGACTTAAGGCGAAGCGTCCATTGGGATAATTGAGTTAAATTTATCGCGTAGCACCAGTTACATTCATCACTACTATGCCGTCATCTGCAATTCCCTCCTTTGTTTATGAGATGAGTATTTATTTTAATGCAGGCATTTAAGAATTTTCGCTAATTAGCTAAGCAAAATGGTTTTAGAAATTCGAAATTGCATTTTTTTTAGAGAAAATTTCAAAACTATTTCCGATTGGTATTTTGAAAAGATTCAATTACGATTTCATTAACATTATTATTCGCTGCGAATTTGAATTAATAAGAAATGAAGCTGCAGGATGTTACTGAAAATTGATTAAGTCTTAGCAATTATTTTATTGATAAAACTCAATTGAGTTGCCAAAAATTGTATTTAAAGAAGAAACTAATCGAAGTCTTATTGATACTATTATCGCTAGTCTTATCATATTAGAAATAAAGTAAGTATGATATGTGATATTTAACTCTCTTTAGCGTTAGTGTCAATTTGTCTTCCAATAAATATAAAAACACATAATGCAGGTGGTTGCAGCGATAGCCCAGCATAGCATTGCTTATAGTTAGCATAGTTAGCATTGCTTACTGCCATTCAGAAGGCCAGGGTTCGACCAACATTAAAAATTATTGAAAATATATTTTCTTAATTTTGGCCGCCCCTCTGAGGGAATTTCCAGCCCTGCGAGTGTATTTATGACATGAAATAAAAGATCTTCATAAAAATTCATCGGCACTTCGGAGGCGGCTTAGAATAAACTGTAGCGATTGTATATTCTAAGCGATGGTAAAAACATCAATTCTCTGAATGTGGAAACTTACATATGGAAAAAGTAATTTTTTTGTTTGAAATCGTTTTAATAAACAAGAATTTCGAAAAGAGAAACAGCTATTTTATTTAGGGTGCAAATTTCTCCTTTTCTAATTTACTAGCTTAGAGCCGCTTACTCGATTGCAGTCGAATTTAAAACACCCGCTATTGCCTTTTCGTTTTTCTGTTTGGCAATGATCGGAAATGACTACTTCGTCCAGGTTTATTCTCAAGCAGATATTTTCTAGTGGTCCCCTATTTTAATATTAGTAGCTATTAATGAAACTTTTTAAAATCGTGAGACAGTCAAAAATGTTGAAGAATTTAACACTTAGAAAGAAAAAGAAACATTATTTCCTATGTTAATTCAGGTAAAATGTTATCAATGAAAAAAATCGGTCCAAAATATATAATATTTTCGAATAGATCCTTGACTCACTTTCATATTTTTATTTCATATTCTTCTAGTTTGACCGATGACCAATCCGCATTGGTGCGAATCCGATGTTCGTGACATTTTTGAGCTATAAGTGTAGGAACCAGCATCACTCCTTACACATATATATACGTGAAAAAATCGAACTGAAGGGTGATCCAAGTATAGATGCTTTCTTCAATAGTCTTTTTTTGACAAATCACGCGTGAGTCGTGAAAAGCTGTAATGTTATTTTTGTTCAGTAATGTTTGGTATTTCATAAAGGAAAGAATTATGCCTGAACAACGTTTACAAATCATTCAACTTTATTACGAAAACCCACGTTCTGCAAATAATGTATTTCGCGCGCTTCGCTCAACTTATGGTCAACAACTTGAGATCCAGCATTCATTATTGGATAATATTCGACTCTATGCGGTCGAATACACTTTCAGCACGAAGTGAAGAAAATATAGCGGCCGTAGCTGAGAGTATACATGAAGACAGTGTAGAGTCGATTCGACACCTATCGCAGCAACTCGGACTGACGTATGGAACGACTTGGTGCATTTTACTTGTGCAGGAACTGAAGATCCGACGATTTCGAAACAAATCTTGTTCAATGATCAGGCCTATTTCTGGCTCAATGAGTATGTAAACAAGCAAAATTGCCGCATTTGGGACGAAGAGCAACCTGAAGAGATTAAAGCGCTGCCAATTCATCCAGAAAAAAACAACAGTTTAGTAGGGTTTGTGGGCCGGTAATAACGCAACCGTCAATGGCAACCGTTATCTTGCCATGATAACCGACTATTTGATACCTGCAAATGAAGCTCGTGATCTCCGCAACATTTGGTCTCAAAAAGACAGCGCCCCTTCCCACATATCGCATTCATCCATGGATTTATTGAGAGAACACTTGGGGAAGCAGATAATTTCACGTTCAAAAAATAAATGCCAATATAATGTTCTTTCGAATGACAATAGACATTCCCCATTACTTATAAATTTGAATTTTCTGTGTTTTGTTTCTTTAAAAAAGTCTTTTATGATTTTTGGAATATACCGGTCTCAGGTACACTTCCCGGAAAAAAATGTAGTGTTTGTGTTGTGCCAAGCATGAGTTTCAAGAAAATCCACCCGAGAATACGATTTTTTCGAATAGATCGGTCCCTGATCCACCTTCCGAATTTATTAATAATAACTACGTTCATTTTTTTTATATATAGATTTTTTAATATCGCTATGGGAGCAATACTGGTGGTATATACCAAATCCCGTCTTTCTTTGGCAAAGTTAATCAAATTTTTTAGAAGATACTCCATTAGTTAATTTAAATTAGCTCTGACAGCCTTGAAGAAGTGTTTATGGAAAATATATTGATATATCGATGAATATTTTTTATATTTTGCAACTACTAAATGTTAGTATGAATTTGCCTTTGTAATAAGCATAAGACCCGCAGTCTCCGAAAGAAAAAAGGCAGTCCAAATAGATTTAAAGACCTCTTTTTTGTGTAAAGTCCCAGTTAATAAAAGTAAGATAAAACAAAAATATGTTTACACAACATAGACTACCAATAATAAAAATTTCATGCGACTAATACGAACAAATACAGATATAACAAAAACACCATAGCTGCGGAAATCATATAATGAAAATATTGTTCACATTGAAGAAAAAAAACCATTCCATTTCTAATGACAATAAGGAAAACAACACTAGTAAAAATAATATTTTACGATAGCGACAAGCTGGAAAGTATATAAAAATAGAAAAGGTGCTTGCATTAGACCGCTAGTAATGTCCCTTAATTACACAATGTTTAATGCACAAAATATAAGTGGAAAAAAACATATAGCGAAAATATCAGATAAAAAAAGGTGAGTGTACAAAAATTGCAAGTAACCGCGGAACTCATGACACGTTGTTTAATAATATAAAATTTAACGAGGATACTCAACGATGATAATGACGGTACTATGCTGCTTGTAGGAGACTAGTATTTGTGAATGCATGAAAGAATTCTAAGCTGAGATATTTTAAGCGCAACTATTTAAGTGTTAATCTGTACGTTTATGTGCATGAATCTTGAAAATAATTACTCCTATATGTGTTTGTTGCGGCTTTATTCTTTAGTGGCAATTGCAGTCATATGCGGAACGAAGAAGTACACACCATCGAATGTGACTCGCAGTAAGTTTGGGTCATTTATTGTAAAAATTTTAACGTCATCGACTTTCATATCGACTGCGAGCCGGTATTGCTTCATCCACTTGGTAAAGAGGATGAGTGAAGATTTCGCTGGTTGTAGCTGTAAGATTGATTTTCTGACTGAGTTATTTAAAATAATTTTGTGATACGGGCATGGAAGTGAATTCTTACCCCATAACCGCGGTTCTCAGTTTAAATTGCTGTATTTTAGAGGAAATGTTGCTATTTCGGGACTATCGCTTATCTATGTGGATACCAGGGTATATTTCGTTTCCTTGTTCCAAAGAGTTTTAAATAATTTTCTATTGTGGTTTGGCTTTGATTGGGTACTTGTTTCGACCTTAAATAGATGTCTTGAGAGGCACCAGCTATAGTTGGATATTCCTCTGAGATAAATTCCTTTACTTTAACTGTAAACCGCCTGTTAGATATGAATATCTAATGAAATTTTTTTTGGCAAAGTCCTTTTAATTTTATGTATGAATTCATCATTCCATACTTTATCAAATCACATCAAGAAATATCGCTGAACATTACTCTTTCAACTCAAATTCCTTCCTGATTTCATTGGTCATGCGATGAAAAAAAGAAAAAATGGCTGCCTTCAGTCATGCCGAAGTCTTTATACTTTTAATGAACATATCAAATTTATTGCAAATTGCAAAATTCAACTTTTAAAATTTTCAATGTCAATATCAACTTGAGTCTACGTCTGTAGAATACCACATTTAATGGTTCCAGACGCTTCCTTGAGGATCTTTGACCAAAATCCTCATATCTGAATACAATTACTCCTAAATTATTGTGTAGTAGTCAGATTTTGATGATTGTCACTACCAATTTACAATTCACAAAATGTGTGCATAATACTAAATTCACGCTTCCAGATATTTTTGTGACAGACCAAAACCTCATATTTGAACAAATCGGTTTTAAGAGGGCTATATGTCATAGTATTCCGATTTCGATGATTTTCTCTACCACTATGTATTATGAATATGTGTATATAATACCAAATTTCACGCCTTTAGATTATTTTTAACGGATTCTTTACATAAAACATCATATCTGAAGAAATCGGTTGTATGGGAGCTATATGTTTTATTCGTCCGATTTCGATGATTTTCAGAACCAATATATGGATAATATCAAATTTTCTGCTCCTAAATATAGGGTTTTCAATAAGAGCGATATGATTTCTTGGAAAAAAACACACTAATTGTTGAGGAAGTTCAAATGTTTATTATTTATCGTGAAGTACAGTCGACACAATTAAATGAATATAATTAAAATATCCTCCACGACTTCTTTTGCAGGAACGAATTCGATGAACCCAATTTTTTTTTTAGATCATGTTCAATTCTGGTGCGAAGAAAAATGATAATACGTTTTCCAAAATAAACGTAAATAAAATGCATTTGAAATAAATTTTCCCATGAAATTCATTTTTTAATATAAAGTTTGAACCCAGGTATTATATGTGAGTAGTGTTTCATCATTCAAATGACCACCTCGTGAATTTTTGCAAAATTCTATCCGTTTGATGTAATTTTAAATTTTTGGCATATATTGGGCGAATTTTGGTTTTTAAGTGCTCAAGAGTTAAAGGTTAATCCGCATTAACACGGTCTTTTGTGTAGCTCTAAAAAAAGTCCATAGTTGTCAATTCGATCTCGGTGGCCAATTGACATCGTCAAGACGAGATATTACGCAGCCGGGATTTCTCTCTCTACTTATATAAAGCTATATTCGCTCGTGTTGTGTGACATGTGGCCCCATATTGTTCGAAACACATATCGCCTAAGTCGTGATCTTCATTCACAGGCCAAAAAAATCTGTTATCATACGATCCTAACGCTTCAAAATGACACAGTGACAGTCAAGCCGTTAAGGTTACAAAAAAGGCGCCAGACAGTATTTTTTTTTTCGGAGCCTCAAATGTGACAATTTTGCTTATTCTCGAATCCATCAAGTGAGAAATGTGCCTAGTCGCTGAAGAAAATGTTCTGAAAGCATTTTCATAAATACCACAATTTTAGCTAAAACAAAACATGTTTTGTTGGACAGTTATGTTTGATAGATGTTAAGATATAGCCCAGTACTTTCTAAACCTCTAAATATATAACACTTTATAATCAAAAGTAAGTAGCAACTTGTACTCTGGCAACTGTAGCAACTGTACAGGGCTTGTCTGAAGAGGGCAAATTTCATAAGTGGGATGCAGGATATATGAAAAGCCGTACAAGCTGATCCAGGTTGTCACAAATCTGGGTGGATATAAATTCCTACGATTACAACCCGGTTTGATCATATTATGCGGTGCATACAGCCCTTAAGGCAAAATCCAGTTCTGCTTATTTTGATGACCACTACAGTCATGTAGCGCTGTTCGGTTCAGCTTGAAATTACAAAACTTTTTCTAAAAATTTACGTGGTATAAAACTTTCTAAACTTAACTAACAAGTTGAAGTGAAATATTTGTGCCAAAAAAAAAATCACACAGTACATCCCGAACGATTTCGAACTATCAGTTGACAAAATTTAAAACTGAAAGGCTTTCTATTAAAGTCTCTGCGATATAAAAAAAATCCTTATTGCACCAGAAAGGCATACACAAATATTTGATATGACCTTTAATAATGCTTACTTTCAAATTGTGCCAGATATGTAAAATTTTGTTAATGTAATTCATTAAATAATTTAATTTTTGTCAATAAATAATTATTCTTTTATGTCTTTCTATTTTGGCTCCTTTAAGGAAGGCCACCTTGAACTTTTTCTGCGAATCGGGTTTGAAATCCTATTCCGGGCATTGTGTTCTTAGGCTTAGGCCAATACAACATGGTAATCGAAGAAAATAATGAGCACGAACTGACTCATATGCCAACATCCTCTGTAATTTACCTGACAGAGATTGGAGGGTTTTCTACAACAATTTTCTTCAATTTCTCAACAAATGCATTCGTTGTTGATACACGGTAGCGTCCATGGCCAATTTTCTATAAAAAGCTAGTACCATTTGTAAACTTAAAGTACCTTGTATATCACCAATATCACCACAAATTAAATCTAAAATATTTATATTTTTTATTCAATTATTGACCTACTGATCTAAAATTCATAAAATTCATTCAATGCAATGAACTAACTTATTGCTGTAATGAAAAATACTTTGTCTAAAATTATACTTGTATTAATTGGCTTAGAAGTTCAAAAGCTCAACTACTCAAACTTTACATTTATTAAAAATATTTAGATCAAAAATTCTTTTTAAAATAAAACGGAAGAATTCATTATAAAGCACGACTTCAAATGCTTTGAAGTTATTTCAAGTATATCATTAAACTATATATTGGTGTTAGTTCGAGTAACATGAAATTGTTCTTTTATAGTAAAAATATATCATGACCTATAAGAGTTTATATACATAAACATCATTCAATGTAAATATTGTACAGATAAAGCTTAAGAGTTCACTTAAAATATATAAATGAAACTCAATTACACTGATATTGAAAAAGTGTCACAGACTTTTAAATATTAAAGTGGCAAGCCGTTTGAGTGTTGTTCATTTGTATGTAGTAAATAATCTCATGAAATGGTAGAGTAAATCACAGCTGTAGATTATCACAGTGCGATTATTTTTCACCCCATAAACTGGTAAATAAAGGGTTTTCCAATAGGGATGATATGGTGTCGAAACGTCGTTTTGGCCATTTCATAATTGGACCACCATAAACGTAGTGAATTTACTGATTTTGCCTTGGAAAAACTTAAAAACGATAACGATTATTTTAAGAAAATCATCTTCTCAAATGAGACTCACTTTCATCTGAGTGGTGCGGTAAATAAACAAAAATGTCGATTCTGGTGCGAAGAAAATCCAAAAATTATTCCTGAACAACCATTACATTGACCTAAATTGACAGTTTGGTGTGTTTGGTCAGGTGGGATCATCGGCGCGTACTTCCTTCGAAATGAAGCTGGTAGCACCGGTTGATGATAAGGAACTTGTTAGAACCACAATGGGAAGAAGTTGACACTAGCAACATCTGATTCCAACAAGGCGGTTCTACGTATCACACAGCACGTGCAACAACCGAATTATTGCAAGAAAGGTTTGGAGATTCGATTATTTCAAGAAATTGTGACATTGAATGGCCTCCAAACCAGACTCTATTTAAGCTTTAAAAGTCAATATTGAACGCTCTATTCATGATATATGACTTGATTTAGTGGAAAAAGTGCTCAGAAATTGGGTTCATCGAATTCGTTCTTGCAAAAGAAGTCTTAGAGGTCATTTGAATAATGGTATATTCCGAACTTAATTGTATTGATTGTGCTTCACATTAAATAAATAAGAATTGAATTTTCTTAACAATTAGTTATTATTATTATTGGAAACCCATAAATACTTGTACATACACATATTTCAGCAATCGAATTAATATAAAAGAATACATATTTATATAGATTTATATTATCCTTTTTTATATTAATAAATTGAAGCATATTAAATGTCACTGCAAACTCTTTACTGACACACATTGACAGATTCTCACTTAAACCAGCATACGTGCATAATAAAGCTAATATTTGTGTTGCCAGGTAATTGACATGGAAAGTATGTGCAGTGGTTCATTCAATCGTTTATCCATTTATTTATTCATTCATACCGTTATCGTACACATTATCTATGTACTTGTCTTTAGTGATTCCTTTTGGCGGTTTGATGGAATATCACTTAGCCAGCTTAGCTGGCGGAATCTACAGTAGATTCGTATGAGGATATATGTATTCCGTTGAAATTATTCTGA
Source organism: Neoceratitis asiatica (assembly GCA_030068015.2). Taxonomy (NCBI): domain Eukaryota; kingdom Metazoa; phylum Arthropoda; class Insecta; order Diptera; family Tephritidae; genus Neoceratitis; species Neoceratitis asiatica. The sequence goes on along the minus strand of CM061524.1, from coordinate 60,436,234 downwards.
CACAGAAAAGGTATAGCTATGACAGCAATAGGAGCGTAATAAGAACATATAATTTTTGTCACTCGCAACATACACTGGTATATTAGGGTGTCTTATTATTATTATTATTTATCTTTTTTTCTTGTAGCACCCCTAACTTTTATGTTTATAATCTAATAGCGAATATTTTACTAAAATCTGTTCTTAATATTCATTTAAACCTGACCTTTAAGATGATACATTTAGCATAAAAATTACTGGAGGTTTTTAATTCATTATATTTATTTTATTTTTCCATAATAAAGTTTCCAAAGAGCCATGGAAAGTACATATTCTTGCAGAAAAATGTACTACAAAAATGGTATTAAGAATTTTTTTTGTATAATTCACTTTTAAAGAATATACGAGGTTTGTTCAAATAAAAAGGTGAATTTCTATTTTTCACGGGCTGTGTACATTCGATTACCGTTATTTCATTTTTGTTATAATCAGACACATATGCTTATCATGCCACTTTACGGATCAATGAATATGTATAAAATTTTGCGTTAAAAATAAAGTAAAGTGCTTCAAGGAACTCGGCATTCGGTAAGTCCGCTTTGTCTCAAAAAAGTGTTTATAAATGGAAGAAGCGCTTTGCAGAAGGCCGAGAAGATGTTGATGACAATGAGCGTCCTAGAGATGCATCCACGTCAACAAGCGAAGAAAACATCGAAACAGTGAAAAAAATTGTCCTTGCAAATCGTCGAATCACTATTAGGGAAGTTGCAGAGGATATTGGCATAGCAATCGGCTCATGCCATTCAATTTTCTTGAATGTTTTCGGCATGAAACGTGTGGCAGCGAAGCTTGTTCTGAAATTACTAAATTTTGGTGCAACATGAGTTTATGCCAAAAGGTCGTACAGTTAATAAGGAATACTACAAGGAAGTTATGCAACGTTTGTGTGAAGCAATAAAGTTCAAACGATCGGAATTGTGGAAAAGCAAATCGTGGATTCTACATCACGATTATGCACCAGCTCACACATCAATGCTTATTTGCGATTTTTTTAGCAAAAATAAAAATCGTAATCATGCCTCAACCACCATATTCACCAAATTTGGCTCCCTGCAGCTTCTTCCTATTCTTGAAACTAAAAAAAAAAGAAACAAAGAAAAGAAAGCATTTTCCCACAATTGATGAGATCAAATCCAAGTCAGAGTCGAAGGAAGAGCTAATGGACATACCGAAAAATGCATTTCAGTAGTGCTCGGAGGATTGGAAAAAGCGTTGGCACAAGTGTATTATATCCAAGAGATATTACTTTGAAGGGAACAAAATAGATATTGATGAATAAACAAGTACTTTCTAAAAAATTTAAAAATTCACCATTTTTTTTTAACACACTCGTAGAGTAGGGAGTAAAATTGAGTACATGTTGGAATTTTTTACAATCCGGACAGAATAAAAAAGAAAACAGTAACTCAAATCAAATATTTTATTTTTATTTATTTTTTATTTAATTTACTATAAATTATACTAAATCAATCAATGAAAAGATGTGCATAGAAGAAAATAGAAAAACAAGCCGAAACTGCTCATATATATTCATTTATGCTCCTTTGGGATTTCAATTTTATTATCAATAAATTTAACAAAATTTATTTTTAATTTTTATCTTATTGCTAATTATTGCTTGCTAGGCCATACACCAACAACCACTACCACTCGCTTGTATGTGTATTATAACATTGAATAAATTCCTAAAGGCAAAGTTTAAGAGCTGCTTTCCTCTTAAGTTATGAACTCCAAATATAGAGGGTATTCAAGAAAAATCCACCTGCTAAAAAATTGACACCCTATTGCATACTCTGCATACTCCGTTGCTTTATAGTTTGGAAACTTTTATGCTTACATATATGAACTCACTTAGACATAAATAATCATAATATTAATGCATGTCAAGCACTCAAAGCTATCGTCAATTGAATAGTTAAATGTGAGCTGAAATAGATGGAAGAATGCAATATATCAAAATGGGTTTGATCAAAATTTAAATAAAAAGCTTCATGTTTAAAAAGAAAAATTAAAAACGAATTTTTTTATAAATAAAAACTATACCATAAAAAGGATATATTGGAATTTTTTTAAATTGCATACAACCACCTCACTACCTCATATTTTAATACCTGTTCTTCAGTAAACATTTCCATTTTATTTCTTCTTTTGCATGCTTTTAATTTCAAGGAAGTGATTAATTAATATAATAAATATGAGCACCCCTGTATAGCTATTTTTTATTTTCATAAGTCCCGCTTACACGATTATAAAGGGTGATCCAAGTAGAGACATTTTTTTCAATAGCCTATTTTTAACAGATCACCCGTAAATCGTGTCAAGCTGTCACGTTATTTTTGTTCAGTATTGTTTTGCATTTCATCATGGAAAGACTAACGCCTGAACAACGTTTACAAATCATTCAACTTCTGGCTCATTGGGTATGTAAACAAGTGAAATTGTCACATTTGGGACGAAGAGCAAAATGAAGAGAATCAAGAGCTGCTTTTTCATTCAAAAAAACTAGTGGTTTGGTGTGGTTTGTTGGCCGCTGGAATCATCCGTCAATATTTATTCAAAAATGATGCCGGTGAGAACGTAACCGTCTATGGTGACCATTATCGCGAAATGATAACAGACTATTTGATGCCTGAAACTCGTGATCTCCGCGAGATTTGGCGTCACTTCCCACACATCGCATCAATCAATGGATTTATTGAGAGAACACTTCGGTCAGCAGATAATTTCACGTTTTGGGCCAGTCAATTGGACACCAAGATCGTGTGATATCACACCGTTAGACTTTTTCCTGTGGGGATAAGTAAAGTCTAAAGTCTAAAGCAGACAATCCCGCTTCGACCTTGAAGCAAAACATCACGCATGTCATTCGCCAGTTACCAATCGAATTGCTCGAACGAGTTTTCGCAAATTGGACTCAACGGATGAACCGTCAGCCATAGCCGCGGTCAACATTTGAAAGAGATAATCTTCAAAAAATAAATGCCAAAGAATGGTCTTTCGAATGATAATAAACAATCCCCATTAGATTTGAATTTTCTGTGTTTTTTCGAAAAATATCACCCGTTACCAGGATTAACAACAGCTCGCCACTTGTTCCTTTTCTCTGCTTCCCCACCTGATCCTTCCAGCGGTGTACAGTTCTTACTCCTGCTTCCTCCGGCGGGAGCTCCATCGAGTACTTTCAAAACTGCAGGGCTTTCAGCCATTAGGATAACAAGACCTAGCTAGCATAGTCGCTGTAATTTTATTCGCTGAACTCTGTCAATGTCCTTGTATAACTCTTACAGATCATCGCTTCATCGTCTCAGGTATTCGCGACAAATCTTACGCCAAACCTTTCTCTTTAAAACTTCTAGCGACGAATATTCAGGTGTTGTTATCATCCATACTATTGCACTATATAGAAGGAAGGGAGTGATGAGTGACTTGCAGAGTTTGGTCATTGCTTTTAGAGAGATGACTTTACTTTTTAATTGCCAACTAAGTCCAAGGTACTGGAAAAAGTGATTCTGTGTTGAATTTCAAGGCTGAAATTGTTGTTGGTGTTAATAATGGTTCTTAGACAGATCATCGACGTGGGAGCCAATTGCGTTGACTGTCTGTTTGATGACAAAATATATTCTGTATTGTCCTCGTTCACTATTAGACGCATACGCTTCATTTCATTGGCTTGGCTGGTGAAAGTAAAACTCACGGAGTGGTTGCTGATTCCAACGATGTCATCATCCTCGTTGTAGGCCAGTAGCGGTATACTCTAATAGTTGATTGTACCTCCTCAAGCTCCAGCTATACAACTCTAATTATTTTCTTCAGTAATAGATTAACGAAGTTACAGGTTAAGGCTCGCAGAGGTGCTTCCTGATCCTTACCGAACTTTTAGCACACTTCCTTTTCGTAATGTCGAAAGTGGCTTTAAAATTGACGAAGAAGTGGCGTTTCCCGAACCTATTTTCAAAAGTCTTTTCAGAGACTTGACGCCTAGTAAATATTTGGTTAATTGTCAATTTTCCAGGTTTAAAGCTACACTGTTAAGAACCATTCAATTCGTTGACAATGGGATTTAACTCTTCACATAGTACGAGCGATAAGACCGAAACCTATATGGGACAATTGGCTTATCTTTTGGAAATTGTTGCAGACTATTGAGTCCGCTTTTATGTGGCTTGGATAGAGCACAGAGCTTACTTAGGTTACAATTGTCGGGCACGCATTCGTCTAACCATTTGTAATTCTTTAGCGTGCAAGCGCTACCTGAACTGACTTGCTTACTTAGATATTCTCACATTAAGGGATTATACATACAGTACATATATTAATATATTTCCTCTGAAAATTTTAAAATAAATTTCTGAGATATAGATAAGATAGATTAAAAAACTTTTACTATTTGCACATTTACTATTTTTCGGAAACAAAAAGACGTTATTTTGTAGAAAATCACAGTTTTCGTTATTCAATGAGAGATAAATTTTATTTGTATTTTATGGAAATATAAAACGCTTCTTTAAAAAATAAGAAAATACGGCTTTTTGAGACTCTCAGCTGCGATAAATCCTTAAAAGTTAAATAAACAATTATTAATATTATTTGCTTTCAACACTCTTCTGCGGTTGATTTTTTTATTTAAAAGTTTCTTTACATTTTTTTCCTTTTTCGTAAAACATTTTACGTTACCTTATTGTGTGTTGCTCTCATACAAATAAATATATATCTTTTTTCCATAAATATCTAAATAAATTTCAAAAATTTTGCATTGCAGAAATAAACAATGGATTTCTACTACAGCTGCTTTCGCGCATTACTTAAGTGCAAACCATTGTTATTGGCGGATTCATTGGTTATGCAGGTGAGTGATTCAAGAGTTTTGAACAACTTTTGTTTGCACTAAATGTTTGAGTTTCTGTATATTGTTTTTTCATACAGAGCTTTGCCTTTATGGCTTTCACAATTAGTTTTTCAGTGTTTTTCACAAATCAACTTTTAAAATTTTTGTTTTCCGTTTTAATTTTTTTTATTTTTTATTTTGTTTTGGTTTCGAAAATAAATCACAAAAATTTTGTGCTAAACGATATCTGCAGGAGGAAGTTTTGAAACGTTTCCTCTTCTTCTCATTTTTATTTGCCCTATTTAATTTTAAAGTGAGCGATTGATATTTTTTCCGAACAAAATATAAAATAAAATTTATAAAAATATAAAAACACAATGATAAGCGCATTAATCAATGAGTTGGCAATTCCACCGTAAATTCGCCATTCTCAAATGCCAGCTGCAGCTGTGCTCTTTAATTGTGAGCCCATTTATGTTTTTGTGTTGGTGCCTCTTGATTGTTTTTACTGCCCTACTACCACTACTCCGAATACGCCAAAAAAGCTATTTAACAACTTAATTATTAACCATTCAAGCGTGTTGCTTCAATGAAAAAGTTAACCAAGAGTTGGTGCAATGAAATTTGAGAACGTGCAAAATGCGAGTAGAATAAAAATTTGATTATTTTTTGCAGCATATGTGGCAAAGCTAATTGGTTTCGAGAACAAAAGAATTGAATATATTTTTTAGAAGATTTACGAGATTACACAAAAATCTGCAGGTGATTTCAATAAAATAAACAAACAAAAAATTAAAATTAAAAGCATTTGGCGAACAGCAAACAGCTTTTCGATGCAATGGCACTTATGTCTAAGGATGCATATATACACTTATAGATGTATGCGTATACATCTAGCAAGTAATGGCTCGAATAATTTCACCTCAGCTATTCAACAAATAATTCAAAGCATAAATATATAAAGTTATTTAAATCGAATATAGCAAAAAAAAAAAAAAGAAAAAAATTACGCTTTTGGCTTTGGGTCACGGCTAAAGAAAATAAAGCATCAGTGGAGCCACTCCAACATTTTCTGTAAAATTTAGATGAAGAGTCAACATCCATGATGAAATGTGGTTGTTTATAGTACTAGATTTAAGCACAAGAAAATTCATCAAACTGTCTCCGAATCGAAAAATTAACAATCAAACCGATCTTCTTGCGATATACGGACAAAATGTCTCCAGTAATCTCGGATTCGGAACACGATCTCGTAAATTTTTGCAGCAAAGATACGTAGCCGGTTTTATGTGACAGTGAACGCCCATTAATAAATACAAGGAAGGTTTAACGTGTAAAAACTGCAATAACAACATAGAGTTGAATGGTTTTCTACTCGACTTTCACTTCTGCTCCCTGAGCGCACTCATCATCAACTCGGTATAAGTGAACTGTGGAATGGCATTTGAAACTTCTTATGTAAAGCTGTAAATGAAATAATTGGATTCCGGAAAAGTCAAAATAACAGCTGGTATGATGAGGATTACCGTTTCGTAGAGGAGAGAAAGCAGACTGCCTATCTCGCAACGTTGCGATCGATCACATCACGTACGGGGTGGGATAAATACTGATAATTAAGTGAGTATGAAAAGCTTGTTATGCTGGCGTACAGGGATACTTCTCGAAAATTCTACGAAATTATCGGCGACTTACAGTTTCAAGCCCGGTGCATAATCCCAGAACCCAAAGAGGTGATATAGCGACTGATACCCTAAGAATGGAAGTGAAAATGGAACACCAGGTAATGGGGATCCAGGTTCCTTAATAAATTAATTCGGAACAGATTTTCTAGTGCCCCAATATGAAGTCGAATTAACAAATTCCCGCCGGAAAAACAACAAAATAGCTAGGAACGATTATTGCCTGTAAATCGCTGTGTCTGAATTTCATATCTCTGCAAAACACATACGGTTATGTAAACTGACCCTGGATTATACCAGAAGCGCAGTCAGAGTCTTTAATCTATTTCGAAAATAACACGATCTGCAGAGCTAAACATGGAAGGTGCAATGTTCTATTAGAGTTTACAGCTGCAGGCGTATGCTTATGGAATTGAAATAATTGAATTCAACGGCGTAAGTTCTGTTTTCTCCATACCAAATATGGAAGCGAAACGTACGGGTTTGTTTTTGCGACTTGGCTCCCACGTCACTGTTGATAGCCCTAAAAGTGAAATTGTAGATAATTTCACCTATATTAGAACCAGCATCAATTCATCATCGGTCCCATCGTGCTATATGGTGTGGAAACGTGGTCGATAACAATACCTGAGCGATCATCTTTATGAGATATATGTACTTCGACACTGACATAGTCCAGCATTGAAAGTTGTTGATGCAGCATACGCCTTTGGAAGCAGAAGAAAAGGGACGCCTTCACTTCGTTGATGGAGCAAGATGGAGCAATAATTCGATAAAACTTTCCTGAAAGTATATATATTCTGATTAAATGATGATTGAAATTTCACAAATTTTATTCAAAAATATCATTCGAAGCATGTTCAGTCATACACCCTTTTGGAAAAAATTTGTCAAAATTTCATATATCAAAATAATACGTTAATGTTGCATATTTTAATTTTCAAATTCTGTTTAAAAGCACAAAAAATAATCTGGAATATTTTAAGTCAACATACATACATATATACGGAATTATGTCAATTTATTTCTTAAAGTAATATAAAAATAACTTCCTACTTTCTGCACTTTATGAAAGCAAAAAACTTTTGCTGCCATAAAATTGTATTCCCCAAATACAGAATCTATATATATGTATGTAAGTACATATATGTAAATCAATGCAAATTTTGGTTATTTTTAATGCAGTCTGTAATTGTTTTGGTTATATGTAAATGAGCTGTATTCAAAGGCCTATTTTTGTTAGAAACATTATTTTTTTCATTGAATATTGTTATACAACAAAGAAAAAATGGTAGAAGTGACAGCTGTTTCGGAGATCACCACATCTCCTCATCAGATTTCTGTTGCCAGGGATCGAACCGACGGATTCTGGCATCACAGGCGAGTGCTCTACCAACTGAGCCAACGCCTGCCATGTAATCTGTTGTATTATTCAATTTTTTTACTAACCAACAACTATTAAGTGCGCTAATAATTAGCCGCTATTTTTACTTAATGTTGGGTTAGCGAGTATTTTGCAATCCTGCATACATTCAGGCATTAATAGTCTGAGAAATGTATATAAGTAGGATTGCTTGTCGGGCTCGACTTATATTTATGGGTATTTTTAATATTTGGCAAATTTTGTTGAACGCCTATAACTTGACAACCACCAAATCCAAATTGCAGCAAATTTTTAGGAGTTGTAAAGGAATATTAGGAGAAGGTTAATGTGAAGTTTTCATGAGATTGGCGCAACGGTTCCAGAGATATGAACACTTTATTGAACATTGATCGCCACCCATACAAAATACATGCAACAACAACAAATACATGTATAATTCCAAAATACGCATACATTACGTTGTATGCGTTGTTGAAAGAGACAGAGAAAGAGTCAATTAAAAAAAAATTACATAAAAAAATGTTGGAAAAATTTTTTCAATTAATAATAATAATTTTCGTTTCCTTTTCCAAAAAAAATCGAAAATTCAAAATTTCAGTTTGATTTTTTTTAATTTTTTTATAGGTAGCAAAACACGCTGGGGTCCGCTAGTATATTATAAAAGTAAAAAAATAATAATATTTTGCCTTTTAGTATTTAAGTTTCAGTAACACTAAATTACGTATGCCTTATTAGAACAGCTATTAGTGTGAGCAACCAGAAGGGCCACGGGTTTGATTCCTGGCTAAATTAGCATGCAAAATTATAGGCTATTAATTTAATAAATATAATAAAATAATAAAATATAAAATTAATTTTTGAAATTGCGGTACATTAGCCGCTCGGAAAAGAGCATCAAGCCGCACACTATAAATTAGAGTAGGAGCTTGGCCTAAAATCGCGGTAACAAAGGGGCAACAAAATAATATAATAGACGATGATAATTCAAGAATTCTGATTAATAGGATTCTAGTTAATAACAATTGTTTCAAGAATCAAACAAATACTTTGGATTACCTTTCATCAAAAACCAAAAAATTAATAGGAATATAAAGGGCAATCCATTTTATTTAAATAAAGTGTATTTATTTAAAAATATTTTGTGATCTCAGACTGGCCAGTAAAACGAAAAGAATTTATCCTAGAAGAGTATCAAAATATGACTGGTGTTCTTCAAGATACCTTTTTGTGCACAACGCTATATGTCAACTTTATTTCAGGCATCCATTGTAAAAGCACTAACCTTATATATCAAAGAGAGGATGCTATTTTATGTCGTAGCAAGCTTAAAATAAACTAACCTCAATACTAACTAAATTCGTTGGGAGTTGGCTGATAGAATGTCACATAAAAGTGAACGAGCAGAAGCCTATGCATGCTACATTCACTACTTGTATAAATACAGAAACATGCCTAACTCTGAAATTTAATAACGTAAATTCTATCAAGCAAGTATAATTCAATAAATTGTCTACACCAAGAATATTATTCTGGAAGACTCAATTGATAAATAGATGAAAATTCAGATTTATGCTTGGATTAGAAAATCCTTTGATACATACAATTCAGTTATGAATACAATTATGGCGCTCTGTTTGCGCAATTAGAATCCATAAGATTTCAATAAAAAATAATACATGAAAAATCATCCGAATGCTCTTCTCGGCGTTTCAGCCTTTCCAAAACTCCGAATCCGAGCGGACGGGTGGCCTTTAGGTCCGCCAAGTATAGCGTATATACTCAAGAAATCACGCATTTTTTGGTCTATGTTTGAATATGGCGCGCTCTACTGTAAACTCTGTTGTAAACTCACATAGGAGGGTAACCTATTAAAGGTGGCGCTGCCGGAAGGACTGTTTCATTTGTGGGTTTTATTTTTCTTAAAGAAAAGCAAAAAACGTGAAGTGAATAGACGTTATTGTTGTTAATGTATCGGATAGTCCAACTCGGCCTAGGAGCAGGTGAGGCTAGTCAATATCATCGAAGACATCTAACCGGATCTCCAGGAAACGAGCTGTCTTAACAGACCAGATGGATAGGGGTGTAAAATGAGTTGATTTTACAAGTCAAACAAGGAAATGGATAGTGTCGTACCGGAGCACTTTGCATGCAGCACATATAATGGGTATGTCACAGCCAATATCCAGACCATAAATGTACCAGTATTACTCGGTCATATCGAGACAGTTCGAGCTCTTGTGGTGATTGGACTCCGAGAATGCCTTTCACAGGAATAGAGTTTACGAAGTTTCTCGATCAATGACACTTAGAGCCTGTCTATATACCTTCCTATCTAACGGTACTCTTCTATATTGCTGCTTGAAGTTATTAAAATCAATAAATATTTGTTGGTCCCAACGACCTAACCTTCTTTAGGTCATAAGGTAATTCCATTCTAAGCGAATGGACGTCGGTGGCGTCGGTGAGGAGAAAATAACCACGTTTAAGGAAGCTCATGATGCTACTATCCCTTGATAATATGCATTTACATAATTTTTTTATTCCCGATAGAATTTTTTCACTTGCAAATATCTACATATAAGGCACTCTTGGCGTCACATGACGTATTAGTCAAGAATTATTTTTTGAACTTTAAAAAAAATTATCTAGACTAAGAATTATTACTGGGAAACTAGATAAGGAGGAGGAAGTTCTTTTTATATATGTACTATGTACGGTAAAATTAAAAAAAGAAAATGGGTCAGGTGGTATGGAGACGTTTCCATACCCAATACTTGGTATAATTTAATGTATTTTATTTCTAAACTAATATTTGAAATTCTTTAAAATTATTAATATAAAAAAAAGCTTTCTAACTAGTACATTTAAAATATATATTATATTTTATGGTTCTCTTTGACTTTTAGTTCCAATAGAATTCGGAGTAGACACTTCAAAGCTTTCCCTCTTTTCTATTTTTCAGATGTGAAAATAAATATTGTGCCACAAAATCAAAATTAAATTTAACTAAATGCTATGATCTGCTTATTTTTTTTTAGATTTTTTAATACTTTTTGCCACTAGATTTTTGTATGCACTGTTATGTCAAAGAAGTACTAAGAAACACACACCAATATGAGCGAAAATTTATGAGAGCTTTGAGTTAAAATTTATATGCATTCCTTTGTGAACTCAAAAATACAGGTACCCATTTTTTATAGCAAAAAATTCTCTTTGCAAGTTTGATATTAACGTTTTTGCTACCTGAAAGTATGCAACAAATTACAATTTCGCTAAGTAGCTGCTGAGTGCTTATACGCTCGCCTATATAACATGAACAAATTCGGTATTTACTTATGAGTGTGTATGTTCATGGGCGTCTCTGCCAGTTATTCTTTTTTCTTTGGAATTCAAATTACACATTTAAAAAGTGTTTCTACTTTTTTCATATCTTCTTTAAATTGTCGCCTCTTAACACTACTAAAAGCCATTTCAGCGTGGGGTATCGTCATTTCACATCTTCATGACCTTACTTCATTCTTCATGACTTGACTTCGCCTGCTTTCCTTATACCCTGATATATGTGTATAACCGTATATATTTATATATGGAACTCCTCGCCATTGCCATTGTAGCGCTTCACTTGCCATTGGAATTTATGATGACGTTTATTATTGGCTTAATTAAAAACATGTCAAGCAGTAAAATGAGTTCATGCGCATCATGGATAACAAATTGCACAAAATGCACCATAAAATCTCCATATAAAATAGTACTAGGCTGTATTTTGTGCTACGATGCGTCAAAAGGCTTTCTAAGATATTTTAGTTTAAATATCGTTTTCTTAAGAATTTCGGCTTTCCTAGCTTCAGAAACACTTCGCACTCCGTCCATTACTGATTTTGACATTATAATCATAAAATTATTCATTCAGACTATGCAATTACCCTCCCTTCTTCATCGCCTTGCTCTTGCTGGAAATGCATTTCTCACCTTTATTAATGTTTCAACGTACTAGTAGCTAGTTTCAATGTAGTTTAAATGTTCAGTAAGTGTGCAAATGCATGGCTGTTTGTATATACATCTGCCTAAATTATATCCCTTTAATAGTAGTAGTGAGACATAAATATTGAAGTGTCTGCTTTTAGACGCAAATGGCTTGAATTTTTCGCATTTTCACGCAATGATGTGTAAGTAATAAAATTTTTAATGTAAAACTATTGAAAAGTATATCAAAATTCCATCTTGGCATTTTTAATTCAGTTTTGAAAAGGCTTTGGTCTGATTTCTATTATTTATGCCCTCATTAAAACCAACTATTATAGTAGAAAACTTATTTATTAGTATATGATTGAGGATGGAACCATGTGTACAAGTTCACGCATGTGAGAAAAGCTTCTGACTGGAATTCACCTGGGTGTGGCCAGACACGATTATTTTACATATGGTTCAAGCAGTTCACGACTTCCGATTTTATACCAAGTATACTTACTCTAGGTAGCCAACAAACATCCGTTTGGAGGTGAGCTAAAGGGAGAAGGTGAATCCCCTGCGGTTGTGCGTAGGGTTTGGAACCCACCACAAAAAAACTATACTCCAATGAAAAATCAACAAATGCCTCGGATGGGAGATCCCCCTTTTGATGACGACCTCCGCAAACGTTTAAAGAATCACGATTTAAGGGCATGCACCTGGAATGTCCGGTCTCTTAATTGAGAAGGTGCCACTGTTCAGCTGGTTGATATCCTTGTAAGAATAAAGGCTGGAATCACTGCCGTCCAAGAAATGCTATGGCCCGGACAATTATCGTGGGATAAGTCTCCTTAATATCGCATATAAGGTCCTATCTAGCGTATTGTGCGAAAGACTAAAGCCCACCATCAACAAACTGGTCGGACCTTATCAGTGTAGCTTTAGAGCTGGCAAATCCACCATTGATCAGATATTCACCATGCGCCAAATCTTAGAGAAGGCCCGAGAGAAAATAATCATTTTTAATATTTTTATCAATTTTAAATCTGCCTTCGACAGCACGATAAGGAAATGTCTCTTCGCCGTTATGTCTTAATTTGATAACCCCACAAAACTCATAAGGCTTTGTAAACTTACCCTGAATAATATCAGAAGCACAGTCAGAAGGACTTCTCCGAGCCGTTCGATAGCAAACGAGGTTTCAGACAAAGAGACTGTTTGTCGTGGGATTTCTTCAATTTGATGCTGGAGAAAATAATACGAGCTGCAGAGCTAAATAAACCAGGCACAATATTTTAGAAAAGTGTGCAATTGTTGGCCTATGCCGATGATACTGAATTGGTCATAACAGTCGAACCGTAAGTTCTCCGTTCCCAAGATTAGATAAAGACGCGAATCGTATGGGTCTGGTAGTGAACGAGAGCATGACGAAATATCTCCTGTTATCAAATAAGCAGTCATCGCACTCGCGAATTGGCTCCCACATCACTGTTGACAGTTACAACTTCGAAGTCGTAGATAATTTCGTCTATCTAGGAACCAGCATTAACAACACCAACAATGTCAGCCAGCACAGAATCACTTTTGCCAACAGGTGCTACTTTGGACTAAGTAGGCAATTGAAAAGTAAAGTGCTCTCTCGACAAACCAAAACCAAACTCTACAAGTCGCTCATCATTCCCGTCCTGAAATGTGGTGGCGAAGACTGGACGATGTCTACATCCGATGAGTCGGCTTTAGGAGTTTTCGAGAGGAAAGTTTTGCGGAAGATTTATGGTCCTTTCCGCGAAGGCAACGGCGAATGCCGCAGACCATGTAACAATGAGCTGTACGAGGTATACGATGACATTGACATAGTGCAGCGAATCAAGAGGCAGTGGCTACGCTGGCTAGGTCATGTCGCTAGAATGGATGAAAGCGCTCCAACTTTGAAAGTATTCGATGGAGTACCCGCTGATCAAAGCAGAGGAAGAGGAAGACATCCATTCCGTTGGAAGTATCAGGTGGAGAGCGACCTGCTATCACTTGGTATTTCTAACTGGCGCCAACAGCAAAAAGAAGAAACGAGTGGCGCGCTATTGTTGACGAGGCTATAATCGCGTAAGCGCTGTCTGCGTCAAAGAAAAAGAGAAAAAGATGTGACTGAGTTGCATAAAAATAATACGAACAGACAACAACAATAAATAATTTTGTTTTTAGGCTTTGGTTTTTTTTAATTCTGTGTAATGTGTAAAAATATTAAATTTTCCATATTTTTATGAACACAAATCGAATAAATAATTTAAACAAAATATTTTTGTAATTGAATAATTCTATGTCATATCGATTAACCCTAGCATAGTAAGCATCACTTTGACTATACACTGACAGTAAGCATTTTTCAATTTTACGACTATTTTTGTTACATAACAAAAACAAATATTTGAGTTCAATTTTTTTACATTTAACGATTTAACCTTCACTCTGTGCTTGGGGTATAGATAAGAACTTTGCATTATTTGTATGACGTTTCTTTGTGAAGTACTTTTACGAATAATTACGGATATACACCAGCGATATGCTTTTTGCTTCTAAGACTTGTATTTATTAACTCTTCATTTTAGTTGTCGCAATTTTCTTCCTCAGATGGATGAAGTACGCAAATATTTATGCTATCACTTCATTCAGTATTGGAACTAAATCTTTTTCTTTGCGAAGTAGTAGGTCTTTCACTGTCACAACTCGCATAATCATGGGAACGTAATCCATATAGTGTTATCTTCACTTTCTGATCCACTGAATTGTATTTGGTATTCCGAAATTGATGACTTCTCTACATACACCCACTGCACAAAGCACCATATTCGTCCGGAAAACCACCTGCCACCGTGTAGAGTGAAGCTATACTGTGTATTAATTAGATCAACAGCGTAGGGGATTGCCAGCTGCAAATTTTTAATTTCGTAGTCGTAAAAATTACGAATACTTACTATTATAGGGTTATTAGTTGTAAGCGAAACTTTTAATTAGGAGGAATACAGTTCAAAACTTTTTTCTAATATATAACGTACTTCTGTCAAAAGAAAACATTTTTATTTTTGCAAAACTCACAATTTCAGTCCAGATTTTTTTTAATATTTTCGAAAAAAAAAAACCAAATCGAAATTTATTATATTAAAGATTTTTTTAAATTCTCAATTATAGCTATGAGCCTAGGTCACTTTTTAACAATGTTGTTTCTGTTTAAAAAATTCAGAAAATATTTACTTTGGTTTAATCATTTTTATTGCTTTTTTCGTGCCTATTGAAACATTTTCTATTTCCTAATCTTTTTTTTTTTGTGTATCTTTTTTATAATAAACAAGCGGACCCCAGCGTGCTTTGCTACACCTATTAGAATTAAAAAAAATTTAATTGAAATTTTGAATTTTTGGGTTTTTTTGGAATAAGAAGCGTAAATACATAACTGATTTAAAAAAATTTTTCAAACTTTCTTTATTTATTATTTTTTTTATTTTTTTTTATTTCATTGTAATTTTTTTCACATTTTCTCTAACTATCTTTCAACACCATATACAATGTAATGCACACGTGTTTTCGAATTTTACATGTATTTGTTTTTGTTGCATGTATTTTGTATGGGTAGCGACCAAGGTTCACTAAAATGCTCATATCTCTGGAATGGCTACGACAATCAAAATTTCTTTCTTCCGAATATTCCTTTGTAACTCATAAAAATTTGGTGCAATTTGATCTGGTGGGTCTCAAGTTATAGTCGTTCATCAAAATTTGCATTGATTTTTATATATGTAGATATCTTGGAATTAAGGTTTGTTGAAAGGAAATGTAAAAGCGTCTAAAGAAGGCTTCCAGCTTGTAAAACTCCCTATTTATACCCTCAAATGTATTTTGAAACCTTTTTTTGCTAAGCTGTAGCTGTGAAATTGATAACATTTCATAAATTTTTTTTGCGCAGTTTCACTCAAATCACTATAAAAGCAATATATGAATATTTATTTCTATAAAATTTAGCTATGGAACTCCCATCAAATGCTTCTTCTTGCTCAAACCCATTTTTCTGTTGTTTATATCGCGACGCCTGCTGACAATAAATTGCAGAAAAATTCAATTACAAAATGCAAATTGTTCGATGTGAATGTGTATGTGGTAATATTTCAAAATTGCGGGCAGGCATATTGGCGCCTAACAGCATGCAATAAAAAATTTTCAACAACAAATGCCACATTTTCCATATTGTTGGGTGTTTTGAATAGAAGTAAAATGACGCTAAGAAAAGAATATATCAAAATAGGCGGAACAGTGAGTGCGTGTATGCCAGAATTGGATAAAGTCATGAACATTTGTTAAACAAAAATGTCAGCAACCAGTAAGCAGCAACATTCTCGTTTGTGACAACTGTTTTGGCAGCTTCAAACAGCAAGAAAATTAAAAAAGAAGAAAAAACATACTAAAAATAAAAGTTCAAAAGCTATGAAAATTTTTTTTTTATCTGAGTGCAAATTCCCATAATTCGATGGGAAACGGAAGAACGCCAAGTGTCGCCAAGCCACAAAATTTATATTTTTGTATATCAACGCATCGTGTAGGCAAATTCGACAAATTTGTAGAAGAAACCACAATACTGACAACGTATAGCAATGGGAAACTTGTTTAAGTGTCTATGCATATATAGTTTAGCAATATTTTTATTATTTTCAAAACTTCAGAAAAAAGTTTTAATTTTTTTTTTGCCACACTCATCGCGCTCCGCGTTTTAATGCAACTATATGTTTTTGATCAACGTAATCGATTTGATGACTTTACTTTATTCCATCTATGCTTGCTAATTTCCAATATTCTTAGCTTCGTCCATTGCCCATTGTGAAAGATGAAAGATATGCCGCTTCATATAGCCGAAGGCCGGGCACCCGCAAAGGTGTTTCGGAGATTTGTTATTTTCTGTACATACTCTTCCCTAAGCAGATTCAGCCTTACCTAATTTTTGAAGATTATACCTCAGAAATAGATGACCTGTCAGTAAACTCAAAAAATAATAATTTCCTATTTGCTTAGCCGGTTGCATCACAGCTATTTTGTGGTATGTCTTACTTTGGTATACTCCAGAATCTGAAATGTTCCTCTGGGATATACTGGCTTAGACAAACTTTGAAGGCACTAAAAGGTATAAGGCAGTCGGCAGTGATAGCGCCTTCAGTGGCGTGTTTGCGAACAAGTTCATCTGACTTTTTATTACCTTATACATCCAAATGATCCGAGAAAAAAGTGACAGTCTCCTAATTGCCACCTTCACACGTTTAAAATATTTGTTGTATCGTCTTAATTGCTACTTACTTATCAAAAATAAACCTTATAGATTTTCCATCGGTTGCCTAATTTGCACCTTCAGTTATGATTACAATCTCTGCTTGGAATATAGAGTTATATACATTGCGTTTGAAGTTGCCTTCCGGCAGAAAGTTTTCTTTTCTCGGTTGCATTGTCCATGGAATATTATGAGTTAACATATATTTTTGGATATTCTTAGTTTATTTTATTTTATTTGAGCGATTTTATGACATTCAACTATCAAAATCCTCTGCAGTATTCTAGCTACTTAATGATACTCGTTTTTTTTTTAATTTAAATCTTACATTTTAAATCACAAAAAAAAGTGTACTCGAGTTTCATTTGATGTATAAAATTAAGCTAATTTTCTAAGATAACTCATTGCAGCGTAAAGGAAAATCAATGTACGAGTTTTTTATTCATTTTCATGGCATTTATCTCCTAATTCAAAACATTTTTTATCAGTTCGCAAACACTATCAACCACATACACATCAATTGTTATCGCTTGATTTTATGGATTGAAACTGAGTGTGTTTAATGGTCGAATAATAATCAATTAAACTGTCAGTATTTGTATACAGATATGCATATCTTAGATATATAAATGTTTATAGATATGTTCAAACATATATACTCAATTGAATGATACAGGCGCGAGCTTATTAATTTTCATGCCCTTAAGCCAATACCGCTGAGAGCATGTGTGTATTCAAACATACACATAAACGTTATAACATATAGATACAACTATGAGGTTATATTTTATTTACTTAGTTGTAGATATACTTGAACATATATAAATTTTTTTCTATGATTTTTCAACATCATTCACTTTTTTAAAACATTTCATAGTTTTTCTAATAACAAATGTAAAGAACAGAGTGAAAGCTTATTTGCCGCTTAAAAAAATATTTTGAATAAAATTGATAAGAAAAGTTTAAATAATTAAAAAATGTCAAGACTTTAAGACAAGGGCAAGTGGTAAATAACTTTGATTCTTAGATCGAAAAAAATTTTAGGATACCCCTATGTTGATATTTGCCTTGTTGAATCACTAGTTCGAAAACTACCTGCGAATATCAATGAAAATTGACGCTATCATTAACTCATCAATAAACACACACGTCCAAAATTGCTAATATAGATATTAGGCTGAGCTAACTAATTAACCAATCGCATTTATGTAGGCTTGAATTTTAGTTTGCTTAAATAAAAATCTTGCTGTTGTTCAATATTAAATAAGTTTATTTTCTATATATTTAGCGCATACATTTCGGCTGGGTATATTCTTGCATGCACCTTTTGAAGATAACAACAAAGAGTAATATGTATTTAATTTTTTTTAGCAAAATAACTTTCTAAACATATCTAGCATAATAGCGTTTGTGGAGGCGTGATTTTTGGTACCTTTGCTTTATTTAATGTTCTAATGATACCCTTTCAGTAAATTTTCCTTAATAGCGCTCAGCCCTAAATATATATAGATATATAAAAAAAATTTGATGAAGAAAAAATTAAAAACAAACTCATTTGTGAACGAATCTTCAAGTCTGTTGTGTAGTTTTAAATTATTAATAGCCTTTTGATAACGGCTTTGAAAACCTTTGTCTTGTGTTATGTACGTTATTGAAAAATTGTTAATTTACTTTTTCTGCCAATATTTTAGAAAGTGTTGCGTTGCTCGTGAATGTCGATAGGGGTTGCCAATAGGAGTGATTTCTTTAGAAGAACGCACTATATGTTAAGGAAATACAAACTTTTTTTTATTTAATGTGAAGTACAATCGATACATTTAAGTTCAGAATATAACATCATTCAGATGGTCTCCATGAGAGGAACGAATTCGATTAACTAAATTTTTGAAAACTTTTCCTAATAGATCAAATCGTATGTCATGAATAGCACCTTCAGTATTAACTTTTAAAGACCAATGACTTCAAATAAATCCACAAGAAGTAGTCTAATGGTGTTAACTCACAACTTCTTGGAGGTCATTCAATTTCACAATTTCTTCAAATAATCGATTCTCCAAACCTTTCTCGCAATAATTCGGTTGTTGCACGTGCTGTGTGACACATAGCCCCGTCTTGTTGGAACCAGGTGTTGTTAAGATCAACTTCTTCCAATTGTGGCCATAAAAAGTTGGTTATCATCGATCTACACCGCTCTCCATTGACAGTAACCGTGTTACCAGCTTCATTTCGAAAGAAGTACGGACCGATGATTTCACCAGAACAAAAACCACACAAATCTGTCGATCTTGGTGAATGTAGTGGTTGCTAATGAATAATTTGTGAATTTTCTTCGGACCAGAAGATGTTATCGTTTTCAAGTTGTTCGAATGCAAAATCAGCAAATTCACGACATTTATGGTGGTCCAAAGATGAAATTGTAAACATTACTGAATACAATGGAAAGGAGACAGATCATAACAGATAAAAAGTGTCCAAAACGACACTTATCATTCCCATTGGAAAACCCTTTACATATATATAATGGCGTCTATTCATATAAATTAAAATTTTAACATAATCATGGCAACTATGATACCTCTACTAAACGGCATTCATATCGATCAGGGAAATTATAATGCCTAGTATTAATAGTTTTAAGTTGAGCTAAATAAATATATGAATATATTGAATAAATAAATATTGAGAATCTTGTAAGTGAACGTCGGTTTCAGAGCATAATTTAACGGCAACAAATTTGCTAACCCAAAATAAAATTTGTGGAACGCTTCCCAAGCATGACAAAATCGAACCATTTTTGAAGCAGCTCATCATGGACGAAGCACAATTCATTAAAATGAGAAAAAAGCGGAAAAAACCATTATCAGATAAATCTACTCATTCGATTTCGAAGCCAAAATTTACGATAACTAGGATGATGCTGAACATCAACTCGTTTTGCATTTAAAAACAGAAAAGTTGTCGTGTTTCATGAGGACAATTCCAAATTGCATACATCTTTGATGACCAGGCGAATATTGTGTGAGCTTGTTTGATGACATGACTACCATTTGCTTCGGTCTCTGCAAAACTCTTTTCATGGTGGTTAAGTATTAAACGACAGAACAGCCGTTAAAATTATCTGCAAATTGCCAAAAACTTCTTTGAAGCGGTCGTACCACCCCGATTATGATCGCGTGTGAGCGTCAGTATACTCGTTACTTGTATGGTTTTTTATTTCCTAATATTTACTTGAAATAAGTTGATATTATTTACTTATTTTTAGGGTTTTACTAAAACACTCAAGCAATAATCATTTTGACTGTGAGCAGAAATATATCACTCAGAAAATAATAATTATTCTTTAATCGTTACACTTCCTCTCAAAATATTGCTTAAACTCTTATTGTCCTTTTTCAAGGAAATTTTTTTTAAAGAGTTGAAAAAGGAGTTATCCATAGTTGAGAGACATTTTTAACGAAAAAAAAAATGATAGAAGGTAATGACAATTTTCTGAGTGATATATTTTCGCTCACAATAATAATGATTGTTGTTTGAGTGTTTAAGTAAAATAATTATTATCAACTAAGCAAAATTATAAAAACCATGAAATAAAAAATCACCTCATATTTGAAAAGAGTACGCCAGTGAAAACTTTCGGGTGAAATTCGTTCCTTTTATGTGGCTTTCATGATTTTTTTTTTCATTGAAGAATATACAAATAATTATTATCTATGGTTCCTAGTGTTAATTCTATAAAGTTTATCTAATCTGTTTTTCGATATTTCGAATGGCGCTCTTGATATACATACATTAAAAAGTCCCTTTTTGATCTATCCGAAATATTCACAAGTTAAATTAAATATAACAAAATGTACATCAATTTTTTTGTTATATTCTAATAATGCATCATATAGCATAAATACGTTCCAGTTTGTTTTGAAACTTTGAGGGCAGACAAATTGGCACCCAACAGTATGCTTTGTAAGAATTATTTGTTTTTACACGAAAAATATTTTTTTGTTTTACTGTGCATATCAGAAACATGCAATATTTGCGTAACAAAAAAATATATCTAAATAGGTGTGGCAACGTTTGGGTGCCCGAAAATATGTTAAACAAAATATGTCAACAATAACAAAGCACCAGCCGCAGCCGCCACTATTTGATGCCACTGTTTTGGCAACAATAGATGCCAAAACACAAAGCAAGTACTGAGCCGCCTAAGCAAATAAAAGTTGAGATATTCTACATAAATATATAACTTTTCATGTGTTCACAAGTGCATGTAAGCCACTTGCATAAAATCACGAAAGGAGGCCGAAAGTTTTAGGTGTCGCCAGGCTGAGAAATTAAAAAAAAATATTTAAAAATACATTGCCACATCGTATAGAAAATTACGCCATTACTTAGGGAAGTTTCGATGGTAGGGCTATCGATAGGTAAATTATTTTAGACGGCTAAATGTATGCATCGAAGTTTGCATATAATATAGCAGTTTTCACATATAATATTATTTTATTTTTGGAAGCTTGTAAAGAGAGAGAGAGAGAGAGAAAGTGAGAGATGTTTGGCTGCTTATTTCCAATTATATTAAAATCATTTGCAAGTGAAGTACGCTACAACTTGCTAACCTGTTGAATTTTATTTTGTTATGTTAAAGAACTTTTATTTTCGTGTGTATTTCAGCATGTATTCCTACATATGTGCTGAAAGGATTATAAGTGTTTATTTATTTCTTTTACCCTCTCGATGACAAAACCTGCGCAAACAAAAATTTGTACAATGCGTTATAACGAAATTTTATATATATATCTCTACGAAATAATTTTTTTGTGAGAGTGTGTAAATAATCACTGATTTTCGCTTGCAAACTTCCAACTTTTCTTAATGTAATGCATTTTCTACAAAACAGTAAAAGATACAGATAATAAATTCACCGCCTCTCTGTGTGGTATTTATATGCGAAGAAGATGGAAAACTATTTGTGCGAAATAATTAAGAAAAATTTTAATAAATAGCGAGATGCGCCAACCACACTAGCATGAGACAAAGAACAATATGCAGCGTGAGTCGTGTCAAGGTGTAATATTTATTTTGGTCAGTATTGTTTGGCATTTCATCATGGAAAGACTTACATCTTTATTACGAAAATTCACGTTCTGTAAAGAATGTGTTTCGCGCGCTTCGCTCAACTTATAGTCAACATAATCGGTCTACTGAGCGAACTATTCGCAACACCATCACCCATCTTGTGACTCAGCATTCATTATTGGATAATATTCGATCGAGTCCAGCACGCAGTGAAGAAAATATAAAGGCCGTAGCTGAGAGTGTACACGAAGACCGTGGAGAGTAGATTCGGCGCCGTTCACAGCAACTCAGGCTTACGTATGGAACGACTTGGCGCATTTTACGTCGAGATCTTAAATGGTCAGCGTACATAATCAGCTTTTGTTAGAACTAAAGCCGCTCGATCTTGAAAAGTTCCAAGCAAATCCAACGTTTTCGAGCCAAATTTTGTTCAGCGATGAGGCACATTTCTTGTTCAAAGAGATTCAGGAGCTGCCATTTGATCCAGAACACACATCGCATCAAGCAATGGATTCACTGAGAGAACACTTCGGTGAGCAGATAATTTCATGTTTTGGGCCGGTCGATTGGCCACCAAGATCGTGTGATATCACACCTTTAGACTTTTTCCTGTGGGGATATGTAAAGTCTAAAATCTATGCGGATAATCCTGCTTCGATTCAGTCCTTGGAACAAAACATGACGCGTCTCATTTGGTAGTTACCAGTCGAAATGCTCGAACGAGTCATCGAAAGTTAGACTCAAGAGATGGACCATCTGAGACGTACCCGCGGCCAACATTTGAAAGAGATAATCTTAAAAAAATAAATGTCAAATAATGTTCTTTCGAATGATAATAAACATTTCCCATTAAATTTTCTGTATTTTTCTTTCTTTATGAAATAGGGGACCCCGAAATGGATCACTCTTTATTATCACTTTTAAAAATTTTGACATAAAAAAAATTTTTGAAAAAGTTTACATATTTTTAAATGTTATATGATCAAAAATATTCGAATACAATATTACAAAAAAAGTAGCAAAAATAATATTCTTTAATTTGAAATATTACAAATTTAATGAGAATAAACACGATTTTTGTCATATGGATTTCAGGTTGAGAATTGTTTAGTATATACATATATACGTCATTCAATTATTTTCTAGCATTACGTAATGGCATTTTTAAGTTACAAGTTGAGTGAATAATTTTTATTAATTATTATTTATGACCTTTAAAATTGTTTCTTCGTCAATGAATAAATTAGCTATTTCTATAATTATTCCATTGAAAAATGTTGTACTTGAAATTCACTTTACGATACTATATACATATATGATGAAGTATTTAAATAAGTCTGCTTAATGTCATTGCATACTACATTTCAACTGAATATAATTAAGTCAACTCATTATAAATGTATGTGAATAAAATGACGTGTTATTTTGATGCTTTTTTATGTGACTCACATGCTCCGTACAATATTTTTTCGTTATTATCCCAATTTCGCTGAATTATTCTGAATTCATGTCATATTTTTATTTTTTCAGTGGCAAAAATGTCCCCATACCAAGATATATTTTTATATGGTAATAAGCTCTTCACTTAATTTAAAAATAACTATAAGAAATAAGTTCTCCACTGAGCTTTGTGAGTAAATTCGTTTTGAAAGAGCACTTCATACGGCCTTTTGTAGCAATTCTACCATCTTCATAAAACATTTCAATTGTGCTCGCTTAATTCCGTTAGCTGAAACTGAGTGAATCTTATGATTGGATTAATATCAATTAAGCTATTAGTGTCTGAATGCAAATATATATTTGCACATATGTTCGCATTTAATGCCACACAAACGAGTAGATTAATATCAGTGCCAATGAGTCGAAAACATTTAGCGACAATATGATGTGAAACTCTACAATTAACATGCTGAATTTCACATACATACATGTGTACATACATATAATGCATTTATGTGTATATATACTATATATATTCTCATATGTAACGTTCGTAAGAGTTAAATCGCTTCCCAATGCAATGAAAATCACTTAACGCTACAACTGAAAAATTTCATATTCATATGTGTGCATATACCATATACGAGTATACCTGTTCACTTGTGTATATAGTATGTATATACATTTGCATAGTAACGTCAACAAAAATTTTGTTGAATTGCAAAAAAAAATATTACCACGCTCTCAAAATGCCAATATTTTAATTATTTTTATCATAATACTTTTACCACAATACTTCTTTCTGTGAATTAATTTTTTTAATCATTTTTTTCAGATATTTGCCGATATTTCAGATATTTACAGACAATATACGAATACACGCATATATAATTTTTTTTCAATATCACAAAAAGCCATTTATAATCATTTTTAATTACCATGAACAAATTCGAGTTTTTGTAGAAAACCATAAGTTTCTAGCGGCTCATCTCAGAACCTGTTTAAGAAAGCGAAATTGTTCTAAAAATACAAAAATCACTCTTTTTTGGAAAGGGAACAAATGCGTTCATTAGAAAAAATTTTATTTTATTACAAAAGTCCGTAAGAGGAAAAACTGAACTTTATTATCTATTAAATATATGTGCATATAGGGATGGATGGGGCCATATGTAGAAGTTCACCCAAGTGATGAACTATTTTGACTGCCTTTCACCTGGGAGTCACGAGTAACGAGACTTTTACATATGGTTCAAGCAGCTCACGACTTCTGGTCATAGACCAAGTATCTTCTGGTTATCCAAAAAACATCCATTTGGAGGTGAGCTAAAGTGAGAAGTGAATTCCCTGCGATTGGGTGTAGGGTTTGAGACCCACTGCATGAAAACTATACTCCAATGAAAAATCAAGAAACGCCACGGATAAGAGGTCCTACTTTCGATGACGACCCCTGCATATTTGAAGGTATGCACCTAGAATATCCGGTCCTTCAATTAGGAAGAAATAACTGCTCCGCTAGTTGATCCTTGCAAGACAAAAGGCTGGCATCCCCGCCGTCCAAGAAATATGACGGACGGGACAACAAATACGACGGATAAGGTTTCAAAACCGGAGCAAACTTACTTAGGGATTTACCTCATTGATGATGTGAATATATAGTGAGAACAGTTTTTAAACCTGCTCAGTAGCACTGAAAGTGAAAACTCCAAAGATAGCGAACCCGAAAAGCCAATCGATCACGATGGTTTAGAAGTTCCATCACCTGATTATGATCGGACCACTTAAAAAATAACAGCCACTGACCGCTCAAAACATAACAACGTGGCGGGTGTCGACGGTTTACCGGCAGAGCTATTCAAACACGGTGACGAAGAGCTGACAAGGAGCATTAATCAGTTTCTTTGCAGAATATGGCTGAACGAAAGCATGCTCGACGAATATAACCTAAGAGTGATCTGCGGAATCCAAAAAAAGAGAGACCCACGGTCTGCGCAAATATCGTGAGATAAGTCTCCTTAATATCGCAGGAAAGATCTCTCTTTTGTATTGTATGAAATATTGAAGCCACCGTCAAAAAAAATATCGACCCTTATCAGTGTGGCCTTAGACCTGACAAATCCATCATTGACCAGGTATTCACCATGCGTCAAATCTTGGAGAAGACCCGAGAGAAAAGAATCGTTACACTTCACCTTTTACCGATTTTAAAGTTGCCTTCAATAGCACGATAAGGAACTGCCTATATGACACTATGTTTGAATTTTATATCCCTACAAAACCCATACGGCTATGTAAACTCCCCCTAGATAATACCAGATGCGTAGTCAGAATTGGGAATTACCACTCCGAGTCGTTCGATCTAAACGAAGTTTCAGTCAGGAAGACTCTTTATCGTGTGATTTCTTAAATTTAATGCTGGACAAAATAGAACGAACCGCAGAGCTAATAGACCAGGTACAATATTTTACAAGATTTTGCCATTATTAGGAAATAACGATTATATTGATATCATTGGCCATAACAACTGCAAAGTAAATTCTGCGTTTTATAAGTTAGTCAAAGAAGCGAAGCGAATGAGTTTGATAGTGAACGAGGACAAGACGAAATATCTTCTGTTATAAAATAAACAGGCATCGCATTCACGTCACTGTTTACAGTCGTCTATCTAGAAACCATCATTAACAACACCAATAATGTTGGTTTTGAAATGCAATACAGAATCACTCTTGCCAACAGGTGCTACTAACAAAAGTTTTCAATCTTAGGCAACAATATCGAAGAGCCGACCTCTGAAATCTCATTGAATTAGGCTGAGGGACAAGGCTCATTAAAAACCCCGGAAGGTTTTCTTCTTCACGGGGAAAGCAAAAAACTTCGTTAAAGAGTTGGAGCGAACATAAGCAGGGTAAGTTAATCACTCCCAGCTTGGAACACCGGCAGAAGGAATTTTGCAGCAAGATAGGGCATGCGGCATTAAATGTGTATTGGCTTTACAAAAGTGATGTGAGATCCATATTTACATATGAGGTAATAGCATTATGAGCTAAACTAAAGAAGTGTATATAAGAGGTTCAACGTACTTACAAGTATTTATTGAGTAAATCAAGCACTGTATTAATAATAATACCAATAACCAAGGTATATCCAAGCAAGATAACTACAACTAAGTAGATATTGTGCTCATTACTGTAGATGAAGTAAAATCTATTAGGTTTCTAGTTGTAAGTCAAGCGAAAACTAATATAATTAAATGTGTCGTCATCCTAATGAGGTTGTCACTAACGACCGCTCCGACCTCTCAGTGTCTTCAAATTATGTCTTAAACAGTAAACGGCACACTTAAGGTCCAGTGCACTTCCAGTTTGCATAATAAACATGCTAGACATGAATATCATCAGTCAAATACTTTAAGTTGCTTACCACTCGAAATAATTCCAATGAATCAATTAAAGGTAAAAATGGAAAATCTGAAACCAAATAGAGAGCAAATCGACACTCCTAGCAAAAAAAAATCCCAAAGTTGAACTTAAAAAAGAATACCAAAAAATTCATCAAAGTATTTAGGTATTGAACAAAACAACAGAAAAAAGCTGTGACCAAATCATCAAAAATCTGCTTTGTAAACGGTTAAACCATAAGAAGAGCAAGCAAAAAGCGCTAGCTTTCACCAAAGTCCTACCTATGCGGCATTTTTACTGTGAAGAGAGAATATTTTTTTCTTTTGAATGGAAAATTGAGAAAAACTTTACAAGAAAACAAACAGTTAAGCGGAATATAAACAGAAAGAGAGGAACTAAAATACTAAGCAGCTAGTAAAAAGTTACTGAAATGAAAAGGAGTCAAGTTTATGGTATGAAATTTGACACACAAGTCCTGAGGCATTAGAGTTGCTTGCTTCTGCTTTTAAGTCGCTTTCTTTTGTCAATTTATTGTGTATACCCACAAAAGTTCTTATTGTTTGTTTTGCTGATTTCTTTTTGTGTTCTATATTGTTTTGAGTTTCTCTTTATTTTAGAAAATATACTTCTTGCATTTTTCTAATTAAAAATTTTACATGCTGAAAAAAATTTGTTTTCAACTTATTTTAAAATAATTGAATTTACTAGGTTATTCGATAGCTAATATTTCATGTGGTACTGATTCTATGTTTTACATAACAAAGGTCTGTAAATTTTAAATCATACTTTCCCCTTTCATGATTTCATTGCAAATCTTTGAGTTAAAAGGTCAGCGGCAAACTGTACACGCAAGTGTTGTCATCTGGCGTTTTTGATACGGGAACAGTTACCAAGCGGTGCGTAATGAGCAATATGGACCTCTTGTTGGATCCCCAAGTTTATATTTAGCATATCGGCTATCATAATTTTGAGTGAGCGCTGCAAAGTTGACAACCGAAAACCGACCCAATCGATCGTTGTAAGATTGTACAATCTTTTTTTTTGCTTTATATGAAACTAGAATTTTTTCCTGATCAAAATGAGCATTTTGTTTAGTATTTCGCTGCATTTTGTTTAGTATTTTGCCCTTAAGCATTTTGTTTAGTATTTCGCTGTTATTTTGGCGTAACGTTCCAACGAATGCAAAATTTAATGACGTTTTTGGAAAGCTCATCTGCCAGTCTTAGACTTGACCCAATTATCCATTGTCACATTTATGTTTGTGCCATGAATAGTTTTGGTTAGTTTCATAACGTAATATTCTGCTACAGGTAGCCCATTACATTTAATATATTTTCCGAGGTAGGGGATCGCCTTTATGTATCTTGTACCAACATCGCAGGTCATAACTATTTTAGCCCCATATTTGGCGATTTTATTTCGTAGATACATTTTAAATGGGCATATTCCTCTAAATCCCTAAAGTCTCTCGGCAATAGTTAGATTGCTGTTGGGCGTATAGTTATTGTTACATTTTAAAATAAGTTTTATCAATTTCCACGAATTAGCATCCGCTAACCCGAGTAGTCTTCTCATAAAATTGTAAGCAGTCCAATTAAAATTCAAAGCGCTTCAGACGCATTTTTGCCTTGTAAACTGATCCAGATAATTTGGAATCAAACATATCAAGGGTGACTAGATGGTCCTTTTTTGAACTGCTTAAAAAATTATCAATCTGAGAAGTACCTGTAATTGTTCTAGAGTTGTTTTGGAAACTGTGGACGTTCCAGATTTGGTATGTAATCAAAAGTTGTGTTTGTATGATTTCATCGTTTAAGAAGCATTTATTGGCGTATATGTATAAAGTGAGTAGCCTAAAGAACCTTGCATTATGTGTATGACATTCATATGACGTTGTGAGTTATTTTGCGTATGTTAACGGATTTGCACTTACTTCTTCATTTAATATTGGGACTAGAGCTCGCGTAATCGTGGGAACGTAATCCATATAGTATTATCTTCACTTTTGGTCCACTGCCTTGTATTTGGTATTCTTCTTCTTCTAACATAGCTGCAATTGCAGTCAAGTATACTCTTTGTGTTTTGTCATGATTCCGCTTAAAAAACACAATATAAACAACAGTTCTTATAGCCAAGGAAACATTTTTGCTGAGAATTATTTAATTGTCAAAATTCAATAAATAGTAATGTACGGCTATTATTATATTATATATTATATATGATTTCTCTACATAAATAAACAGCACTAAAGCACCATATTCGTCCGAAAAACCATTTGTCAAGCTATACTGAGCTTCAGTGAGATCAATAGCCAGCTGCAAATTTTCAGCTTTATAGTCGTAAAATTTACGAGTGCTTATTGTTCTAGGGTTATTATTTCAATAGTTCCTTAATTGGCTTTAATGCATTAGAAATAAAAATTTCAATTTGAAAACAGTATATAAATGTTTAGTATCTTATGTTTTTACTCTTTGGAGAACTAGATTCCTGCTTGCAACAGTTTGTTTACATAAATGATCTTAAGACCTGGTGGTGCATTGGAGTGTATCTCCTCAAACAAGGGCCGCGCAGGACTCAGCCAACGGGAGACTGTGGATAGAAATTCCATTCACGAATAAAATTTAATGAATCCTGTTTTCATATACTTTGAATGAGTTAGGAAAGAAAAAGTTGCCGTGTTTTTGAGTGTATATGGACCGAGTGCAGAGATAATATTTAAATAGAGATGAACATGCTTTCCGTTGAGTTGTATAGAATTATTTATTATAGTGATATACGTAAGTAACATTTAAAAAGTGACGAAATCTTTTTAATTAATTTGGTTCAGATAATTACAATTTTTAATCTTATTAAAAAAAATTCAAAAATTTTCTTTTAATAGCAAGTCAATGTCTACAACTATGTTGCGATGGATATTATCTAATAGAAGCAAGTACATTGAAAGGATCTTGTAAGATCTTAAGCATCGCAGCGTGAAAAAAGACATATAGTTTACTTTCGTGTTAACGGGCAAATCCACCATGATTGAAAGAAATTTTTGAGCATGTGGGAAGACATTTTGGGCAAATATCTAGGGCTTCAATCGGATTTTGGATATCTGTACCCGCCATTCGTTCCCTCCAAATTTTAACTACACCAGGAAAATATTTTATAAAATTGGATCATGATTGGAACAAAGCTTTATAAGACGCCCCATCGACTTTCGGCATTCTTTTGGATATAAGACAAGAAAACTCGCCAATTTATCCCGCTGCTTCAAAAAAACGTCTAGTTTTAAATTCTCTTGACAAAGGTATAGTTGTATTTAAAAAGATGAACTTTGCAGCATGCCTCTGCTTTTAAAAATATTTAACAACAAAACAACACTTCCCGACTATAAAATTTTTTTCATTCAGTTTACAAAGCTGTAGCGAATATTCCGCATGCTATGGGACAATCTTTATAAGATCCTACGATTTTGGGACGACTGCTAAAACTATTCATATTCAAATTATTAAAAAAAGGACAATATTTTTGTATTAAATAATTAAAAAAAATTATTTTCGTATGAAAAAATGTCTATGCAACAAATCTGACTATATAATTTACAGTTGCTCATCCCTCCTACTGCACACGGCCCAGTCTCCAACGTATTAACGTTTTCCCCACATCTGAACGTGATAATAACCTGGGATTGGAAAATGAATTTTTTGGATAAAGGAATCCAAACTTATTTCTGAAAAATCAAACTGGAATCCCTTATTTGATATCCAACTCCGAAATTTGCCAAAACAAGCTTTTGCCTTTTGTATGGTGGAAAAGGTAAAAACGCAAAGGCGTGGTGTCCCATTACGATTGATCCAGATGCCAAACGTCATTGCTACCCCGCTAAGTAAGATCCTCCACTAATTTGTGATGTTTTTTCCTACAAAATGGTATGACCTACAATTTATTTGAAGACGCCTCTGAAAGGACGACGGATTTTTATTAGAGCTCCAGATACCCGAGGGGTATCGAGCATTGCAAGCAGCTCGAAGCTCGCTCGTACTCGCTAATTGCTCAACTGTTCAGCAGACTAAAAAAAAAATTTTTTGCTAAAATTTCTTTAGTTTCAATGATTTCTACACTTTTCATAAATAAACTAAAAACTAATAAAAGAAGTTTTGAGAAAAAGTCAAATTGTTTGTCAAAATACTCGAAATGCTCCTGATCGGCTAAAAAAAATTCTAGTAATGAGCAATGAGCAGGTGTGTGAGTGTTCGTTGCTCAAATGCCCGCACTGTTCGAAAATTTTTAAGCAAAATTTAGAGCTCTAATTTTTATGATGAGATTTTATCTCATGTCAGCAATACACTTGGTGGGCTTAACATTGCATATCTTTTTTTTTTTTTTGTCTGGTAATCAAAAATGTAAGCGGTCTGGCATCGTTATGATAAAACACATTACCTTTCCTACTCATCAATTCTGGATGATTTTTTTAAGAGCTTGGAAAGCTCAACATTATAAATTGAGTATGAGACCTAAACCGATTTGAAAAACATACAGGGATACATAATTTAAAATAGAGTTTAGATAAAAAATAAAAATAAGTATTTAAAAGTGGATAAAAAATGTCAGAAAATTTGATTGCATTTGATGCATGAGCTGTATGTTATCCGATTTCGATGATTCAGTACCAATATGTAATTAATTATATCCGCGAAGAATACAAAATTTCACGTTCCTAGATTTCTTTTTCGGGATTTTTGGTAAAAATTTCAAATTTATTATAGTGGTTCGATTTGGGCAGTTTCGACAAATGATATAAATGTTAAGATGCATCTGCCTTGCAAGTATGGTTGTAGCATCTCAAATATATAAGTGTATCTGGCTACCATGAACTTAAGTACCTGCGTACTTTGCAATTCTAAAATACAAAATTTTTAAACTAAGCAAAATACGAGAAAAATACAGCAAGTATAGCTAATTATAAAAGTATATGAACATTAAAATATAATTGACAGTTGCTTTGCAATTACTGCTTCTTACACCAAATGTAGGCCACAAATTTCAAAACTGTCACAAACGTAAAACCTGTTATAACGAAATTTGCTTATGGCAACAAAATTGGTTTACCACGACAGCTACACGAGAAATGTGCATGCAACAAAACAAACTTTCCATGACATATATCCTGGAAGAGAGATTGCCATTTAATTAAGACACATATATATGTAAGATATATACATTCGAATTTCTCTAGAAGAGATATGAAGTAGAAATAATAATCAAGCAAACAAAAATTTTGTTGCTAGATTTTCATAAATACAAAAACAAAAATTACAATGTTGAAAAAAAAAATTATAATAATAATAATAATAATAATGTTTATTTCTATATCTTCATAAGTCACTGAAAAATATACATATATGTGTGAATATATGTACATAAGTATATGTTGGAATGTCTATTTTCAGCAAACTGTGAATCTGGTGTGAGCGAGGGAAATAGCAGCAGCCTGTGTATAGCAATGATAACTATAGTCGAACTAGAAAAAATTACACAAAATTGAAAATATTTTCTTCGTCACTTGCGACATCTTCAAGGATGCGACGATTGTCTTTCTTTACTGTGTATTCCCTTAAGCGCGTCGATGCATAAAGTGAATACTGAGGAACTTAAGTAAATATATGCAAGCATGTGCGTGTGTGTGTTATACAATTAAAATTTGCATAAATTCCCTGTAGACAAATGCAATATTATCAAATTGAGTTTAAAGACAAGTCACTTATACAAATATTGAAATTTTACAAATTAAAGGACTGTAAGTACACTTTCCAATAACACAGGATAGTTCGTTTGACAGAATACAAGAATTTGAAAAATTTTGTTATATAGATTTATTTACTAAAAGATTGAAAGTAATATAAAATAATATAATTAAATATAAATAAAAAATTAAAATTTTATTAAAAACGTAAAATAGAACAACACAAAAATTTAAAAATTTAAATAAGAAATATAAAAAATGTAAGTAAAATTTAATTAAATACACTAAATTAAATAAATTAAATTTAATTTAAAAAAAATAAAAATTAAATAAATTAAAATAAAATAATAAAAAAACGAAATTACAAGCAATGAAAAAATCAAATAGAATTAAATGATATAAAATAAACTAATACAAAACTAGAAAACACAACTGCCATGCCGAAGTCTGTACACCTCTCAGGAACATATATTTTACAATTTATTGCAAATGGCAAAATTCGATATTGATAATTCTCTGTGTCAATGTTAATTAGAATTTATGTCTGTAAAATTCCAAATTTTACGCTCTTAAATGCTTTTTGACGAATTTTTGAATTTCCGATTTCCGATTTCGATAACTTTCATTACTAAAAATAATTTCACATTATTGTGGCGAAAATGTAAAGCGAATGTCAGATGAAAGAGACAAGCCGATAACTGGCATGTTCTCTAGCTTAAATCGAGAATATTCGTTATCGAGAACGATTCGATCATTCCAGGCGGTTAGTTTCGATCAATCGACTGGTATATAAGGGCGACACACAACTGCAAAGCGAACCAGTTGCAAAGTGAACGCATTGTTGATTACTGTGAAGTAAAAGTAGAACATTGTTCAATTTGTAATACAAGCGATTGTAAATAGTGAATTGTGAATTGAATGGTTAGTTACTGAGTAATAAAAGGACATCGAATAAATTCTTTTTAATACAAAAAATTACAAATATAGTTGACGACTTTTATATAACATATCAGTGATCGAACCCGAAAAATTTGGCAAATCATAGAGGCTAACATAACAAATTCGTAACAATATGTATGGATAATACCAAATTTTTCTCTCCCGGATGTTTTTTTAACGGATTGATTCAATCAAAATCTCATATCTAAACAGATCAGTTGTATCGGGGCTATATGGTAAAGTATTTCGATTTCGACGATTTTCATTACCAAAATGCAATTAAAAATATGTGTGGATAATACCAAATTCAAGCTTCTAAAGCTAGTTTGGTGGAGTACCACCGCAAAACCTAATATCTGGACAAGTCGGTTGTAGGGGGGCTATATGATACAGTATTCCGATTTTGATAATTTTAGTTGGATTTTCCTTCAATTTACTAAAGCTTGTTTTAGCGAAAGGAATGTACCAATCTTTATGAAATTTGCACGAATTGTTGTTGTAGATAGAACTCACTTTTATTTGTTACATTTTCTTATTAGTTTTGTTAAATTATTAATAATTTCCTATTAAACTATTCGCACATAAATTTTAACACTGCCCGCGTATTTATGTTCCATACATCTTGTATTGAAGCTAATTTTATATGTTGACATGCAATTACATGCCTTATTTTTATTCTTATTTTATTTTGTTAAGTAGAAATAACAAATCAAATCTTTTTATATATTTTTATCGACATGAATTGAAATAGAAATGCCCGAGAATAAAAATAAATGGGTATTGTCCTACGGCATCAAAATAAACATACTCTGACATAGAGGGTTGTATGCACAAACACGCAATTCTATTTAAGCATATTTTATTTTCGATTAAGAGAATTATGCAAAATTCTGTGCAGGGCGTAGCTGATGTTGGTACGGCCCAGGATTATTTTTATTTTTGCAGAGCGCGGCCGGAGGCCCCCAATTTACAAAGAAAATTCGCTAAAAGAACAGTGCAAGGCGAAGCCGGTGTTGGTCCTTTCTAAGGCTATTTTTTTTAAAGCGCCGCGTATAATTTTAAGTACCAGCTCCTAAATGCTTTTTTGATTGAGGTTTGACCAAATACTCACATCTGAAAATATCGGTATATGGGTCCGATTTCCAATCTGAACAATCGGTCGCGTATAATCTATAAGTGCCCGACCTGGTTGGAAATATCTCAAAAAGTAAAGGAACTGGTTTGCGTTCAAAGAAACAGACGGACAGACGTACAGACGAACAGACGGACAAACAGACAGACTGACCGACGGACAGACGGAAATGAGTAAATCAATTTAGTTTGTGATTCTGATACGATATATGGGTCTATCTTTCTTCTTCTGGTACTTACATACTTCGGGCCAAAGTTAATATACTACTTCATGTACATTAAAGATATAATAAAATAAAATAAAATAATTAAAAAAATTTATATAAAACATAAAAATAAAATCAAATCAAATGAAGTAAATAAAATAAACTAAAATCAAATAATATGGAAAAACCTAAAACAAATAAAATACAAATAAGTAAAATAAAGTAGAAACTAAAATAAAATCAAATAAATAAAAAAAATCTGAAAAAAAAAACGATTTTAAATAAAAGATTAGAAAGTAATATATCAAAGAAAATAAAATTAAATCAAATAACATAATATAAAACAAAATAAAATAAACCTACATCAAAAATTAAATTAAATAGAATAAAGTTATGAAAATGAAAACAACAATTTACAAGTAAATTAAACAAAATTAAATTGAAGCATACATGTAAAAAAAATAAAAAAAAATAAAAAAAAAATAAAAATTAAAATAAAATAAGATAAAAAAATTAAATAAAATTAAATAAAATGAAGTTAATTAAAATAAAATAATATAAAATAAAATAAAAATTATAAAATATAAGATAAAAAAATTAGTTAAAAAAGTATAATAAAAAATAAAAGAAAAAATAATATAAATCTAAAAGTACTTCAAAATCTCAAAAAACACCTTAGAAACAATCTGTACATTTATGAGTTTAACAATTCATTTTAATCGTAAAAAATATATAAATTAATTATAAAGAAAGAAGAGAAATATATTTTTCGAAAAATATATGGTGTTTATTCAAAATATGGTAATAATGGACATGCATCATTATCTGACGTACTTACTTATTTACATAAACACAACAACATAAACTGCCAATTAATTTGTTGCCTTATTTATTCACCATAACCATTATATTGTATTTTTGTTAGATACCATTTTCGTATTGTCAAAGTACAAAATGCTTTATGTTTTTGTTGCTGTTGGTATAACGGAAATTTTTTTGGAAGAAACAGCTCAATTATAGTGTTTTTTTATATTTTTGTTGCAGTTCTAAGGAATTTTTTCAACTGACTGCTTTCTGTACTGTTTTTACCGAAATATATAAATTTTTTCAATACCAACTACATGACAGCGTCAGTCTATTATTATGTCCTATATGGAAATAATTTGTATTTGCACCTACCTAATTTACTGTTATATTATATTTTAATTGTAGTGCTAACAATGTCTGTCGCTTTGTCATAATGAACCCTTAGTGTCTCTGCCTTTTGTTGAAGTTGTCTGCATGTCTAATTTGTGGACACATTTTTGTTTGTCTAACAAAACAATTTGAAACCTTTACTGTGAGTTTTTTGACCTTTTTAAGTAAATAATTGCTTTGGTTTAATTAATACGCGTGGCAGCTTTCGAGACTTTCGAAAATAGACGGTATGTATTCAGTCGGGTTACGTTATGACATTGTGTTAAAATTTATTTCGCTGATTTTATGAGTAGAAACATGGTTGTAAAATAGACAGAGTAGAAAGCATCAGTTTTGGTGTTGGTAAGATTGATTTATAAAAAATTAGACAATTCCTTTAAAAGCAAAACTTCATTAGAGAGACGGTAAGTAATATTTTTGATTAATTTTTTTTTTGGAGATCGAGTCCAGTTTCGACCAACATCCAAAATTATAGAAAATTAATTTTTCTGATTGCCGTCACCCCTCGGCAGGGAAGCCTCCGAGTGTATTTCTGACATGAAATAAAAGGCTCCTCATAAAAATCCATCTGCCGTTCGAATGCGGCTTAGAATAAAATGTAGATCCCTACATTTGTTGCTAAAAAAATTAAGATGCAAAAACCGCAAAGCAGTCTTGGTATTACTGAGGTAACTGAAGTGAAGTGAATGCTTTAGATAAGGGCAAAAAAATATCTATGAAACCATTCCTAGAAACGTATTCAACGCAGTCATTTATAGATGAAATCAACTCTCATATGGGCTGTATACGTTTCCTTGCCATTTTTTTCAGAAGAGGAAGGAAAATATTTTGTATGAAGAAAGATTACTTGAGTATACAGCAGTAAATAGACGTATTCGGGTTTTCAGCTACATTTTCAATAAAACAGCGATATTTGAGGTTTAACTACAAAAATTGTGATGCAGAGGCCTTTCAATATACGTAACCGATTCAATCTCTCATACAATAATTATATAAAATTAATATTTATAATTTTGTTCGCCCCTGCGAGTGTATTTCTAACATGAAATAAAAGCTCCTTATAAAATTATATCGACCATTTTTAGGCGGCTTAGAATAAACTATATGTCCCTCCAATTTGTTGCTTAAACATCAAGACGCAAAACCACAAACTGGAGGAGTAGCTCGGCCAAAAATAACTTCGGTTATATAAATATGTATATATATATATATACATTTACGTTTATAATTTGCACAGTTTACTTGATGCAAATTTTTTTAAAAGCGTCCGAATGTGTTGCACATTATAAAAATTTATTCATACCGCAAACAGATGTTCAGAGGCGAAGATGAATTAATGTGATTTTTAAGTTCTAATACTTGTTGTACTATCAAATAAAAGTATGATAATTTTTTTAATTCTTTCAATATATAGTAATATCTTGAAGTCTTTTTTTGATAAAGATAAAATAAATAAATTCCCCCTTTAACCCCTTTAAGAAAAGTTACAATAAAAATAAATTTAGATTTTTATATATACCAGTAGATATTTGTATAAATAAATACATACATAGATATATACAAACATGAGTGCTGGTAATTGCATTACATTTGAAACCGCCCACATTAGCGCCGTACCGGATGGGAAACGGAAGTAATTTATAGGCTAAATACACGCACGCAAAGCTTTATGCAGGCAATTCAGTAAAGTTGATTGCACACACGCACATACGTTATAAGCCAATACACAAATGTACAAAACTCTAAAATCTCATATAGAGATAGTTATATGTGTTTGTATGTACAAATGTAAGTATTTTTAGTTTATAGTTGACTTGCATGTAAGTAAAATGTATTTGCCACGCCTACTTAACACAACCCAGCGTTGTAGCTTTGAGCTATTACGCCTACGAGTGCACAACTAAATCACCTACTAACATAGTATGTAGTAAGGACGTACTTATGTTTGTATTTGTATAAGTACAATACATACCTCTGAACCTTCTGGCATATTGACGCAAATAAATTAACACCACGCTGCGTTTATTCACTCCTGCGTTTAGTTGAAATGTCTATAGGGTTTTTATATGTACCTATTTACTCGTATATGTATATACAAATATTAGGGTTTTACAATGTGTTAGGTAAAAGTTGCTTCATAGGCCACCAAGTGGGCTAAATCTAATACCATTGAGGGTTCTAGAGTCTCCAACGCGAGAGGGAAACCAATTTACTGAAGTCCACGAGACCAATTTTTTGAGCAAATCCCTTACTTTTATTTAATTTTTAAAATAACTTTGAAAACTTCAAATTAACATAAGAACTAACTACATAGTTGCGTTTAATACAGTTATTGCCATTCGTAACGTGAGAGCTTTAAAAGTGTTACACTTTGCTTCCAATTTGAGAGTGCAAGTCTGTCTAGAAATGGGTTCTTTATTTTTGAGAAAAAAATTCCTTTTGCTAGGAATGTTTCTCATAAAGCCAAGCTCTCTCTCAAGAGTGTCACAAATATTTCTCTTCAAAAATAAGTTTCTTATACCAAATAACAACAACAACGAATCACATAATATAGGGTTTTACAATAAGAGAGATATGATTTCTTTAAAAAAACATACAAATTGTTAAGGAAATTCAAATATTTTTTATCAAACGTGAAGTACAATCGATATAATTAAGTTCTGAATATAACATCATTAAAATGGCCTCCACAATTTCTTTTGCAGAAACGAATTCGATGAATCCAATTTTTGAGCACTTTTTCTACTAAATCAAGTCGTATATCATGTTCAATATTGACTTTTAAAGCTTGAAGAGAATCTGGTTTATGGCCAAAGACAAAAGGCTTCAAATAACTCCACAAGAAGTAGTGTAATGGTGTTAAATCGCAACTTCTTGAAATAATCGAATCTCCAAACGTGTCTCGCAATAATTCTGTTGTTACACGTGCAGTGTGACACGTAGCCCCGTCTTGTTGGAACCAGATGTTTCTAAGGTCAACTTCTTGCAATTGTGGCTCTAAAAATTTGGTCATCATCGATCTCTACCGCTCTCCATTAACAGTAACGGTGCTACCAGCTTCATTTCGAAAGAAGTATGGACCGATGATTCCACCAGACCAAAAACCACACCAAACTGTCAATTTAGGTGAATTTATTGGTTTTTAATGAATAATTTGTGGATTTTTTTTGCACCAGAATCAACAGTTTTGTTTATTTACCACTCACTCAGATGAAAGTGAGCCTCATCGGAGAAGATTATTTTCTTAAAAAAAATGCAATTGCAGAACGTTTATTTTGATAATAAGTTTGAATAATTTGTAAACGTTGCTCTTGCGTTTATCTTGCCATGATGAATTTGTAAACAATACTGAATACAATGAAAAAATAAATAAAAATGACAGATCATGGCATATTAAAAATGGCCAAAACGACACTTAGAAATCATATCTTTATCCCCTCTTTACACCCTCTTTGCTCAAGTTTCTAAGAATTACCGCTCCTAGAGACTTCAGCCTATGCCTCCAAAATGCATAGAGTGCCGTAAGATTTTAGGTCCTTGGTTCTCTTTGCAAAATTCGTTTATTAGTATGCCTAGCTTCTTTGCATGCCTTTCACACAAAAAAATATACTTTCAAAGATAAACCATAACTGTGGATATATACTTTCATTATAGCGTGGTAAATTTTTATTAACATATTTTGACCACATTTTCCAAGTTACATTTTAAAATTGAGACATTTATATCTTAAGTTTGCTTCTGTGTATCCAAATATACAAATATTGACTTCCACTTTCGGCACTTGTTGTTGATGAAAGTAACTGATACTACCTCAGATGGTGGTAGGACGGAGTAAGCATATTCTTTTATTTTGACGACAAACCCAGCGTTGCCCAATCTCCCGCCTAACCGACCGAGGATAAACGGAAAATCGAACAGTGACCAAAACCAGGCACAGCCCGGACTGTACATTTGCAGTTACCCTGAGCAGCTACAGATTTGCTCATCAGCTGCTATAAAGTAATGTGCGATTAAGAAATGTTGAGTATAAAGAGATTATTTATGAGCTTAAAATTCTCAGTAAATTACATTATACAAAGAGTGAGTCAGAGGAATCAAAGCTGGCGTAATGAGAATTAAAATCGTTACACAAACATCTGAATGGGTCGTGCATTTCAAAATTTGTTTTACATAAAGTCAAGAAAAGGGGTCTAAAGTATATAGATTGTATTAAAGGGATACTAAAGTTAAGCTCTCTAAGTAGGAATGATCTATTGATAATAC
This sequence comes from Neoceratitis asiatica, assembly GCA_030068015.2. Taxonomy (NCBI): domain Eukaryota; kingdom Metazoa; phylum Arthropoda; class Insecta; order Diptera; family Tephritidae; genus Neoceratitis; species Neoceratitis asiatica. Next base: position 60,395,685 of record CM061524.1, on the reverse strand, counting down.
CTCTTATCAGCTTAGTTTAAAATAAAACTCCAAACATCCCTCGTCGGCTCTGGATTGAAGACAGATTAATAAGCTTTAGTCGACTTTTATAAGGGATGAGATTTTTATTCGTCTCCCAATATAAATTCTTTAACGTGAGTAATAATAATTGTTTTCACACATATTCCAATTTATCACTGTGTAATTGATAGTGTGTCTTCCACACAACAGATCTATATTCGAAAATGGGCCTAACGAGGTGTAAAGTAATTTCGTAATGTGTAGGTAATTGAACTCTTTAATCTAACGTTAAATAAAAGGACTCCTTTAGCTTTACTAGTACAAGAATTAATATGATTTCTAAAGCAAAGGATTGCAAAGATTTTCTACAGAAGAATATATATAAATTGAGGAGAGATTTAGATTGTTATTAACCTGAGAGCGGCCAGAAATGACTCTTTTACATATGGTTCAACAAGCTCATGAATTCTGGTCTTGGACAAAGTATCCTCTGGATAGCCAACAAAAATTAGTTTGGAGACGAGCTAAATTGACAAGGGGAATCCCCTGCGGTTATGTGTAGGATTTGAGACCCACCACAAAAAAAAATACAGTCCAATGAAAAACCAACAATAGTTTCGGACGGGAGACCCCATTTTGATTACGCCCCTATAAACATCTTAAGAATTGCGGTTTGAGGGCATGTACCTGAAATGTACGGTCCCTTAGAAGAAAAGGTGCCGCTGACCAGCTGGTTGATGTCCTCGTAAGACTTCAGGCTCCACGATACAATGGTGGATTCTTGGATACTTGTGAAATCTACAACAGCGGTCATATAAAGGAGCGCAAATTCGGTGTTGAGTTTGTGGTGTCCGTCGCCGAGTCCGGGAATTCACCCCATTGGGCGAGTGTCTAACCACAATCAGCATAGAAGTTCTTCAATATATTGCTGATGCTATCTTTGATAGCCTAGAACGCAAGTATGAGCGCTGCCCCACCGCGATGTCAAAATCGGAATAGGCCATTCAACGCCAGGTTTCTTAAATAAGGTATTTTTGACGCAACAGTCGGAAAATTCAACCTTCACGACTATGCATTTTCAAACTGGCTGAGACTGATTGACTTCGCCGTTGCCCGAAATATGGTTGTCTGTAGTATTAGACACACGAAAAGTCATTAAGCTGCATGGTTGTCACCGAATCCAAAAACACACCATCAAATCGATAATGTTGTGATAAACGGAATACATTCATCCAGTCTTCTAAACATGTGCACCTTGCGAGGGCCAAATACCGACCCGGATCACTATCTTGTAACAGAAAAGATGCGCACCTGCCTCTGTGCAGCAAAGAATGACAATCAACAAACACCTGGAAGGTTCGACGACGAAAGCTGCAATCACAGCAAATAACCAGCAGGTTTTCTCCTCGGTTAGCTGCTCTCTGAGAGCACTCATCAGCAACCCGATATAAGGGAGCTGTGGGACGGAAGAGCAAACTCCCTACGTACCGCCGTTACGTACAATTGGTTTTCAACAGTGTCAGAGAAAGAATTTGTATTATGTCGAACTGCAGTGGAGGGAAAACGGACTGTCTACCTCACAACATTGTGATTGCCACAACACGTGCGGGGTGGGATAGACACCGAGCACTGAAGAGGGAAGCGAGATGCATTTGTAGACAACAAAAAAAAAAAAAAAGAGGGTATGCAAAGTTTTAGAAAGTGGCTATTAGGACAATACTCAAAAATTTTACGAAAAGATGCGGCGACCAACAGAATGTTTCAAGACTGGAGTATATTCATGTAGGGACCAAGAAGGTAATATGATGGCAGATGTCCAGATCATACTGAATGACCAATCTTTTAAAAAGTAGTGAAAGTGCGATAGCCGCAGAGGACAAATTCCAAAATATGACGATGATATAGATTTCCACCAACCTACTATGATTTAGTTCGAATAACGATTTCCAGCTTGAAAACAAAAACAAAGCGGCTGCAGCCGTTGTTCAGCCGGTTCTGAGAATTAATTAATTTGTTAGAAGAAAAAACCCATATACTTATTGTTGTTGAAATATCTCAAAAACTGAGAGACTAGTTTGCGTTCATACAGATGGACATGGCTAAATCAGATCAGAGCTCGTAATTCTGATATGACCATTTATTTACATTAGAGTTATAAAAATATAAAGCTCCACATTGAAATCAAACAAAAAATCCCAAACGATTTATAACTGATTTTTTATGCGTAAGAAGCTTACGATTGGATAGTTCGTATTTCTAAGTTATTTAATCTCAGTATTAATAAATGTAAAGACAAAAAATTAGATAAAAATAAATAAATATAACTATGAGAAATAAAATTTTCGTCGTTTTATAACAATGTCAATTGTCTGAGCGTACTTTTAGTGTATTATCCACCCTAATATATATTGCTCTAGTAACAACGACTAACGAATATAAACTTTTTCGCGTATATCAATTTAAACATGCAGTGAGGTATGAAATCCACAACCAATTTCACTTTGAAAACGTTACAAATGCAATTTGTAATTGTAACAATTTTTAATTTCAAATTTTTTTATTTCTTTAATTTCTTCCTATGGAAATAGTTGATTTTTGTTTAAAAATATTCGTATTTCCTTAGCCTACTATTAGGCGTTGCACCCCGTTTACTTAATAGCACACCTGCGCTGCGTAATTTGTTTTGTGTTTTTATCGCTTGTATCGCTGCCTCTACATGGAGTTCATTTGATTTTTGCCCTGCGATATCAACACTTTATTCTCTTGCTTCGTATTCATCACATTTGTTGCTATATCCAAACAAGCGAAGCAGTGTCTGCCAACCTGCTTTTATTTATCGCTCTCTAAACCAGAGTTTATTTGTCGGCACGCCACATTGAGTCTGTCAAACGGTGACGCCGGAAATTAGTTTGCTCGGCTGGGGAAACAAATTAAGTTTGAATTGAATTGTAATTTGAGTTTAGCCACTTAAAATGGTTTTAAGATAGTTTTAACCGATTGCATGGTCGAGGGCTTAATTCAATTTTTTTTTTTTGTAAACACTGCAAACAACTCAATTTAATAATTTTACCTATTTTATTAAGAATATTTAAATTTATACTACATGGAATACTGATTTTATCATTAATTGCTTAAAATTGGAAGAGTTTGATAAGCTAATGACTTAAAAATTTAGCATTACTTAAAGTCAAAAACAGAATAATATACAATTGTTTCTTTACTGTAGAGTTTGGAAGCGATTGGAGGCACAAAGTGATATTTTTCTCCCCAGTTTTTTACATAGGCTGAAAATCTGGTCAATGGACCAAGTAAAGTAAAACACAAGTAAAAAAACACAGTACATTTTACATATCACTTCTTTGGCTCCTAATGAAGTATGCCCCGATACTGAAACCTTCTGTAAGATATCATAATCTCTCATAAAATTCTCGAACATTGCCGCTCCCTGTCAAAAAATTAAAATCTTCAAACGCGCTCATTTCTGCTTCAGTCTTTGTGTACGTCGCGCTTCCCTCTTCGTCCTCGGTATTTCTTCCAAATCGAACACGGTGCGAACAATTTCCACATATTTAGATATAGACTCTTGACAAGTCTAGTTAAAAACCGTATGACTATCTGCCGTTACAACAGATTTTATCAAACCTTTTTTGTGTTTGTTGACGGATCTTCTATACTGCACAGAAGTGGTTGCATAATATAAGAGTGATCATTTTTGAAGCTAACTACGTTTTTAAAGAAAATACACAGAAAATTCAAATCTAATGGGGAATTTTTAATATCATTCGAAAGAAAATTAGTTGGAATTTATTTTTTGAAGGGTTTTTCTTTCAAATGTTGGCCGCGTCTACGTCACAGATGGTCCATCCGTTGAGTCCAATTTTCGATGACTCGTTCGAGTATTTCGACTGAAAACGGCGAACGACACGCGTGATGTTTTGCTTCAAGGCCTGAATGGAAGCGGGATTGTCCGCATAGACTTTAGACTTTACATATTCCCACAGGAAAAAGTCTAACGGTGTGATATCACTTGATTTTGTTCTCCCAATAAATCCTTTGATTGATCCGATGTGTGGAAATTGGCGCCGTCTTGTTGAAACTAAATATCGCGGATACTAGGGGCATCAAAAAGTCGTTTATCATGGCGCGTTCTCACCGGCATAATTTTTGAAGAAATATGGACCGATGATTCCACCGGCCCCATAAACCACACCAAACCGTTGTATTTTCAAGATGAAATGGCAGCTCTTGAATCTCTACAGCTTGCTCTTCGTCCCGAATGCGGCAATTTTGCTTGTTTATATTCCCATTGAGCCGAAATTTGGATCGAAAATTTCGGATCTTCTTGGAATTTTTCAAGAGCTCATAGACCGGAGCGATGTCGCTTGGGAAGGTCGACCGGCTTCAGTTCTTGTACGCTTTCGATCAGTCAGTCCGAGTTGCTGCAAACGACTTCAAATCGACTCTTCACGGTCTTCATGTACACTCTCAGCTACGGCCGCTATATTTTCTTTACTGTGTGCCGAACGTGGTCTATTCGGTCGAATATTATCCAGTTATGAATGATGGGTCTCAAGATGGGTGATGATGTTACGAATAGTATGCTCAGTAGGCCCGTTATGTTGACAATAAATTGAGCGAAGCGCACGAAACACATTCTTTACAGAACGTGAATTTTCGTAATAAAGTTGAATGATTTGTAAACGCTGTTTAGGCGCAAGTCTTTCCATAATGAAATGCCAAACAACACTGGGCAAAAATAGCATGGCAGCTTGACATGACTCACGCGTGATCTGTCAAGAAAAAGTTATTGAAAAAAGTACCTCTGCTTGGATCCCCTGTGGCAAGATAGTGGTCCGGGGCTTGCAAGCTTCATGCCATACGTACATCTAGAACTATGCAGTGATGGCTTGCGACTATCACAAAATGTTCAATTTAGGAAAGCCGAGGGTATATCAAAAGACGTTAGCACGTAACCCACAAATTAGAGTAGGAGCTGTACCGAAAATGGTATTAGCAGTTACAAAGCACCAAATTTATATATTTTGGCCCCAGTGAAGTCGATAAGATTAAGACTATTTTTGGATGTTTACTCTTCAAGGCATTTGAATGCCAGATCTTGGGAACTGAGTCTACCACCGTAAACTCCACATACTTCTCTCTGATACATAGCCAATTTACCAGTTATTTCAAAGAATTACGCTCTTACTTCCTTCTACAGGCATACGGTATAAATCTAAAACACATTTGCTAGTCAGCTGATTGCTCTAAGACTGGTGGCAGCTGAGAGCCGCACATCTTATTTTACAGATGCTACAATAACATTTTTGCAAACCCTTAAGTCGAATAAACCAAAGTGGTTCCATTGAAACTGCCTCTCTTTTAACCATGATAAATATCTCAACCGTTGGGTCCGTATCTGGCACAAGGGGTACACACTTTTCCAGGGTGTGCAACGAGGTGCAAGATTAAGCAATGAGTGTTAAATTGCAACTTTAAATCAGTAGCAGAACTAGACCTCTCGGATAATTAATATTTTTCAGTATCAATCGATTTTTTCACATACTGTGATTAAATAACTCAATATCAGAATAAATGGAGTTACTTTATAACAGTTAATATTTTATAATTAAAATGTAAATATAGAAGCAAACACAGTGTTCATGAAATCAAATCTTTCTTAAAATAACTACATATGTAAATAACATAGATATGTATGTATATATTTTTGACGAATTCTATAAATTTAAAGGAATTTGTTTATAAGCCTACAGGCAAATCAAAAATCTAAAACGTTAAAATGATCTTTCGTTAGTTAAGTAAATAAATTTTTGGCAATATGATTTATATGCTTTCGAGAATTTCGAAATCTCAATATTATTTAATAATATTACATATGTAGAAGCTTAATAAAATTGCCTAAGAATTATTGCAGAATAAATGTATTATTTGCAAAAGACACATAACATAATTTACTTACTGTGTAAGTATATTCAAGCAATTGTAAGATGCACATTTCATTAACTTAGTCTAAATGAAAATCAACTGCTGACACATAAATTGTTATATTCAAAAATTTGCTTACAACAAAAATTAAATATATAAAGTGATTTCCATCACAAACAAAGTCAATTTAGCTTTATACCTTTGGGCTTCTTTTAATTAGAAGAATTTTACCAAGAGTAGCTGTCTAAATGTGATTAGAGCTGGCTTTTGTTGACAAGCATTTATTTTTGTAATAAATGTCACTTATGGTTGAAAGGCTTAACTTATTGCCTATTAAGAGCACTTTAAATTGCTAGTTAACATGGTTTTAAAATTGTTATAAAAGTAATCATCAGAAATTTCATATCAATACATTATATTCGTCAAGATGCAGACACAAATTTTTCTTGAAAGCGACAAATTTCCTAAGTGGAATTGAAACTCACCTCCGTAAAAAGTACTTATTACAAGTATAGATACCTCAATAAATGCTTGGAACCACAAGAATTTATCTTGAAGAATTAACAATAGACAAGTTAGGTGGAAAAAGTTATAAACCTTCGGATCACTGTATAATCGTCCCAAGCTGAAGAAAACACTTCACTAATTAAATTAGGATCACCACACCATCACTGATTAGAAAGCTGACAAGTCACAAATACAAAAAATTTAAGAACACTTTTTGCTTATCTGATGCGTATATACGGCATAGGGTGGGTGTTATGCTCCAGAGGTAAACATTCTCTTCGAATAAGACTACTACTTCTACTACTGAGTTTACGTAGGCACCGCTTGTCCGATTATAGCCAAATTAATAGTGGTGCGGCATTCATTTCTTCATCTCTCATCAAGCGAAACTAGGTCCTTCTGGACCTGATTTTCCCAAAGTGCATGTCTTACTCTTCCTGTGCTTCTGCGTTATTCGCCGTTGCCAACGCGGAAAGGGCCATAAATATTACGCAAAATCTTTCTCCTGAAACTCCCAGTGCCATTTCATTGGATATCGATATCGTCTGGTGCAGAGATTCAACAGGATAGGAATAATGAGCGATTTGTAGAGTTTGGTTTTGGTTCCTCGAGAGAATACTTTACCAAAGTAGAACCTGTTGACAAGATTCCAAGCTGAAGTTGTTAGTGTTATTAATGCTTATGAGACAGAGATATTTCGTCTATCCCTCGTTCACTTCCAGTATTGTACACTATGCAGCTATTTCTATTTTTTCAGAATCTGGTTGAAGAAATCAAATGATAAAGATGTAATGGAGGTTCTTCCAAATTCTGACTGCGCTTCTAGTATTATCAAGGATCAGTTAACTTAGCCGTATAAGTTTTGTGAGGATATCAAATTCCGACATAACGGTATAGAACCAGCTCCTTTTCGTTCTATCGAAAGCAGCTTTAAAATCAATGAAAAGTATCGATTATTTTTTCAGATTTTGTATCAATGATTTGACGTATGGTCAATATCTAATGCAACACTGACGAAGTCCATTCAGTTCGTTGACGGTGGACTTTAATCTCTCACACAATACGCTCGATGGAAGCTTGTGTGCGATATTGAGAAGGCTTATACCACGATAGCAGGTGCAGGCCGTGTCGTTTCACCCTCTTACGGTGCAGAGGACATCGGGCTTGCATTCATCTAACCATATTCTGCAAAGAAGTTGAAGTATGCACCTCGTCAGTTCTCCACCCTTGTAATTAAATAGATCTGCTGGTAAGGATCTAGGTGTTTATTTCGATACAAAATTAAAACTGTACACAATTCTGGCTTTTTTCCCCCGTAATATTACTACATTTTCAGATCCCTACGCACCGAAGGTTCTTTACGTTTCTCTTGTAAGAACAATTCATCTGGAAACCGTACTATTGCCCATATAAGGGGTTTTTCAATAGGGATGATAATATTTCTGAGCGATGAAGCTCACTTTCATTTTAGTTGTGCGGTAAATAAACAAAACTGTGGACTCTGGTGCGAAGAAAATCCAAAAATTATTTATGAGCAACCATTACTTTTACCTAAATTGACAACAACCGAATTATTGCGAGAAAGGTTTGGAGATTCGATTATTTCAAGAAATTGTGACATTTAAAGGCCTCCAAGAAGTTGTGATCTAACATAATTACACTACTTCTTGTGGGGTTATTTGAAGTCATAGGTCTTTAGCAATAAACCAGACTCTCTTCATGCTTTAAAAGAAAATATTGAACTTGCTATTCATGACATATGACTTGAGTTAGTGGAAAAGGTGCTCAAAAATTTGATTCATCGAATTCGTTCCTTCAAAAGAAGTTGTGGAGGCCATTTAAACGATGCTATATTCAGAACTTAATTGTATCGATTGTACTTCATATTCAATAAAAAACATTAGAATTTCCTTAACAATTAGTGTATTTTTTTTAAGAAATCATATCACTCATATTGGAATACTCTATATAAGCCGCTTAGAACGGGGAAAGGAAATTTTGAAAAATTTTGCTTTACGCTCCTTACATTTTTCTGAACCGATTTCTTCGTATGAGTCGCGTTGCCTGTTTTTGGGTATTAAATCCCTGAGTAGCAGTCACTCTTTCCTCGCTGCTTCTTTTGTGTCCAATATTGTAAAAGGACCAGTCGACTGTCCTAACCTCTTTGAAAAATTACACTTTAATGTCCCTAGTCAAAATATACGGCACGTAACTCCTTGTATAACATATATATAGATTTAGTTAAATCGAACCTTATATAAGAGTTTTGGACTAGATCCTGAGACCGATCCACTTTCTGGAAGAAAAATTATTCCCTATGTTAATTAGGCAAAAGGTTATCTAAGCAGCAAATTTCAAGTAAATTAAAACATAGTTCGAATTTTTTAGGTTTACCCTTCATTATTTATTTTAAATATATTTATTTTTTCTTAAATTCCAAAATTTATCAAGGATTTCTGGGCCGAAAAAGATAAAGTAAAGTTTCTAAGCAATTTGTGCTATTAAAAATTTAGAGCAAACAAATTTACAGGTGTTGAAATTATTAAAATATAACGCCTTTGCGCCTAAAATTAGCTTATTGGCTGTAATTTCCTGTACCCACTCAGCATATTTCCCAAAGGATAAAGCAATGTATACTGCTGATAGGCATATACATATATAAAGTGCAACCATTGAAATACAGTTAGCTACTCGTACATCACCAGCTCATAATCGAATTCACTTTCATTCAAACGCTTAGTTCGTGTTGGGCTTCGGGCTGAAAGTATGCCACAATGGCATAAAAGCGTGCGCGTCACATGCGCCGCCATAACTCTTCAACACGTCAATTAATCTAAAAGTCCACACGAAAGGCTATAAAACAATCGACGTGTTTAAAGTGAAGGCCAAAAAAGGAATGACTTGAGAGTGGTAACAGAAGTAGGAAGAGAAGTATGTATAACAGGAGGTAGGGGAAAGGAAGAAACAGTATGAAGATGGCGAGGAAGTAGACAGAATAGACAGAGTGCAGATTTTAATTTCCCATAAGAGTTGTCGACAAAGCAAATACATGTTAACAGGGAGAGTGTACAAGCGTATGTATGTGTATGTGCACGGGCAGACAAGTAGGTTAGTAGCTGCATATGTACAAAAGCATCGCATGCAAAACATACAATGGGCGCTGCGAAATATGTGAACAGTAGCAGCAATAGCAACTGTAGGAACGCAATGCAGTTGAGCAAAAATGTATTTCGGCCTTGGTCAGCTTGTTGGCTGGTTAGCTGTTCGATTGGTTGGCTGATTTCAGTGCCGTGGGCTAACCTAAAAGCCAGACTATGCCTGCGTGCATACGTAAACGTATGTATGTATGCGGCGTAATTGGTGGCAACAGAAATGTGCATATGCCCGACAAACTAAGCGATAAATACAAACATATTTGCATGCTGTCATATACATTCATAAGCGAATGGCAAAGTGCAGCGCTTAGTGTTGGCATATGTGTACATGTGTATATGTAACTGAATTCAGTATGTCATACATACATATGTGCTTACATATACCAACTTACTCAAATAGCCACTAGCGCCCCTGCATTTCCTGTTGCACTCTAGTAGCTATCATACTGGATAATAGCATATCTCAATTTCGGCTCTGCAATATGCAGTTTCAAATTTACAGTTAAGAGAAATTTTTATTTTTATTTTGGCATTGCCCTTGTTTTCCTCTATTGTTGTTGTGCTTTTGCTTACTATACTGATTCCATTATTGCCATTCTCCTTCTTGATCTAACCAGCTGATATAAGCCCTCACGCCCAACAGCCTTCTAACTTTATTGCGAATTTCACAAAAGTCATATGGTAGCAGCATTTATATACCGAAATTGCTTATGATTGCATTTAACAAATGTTTAAGTTAAACTAAGAGTTTTAAAAATATTTAATGAAAAAAGGAAAAAAAATTCTAAAATAATAATAATACAAAGTAAAAATAAACGCAATAGTAAATATTAAAAAAATTTCATTAAATATGAAAAAATTACAACATATATGAATGACATATCTAAAATTGGTCATATTATTAATGTTGATCCCTTTGTTTCATATTTAATAATAATTTTATATACATTTATATTTACCAAATAACATTTTCATTATAATATTTTAAGAAACATATTAAAAACAACTGAGAGAGACTTAAAAACTTATCAAAAAAATATTATATTATTTATATTATTAGGAATTTCAAAAACTGATAAATCAATAACTAGATCAAAGCTGATCAAATATAATACAAAATAGTCATTGGGCTGAGAAATAATAAATATTATTAATGCTAAAAAATTTTAAATTTTGTTCCATCATAAGACTTAATTGTAAATCAATAGTCTGATGATAAGTTTTGCTTTACGTCGGAAAAAGTAAATATTTATTATTAATTGGAAATCAAAATTATAATAAACCTAACGCAAACAATAAATAATTATTTTACATACATATATCTGATATTTTCATTAAGTAATTAAAGCCCTTAAGACTTGTCATCAAGCTACGGCCGATCACAACAGCTATTATAAAAATACCCAACGGCTATCCTGCTTCTGCCCATCGACATGACATAGAGAATTTTCCAAGTTATGAAAGCAAGAGTTTAGTAAGTGCCGAGTATCAAAACTGCTCAGCTACAGAAAACAAATTCATCAGCTGAAATACAAGTTTATTTATACTACCGAAAAATTTAGTGAGATACTCATTAAAAGAGATTAGCGAAGTATTTTTCTTTACGAAAAGTGAGTTTGTCAAATCTAATCTGCTGGAATAACAATTGAAGGCCTGACATAAACGCCGCAATGGTTCATATAGTTCCCAATTTGTTTTACATGATTTTAAAAATATTAGTCTCAACTTTCGTAATAATCGGATGCATACATTCAAATTTATTTCACCTAAGAGAAATGAACTTCAAATCAGTCCATTTAAAAGCATGAGTAAAAAAATTATTCATAACATTTCCCTATGGATAGAAAGCGTCTATAAATATGTATAAGACTAGTATACGAAGGAAGATTTTGTCGGAAATCCCGGTGAAAATGACGCAAAGCGAAGAACAAAATCTTTTTGAACGGACTCAATTTTATCAGATGAACTATATAATTAGGATTCCACCGAAACGTACTCCAATATTGAACTTACCAATGACATAAAAAGTATTTTCGTATTATAAGAGTCTCTGAGTTCTTTAGATCATCGCTTTGCAAATGCAAGGGCATCTTTAGTTCTAAATTCAGTGGTATTAATGTGAAAATTAATACTATGTTTTGTATCAATTGTTAGCATACACCCAAATTAACATTCATTGCATGCTTGATGTAGACTATAGTTGTTTATTGTGAAAGATGGTGATTGAAAATATTTCCAAGAGAATTCTTTATATAACAATCTTTGTGTTCTCCTACAGAGATAAGAATATATTTATTGGAGAAAACTTTGTCGAAAGCAAAAAGAAATCTAGTTTTATAATAAGTATTATATGATTTAACAATATTCTTGTTTTTCCTAAATCTATTTGAAGCATGACTAATAAATTCAAGTAAAAAAGTAAATAGATTTCCTCTTGTATGCTGAGTAATAAATATTAAGGAAAATACGAAAAAAGGGTGGTGTTTATTTGTTTAAAAAAGTTTAGTTATAGCAGATATCTTTGTTATCCCTCTATAGTTTTCATTCGAATATCTTCTACGATACGAATTATATTTTTTTTTTCATTTGAAAGCATGTTAGAATCGTAGCTGAAAACAATATTTAAAGAGGAAGAGAGATTAGATTAAAATTTTTTTTAAATTTTTTTTCTTAACTTTGTTAGGTATCGATAAGTACCTCAGTCATCCTCGCCTCTTCTGCAATTCGTTACATCAAGCCTAGATAGGTTATCTTAACGTTGGTCTTTCCATCATCGGCATATCGTCTCGATATTTCTACAGCTCGGGGCTCATTCGAACACGTTCTTATTCTTTTTTGGCGTAGGCACCGCTTACGCGATTATAGCCTCATCAACAATAGCGCGCCAATCGTTTCTTCTGCTTGATGTTTGGCGCCAGTTGGAAATACCAATTGATACCAGGTCGCTCTCCACCTGATCTTTTCAACGGAGTGGAGGTCTTCCTCTTCCTATGCTTCCGCCAGGCGGTACTTCATTGCATACTTTTTCAAAGCTGGAGCACTTTCATCCATTCGGACGACATCACCTAGCCAGCCTAGCCGCTGTCTCTTGATTTGCTGAACTATGTCAGTGTTATCATATAGCTCGTAGAGCTCATCGTTCCTTCGTCTGTGGTTTTCGCCGTTGCCAACGCACAAAGGACCACAAATCTTCCGCAAAACCTATCTCTCGAAAACTCATAAAGCCGACTCATCGGACTATCGACATCGTTCAGGCTTCTGCACAATATGCCAGGACGGAAATGATGAGCGACTTGTAGAGTTTGGTTTTGGTTAGTCGAGAGAGGACTTTACTTTTGAATTGTCTACTTAGTCCAAAGTAGCACCTGTTGGCAGCGTTGGATTTGAAGGCTAACATAGTTGAAAATCGAAGCTATAACTGTCAACAGTGACGTGTGAGCCAAGTCGCGAATGCGATGACTGTTTATTTAATGAGAGGAGATATTTCTTATTGCCCTCGTTCACTACCAGACAAATTCGCTTCACTTATTGTGACCAATTATATCAATATCATCGGCATATGCCAACAATTGTACACTCTTGTGGCAGATTGTGCCTGGTCTATTTCGAACACATTAGTCGTTCCAAATATGCCAGAACAAGCGTATGTAAGGCCTATCTCCACCGATGATATCATGTGTCACAAATAGTAAATAGTGAACGACCTTTAGATATAGTGGTTAGTTGTAAATAAAAGTCACCCAAAAAAAATGGACCTGACATCTTGTTCTTCTCTACGTATTGAACTTGAGAGACCTGTCCCAAATTTTAAGCATGGAATGTGCGCTACGACTTAATACTACAAAATATTCCGTTGATAAACGTATCAGCTTCGACACATTTCGTATTTCTCGACAATTAATCAGGAATTCTGGGGCTTTCAAGAATGCTCGTTCAGGATTTTGATGCGTTTGAAGATTTAAATGAAATTCATACAGCCTAATAGAAGAATTTTTTTAGAAATTCGTTTGTTTATAAACTGTTGGTTTTTAACCGAAAATTTAAAATTTTCCATCAGCTATAACGTAGATTAGTCACTAAAGTATTTTTTGGCAGATTCATTATAGAATATACTATATCCAAAAAGAGTTATTGATGACCGCCCGAGGTACTTATTTGGGCCAACACAATCAACCATCATTTTTATTATAATATAAATTTTTATTCAAATTTTATTTCATGACTTGACTTAATAATTAATGATTATTAATTTTATATTATAAAATAAGTTACTCGCAAAAAAAACTTAATTATTAAAATGTCTCATTGTTTTAGCACTCATTATCTAAGTGTTCAAGATAATGAGTGCTCGTATGTTGTGGATTATTTTGTATTACCTCAATATTGGGTCTGTTTCCGAAGAGCAACATAGGGGGTACATTTTTCTAAAAGTTCTTATTTTCATAGTAGAAAAGAATTCGGAGCCATTCACATTCCTTCTGAAAGGCGTCCACATATTGAACAGTGCGCACTACCATCCTGAAGATCAGAGTTTGAGTCTTGGTCCCACCACTAATAGAAAATTAATTTAATAAAAAAATTTAGTTAATTTGTATACATCTCATGTATATGAAGAGGTATTTTAACTTTGTTCCGAAGTATGTAACTACCAGAATGAGAAGTGGCAGGCACACCGAAATTTATAACCATCGAAGCAGAAGGACGATCTGATTTAATTTAGCCATATCCGTCTGTCCGTCGGTCTGTTTGAACGCAAACTTCTCTCTGAGTTTTTAACGAAACTTAGTATTTGGGTGAATTTTTTTATGTGTTGATTATTTGCTTGAATCTGCCGGATCCGTTGACTATATCATATAGCCCCCATAGCACCGACTTTTTCAGATATGTGATTTTTGAGCAAAAATTACGCATCTAAGAACACGAAATTCTGTGTTGTGCGCTAATATATGTGGATAAACATTGGAAACTAAAATCAGCGAAATGGAACGTCTATATAGTATAGCTCTCATACAACATATTCGTTCAGATATGAGATTATGGGCCAAAAATAGCAACGAAAAGCTTCTAGTAGTGTTTAATATTGACACAGAAAATCAGTAAATTTGATAACTTCATGAAGGTGTAGAGGCTTCAATATGGCTGAAGACAATACATCTTTCTTGTTGTAATTGCCGCCGCCTCTCGGCAAATAAATAAAGTAATTCACAAAGCATATATTTACTCAGGCAACCCCAGCGTGACCATATTCCTTTAAATCTGTTGGTTTTAAAATAATATAAATTTTATTTTGAATAATAATAAAGTGAAAATCTACGACAATTATATTTCGTAAAAAAATGAGCTAATAATTTTTTCTGGTATGACCATACGGTCCCGTAGGCTAGATCCATTTTATGTAATTTTCATTGGAATAAATTGAAAACTTTGTATTTCGTGCTTAGTCATTTCTAACAGATATTTAAACACACAAGAGGTTATTGACTTTCTAAATGACTTTCGTGATAATTATGAAGGAGAATATCTATTCATTTTACATCTGGATATAGAAAATGGTGTATTCAGTGGAGAAGCCTCTTGTGAGTTTGTGATGAGCAGTGGTAAAAGGTTTGCAACTACTGATAATGATGATGATCGATAATTTAGAAAACTCTATAAAAAAATTGCAAACGAATTTGTAGAAGACTATGGCCAAATTTCAGTAGAACTGTTCTCATCACAAACTGAAACGTAAGTGAGTCGTTTGTGAAAAGTGAGACCTACACCGTCTTCAGTGCTACCACGAAATGTCACATAACGAATTTGGGTAGAAGATAGCCTGAACGGATTGTTCCTCATTTTCCCATCATGATATTTTAAAGACTGTAAAGGAAAACCCCGTGAACAGTTTGAAAAGTTACATAAACGAATCGGGAAAATATGCCATTTTTCTTTGTGGGCAAATTACTGAAATTATAGTGCTGATCTTAAGGATTTCATAGCAATATAGTTGATCACTGGATATAATGGTCGAAGTGAGTTCAGGTCATTTTGAAGCGTTAACAATGACACACGCAATGTGATGGTTACTGTCATGGAAATTGATTCGAAGAAATGTGGAGATTCTTGTACTTTGAGGATAGTGGTCAAAAGTTATGGAAACTACTTAACCAATTAAAACATTTCCAACTGGAACAGCATCATTCATATATAAAATAACGCTTAAAATACGATTTAATAGTCTTTTTTTAAGTCACACCCTTTCAGTTGCATCATGTTTCGTAAATCATTATTTTATCTCGAGTAAAAAATTAGCCCATATAGTACCCAACATGACCACACCTCATAAGTTGGTTTGGCAGGAACCTATAAAAATTAGTCTTTACAATATTTTAGAATTCACTGCCAAAAAGAGTTCTGGGCATATTCGATTTAAAAAAATATTATTATAATTAATTCTGAACTTTTGAATGTAAAATGTATGACAGATGTGATGGTGATTTCTAGGTCAGTTACGAAATTTGAATTTGAAAGTCTTTTATTAAGAACTATACATCGTCGGGGCGCTAAGCCGTCTAAAGAATTTCAATGCTTTTTAGGGGTTGATGTAGCCACTATATTGTTCGGGAGTGTGATTTCTGTGAGACAGATCAAGAACATCACTACTTTGTTGACGCAGGTATTCCTCTATTACGATGTGGTTAGCTTCTGAGTAGGTGTGACTTGGGACTGCGTAGAATCAGGGAAACACATTTTTATTTTAAAAGCCAACCCTAGTCATATGGTGAGAATTCTGATTAAATATTGAATTTTTATTGAATTTATTGAAGCAAGTAAGACTTTGTTTCGGCTTAGCGTTGGTAAAAATGTTGATTTTTGAAATTCTCTAAAAATAACGTGACTTAGCCTTCATAATCAGTACAACATATTCATATTTTTCAAATTTTACTTTAATAAGAATTGAAAATATTTTCAAAGCTTTTTAAGTTTAAGTAACTTAAATGCTACTCCTACATTTACAACCGCTTACCTCCTTTTTGTGGACAATAAAAATATGCCTTTTTAATAGGCACACTAGTCACAAAGTACTATTACTTAGCGCACAGTCAAACTTCACATCATTTACAACAAAGTAAATAAAAAGTATTCGCCACTTAATCTACTTTTTAATAACAAATGCTATTAGAGTAAATTTTTTACTCACTTATGGGGAAAGATGTCTGTCAGAAACACCCAGAAGTCAAACAGCAAATACCAAAAAATTTACTAACACACAGACATTTATATGCGTACTCATACGTAAGATACTAAGTAGTTGAAGAAATAAAAAATTTCGCTTTGGGGATCGCATTAATAACAGCGATTGAGGACAAGTGTTTGACTAAAAGTTTTGCTTCTTGCATTCATAGCGCTTTTAACACTCAATATAAGTATACATATACGTCATTGTAGTGTAGAAAAAATTAAATTTCAAGCCAAATACATTATTCGAGAGGGATAAATGCACTTATTCAATCGACTTTTTAATGACTTCTCTCTTCGGCAAATGTATGGCGAAAGCTTTCCGTTCATAAAAATTTTATTTCTTAATACTTTTGTTTTACTTTTTTTTTAATGTTTTGCATACTTTGTGGCGCTTACACATAAATGGCTCGTACCTTTGCATGGTTTCATTTTAAGGAAAATTGAATTTTTATTATTTCGTTTATATCGCCTTCCACTATTACTTAACTCTACACAGGCCTGCTTATTTATAACCCTTTCACACACACACTCAGATATGTGCATACATATGTATGGTGTGTGGGTGCTCTTAAGCACTTATCCTCTACGAATTGCATATTTATATATTCTGCTGTGCACAAGGCGATTATAGAACTTATATTTTTTCCATCTCACACATTTTAAGTACTACCAAGGGACACTTTGTTAAGGAAATGTGCTGAGTTGACACAAAAATCGAAGAAAAAGAATTATATATACATATACATATTTTTTTTTTGGGAATATTGTAATAAAACTAAAACAAATAGAAAAGCCGAAAGCATACATATATAAATATATACAACCGCCTACAAAAAGCCATAAACACGTGTGTGATTACATACGTACTAGGCTGGTCGAGAACTTATACTCGTAAAACTTTAATTCAATTTTTTTTATAACCAGAGGCATACGTTTGGGTGTAACTTGAAGTGATACTATAATAATATCTGTTCGTTGCTTATGTTAGAAAATGTCTAATGGAATAAGTGTGAAATAACCCCTAAATAATTTATCTAGAAATTTTAATCGAACCTTCTGTTCGGTTGTACTGTATTACTGACGTATAAAAGGAATAAAGGAATACATTCGCCGCGAATAGATTCAAGCTAGATTTAAAAATATATTAATCTAATTTTTTCAATCAATTTGATTTAGTTTAACTTTTGTGGGCCTCTGGAGGAAGAAACACTGAGGTTAACCCATAGATATCTCACACTTTAAACTCCGTACAATTCCAAAAAAGACTTAATTCGTGAATTCGCAAAAAAAACTGGAATAATCCTTCAAATATCCCAAATTTTTCCTACTCGTAACATTTTAACAATAAAATTGTACATCAGTCAATAAATTTGTTGTTAACACTTTAGGTGATACTTTAATTTAAGTGTAAGTATATCGAATTAATTTACATGAACACATAAATAAATGTATTTATATATATTTCCGTGGAAAGACAACATAAATTTTCTTGAAAAATAAAAATAATTTTATATTTGTCTTCTCAATTCATGTGGAATTTATATGGCAAATAAAGTAAAAATAAATTAAAAAATATTTTATTTGAATTCTGCATTTGAATGTAAACCGTTTTCAAAAATCATCATATCTCAAGTGCGTTTTCAAATTATTTAATACGAGTATTGAGTTCTTAAATTTTCATATCATTTTAAATGATTTAATTAAATTTTAATAAAGAACAATCGTGACATAAAATCAAAAATCAGGCGAATATAAGGCTGGCAACATAATGATTTCGGCAACTGCCAGTAGCTGAAATTTTTTGATTATAATTCCAGAAAGGTGGTTGTAGCTTCTGGCCGCTGGCGTAATCATACGCTTTTTTATTTCAAAAAGTCAGTTTTGTCTACCAGTAGTTGTGGCAATACTAGCTTATATATATCACAAGTAAAAGTTTGTGATTTCTTTCTAATTCTTATTTTTGATTTGTCCATGTCAGATACTGGTGGGATAGATACCGAGAGCTGAAGAGGGAAGCAAGGCGCATTTGAATACGAAAAACGAAAGAGGTTAAAATGCGTGCGTGAGAAGACATTGTAGTGTTTTAAAATTTTATGTCAAGATGCGGCGACTTACAGAAGGTTTCAGGACTGGGGAAAACTCATGTAGGGACCAATGAGGTAATCTGGTGACAGATGTCCACAGCGTATTTAGTGTATGGATGGAACACTTCTCCAATTTGCTTAATGGCAGTGGAAGTGAAAACTCCGGAGATGGCGATTGCAAAACTCCAATCGATGAAGATTCACCACCCAACTATAAAGAAGCTCAAATAGCGATCGTCGGCCTAAAAAATAAAAAAGCGGACAAGCAGGCTCGACGAACTGAATCTAAATGTGCGCTTCCCAATCCAAAAAAAGGGAGACCCATCAGTCTGTGCCTATTATCATTGGGATAAGACTCCTTAATATGGCATATAGGGTCCTATCTAGCGTACTGTGTGAAAGATTAAAGCAGACCGTCAACAGTGCTGCTGTAGACCTGGCAAATCTACCATTGACCAGATATTCATAATGCTGAATAATACCAGAAGTGCAGTCAGAATTAAGAAGGACTTTTCCAATCTATTCGAAACCAAGCGAGGTTTCAGACAAGGTTTTGATAACATTGGTCATAACAACCGCACCGTAAGTTCTGAGTAGGTGATTGAAAAGTAAAGTCCTTTCTCGACGAACGAAAACCAAACTCTACAAGTCGCTAGTATTCCCGTGCAGAAGCTTGGACATCCTATGAGTGGGCTTTAGGAGGTCTTGGCGAAAAGTTTTGCGGAAGTTTTATGGTCCTTTGCGCATTAGCAACGGCAGCAGTAGACGGTGGAACGATGAGCTGTACGTGCTATACTACGATATTGACATAGTTCAGTGAATCAAGAGCCTGCGGCTACGCTCATCATGTCTTTTGAATCGATGTCGTCCGAATCGATGCCAGTGCTCTAGCTTTGAAAGTATTCGATGAAGTTCCCGCTGGTGTAAGCAAAGGAAGAGGAAGAGGAAGACCTCCACTTCGTTGAAAGGATCAGATGGAGAGTAGCCTGGTTTCACTTGGTATTTCCAACTGGCACCAAACAGCGAAAAGAAGGAATTTTGTTAAGTACAATATTCAGCTTCAAATTATATATTAAAACTATTTCGGTACCTACCAAACTCTCAAGTAACTACTCTAAGGATTTAGTTTTTCAAAGGTTCCATTAAAGCGATACAAAATCATTAATTTTCTTGATTTCCATTTCCGTTAAAGTTACCTAAAGCATACTTGGTGGTTATTTTCTCTCTTGTTGACTCATTTAACAAGACAGCTCGTAAGTAAGTGACGCATGGTGTTGAAACTTCGCGTTCAATCTATGAGTACCTACTTAGTATTACACAAATTTAGTACTAGTATTGTACAAATTAAGTACATATTCTTCATCCTCTTCCCACATCGAACTTCTGGTTCTATAAACGTTGGAATCATTTTAGTAAGTAGCTTCATTAGCTTCTCTTCTCAGCACATTACGAGGACATTGGACGTAATTTGTAGTATTTACAGTGTCGAAGCCTTTTTTATTTATTTGCACTCACCATCAATGACCATCTAAGTCTTTTGACTAAGTAGTAGAGTCATACACCTTCAGATTTTATATATGTGTGCGACGTAATGTTTTCCCAACGAATAAAGAGACTATAGTTTATACTAAGCAGCCTCCGAAAGACTGATCAGTTTTTATATGTGCCCATCTTTTTTGTCAGAAATATACCGGGAGTTGTTGCACCGAGGTTTACTTGATCAAGTTAGCTGAATACTTGTCAAAATTTTTAAATTATAATACTGTAAATTAATTTAAAAAAAGTCCTGGGTTCTAAGAGCAAATCTAATTTAATTTCTTAGCAATTTTATGTGACTATTAAGTACGAAATATATTACAAAGCCTGTGAAATTTATATGTTAAATGAAAGTATGTGCTTAATTTGAAGTGTTTCTTCAGTTTGTCATTCAGGAATTGGTACTTAACGGGATTGATTTCTAAATATCTTTGTCGAGCGTTTCCGTAGAAGCCTTTCACATGCAAGCAGCAGTTCGAGTTAGTTCGACAATCCCAAAAGGGAAAACCTAGATGAAATTTCAATTAAGTGAGTTAATAAAGTTTTTTTTTTGCTGTTCGTAGTCAAACTCTCTCTCTCTCTTTCTTGTTATCTACAATATTATCTAATTATGACATGTCTTAGTTAGCTATAATTTTTTTTATTCTAAAATCGAACTTCGAAGGGTACAAGAATTAAACCGAGCAGTATGTTTAATAAAAAGAGGCACTTCTTATGTTCCTTCAACTGTAAATAGTATAAAAAAAATTTGAACAAAACTATTGAATCTAAATCCAGACCTTTGTCAAATGATAAAACCTTTGCCTATTATATAAATAGTAAATCAATAGACGGAAGTGATAGCCGAGTTGTCAGCACTACGTACCAGCACTGCTCATCAATTTTCTCTAAAAGTTATGATATTATTTTAGGGGTATTAAAAAGTTTTCAAATGTTATTTCAGATACTAGGGAGTTGTAATTATGTCTCTTTTAATGATAAAATATTCCCGCTATAGTCCCTTAAATTCGTAATCAAGCGACTGATATCGAAAATATTATGTCTTGCCTATTGGGAAACTATTTGAAGAAATCTAAAAGTCAATGAATTAGGACGGTCACTGGTTTCGCGAAAGCCACACAAAAAAAAACACGAGAATTACCACCGATTTTAATTACATCAGACTCAAAAAAGAGATTCGCTTTCAAGAGGAGAACTTTCTCATTACTTCAGATACTGTAACAGTCCTTTGAGAGCGGAAACTGAGATTCCAAATTATTTATGTATGTGAAATGGCCTCCTCCTCCAAATTGTGGTATGCGTTTTTATGTTTTTCCAACAAATGGACCTACAATTTATTTTGGTCCGCCTCCGAACGGCCGTTGGGTTTATTATTAGTATATTTTACTTCATGTCAGAAATATGTAAACTCGGAGGACTTGAAATTCGCTGCCGAGTGGCGACCGCAATTAGAGAAATTTATTTCCTATACTTTTAGATGTTGGTTGAACAATGGCTCGTACGTACCATTTCCTCCGAATGGTAAGGCTATACTATCTACTCGGCTATTGTGGCCGTCATTTGTAGCGCCACTTACTTTGCTTCTGATCTATGTTTTCAGGGTTCTAAGATGGACTTGTGATGTGAGTGATTCATGGAACACTTTGATGAAGGTATGAATAATTTAAAATCATTTGGTTTAATTTAACCAAATATAAATAATTTTATGAATCATAATCATGTGAAAACCTCTTTGTATCGCGGAAGTTTACTTTGAAATTTATTTCGGTTGTAAAAAAATAAAAAATTATTAATCAAAACCAACACCAAGGATTGAATGCATATATATGAAGCTAATACAATTTGAATAGTTTCAAGAAAGGGGAAAGAATAATGAAGTGGGTTTATATCATGCTTTCTCTGGTTTTTTCCTCCCCTAGGTAAGTATTTTCGCTCTCGCATTGCAATCATTTACTAAATTGGCATATTTCTATTCATGACACAACTAGTCGTACCTTTACTGCTGTCTCTCCGAAATAGTGGTTTGTAAATTAATATGCATGACAAAAACGAAGGAAAAATTTAGTAGCCAGAAATTTTCGCTGCATTTTATGTTCTTTGTTTTTTATTAGATTTTTAAAAATCGCGCCCTACAAATGGATAGATATACTATTACCTTTGTGTCCTTTTCACCCACATTGCATTCTTTCACATTCTTTTCTCTTCCTTACGCAATTGCATTTTTTTTTCACACTCACTTGTCTGCAAGTATGCAAGTTACATTTTTCTACCGAAAAAAATGATTTACGTTTACTGCTTGTGGTTGCACGAATGTTATTCTCAATTTGTTTCCTTACTTTTTTTAAGTTGACTTTAAATTAGCGTTTTCC